>CAMZMU010000119.1:18503574-19703574 GCA_947311845.1 Poa pratensis | reverse complement strand
GTTCAGTCTCCAGGAAATCCCTTTGATTGTAGATTTGAGAAAATATATAAAAACACATTATGCATTTTTTAATGGAAATATGAACTTTGTCTCGACACATGTATTTGGCTATGGAAAAATAATGTCATGAAGTACCTGTGATGTTTGTTAAGCAATCTGGAATATGCTGTGCTGATCTCAAACGTTATATTTCTCTTTAGTGTTAGTCGGTTCTCTCCACTCCATCAATAATTACTTTAAATGTCTTCTACTCCTTTGCAATTTATAAGATCTCCTTATAAACAATATCCTTTGCGCTATCTTCACTCGAACACTCAGTGTCATCGATTAGCAGCTTCGTCCTTCTTTGTTTGTGACTCTTGACAATGCCACATATAGTTGCCCATGAAAGAATGCTTGCTTATTTAAGATATATTCCTACCTTATTCAAGGACTCACCTTGGATCCTATTTATGGTCATTGCGAAGCAGGCTGATAATGGATATTGTCTCCGTTTCACCATGAATGGATATTTTGAGTCGCAGGGTGACATGATAATCTGAGGTATGCATACCTTTTCGCTAACGTGCGTTCATGTAATCATTTGTGCCTCAATGTATTTGTTTCCAAGCTGTGTTATGATCATTCTCGTGCCGGTGCATAAAACTGCAGCTAGGTTGAAGTTGCGTAGGACCATCACCGGCAAACCTACCTTCAGTTTTAGCTGATGATCTGGGATTCCTAGGAACTTCAATGTGTTAAGGAACTCAGTAGGACACATGTTTTCTAATCTGCTGCTGTGCGTTGCTGTCTTGCACATGGTATCCATGATTCGGTATGTCACCTCTTCACCTTGTATCTAACCCATTATGTGCTCATTTATCTATAGCAAATATGCATGGTGATTACAAAAGTACTAACCAATCCAATTGATTCTTTACCTATCTCTTCCCTGCTTAGTGATATTTTGCTCAATGGCATCAGGAAACCATCCATGTTTTGTCATTCTTCCTCTTCCTTGCTTCAATTTCCTCATTTTTACAATTGACAATTCCGAATTCGTTTTGCCATACAGTTATTTGTTTTTTATCAAACCATTGATCTTCTCACTACATATTTGAGGATAAATCACGGTTAGGGTATCAGGGTCCACAATCTGTATTTGAGAAAGTAAAATACCCGTTTTCTTGTCTTTGACGTCTGTATCCAATTCATTGACTGTACTCAGTAAAATTCCCATTTATCCGATTTATGCTATGCCATTCTCTTGGAGGTGATACTTGTTGAAGATGCCGGCGAGGCTGCATCTCCCCATCTCGTCTGTCAAGTTCAGTGCTGACTGCACCGTGCGTGACCCCTCGTGGAGCTGTACGTGGTCGACGTTGTATCCTAATGAGATATATTTTTTGTGCATCTCCTGGAAAACTCTTTGCACCTTGTCGGCAAGATCGTGGCAGGGACGCTGGGTTGTCCTGCAGCTTCTTCCAGCATGCTCGATCATTGCCCTCGGTGCATCTCCAGTTCTGCATATGTGCATAATATATAGTCGCTGCTCCTTGCCTTAGCTTGTCATATTGCCGCCGACATCAAGCGATACACGAACGCATTTCTATCCGGCACAGGTCATGACTCCCAGTAACATTAGATCGATCGATCTGACCGTCAGCATGGCCGGCACACCATCCAGCGGATGACTCAACTTGGAATCCACAACTTGTATGGGGCACTCAAATTCATCCCTGTTCAGATCAAGCAATGACTACCAAAGATGGCAGCTTGCCCAGAAATCGGTGCGATAGTGTGGGTGGTCTAAACTGCACGCATAGGTGACCATGGCGACTGAGCTTTCATGCACGCAGTCAATTTAACCGGAATCCTGCACCAAATAATTGAATTGTAATCGACTCCAAACAAATTTCTTATTAAAAAAACTCAACAATAAACTTGAGTCCAGCACCGCTAGCTCGAGTCTACGTCCGTGGTCTGAAAAAAAATCTAGCCCAGCTGATGCAAACTGCGGACAGCATGGTCGATCACCAAATCCTCTACTGCTGAGGGCGTCCCACTTGTGTTTGCCTCATTGTATCGCCATCATCCACGTGTCCTGTGGCCTTCATCATTCGTGGCTTTACACCAGATTGATATCGTCAATTCGCCAGATGAACTCGTCGAAGAGCTTGTGCTAGATTCAGGGTACCTTGTGTGTTTGTTAGCATCCTTAGCGCGATATGGTGTCATCCTTCCTCGAGCTAGCTTCATGAGAGGGGGTCGACGTTGTCGCTTCGAGCTCATCGTCCACAGCAAGCTCGATCATTGCCCTCTGTGAATCTGTAGTTCTGCACATATACTCGCTGTTGCTTAGGTTGTCATATCGCCGCCGATGTCAAGCGATCAACCTTTTTTTGGCAATACACAAACGCATCTCTTAAGTAAACATAATAACATAACGTGCTATCTTCTGATCATGTATAATCAGCAGATTTACCTCATGCTTATCTATGCTTTGGTATTTACAGGGATCAGTACGGCATGCATCTCCAAGCTGTTGCGTATGTATGCCTTCAGTCTTGATCGAATCGTCTAGATGCAAATAATCAAGCCCAGGTGATGCAAACTGCATGCCAGTTTACCAAATCCTCTACAGCCATCGGGCGCCGCACCAGCCTCTGGTCCTTGGGGGTCCGCCTGTCACCATCGATTCAAACCGCTGTGTGGGGACGTACGCCGTGGCTTCTTGCCAGGTCGATATCGCCATACAGACTCCTCAAAGACTTTGAGGTAGGCTCGGGTCATCTTTGGAGTTTGTCAGCTTCATTGGCGTGAGATCGATGTCGTTGCATCGAGGTAGCTTCGTCGGCGTGATATTGTCATTGCCTCGTCGAGCTCATGTATGGATGGCTTTATGCTGGGCCAAGAACACTGCCATCTCGAGATCCGCCGGACGACCGTCGTGAAGCCAGAGCAATCAACCGCCGACATCTACGTGTATACTACTCCATCGCGCAGAACCTGAAGCACCAGTCAATGTCAAAAGAATAAAGATTCGTGATATGTACGGTATCTGCCATGGGGTTCCTAATCTTAATCCAGAAGATGCATATCTGTGTTACGTGTCCTCGAAGGAGGCTAGTACTTTGCGTTGCATACTCCCGCCTAGAAGACGTGATCGATTATGGCTCGTACCAATCACGGACATTTTTTTATAGCGTTCGGTCATCGGCCGCGGTTCGTTCGCTCTACTAAAAAAAAATCTGAATCGTTTTGTCTGAATCGGAGCCGTTAGTTTCTGTCGCTAACCGCTTGATAAATCTGAGCCGTTTATTATCCTGTGTTTTAATTATATAATAGATTATTTTATTGAGTGAGATAAATCAAATTACTTATATTTGGCCTTGGGTTAAATTATATTTCAAAAGGAATTCATAAAAACCCTATAGATTTAAAAGGGCATTATTATGTCCGAAATCCATTTAAACTCATTTCAAAATTTAGATAATAAAATATTTTGGAAAATGATATTTAAAGGCTGCAGATCAAAGAGTTTGTTTTTACAAAATTATTGAAAATGGTTTGAATTATTTTGGATTTAAAATTCAAAAGTTATTTGATTTTGAATAAAACAGAAAAGAAAAAAAAACGCTTTCTGCACAAAAAAATAGGAACCCTAGCTATTTGGGCCAAGCCCATGTCTTACCTAACGCACGTGCGACGGACAGCAGCCCAGCTTCGGCCCCATCTCTCTCTCCCACTGCCAGGCGGGTCCCGCAGGTGACGCTCATGCTGACGTCATCGCCTTCATCCTCTCCCGTGCAAGAAACGAACTTCGAACCCTAACCAAAAATCGGATCAAAATCCGTTGCGATACGATCGCAATCTCCCAGGACTCCTGCCCCATATAAATCCTCACGGCCCCCTCTCTCAAAGCCCCACAAACCCTAGCCAAATCGCCGCAAGGCTGCCCGCAAAATCGCCGCCGCCGTCCGCCACTGCCGCCGGCGAAGCTTCGTCGATTCCGGCGTACTGCGTCGACCCCGAGCCATCCCTCTTGTATCATTCTTCCTATTTTTCTCTTGCGCGTCTCCCTGACAAGGTCCCGTATTTTCTTGGTGTCCCAGATCGACGGGAGCTTCATCGACCTTCGCCGTCCGCCGCGGAAGCAACTCCAGCGCGCGTTCGTCGACCACCCGAAGCACCCGAGCCATCCTCGTCTGTACCACCGGCTTCGCCGCGATCTCCTACACCCCGTGGTATGCACCCAGCTTCCCTTTCCTCTTCCGTTTGTCGTGCACGTACACGCCGGCCATGGCGCCGCCGCGGGATGTGGTCATCGGCGCAACTCCGGCCGGCGCGCTGCTCGTCTTCGGTCAACGGGATCTGAACCGTTGGATCGGGTTTTAACGGCCTAGATTAGAAACATCTGCGAAGGGGTACGGGCGAATCAGATCCGGCCACGTCGACGCATCGTCAGCGCCAAATCACGCCTCGTCAGCACCACGTCGCGGCCGAGTCAGCAACACAGTCAGTGCAGCTCCGCACCAACCAGAAGACGCCACGTCGACGGAGGACTCCAGCGCGAGGATCTTTTCGGTTTTCTTTACGCTTAAGCCCCTGCGCATCACGGATAGGTCCCTGGATTTAGATTTATTATTAATTTTTAGTCCCTTATCCAAAATTTATGAAATTTATATTTTTGGAAAGCTAATAATGTGTAGAAACTTTCTATATGCTTAATTTGAGGTTTGGACGAAATTAATTTAGATAAATTTTAAAAATGGTTTAATTGATATTTTGGCTATAATTTAATTATAAAAATTGATAATTGAGCAAAATATTTTGCTATATTTTTGTTTGTATAAATAATGGCCGTAGCATTGCTCTGTATTTTTGTAGAAGTGTTTTTATGTGTTTTTGCATGTAAATTGTTTTTATTGCTTTTTAGGTGTTATTTTAATAAGTAAATTATATTAAAATTGTTCTCCACATTATTTTCGAATAGAAATTTTAGCTAAGTCATGATGATCATGTTAGATGCAAAATAACTTAGAAATATTTCACCTCTCCCACAAAAGTGTTATTTCTTCCTTAGAAAAATTTTGAGTAATAAAATTTTGACAACACTTTTCCTTAGAAAATTTCAACACTTTAAAAGTGCTAAATCTTTTCCTTACAAAAATTTAGCATTCTGAAAACTTATTTTGTTTCCCTTAGGAAATGATCTAAGTACTTGCTACCACAAAAGTTTGTCCTTAGAAAATTATCAACTTATGCTTTGCATACTTTCCTTAGAAAATCTGGCACCTCTTATTTTATTAACTTTGCCTTAGAAATTATTCTTGACTTATTGTTTAACCCTTGGTCCTTAGCTATACTTTTGATCATCTTTCTTTCTTGCATTTCCTTAGAGCATTTTCATAGGCATGGCATGCATCTCTAGTCCTTAGGATTAATTTGTACTTCTTACATGACTTCCTCCTTAGAAATTTTGAGGTTGCATGTTAGCTCTTTGATACCTCTAGTCAAAACCACTAAGTTAGAAGTTAGTGGAAATAATGAAGGACCAAAGAAGAACTTAGCATAAAGACAAGACTCCAGAAGCATCTCCTAGAAGAAAAGTGCTTAGAAGAAATCAAGAGGAAGATCATGAAGACCAACCAGCTACATTTTCTAAGTCTCCCTTCCCTTTTTCTCTTTTTCTTCTTTCTTCTCCTAGACTTCATGGTGACTAAGTTATATTCAAGACCAATCCTGATGCTGCCAACAATCAAGTCTTCAGAACCATCAAGTCTACAATTTTTCAATGAAATCAACACAAGGAGAAAGCTACAAGGAAGCAAGGAGAAGATTCTTCGAAGACCAACTACTTTATTTCTATCTTTGCTTTCTTTCTAAGTTTTGTCTCACTTTGGACATAGACTAAATCCTAGGTGTTGTTAATTGAAGACCAAACTTGTGAAGACTTAGAATAGCCTTACAACTTTTGTCAAGTTGTTTGATCAAGTTTACTTTGAGCTTGACCTTGTCTTAGCCAATGGGATTAAGTTATTTTATGTCTTTCCCTTATTTTGTTTGCATGTCTTTCATACTACATTTCTCTGTGTCATCCTGCATCACATGCATATCATATTTTTCTAAGTGTTGCATTTATGATTGTATGTTTATTTGTGATTTGTTTGACTTGTTAGAAATTCCGGAGAGAGACGAAGGTGGTTGCAACTGCTACACCTGTTCTTCTGTTTGCCAAGGCAAGTGGCACACCCTCATGAATTTCCTAAGTATTTTTACTATGCATGACTTAGAATATTTCTTTATATGCATGTGTAGGATAGTATTGATATGCTGAAACAACTATCTCCTTTACACTAGTTGTGTCTAGAATCCTATTGATAACTTGGTAGAATTATTGATGCTATGCAAATTGTTTTATTCAAAGCTTAAATTCTACTAAGTTAATTTATCACCTGGGTGGATTTGGGATTGCAAGGATGACGAGAGTTGAGTGTTGTCCCGAAGGGATATTCACTTGTGGTTGCCACCTAGGATTAAAGGGACCAATGTTTCTCTAAGTGAAGTTGCTTACCGTGCAGCCATTAGTCATATGGGCTCTGGCTAGATGGATTAAGTTGTGTGGACTCCTCCCGGCTTGACAAGCAGATGTAGAGGATGTAGGAGGGAACGGGTCAAGCCGGTATGGGATGGGGAATATGCTTCTGAAAAGTCTCGTCTCAACTCTCTCCTTTTCCTTAGCACAATTTGAGTGCTTGAGGATAGTTTGGGTTTGTTGGGTCTAATGGTGAAAGTGCACAACCTCTGCAGAGTTAAAACTAAGTACTTAGCCGTGTCCCCGGTTATGGACAATTGAAGTAGCTGATCAAGGATGGCAACGGAGGATCCCAACATCTTATTTCTCTAAGTAAAATTTTGATGGGTGAACAAGGGTAGAGGAGACTATGGACTTCATGCCTTAATGTCTCAAACTTTGAAGAAAATGTTTTACAAAGTGTTAGGAAAAATTGGCCTTTATGCAAAATAGCCTTGAACTCCACCAGCCAAATATGCATATAGGCTATAGAGTTATTCCAATAAGTGTCCACATAGTGTCACTTGCCAGATCCATTTTTAATGGTATCTGACCCACTCTGTTGTAAATTTTATTTGTTGCAGATTGTTCTGACGACGAGTGAGTTTCGTTAAGGGTTTCGAGTCTGCAACCAACATGTTTTCGCCTGTGGCACATGATGATGATGGAGACTCCATGAAGAATAATTTTCCGCTGCTTTACTCTTTCAAAGCTAGCTTTGTGCTATGCAATTTGTAAAGGATATTTTCCTAAGTACTGGATCCACGTGTAATAATTGATACAATGTTGTGATATTTCATCTTACACTGTGTGTGCAAATGAATCGATCCAGGGGTTTGCACTATACACAGGTACCTTGCCAATTTCTAAGTGCAGGTACGCTACATCATGTTATTCCCGAGTACCGGAAGAATACTTTGGGGACATCAACCATCGCTTCGTGACAGGGTGATCATAAAGGTGTCTTACGGGTATCTCAGAAAGTACTTGTTGAATTATATGAATCAAGACTGGGATTTGTCCCTCCGTGTTTCGGAGAGATATACTCTGGGCCCACTCGGTAGTGCACATTCAGTAACGCTTGCAAGCACATGACTAATGAGTTAGTCATAGAGAATGTTGTATTACGGAACGAGTAAAGAGTACTTATCGATAACGAGATCGAACTAGGTATAGTGATACCGACGATCAAATCTCGGGTAAGTAAAATATCGCGTGACAAAGGAAATTGTATACGGATTATAGTAATCCACGACATAGTGGTTCAACCAATAGAGATCTTCGTTGAATGTGTGGGTGTCATTATGGATATCCTGGTCCCTCTAATGGTTATTGATCGGAGAGGTGTCTCGATCATGTCTACACGTTCTCGAACCCATAGGGTCACACACTTAACGTTCGGTAATGCTAGAGTAGCTCTGGGATAATTTTGTTAATGGTGTACAAATATTGTTCGGAGTCTCGGATGAAATCCTAGACATCACGAGGAGCTCCGGAAGAGTCCAGAGGTAAAGATTTATATATGGCAAGTTTATTTCAGTGTTCCGAAAAAGTTCGGGATTTTTTCGGCGAAGTGTCGAAATGTTCTAGAAGGTTCCGGAGGGTCCCACTGTGGGGCCCACCTGTCCCCAATGACCAAGGGTGGCCCACTGGTCCATTTGACCAGCCCTACTTGGTCCATGCAGCCATTCAATGGGTAGCCCTTTAAAAGGGGTGTTACCACTCTTGAAAGAGGGGGTTACCACCTTTTAAATGAGAGGGGGTTACCACTATTGAAAGAGGGAGTTTCTACTTTGGAAATAAAGTGGCTGCAGCCCCTTGCCTATATAAAGAGAGGGAGAGGCGCACCAAGAAGCTAAGGCTTGGCCGCACCACTTGCTTGCTGCTCCTCTACCTCCCGCGCACCGCTTGGCAAAGCCCTGCCCGCGGGAACTCTCCACCATATCCACCACCACGCCGCCGTGCTACTGTAATCGATCCCACCTACTTCTCCCTCTAGCTTGCTGGATCAAGAAGAGGGAGACGTCATGGAGCTGTACGTGTGCAAGCCTCCGGAGGTGCTGCTCGTTTGCGGTGCTGATCGGATCGAACATCATCAACTACTTCACCGAGTTGCGTTGATTTAAACGTTCAACGCGCGTGTTCTTCGAGGGTATGATGAACTACTCTCCCCATTACTAGCATCTTCTAGATTGGATCTTGAGTGTTTCTTCTGCATGTGAGAGAATTTTTTTGTTTTCTATCGCGCAAACTCCTACATATATGTGTCATTAAAGTTTCATTACTGGTAGTGACAGATCTAGCGCCCCTGGCGCCTGCACTGGGGGAGGGTCCGGTTGATTATATTAGGCCGTGGCCCATCGTTCTCACTGAATTTTATCTAGAAAACTGCTACTCCCTCCGATCCATAAAAAGTGTCGGGGCTTTAGTTCAAATTTGATCAAATTTGAACTAAAGCCCCGACACTTTTTATGGATCGGAGGGAGTATTAATTTACCCAATTACAGAAAAGGATCAACTAAGGGCGCATTTGGTAGCCCGGCTGCACTCAGAAAATCTCCCCCGACCCAGTTTTTGGTTGTTTGGTAGCCCGGTTTTGCATCTGGGCCATGCCCACCTCGCCCCGAAAACTGCTCTCAGCTCGGCTGAGCAGAGAAGTTCAGATCGAGCTTCACAACTCAGCCCTGCCCAACTCATACCAAAAAATCCCCACGCTTGGGTTCCACCCGAGCGCAGCCCAGCGAGCCCATCCGTCCTCGTGTGTCATTTCCCCCGCTCCTGTCTCCCATCGTCCTCGCCAGAAAATCGCCGGACCAACACCGTCCCGCTCTGACGCCCAAGGCCGCCCAACGCATCCCAACCCCGACGCCTAGAGCCGTCCAACGGCGCCGCCCAGCTCCGCGCGCCGCCCAGCTCCGAGCACGGCCACCTATCGCATCGAGCGAGGAGCACCAAGCTCCGACCGGAGGAGCACCACCGCTGGCCCGCTCCGACACCCAGCGCCGCCACGGAGGTGCACCCGCGCCACCACGGAGGTCCACTGGCGCCGCTATGGAGGTGCAGTGATGGGGGATTATAACCCGGTAGGCCCATGAAGAGGGAAGTGTGACCCGCCAGGCAGGAGGCCTGGCCAGGACACTTAACCATCAGCATGGGCCGGGTTGCATCGATGGGCCAGCAAGTTTGTCGGTGACCCGGCTAATAGAGGAAATCCTCTAGAAGACCCGGAGGCGGTGCAGGACTTGGAGGACACGAAGGCCAGAAGACCTAGAGTAGGACTCCGAGTCTGGGTAGAACCCGGGCTTACCATGTATAGAACCAGGAGAACCGGTCATCTATATAAGCGGGCTCCTAGGTCATAGTTAGATAGGCCTTACGATTCAAGCTTACGCGAGAGAACCAGAGAGAGAGATCCGAGTAATCATCGCTACCAAGCGAATCTTGTAACCTAGATCGAGATCCGGTTCTGTTGTCGCAGCAGGGTTATCGAGATTGAGATCAATAATAGCATAGCAGGAAGTAGGTTTTTATCTCCAATGGAGAGGCCGAACTTGGGTAAATCCCTTGTCCACGCAGAGCTAAACAAACTCCCAGACACTAGTTTCGCCTTGCCCTACAACTCAAGTTACCCTGTGGTAACATCTGCTGTGACAACCCCACGACAGTTGGCGCCCACCGTGGGGCCTGCGTCCAAAGGTGTCATCATCATGGGAGAAGCTATGCAAGGAATCAAGAATTTCGTTTTCGGCGAGGTTACCATCAACACACAAGGAGAATCCATCGTCGACGATTTTGGCTGGGGGCCGGAATCGGATCTGCTGGAATTAGGTGATGTTATTTCAATTGGCACGATTAATGTTTTCGTTGGTATGGTACATGCAACTAGATCTGCTAGTGATGAAGAATATGAATCTTTGTCAGGAGCCGCTACGCTCATCCAATCTGATGGGGAGGAATCAGTAGGCACGGCAGAGGCCGGGCTACCATTGGTCATGCACGAGGAACGGTCTGGAGAGCCGACATGGATCCCGAGTGACGCGATGGAGCATGAAGAGGACACAAAATCAATATTGCCCCTGTTTGACGGTCGGTACGAGTATGAGGCAGAAGAAGAAGATGAGGAGGAGCAAGAGTACAGCGCGAGCCCGGTTAGGAGGATGGCGGTTTACACCGCTCCTTCGATCAACGCGGGCGCATCACCATCAACCGTTAACCCGCCAGCTACCATTATAGATCCACAGCAGCAACAGTTACCACAAATATTGGAGCTGGCGGGTCAGAGGATGGATGGAGACCCGGCTTCGGTGACGGATGAAAGTGAAGGCACGGCTCGTTTCAGAAATAGCTTCGGTTTCCTCAATAACCGGGCTCAGGGCGAAGAAAGAAATAATACGGCTAGTGCTCCTGCCTTGTTCAACAATGGCCTGGCCCTAGACCCAACAACGCTAACAAGATTGGTTACCCCAGAAAATGCAGCAGTGCGAGCTATGGAGTTGGATACAGCGCGGCGAGCTTTGGAACAGATGCGTAGGGAAGCGATGGCAGAAAAGCAGCAGTTGGAGGCTAGACAGAGACAGATTGAGGAACAAGAGAATCGCTTTAATGACATGACTAGAGTTCACCAGAGGAGGCACCAGAGCCGGCTAACTCAAGGAGGAAACAATATCAACCCAGCTGTGTTATTCAGGACTCCAGTGGATTAGCCCATTGGCGTGGCTCAAGAAAACCCAGTCCTTAGGACACCCGTAGAACAAAATAGAGGAACTACTGGAGCTGGGGTCGCAATGGCTAGGACAACGGGTTTGCTCGCCGGAGGAGCCGGGGGAAATCCGGGTCTGCCACCACGAACACCGAGGTTCCACATGCCGGCGGGTCATTATTCCAATCCAGCGGATAACATCTACGCTGCAACTTTAGCGCTCGACCATATTCCCCTCGGAGATTGAAACCCGGCGTGCCATTGACATGTTACGCACCACATTAGTTCAGCAAGTTCAGTATTCGAAAGAGAAAAGTGCACTTCATTCCACAACGTATCGTAGTAAGCATACCAAGAGCCGCCATGGTGAGGCCCCGCCATTGGCCGGGCCAGCCGCGGCGCAGCAGCAGAACCCGCCTCGACAGAACCAGAACAATCAGCAGCATCAACCCGCCCCAGCGGTTTCGGTGGCTCAGCAGATAGTCAATGGATCACGTGCGAGAAGAGCGACCAGCGTGAACCCGGCGGCACCTGTTGCAGGAGCGCTGCAAGGAGGACCCGGCGCCGCGGCAGCAACATCTATAAGTTCACCAGGTAACAATATTTTTTAGCAAGTTCTTCTAATTTAGCCGGGCCAAAGTGTCTTTCTGATACCATTAGGGCGAAGCCTTTCCCTGAGAAGTTCAAGGAGCCCAGCAAGATATCCAATTACGAGCCTAGCATGGACCCGGCAAGCTGGTTGAGCAGTTATGAGATGGCCATGTATATACGCAACGCCACGGAGAATGTTTGCGCAAAATATATGTATCTGATGATGAGTGACGGGGCTGCAAAGTTGTGGTTCAAGGGCTTACCAGAGAAATCCATCAACTCCTGGGATGAGCAGAAAGCAGTTTTTGTCAAGCACTTCCAAGGCACATGCAAGTGTTTGTTTTCTATCGAGGATCTTGATAGTTGTGTGCAGAAGAAAGGGAGTCAGCCCGGCACTGGATGGGCCGGGTTACGGAAATTCTTCACTCTTCATCTGTTATCGAGCCTGGGAATGCGATTCAGTCAATGGAGAAGACATGCAAGTATGAGCCTCTTGTCCAAAAGTTAGGCCGGATGAAGGAGAGCAACCGGGTCAAGGCAGTCACTATGGCAGATTTGATGGATGCATGCAACAGGCACGCAGCCACAGACAAGACCGAGATGATAACGAAGAAGAAAAGGGAAAAGGTCCCGCAAATAATGGAGGAAAGAATAACAATGGCAATGGAAACAAACAACAACAACAACAACCAGAATCAGCACAAGCGCGGGCACGATGAGGGAAATTCGGAGCTGGTGGCAAATACAAATGCCGGGTTTCAGAGGCAAAGGATGGAAGGAAACTTTCACGACAATAGGGGTTATCAAGGAAACATTGGGAACTATAATGGTGGAAACAGTTATCAAATGTCACGCCCAACCAGCACTGAAGAGGCTTTCAGGATGTCGTGTCCTCGCCCTAGCAGGAACGGTAAACCCGCCAATCACTCGTTGGCCCAGTGTGTAGATTTAAACAGGTGGAAAAACAATGAGATACATAGAGCACTGCAAGCAGCAGGCAGAGGTGGAGGACCCGACCCGGGTGGTAACCCGGCTACAGGACATTTAACTGGAGCGAATGCAGTACCACCAACAATTCAGGAGCCGGTCAGAACACAGGCAATCAGGGCAGGTTTTCACAGCAGCCAAAGCAACTTGGCCAATATCACATATACACCAGTGGCACAACCAAGAGAGAGCGAAAAGTAGTCAAAAGAGCGGTTAATGTAGTTGCCACAGGAGTTCCAAGATATTTAAAGTGGTCAGAGCATATGATCACGTGGAGTAGAGCGGATCACCCGGATGTTGTGGAGCACCCGGGTCTGCTAGCTTTGGTCGTGGCTCCTCAAGTGGGTGGCTTCGAGTTGAAGAAAGTTCTGATGGATGGTGGAAGTAGTATCAACATCTTGTATTAGGAGACGTTTCTGCGTATGGGCCTCAAAACATCACAGCTGCAAAAGACATCAACAGTATTTCATGGCATAGTTCCAGGAAAGTCAGCAACACCAGAGGGAAAAATTTCGTTAGAGGTTGCTTTTGGCAGTCCATTGACAACCTTAGATCAGAGTGGCTCGTTTTCGAAGTGGTGAAGTTTCAGTGTCCTTATCATGCACTGTTTGGAAGGCCGGCTTACGCCAAGTTCATGGAAAGGCCGTGTTATGTGTACTAAGGGGATCATCATTGTTCATGGCAACAAAGAGATAGCAGCACAGTGTGATGAAGGAGATGCGGCCTTGGCAGAGCATGCTTGTGCGAAAGAGGAGTTGAAAGCTTATAGGTCTAATCTTGACCCGGAAGATAACACAGCACTTAAGAAACCAACAACAGAAGATGATAGGGCAAAATTCAAAGCCGCCCAAGATACAAAGATGGTGGATTTTGTGCCTGGAGATTCCTCCAAACAGTTCGCCATAGGGTCCAATCTTACTGATAAATAGGAAAGCGCGCTCATCGAGTTCATCCGTGAGAATCGGGATGTTTTTTCATGGACACCTAGTGACATGCCGGCATTCCGACTGAACTCGCTGAGCACCGCTTACATGTTGATCCCAAAGCAAGGCCGGTAAAACAAGGTTTGAGGAAGATGAATGCAGAAGAAGAAAGGCTATAGGAGAAGAGATAGCCCGGCTCCTAGCAGCTGGCTTTATCATGGAAGTTTTTCACTCGGAGTGGTTGGTTAACCTGGTTCTAGTTCTGAAGAAGAATAATGAGTGGAGGATGTGCATTGATTTTACAAGTCTGAATAAGCATTGTCCCAAGGACCCGTTTGCACTGTCGCGCATTGATCAAATCATTGACGCAGTTGCGGGCAGCGAGCTCTTGTGTTTTTTGGATGCATACTCAGGATATCATCAGATCAAGCTTAATCAGCAAGATTGGGAAAAGACAGCGTTCATAACCCCGTTTGGTGCTTTTTGTTACAAGACCATGACGTTTGGATTGAAAAACGCAGGTGCCACATACCAAAGGTGTATTCAGAAGTGTTTTCATGATCAGATTGGGCGCAATGTGCATGCCTATGTGGATGATGTGGTGATCAGAGAAAGCCGGGTCATTCATTAATGACCTAAGAGAGACGTTTGTTAACTTGCGAAAGTACAAGATGAAGCTCAATCCTACAAAGTGTGTCTTTGGTGTTCCGGCTGGGAAGCTCCTTGGTTTCATCGTATCGGAGAGGGGAATTGAGGCAAACCCGGAAAAAATTAAAGCCATACAAACCTTGAAGAAGCCTGAGGAATTGAAAGATGTTCAGAACTCACAAGGTGTGTTGCAGTGTTAAGCCGGTTTATATCCCGGCTCGGAGAGAAGGCCATCCCTTTATACAAATTACTGAAGAAAACGGACAACTTCGTGTGGAATCAAGAGGCATATGAGGCTTTTGAAGCTCTCAAGAAACAGCTATCGGAGGCGCCAATTCTTGAAGCGCCGGGTCCCAAAGAACCCATGCTGTTATATGTCGCTGCCGGGCCTCAGGCTGTTAGCGATGTGGTGGTGGTGGAGCGTAAAGAAGTAGACAAAGAACACCCGGTCCAGAGGCCGGTCTATTACGTCAGTGAGGTATTATCAGAGGCAAAGCAACGCTATCCACATTGGCAGAAATTAGTGTTTGGTGTTTTCATGGCGAGTAGAAAGTTGAAGCCTTATTTTCAGGAACATCCAATTACAGTGGTCAGTTCAATTCCATTAGCAGATATTATCAGAAACTCAGAAGCTACAGGAAGAGTTGCCAAGTGGGCAATAGAGATGGGGCCGTATCATATCAACTATGAGCCTCGTACAGCCATCAAGTCTCAGGCATTGGCTGATTTTCTTAATGATTGGACACAGTTAAGTGCGCCACCTCTTACACCAAGTATCAAGTCTTGGATCATGCATTTTGACGGGTCTAAGCAAGAACAAGGTTCGGGAGCCGGAGTTGTGTTAACTTCTCCAAAAGGTGACAAGTTGAGTTATGTGTTACAAATTCATTTTGACTGTTCCAATAATGTGGCAGAATATGAGGCCTTGCTGCATGGTTTGCGCATGGCGAAGGAGATGAACATCAAGCGTATTAAGTGCTATGGAGATTCAGATCTTGTGGCACAACAAGTTTCAGGAACATGGGATAGGAAGGATGCAACAATGGCGGCTTACAGAAGAGAAGTGGATAGGGTAGCCGGTTTCTTCTCAGGCTATCAGGTGGATCACATTGATCGCAGGAAAAATAATGCTGCAGATGCTTTATCAAGACTCGGCTCACAATGAGAGCCGGTTCCACCTAATGTTTTCTTGGATGAATTGTGGACTTCTTCAGTCAAGCTTCAAGATGAGGAAGAAATTGCATGTCAAGATGACCCGGATTCACAGTTGGTAGCAGCAACTCATGAAATTCAGAGTGGACAGAACCTTACTTGGCGTATCTTCTGCGAGGGGAGTTGCCACAGTAGGAAGTTGTATCCCGGCAAATAGTACGCCGGGCTAAGGCTTACGTGGTTATGGATGGTGAGTTACAAAAGGAGCGTGTCAGGAGTATTTCAGAGATGTGTATATGGAAAGGAGGGCCGGCAAATTTTGAAAGAGATTCATGAGGGAGATTGTGGTCATCATGCATCAAAAAGATCTTTAGTAGCAAAAGCATTCAGACACGGTTTCTTTTGGCTCACGGCCCAGGCAGATGCAGAGCGCTTGGTGAGCAGATGTGATGGGTGTCAAAAGGTATGCAAGGCAAGTTCATATGCCGGCTCAGGAATTGCGGACAATACCTTTGACTTGGCCTTTTGTAGTTTGGGGGCTTGACATGGAGGGTCCCTTTCATATGTCCCCTTGCAAGAAAACCCAACTCTTAGTTGCCATTGATAAATTTACAAAGTGGGTTGAGGTGATGCCAGTCACAAATTGTGAAGCAGCTACAACAGTTAAGTTTGTGAGAAAGATCATAGAGCAGGTGATGCAATTGGAGGATATTACTCAATTGTTCTATCTGCCTCTTTCTAGCCAGGCTTATTTGGAGATGATACAGCTACAAGGGGAGTTGAATTCTCTAGTCATGCATCCCTCTGGTAAAGATTGTTGGCAGACGATCTGGACAGATGGAAAGTACACCTCTAGTCTGTATTACCATTACACCTTCAGAAATCAGGTGGCGAGCGGTCTGTTCTCTTGTATATGGAAGAGTAAATGTATCCTGAGGATAAAAGTTTTTGCATGGCTGCTGCTTAGTGACCGACTTAATACCAGGGACATGCTGCGCCGCAGAGGCTGCAATGTTACTGATATATTGCACTGTGAATTGTGTCCGTCTGGGCATGTGGAGAATTGGCAGCATTTGTTCTTCGAGTGTAACTTTAGTGCCAGAATATGGACATACTTACAGATTGAGTGGGGTCAGACTGATGTTTTAGAGGATGTTGTACAGCACGCAAGAAAAGAGTTCAATAAGCCATTCTTTTTTGAGGTAGTTATAATTGCTTGCTGGCATATATGGAAGCAAAGAAATGCAGCTATTTTTGAAGGTCTTTTGCCATCTTTTCGGTCCTGGAAAGCAGCCTTTGTACATGATATTACCCTGCATGTCTGTCGGGTGAAGAAGAAGCATACCCCAATATTGACACAATGGATTGATGAACTTCTGTAAATAGTCTAAACTCTTTTTTCTGGCCAATTGGCTGTGTAATTTTGTAATTATGTGGGTGCAAGGTTAATAAAATACTGTAGGGCTTTTGCTCTGCAGTCTTAAGGTTCAAAAAAAAAAAAAAGAGAAAGATCATACATCGGTTTGGATATCCTCATAGCAATATTACAGATAATGGAACTAACATGTCACTTGGAGAGATGGCGAAGTTTTGTGGAAACAATGGTATACGTTTGGATGTGGCTTCAGTTTCTCATCCACATGCCAATGGGCAAGTAGAAAGAGCAAACCAAGAATTGTTAAGAGGCTTAAAACCACGTCTCCGGGTCCCGTGCATCAGAGCTGCCGGGGCGTGGGTTGAGGAGTTACCATCTGTCGTTTGGGGAATCAACACAACACCAAATAGATCTACAAAGATGATGCCTTTCTTTATGGTGTATGGGGCAGAGGCAGTACTGCCAAGTGATATTATACATGACTCGCCTAGGGTGGCGGCTTACGTTGAAACTGAGAACGAGCTGACCCGGCAGGATTCTTTGGACATGCTCGAGGAGAATAGAGAAAAAACATTGGAAAGATCTGCAATATATCAGCAAGATTTGAGGCGTTATCACAGCCGTCGGGTTAGAACTCGCACTTTCCAGGAGGGTGACTTAGTGCTGCGATGGACGCAATCCAAAGAAGGGATGCACAAGTTATCTCCTCTATGGGAAGGACCGTTTATCGTAAGTAAAAATCTGTACAATGGTTCGTATTATCTGGTGGATGCTAGAGAGAAATCTGAGTGCGTGAACGACACAACACATTCCACTTCTTCATTGGAGGAGCGCGAGCGGACATGGAACATTGCTCAGCTGCGCCCATATTATACTTAGCGTGAGATCAAGATATCAGATGTAATACATGATGTAACATGCAGCAGGTTTCAGACGCGCTCTTTTCCTTACCAGAGTACCTAAGGGGACTGGAAGGTTTTTAATGAGGCGGCTTCTTGACCTAACCTTTCTTATTAATAAAGTGAAGGTTGAACAGAAGTTTGTGCTGTCTCATTTAAAATTTCAGTTCTGGTTATTTTGAAAGCCAGTTATTCTCAAAAGATGGAGATGTACCTCAACACAGTTTGATGATAAGCCAGGTCTGGGGGCTGGTCATTGAGGTGGCACAGTTTTTCATCCAAGACTCGGCTTTACGGTTATCCGGGTCCCAAAGTTCTTTGAGACCCGACAAAGAGAATTTGGGGTTATTATTACTGTTTTTGTTCATTAGCATGCATGTTTAGTGTACAAGTTTATGTACTTGTGTTTTTTTATTGTAGAACAAGTAAATATAGTTGTGTGGCTGTTTTTTATCGTAGAAGATGCCCAAAGCGTGCGTCTCATCAGTATGTGGATCAATGGGGTAATGTTTCATAGTTAAGCCATTACTTTATAAACATTGATCCAGGTCTTGGGGGCTCTCACTTGAATAGTTTGTAGCTGCAATCCCAAGACCCGACTTTTATGCCACCAGTTTTATTCTTGGTTATCTTGCTGTTGAGTTTGATGGGACTCGCAATTATATGGCCTGAATGCTCACCTGGAAATTCAATCAATCATGATGCCCAATGGGGACTTGGTTTGACCCTGTTTTTATCAGAGTAGCTGCGACAGAGAATCCATGCGAAATCCAACTAATAGTTAAAGAAATCAAAAGGGTCATCCAAACCAAAGACAAACATATATCTTAAAGCAAGAGGTTCCACATGATTCATGCAAGGTTTCATAGGTGTATAAGACACACCATCAAAAGTATAGGGTAAAAAGTGTTAAGTTATTACAATAACTGCCCAAAGGGCCGAATGAAATTGTTTTTTGCAGAGATAAAGTATCTGCATAAGTTTTTTAAGCACCGGCTTCAGGAGCCGGGTTATCGGAAGGAGTAGCGGCCGGGCTATCTTCTGTAGCATATGCCGGGTTATCCTCCTTGGCAACTGCCGGGTCATCTTGTGTCGCCTCTGCTTCTGTGACCCGGGTCTTGAGGGCTCCATCTTTACGCCAGGTGACATGTTGAAGGGATTGGAAATATCCCTCCTCATCATCTTCAACTGCAGCTCGTGATGGAGCAGGAGCACTTGGAGTAGATGAACTTGGAGCAGTAGAGGTGCTGGGAGCAACTTTTTCAGGGACAATGGAGTCCTTGTAGCTTTGGAGGAGGTTAATGCGTTGTGGTTCATCATCGTTGATCTCTTCGTTGGCTTCGTTGCATCCATATTGCAGAGTGGTTAGCTTCATCTTGCTAGCAATAACAGTGGCAACGTGCCAGGTTTGCTTCATAACCCGGGAATAGCTTCTCTTGTCAAACTGTGTGCCATCAGTATTGAACTGTGGAAAGCCGTTCATAAGAGGAGCCGGGATAAGATTGGGATGATAGGCCTTTGCCAAAGCAAGGCCACACATTACCCCGGCTCTGCAAGCAGATTTCTTCAGAAGATGGATCCAGTCTGGCATGGTTGATAGATGGCCAAGCACCTCAGTATAAGTGCTTGGCAGGTTTTCCCAGTTTCTCGCTGCCTTGATGACTTCACAACTGCCAAAATACAGTTGGCGCACAAGAGTATACATGCATTTGATCTTCTCAACAGTAGTCTTGCGGAGATTTCCATCGCGTGGACCTGAACAGGAGAGAACAAGGTTATGAGAATTCAAATTCTGGGTTTGGATTAAACAAGATTTTCTGGGTTAGGGAGTGTCCAACTTACCCACTAATGAGGAGACCATGTAAGTGATCATTTTCTTTAGCCGGGTCAGCTCATCGGTGGCAGCATCCAATTTTTTCTGCAACATGGATTGCTCCTCTTTGAAGTTATCTTCGTGCTCCTGCATATCCTTCCTCAATTCAGAGTTTTCTTGGGTAAGATCAGTAACAGATTTTTCAAAGGCTTGCAGTTGCTCTGCATCTGCAAGCCGGGCAGTAGATTGATCCTTCAAAGCTCCTTTAAGCCATGAAATTTCTTGGTCGGCCTGGGTAATGTGCTCCTGTTCACAAAAAAAGAGAAGAAATATATGGTCAAGCCCCAGGTTACTGTAGGAAAGATTACCCGGAACTTGGGGGCTACAGAGTTGAAATTTTACAAGGATAGGATAAAGTGGAGTCCCAGGCTGCTGCAGGCGTGCAGCCTGGCACTTGGGGGCTACACGCACAAAGTTTGAAATTTTCTAAAGTAAGTTTTAGTCCCAGGTTGCTGCAAGCGTGCAACCCGACACTTGGGGGCTACAACGTTCAAAATTTGATATGAAGAATGAGAAGTTCTAAAGGATGAAGTTTTAGTCCCAGGTTGCTATGAACAGACAACCCGTCACTTGGGGGCTACAGAATTGAAGTTTTTTATCTAAGGCATTCGTATTATAAGCACCAAGCTCATCAACAAGTGATAATCTTAGAGCTTGGGGGCTACTCAGGGTATAGTTAGGCAAGAAAAATAAAGGTAAGAAAAAAGAGTACCTGGTATCGTTTCTGGATCAGGGTGACCAGTTCAGTCTCAAGATTCTTGTGATGAGCAAGTCGAGAAAAGTATTCTTCACAAAGAGCCGGCGTGGACATGGAGTCCAGAGCCGGCAGATCAGTCAAAGGAACCGGGTCCTTGCCTTTGGCAGAAGAGACCGGCTTAACCTCAGGAGTTGTGACCTTGGCCATAACATCGGAAGTACCAACAGCCGGGCCTTGTTGAGACCCGGTGATTAGCACTTCTTCGTCTTCCTCTTTGGTACCAGATCCTAACCCAGGTGACTGGGCAGGAGGTGAAGGTGTTGGAGCAGGGGCAAGTGGGCTCTTTGGAGAAGCAACAGGAGTTGAATGCTCCATGTGTTCATCTCTTTGTGCCAGCTCTTCAATATGTGCCTCCATAGGAGAAGGCTCTGTTGCAGCTGGAGGAGATGCCGCTGGAGGAGAATCCGGGTCTTCATCCGCAAAGGCCTTGGCACTTAAACAAAATAAAACGGTTTAGTTAAAAGGGCAGTAAAACAGAGAAGTATGGAAAAGATATGTAAGCATTTCTAACCCAGTATTAATTTGGAAGTCCTCGGGTGTGCTAACACTGTCCGAGGATGAAGCTGGCAAAGAATAAGATTTAGCGGCCCGAGTTTTGCCAGCTAAAGGATGTTTAACACAAGGTATCGTCTGGATGGATTTGGCCCAGCTGGTTAAAGAACATGGAGGGATACCTGTGTTCAGAGAGCCCGGATTTGCAGTAGACCGGGTTCGAGGTTTCTTGCTGGCTTCAGCTTCCTTCTCAAGCTCCTTTGCATGTGTGTGTGCTTGGGATTGAGATGTGTTCATTGTATAATTTGAAAAACGAGAATACATCACCTTTGCAATAGCAGCCCGGGTCCTCTTAAGAGGAGGAGGTCCAGCAGTTTGAGGACCCGGCAACTCATCAACAGCTGGGTTAGTGGGGCCTGGAACAAGAAATGGTGGGTTATCGGAAGAAGGGTCCTTAGTGATGACCTCGCTGTTAATCAAGTCGAGGAAGAGCTGGCATGTTGAGCCTAGCTCACCTTCTTCTTCATCTTCATCACTTGCATCTGTATCTTCGTCATCAGGTGAGGACGCAGGGGTATAATCAGCTTTCCACCATTCCAGGTCCTGTGGTGAAAGAAGATAAACAGATAAGTGTTTCATGCAAGAAAGACCGGATTAACAAAAGACAGAAAGAAGAAGAGTTGGTATCATACCGTATGAGGTTTCTTCTTAGCACTGAACGGGGCAAGCCCAGTCAGCGCAATTTCATGTTTGGTTTCGCCAAGTAGCTTCTTGGCATTCTTCACGATTTGATCATCAGTAAGCGTTAAATTGGAGTAACACATGTTATCAGTTGTTTCCCCAGTGTATTCATGGAATAGCCGGGTCCTTATGCTAAGAGGCTGGATGAACCAACCAATCTAGCACTTGACTAAATCAGTGCCGCGAAGGCCATGAGCGAGCAGAGCTCTGGCCCGGACGTGGACAGCTTCAACCAAGACCCGGTTTTTGTCGCTGGCGTAGCTGTTCATCTTGGGGTCGTAGATCAAGGGAGAATTTCTGAAGGCCGGGAAACGAGCCTCGTCTGACTCAGTAGAGGTATCCTGGCAGTAGAAGTAAGAGTTTTGCCACCCCTTGGGGTGGCTGGCTAGAGCAAGAGCCGGGAAATCACATTGCCTCCGGCGTTGGATGGAAACACCTCCATAGGGACCAAGAGGTTTGTTTTTGAGAGAGGGGTTGTGTGGCGCCCTGACCCGACTGCTATACAGTGATGCTGTGTGTCACCGGTTAAGCGATACAACCGGAGGTTACGGGTTTACCAATCCCTGGCCAAAACCTTTGGCAGGCGTTGCTGGGTACACCTCACTCCAGACAACGCAACACCCCGATTGATGCCTCAACACAGGCACAACTATCAAAGCATAATAATAAGATCAAGACTTGTGGAACAACTGGCACATTACAGACTCTACGACTCAAAGCATTATAGTTCAACTCTTATAATAGAGAAAGATAGCAAATATTACAACCAGAGGTCACCGACCCAACAGTACAACAAGCGGAAGCAAATTAAGTTGTTCTAACAACAAGAACCAAATTATGGCCTAAGAGGCCTACAGATAAACATTCCCAGCGCCAGATGTTCCGAGATGTCCCAAGCTGCCACCTGGGAACCCCAGACTACTCGTCGACTTCCACGAAGAACCCACCTTCGAGGTCGAAGAAGTCCTCCTCAGAAATCAAATAAACAACGTTGAGTTCGACGAACTCTGCAAGATTATTAGAGCTACTAGCTCGATGATTGGCTTACAAAGGTTGTATGGCGGTTTTGCATAAAGCTAGTTTTCTTTAGAAAGACATAACTCCATGGCATCGACTAATCAGAATATTTTCAAAGGGGGTAAGAAGTAAACTCTTTTCTTCTGATCATCTTCAACAACCACCAACATCAACCACTGTCTCTGTCTACGAAGGTACCTCCCCGAATCACCCTCGAGGAAGTCAGCCTTTCATTTTTGGTAGTACCTTTAGTACTCAGGTTTTAATCATTCCGTTCAAGTTATTCTATGGTCTTACCTTCACTTCCCAAGTTCGTCCGTAACCGTGGACACGGCTTTTCGAAAAGATTTAACCCTGCAGGGGTGCACTGTGTTTGCCTTCGGTACCGCCCGGCTCATTGCCTACACGTAGCTCTCTTCCGGGGAAAGCCGGCTGAGTGGGAACGGTTACAACCTTTACCTTGTTAAAGACTAACCCAGGATCATCAGTGAGGACGGGACAGCCATGCCTTCAACACCCTGTCCCGTGGCCACTCATTGTCCTAAAACCACCATCCTCGTCTCAGTATTGGTCACCGTCTTCACGCACGCGCAAAT
Source organism: Poa pratensis (assembly GCA_947311845.1). NCBI lineage: Eukaryota > Viridiplantae > Streptophyta > Magnoliopsida > Poales > Poaceae > Poa > Poa pratensis. Next base: position 19,680,268 of record CAMZMU010000119.1, on the reverse strand, counting down.
GGAAGCTCAAACTAGAGGACCCTGGCTAGTCCCGCCCAAGTTAGTTGGTCGACGAGGGCTCCATATACCCCACCGAATGGAAGCGCGCTCATTCTTGGTTCAAGAGGTAGAGAACTCGCACCTAGGCGGCAAGAACGAGACAACCCACCACATTCCATGTGGCCTCTCATCCCTACCTTTAAGCATGTTTATTATCAGTATCCACATTTCTCCACCATCATCCGGACATTCCGTCAACAATTCCAACAACGAAATATCCACCGGACAACTAAGCATTTAACTAAGCATGGCTAAGCATATACAGTACATAGTTAATTAACTCAGGCCAACAAAGTAATCCTATGGATATTAGGAGGGAACAGGTATTGGCATCGGAACATAATGAAACTATAGGATACTCTAATCCAACCAAATTGACATTTGGAACCGCATGCAATATTATCGTGGAGAAAATATTTGCGGAAAACATAGGAGGAGACATGCTCAGAGGGGGGGGGGGTTACGCTTGCCTTGCTCGGCAGGCTGGTAAAACGGGTCGTCAGGGTATTGCGGTGGAACCCCGACTGCTTGATCTATGGATGCATAAAAACACCGGAAAGACAACAATCAATAACCACACATGCATAACAAATGCATTTCACAAACACATGATGACATGACATTTTAATGCACTGAAATTAACTAACAAGTTAAATGGGGTGCAAGGAATATTCTCAATTAACCAGAACAATTAACCCCATAATTATCTTAGTGTTTTCCCTAACTTCTAAAAAGTGCAGTACATTAATTGTGCTCAAATATGCATGCAAATGATGTTATTGGTTAGTTCATATTATTCTGAGCATTTTGATGTATTAAACTCATTTCTCTGATAAGCCATTTAAAAGTTATTGCATTTTCAATATTTAATTAAGGGCTGCTATTTTACTAATTTATTTGAAACAGCATCAAAACTAATTATCTAGGCTTGGTGAAGTGGTAAAACTTGAAGTAGATTAAGTGCTGAACATTTTGATAGTTTAAACTTAATTTTTGGACCATTATTTTTAAAGATATGGATTTTCCAATAATATTCCTTTTTCTGCTATTTTCTTAATTTTGAGAAAACATCAATAAAACTAATTTATTTGGATGTGTGAGTTATACCAACAAACAGATCTGCTTTTTCTTAACATTTTGATATATAATTTGTAATTTTTGGATTAGTATTGCAACAGTTATGAATTTTACCAAATTCATTTGTATTTGAAACCATTTTATTTAATTCCAGGAAAACACGACTGGACCTTTTGCACCGAGCCCGTGGCTAGCCCAGGCCACTGACTAGTGGGCCGGGTGCCACGTAGGCAAGCCACGCAAGCACGTGGGCCCAGCGGCCGTTTGACCACGACGGTGCGCGGAACGGTGCGCTCACGGCGGTGACCAGCGGTGACCACGCGCACGGCGATGGCGAACGAGCACGTACGGGAACCCGGGAGGAAGTGCATCTAGCGCGGGGTGTCGAGCAGGCCCTAGTGGCGGCGGAAGAGACCATATGGTCGCCGGCAATCGCGACGGCGAGTACCACGGCGGCGGTGAGCCACGGCTACGGTGGCGACGACGATTTCAGAGCAAGGGGGAGGGCATGGAGATGTCTAACGGGACCGCGAGCTCACCCTCGTTGCGTGCGAAGCGACGTCGAGGCCGAAGGTGGACCACAGCGGCGACAAGCTTCCTCGGCAGGCGGCGGCCGGAGAGGAAGAAGACAAGCAAGTCGGCGGCGATCCCGGGCTCCCCTCTTCGATTCCTTTGGCGGGGAGGGCGAAGAGGACGCGGCGAAGACGGTGGCACTCGTCGATCTGCTCCAGGCGTCCTAGAACGGCGGCGATGTGCGGCGGCGCTTCGGCTATGGCTCGGCCATGGAGGGGGAAAGAAACGCGGAGGGGGAAGTGGACAGGGGCTAGGGTTAGGGTTTCGGGAGCTCTTCTTATCCAGGTCCAGGAGGCATGGTCGCTCGACAGCGAGGCGGGGCGCAGCACGGCGGCGAGCGAGCTGGTGCGGCGCAAGCAACTCGCCGTCGGTCGCTACAGAGAAGACGACCACGTTTTTGCCAAGAACCCCCTGTACTTCTTTTCCCAATTACCAATAGGTCCTTGCCTGTTTCCTTTTTTTTAAAACAGTAGCAATGTAGTGATTTAATTGAGGTACTTCAACATTTTATAAAAATCTGAGAAAAAACATGTAGTCTCCCAATATCATGTAGAAGCACCACAAAAATTGGGGTTGCAAAATAAAAAGTTTTGAGCAACATTTGTTCATAGGGTTTGTTTATGGCATTTTGGTTTAAAACCAAAATGAATTTACTTTTGAATTTTAAAACCAGTGCAAGTATTAAACTTTGAACTCTTGGAACTTCCTTGACAATTATGGATTAGCATTGGTATTCGTGTTTGCCAAGAACAAGCACCTTTGGAATTGCAAGTATTGAATTTAATTGGTGCCCTTGTTTCCATTTGTTGCAATTTGTTTTATAACACTTGGTTTCAACTTGCACTCCATAACAAATGATTCCATGATGCATGCATGAAATGCAAAAGTGGAAATTTTATTCACAAAATTCAGTTCACAAGCTTGGGGCTGTTACAATTCTACCCCCCTTACAGGAATCTCGTCCCGAGATTCTTAGAGTAGGAAAGAGGGAAGAAGGTTACCACGGTACCACACGATCTTCTCGGCTCCTTTCTTGAAGAGGTTGATCAAGGGCATCATGAAGATCTTCATTGGCTTCGCTTCGAGGTCACTATCAACGTACACCATAGGAAAGAAGGAAACCTCACCGGGAGGATGAATCTTTGTAAACATACAACGACCGAGTACCTCCTGGTAGAACTTAGGACGAGACTTAAAGCATCCCTTGATTTGACAGTTAGGAGACACATGCGTTTGACGGGAGATTGATAAGGAGGTTTCCGGTTGGCAGACACTGTTTTCCCGAAAGATTCAGAATATGAACTTTGCACAAGGCCTTGAATTTCTGAAGAAGGATGTTTAAACAAGATTCCAACAGATGAAGAGGCAACTTCTACCAAACGGCTTGAATAGAACTTTCCTCACGGAGGAGCATTTCAGATCACTGGAGAAGGATCAGACAGCTAGATCAAGAGAGCTTCAGAAACTCCGCAAACGTTAGTATTGGGGACGCTTATTGATTTTCCAGACATCGGGACAACGTCTTGAGGATCACCAACTATCGTTTCTGGTTGAGAGTCGAATCTGGGAAGTGTAGAGATACTTCAGACTCAGCACCGGTAGGAATAGGAAGCTTTGCAATGCATACCAACGGATTACAATTGCTAGGACCACAAGAGCTGGAATACAAGGTCAAACTCCATAGGAGGAACGAGATTGCGGAACTCGCGGATTAGCAACTTGTCCGGACAGTACACCTACTGGAATTAATCGTGACAATACACCATTGAGTTTCTGCTGGGAAAACACCAGCCAGGACAGAAAGAAGTTCTCAAACTTCCTCTCTTTCTGAAACAATTCAATCAATGGCTTGGATGCATAGATGAAATTCTCGAGGGATGGAGGTAACAACATAACATTCCGAGAATATCCTACATATGCTTGATCGAGTTGAAAGGATTCCGAGGAAACCAGACGATTCACTCAGATCCACGGCGACCACTTTCAGCAATTGCACGTGAACCAAGAAAAGTCACTTCTAACTTCAGAACACATAACTTGTGAAGACACAAAGTTAGTTCCAACAATTTCCAATGCTAACGCCCAATATCCAATATGGATCTCCTCAAACATGGAGAAGATAAGAAGGTAGTTGATGGGCTCAACAACAAGCTTATCCAGATAGTCCAAGACGGTAGATTCATATTTCACCAGAACGAGACATTAGTATTGGTCAGACTAACACATTAAGGTAGGTTGATCTGAGTTTGATTTGACGATAGCCCAATTCAAATCAAAAGATTTGTAGGATAGCATATCCACAGAGGAGATACCACCTAGCTTTAACACAGACAGGCTAGACATCCCTTTTAGAAGGAACTATATCGGGATAGAGCTCTTGTCTTTCAACTCTCCAAGTTGTTTAAGCTCAACCGAATAATTCTGAACATCCAGCACGATTTTCTTGGAGAAGGGAGTTGTTCAAAGAACCAGCTTACTCATAAGCTCAACATCACGGTCAGGTGACAACCTGGCGATACTTCTGGAAAGACCTCCATAATATCACGATCCACATATAGGATATCGCGACATACCGTTCCAAGAATCTTCTGCATTTGCATTATTGACTAGAATATCACGATCCACCGGTATGTCTTGAGTTCGAGAGAGGATCATACCATTTACGGCACAACGAGGTGGTCTTGGGAGCTTCGGCACGAACCTAGCTCTTTGACCAAGGGAGTGCATCAGAGCCAACTGACTTGGTAGCACTGTCAAACTTAGCTTATTGATTTGCTAACCAATCATGCTAAGGAGGACAAGGAATGTCCTTGGAATTTAGCACAGTAAGAACTGCGGAGAATATCTGATGGAGGCAACATTGCTCAGGTATTATCAGTCCCGCGTAACAAGTCACTCGGAGAACGGAGAGCAACAAGTGTAAGAGCATCACTTCATCAAGAGGATCATGATACTTAGCACGATACCCTGATATCAAAGAGTGTGACACTCTAAGGTGAAGCAGAGCAAAAGCTAGACAAGGCCCTTATTCTGCAGATTACATTATTTTGACCTGGTCCGAGAAGTGGACAAGGTATTGGAGTTTGTTTCTCCAACAAGACGACGTGGAAAGTCTTGATGGATGAAGGGAGTGACTTGCATCGGAACAGACCAACGCACGATAAAACTTTACTGTCAAAAGACAGACAAAGGTCGGAAAGCAGATCAGAGTAAGAAACATGCTTAGGAGAAATCCTAAGATGTTGAAGATGCACCGGTTATTACTCAATTGTGATAACCATGCCCAAAAGGAGAGATGCAGTAGAGTCATGACATAGATGGGGATTCGCTAAGCGAATTCTGGTCATAACCCAGATGATTCCAAGACAGAATCTCCAGCTATGGCAGAGTTAAAGTTACATAGCCAACAGAGGTATGGTCAATTAAGGTTCAACCATTTACCACACAGACCACATAAAGAACTTGGGTTAAAGGTCAGCTTCATGCAATGAGAATCATAAATAGCATAACAATCACATGGGTGACAACCCACACAATTTATCATGCCATAATCACAGCACAATCCGGGACCTTCGGTTCAAGACCTTGGGTTAAAACCCGAAGAAAGGATCAAATGATTAGACTCCGTCGAAACATCTGAGTTGATTTCGGATTGACAACGCAGCGGGAGCAAATGGACACATAACACTCAAGATAGAACCCACCCACATTTCACTAATCATTTTGAAGTAACAGGTGAGAAGTAAAACCTTTAAACTCAAATCGAGATAAGATTGCTCCGAGATTAGAGGGTAACCAGATAAGGAGCAAAAAGAATCCTAAGATGGTTTTCACAACTCATTTTTAGGTTAAAAATATTTTCACAAACACTAGACTCAACATCGACCAGTAGAAGGGTTTCCTACAGGCAGTCATGCTCTGATACCAACTTGTGGCACCCTGACCCGACTGCTATACAGTGATGCTGTGTGTCACCGGTTAAGCGATACAACCGGAGGTTACGGGTTTACCAATCCCTGGCCAAAACCTTTGGCAGGCGTTGCTGGGTACACCTCACTCCAGACAACGCAACACCCCGATTGATGCCTCAACACAGGCACAACTATCAAAGCATAATAATAAGATGAAGACTTGTGGAACAACTGGCACATTACAGACTCTACGACTCAAAGCATTATAGTTCAACTCTTATAATAGAGAAAGATAGCAAATATTACAACCAGAGGTCACCGACCCAACAGTACAACAAGCGGAAGCAAATTAAGTTGTTCTAACAACAAGAACCAAATTATGGCCTAAGAGGCCTACAGATAAACATTCCCAGCGCCAGATGTTCCGAGATGTCCCAAGCTGCCACCTGGGAACCCCAGACTACTCGTCGACTTCACGAAGAACCCACCTTCGAGGTCGAAGAAGTCCTCCTCAGAAATCAAATAAACAACGTTGAGTTCGACGAACTCTGCAAGATTATTAGAGCTACTAGCTCGATGATTGGCTTACAAAGGTTGTATGGCGGTTTTGCATAAAGCTAGTTTTCTTTAGAAATGACATAACTCCATGGCATCGACTAATCAGAATATTTTCAAAGGGGGTAAGAAGTAAACTCTTTTCTTCTGATCATCTTCAACAACCACCAACATCAACCACTGTCTCTGTCTACGAAGGTACCTCCCCGAATCACCCTCGAGGAAGTCAGCCTTTCATTTTTGGTAGTACCTTTAGTACTCAGGTTTTAATCATTCCGTTCAAGTTATTCTATGGTCTTACCTTCACTTCCCAAGTTCGTCCGTAACCGTGGACACGGCTTTTCGAAAAGATTTAACCCTGCAGGGGTGCACTGTGTTTGCCTTCGGTACCGCCCGGCTCATTGCCTACACGTAGCTCTCTTCCGGGGAAAGCCGGCTGAGTGGGAACGGTTACAACCTTTACCTTGTTAAAGACTAACCCAGGATCATCAGTGAGGACGGGACAGCCATGCCTTCAACACCCTGTCCCGTGGCCACTCATTGTCCTAAAACCACCATCCTCGTCTCAGTATTGGCCACCGTCTTCACGCACGCGCAAATGGAAGCTCAAACTAGAGGACCCTGGCTAGTCCCGCCCAAGTTAGTTGGTCGACGAGGGCTCCATATACCCCACCGAATGGAAGCGCGCTCATTCTTGGTTCAAGAGGTAGAGAACTCGCACCTAGGCGGCAGAACGAGACAACCCACCACATTCCATGTGGCCTCTCATCCCCACCTTTAAGCATGTTTATTATCAGTATCCACATTTCTCCACCATCATCCGGACATTCCGTCAACAATTCCAACAACGAAATATCCACCGGACAACTAAGCATTTAACTAAGCATGGCTAAGCATATACAGTACATAGTTAATTAACTCAGGCCAACAAAGTAATCCTATGGATATTAGGAGGGAACAGGTATTGGCATCGGAACATAATGCAACTATAGGATACTCTAATCCAACCAAATTGACATTTGGAACCGCATGCAATATATAGTGGAGAAAATATTTGCGGAAAACATAGGAGGAGACATGCTCAGAGGGGGGGTTACGCTTGCCTTGCTCGGCAGGCTGGTAAAACGGGTCGTCAGGGTATTGCGGTGGAACCCCGACTGCTTGATCTATGGATGCATAAAAACACCGGAAAGACAACAATCAATAACCACACATGCATAACAAATGCATTTCACAAACACATGATGACATGACATTTTAATGCACTGAAATTAACTAACAAGTTAAATGGGGTGCAAGGAATATTCTCTATTAACCAGAACAATTAACCCCATAATTATCTTAGTGTTTTCCCTAACTTCTAAAAAGTGCAGTACATTAATTGTGCTCAAATATGCATGCAAATGATGTTATTGGTTAGTTCATATTATTCTGAGCATTTTGATGTATTAAACTCATTTCTCTGATAAGCCATTTAAAAGTTATTGCATTTTCAATATTTAATTAAGGGCTGCTATTTTACTAATTTATTTGAAACAGCATCAAAACTAATTATCTAGGCTTGGTGAAGTGGTAAAACTTGAAGTAGATTAAGTGCTGAACATTTTGATAGTTTAAACTTAATTTTTGGACCATTATTTTTAAAGATATGGATTTTCCAATAATATTCCTTTTTCTGCTATTTTCTTAATTTTGAGAAAACATCAATAAAACTAATTTATTTGGATGTGTGAGTTATACCAACAAACAGATCTGCTTTTTCTTAACATTTTGATATATCATTTGTAATTTTTGGATTAGTATTGCAACAGTTATGAATTTTACCAAATTCATTTGTATTTGAAACCATTTTATTTAATTCCAGGAAAACACGACTGGACCTTTTGCACCGAGCCCGTGGCTAGCCCAGGCCACTGACTAGTGGGCCGGGTGCCACGTAGGCAAGCCACGCAAGCACGTGGGCCCAGCGGCCGTTTGACCACGACGGTGCGCGGAACGGTGCGCTCGCGGCGGTGACCAGCGGCGACCACGCGCACGGCGACGGCGAACGAGCACGTACGGGAACCCGGGAGGAAGTGCATCTAGCGCGGGGTGTCGAGCAGGCCCTAGTGGCGGCGGAAGAGACCATATGGTCGCCGGCAATCGCGACGGCGAGTACCACGGCGGCGGTGAGCCACGGCTACGGTGGCGACGACGATTTCAGAGCAAGGGGGAGGGCATGGAGATGTCTAACGGGACCGCGAGCTCACCCTCGTTGCGTGCGAAGCGACGTCGAGGCCGGAGGTGGACCACAGCGGCGGTGAGCTTCCTCGGCAGGCGGCGGCCGGAGAGGAAGAAGACAAGCAAGTCGGCGGCGATCCCGGGCTCCCCTCTTCGATTCCTTTGGCGGGGAGGGCGAAGAGGACGCGGCGAAGACGGTGGCACTCGTCGATCTGCTCCAGGCGTCCTAGAACGGCGGCGATGTGCGGCGGCGCTTCGGCTATGGCTCGGCCATGGAGGGGGAAAGAAACGCGGAGGGGGAAGTGGACAGGGGCTAGGGTTAGGGTTTCGGGAGCTCTTCTTATCCAGGTCCAGGAGGCATGGTCGCTCGACAGCGAGGCGGGGCGCAGCACGGCGGCGAGCGAGCTGGTGCGGCGCAAGCAACTCGCCGTCGGTCGCTACAGAGAAGACGACCACGTTTTTGCCAAGAACCCCCTGTACTTCTTTTCCCAATTACCAATAGGTCCTTGCCTGTTTCCTTTTTTTTAAACAGTAGCAATGTAGTGATTTAATTGAGGTACTTCAACATTTTATAAAAATCTGAGAAAAAACATGTAGTCTCCCAATATCATGTAGAAGCACCACAAAAATTGGGGTTGCAAAATAAAAAGTTTTGAGCAACATTTGTTCATAGGGTTTGTTTATGGCATTTTGGTTTAAAACCAAAATGAATTTACTTTTGAATTTTAAAACCAGTGCAAGTATTAAACTTTGAACTCTTGGAACTTCCTTGACAATTATGGATTAGCATTGGTATTTGTGTTTGCCAAGAACAAGCACCTTTGGAATTGCAAGTATTGAATTTAATTGGTGCCCTTGTTTCCATTTGTTGCAATTTGTTTTATAACACTTGGTTTCAACTTGCACTCCATAACAAATGATTCCATGATGCATGCATGAAATGCAAAAGTGGAAATTTTATTCACAAAATTCAGTTCACAAGCTTGGGGCTGTTACAGGTTGCAGTAAAAGATCTCTAAGAATAGCTCTAAGCTAGGGGTCATCTGGAGATAGTCCTCGCAGAAAACTACAAAGTTGCTAATATTGAGAATGGAGTTGGGAGCAAATCTAGTGTGTGAGGCCATAGTACTTAAAAACTTGGCGAAAAAAGAGAGAGCCCGGAGGACGAAGACCACGGGAAACATGATCAAGCAAGACAACAATTTCACCTTCCTTGGGGTTGGGCCGCGTTTCTTCTCCAGGAGCGCGCCAATGGATCTCATTATTAGGCGGAAGCTCGCCGCGGTTCACGAACGTCTTCAATGTTGTGTCAGTAGCACTGGACCTAGTCCAGTTCACCGGAGTGGCTGCCACGGCTGCACCGGAGCTGGATCCCTTCTTCGTACTCTTCTTTGCGGCCCTGGGACCTCCAGATTTCATCTTCTCCTTCACCATTGATGCGGAACTGTGGTGGTGCCCAATCTTGGAAATAGAGATGAGCAAACCCTATCAATGGAGGTGGGTGCGAGGAGAGGAAGATGCGGAGCGATTGCGGGCGTGATTGAGTCTGGAAGGGTGCGGCACGGATGGATGAGTAGATGGTGGCTGTGGAGATTTCTGTTGAGGTTTGGGAGCTCGATTTGAGATGAGTTTTGTGGCGGCTCGCGAGGAAGGAGATGAAGAGGCCAAGGAAGAAATGGGGAAAGTGTCTGCGGTGTTTACCCTAACCCTATACTTATAGGTGCAGTAAAAAGCCCTAGGGTGTTGCGGTAAAAAGATGAGGAGATAAGGATCTTTGACCCAGGGTCAATGACAAAACAGGAAGAGACAAAGAGGAAGATTATCTGACGAGATCATGATTGAGATTGACTAAAGATTGACTCACAGTTTAGTTGGAATTTTCACTAAGTGTTGAATATGAAACCCAGAGGCGTATGAACCCAGAATGACCGAGCTGGGTTACAATATGGACCGCCAAGGAGAGCTGGCCTAGCTAAAGAAAAAAGCAATGTAACCTGGTATTTAACCTGCTGTATGTTATTCTAATATTTCAGGTGGTTAACCCGGCCAGCCAGGATGACAGCTCTAACCAAGAAAGCAAAGCTCGAGACTAGTAGAAGAGCATGCCAACCTGGAGACCCGGTTAACCTGGGGGCTACTGATGGGGGATTATAACCCGGTAGGCCCATGAAGAGGGAAATGTGACCCGCCAGGCAGGAGGACCGGCCAGGACACTTAACCATCAGAATGGGCCGGGTTACGTCGATGGGCCAGCAAGCTTGTCGGTGACCCGGCTAATAGAGGAAATCCTCTAGAAGACCCGGAGGCGGTGCATGACTTGGAGGACACGAAGGCCAGAAGACCTAGAGTAGCACTCCGAGTCTGGGTAGAACCCGAGCTTACCATGTATGGAACCAGGAGACCCAGCCGTCTATATAAGCGGGCTCCTGGGTCATACTTAGAGAGGCCTTACGATTCAAGCTTACGCGAGAGAACCAGAGAGAGATATCCGAGTAATCATCGCTACCAAGCGAATCCTGTAACCTAGATCGAGATCCGGTTCTGTTGTCGCAGCCGGGTTATCGAGATTGAGATCAATAATAGCATAGCAGGAAGTAGGTCTTTATCTCTAATGGAGAGGCCGAACCTAGGTAAATCCCTTGTCCACGCATAGCTAAACAAACTCCCAGACACTAGTTTCGCCTTGCCCTACAACTCAAGTTACCCTATGGTAACATCTGCCGTGACAACCCCACGACATGCAGCTCACGCCACCTCCTCGCAACGAGCAGCTCACGCCACCGATTTGGGATTTCCCGTGCGCCAGCCACGACGACGGGATCTGAGGACCCGATTGATTTTTTTAATTTCTGTTCAAGGACCTTTTTGTTAGATTTGGGACCTATTTGTAATTTCATATTTGTGCAGCACGTCCCAACTCGTACGAGCTACCAAACAGCATCTCTCTTCAGCTTGGCTCACTTCATACGAGATACCAAATACCCAACATAATCTCAACACAGCTTGTATATGCCCAGCTTGTATGAAGTGAGAAAGGCATGCTATGGTGAGCCGGGCTACCAAACACACCCTAATTGTGCTGATTTGGCCCGTTCTTGGTCATGTATGTTGAAGTGGCCCATGCTCAATATTGCTGCACGCTCCGCCCCTGGCTGCCTGGTTAGTTGCCTGGCTTCCGGCCAGCCGCCGTGTATTTCCATACGTGCATTTCCATAGCTACTTAACAAAAGATTAGCACCCTCGAATTTATAGTGTGCCCAGGCCTTTAAAATGTTATTGGGACCACTAATGATTATTGGTACTCCGCTACATGGAGCCTGTTTTTTTTTTTGAAAAATCGAAAATGACATTTTTGTGTTTCCAAAAATTGTGAAAAAAAATCACAGATATAGACAGTGTCGAGATCTACAAGCGTGCAAAATTTTACCTTACAATTCATTTTATTTTGGGCTGTACAAAAAAGACAAATCAAGAAAAATTTCAAAATTTTGAAACTGTGTATTGTTCACTAACCAGATCCATCAATTTGTCTTTTTTGTTCAACCCAAAATATAGCGAATTTGGTGTTAAAAATTTGCATGATTGTAGATCTGGACAATATCTACATCCGGGATGTTTTTCTCAATTTTTGGAAATTTAAAAATGTCGATTTCAAATTTTTGAAAAAGCTAGCACCATGTAGCCCGGACTCTCATATAGGTTTTCGCTCCCTACGTTCACTATTATAAAATATTAAACTTACATTCACTCATTTTACTTCGTATGAATTTTGAAACATCTTGAGCACACGAAATAGTCTTTCGCCCCCTATATTAATATAGCAACCAACCGAAACAACCATAAGGCCACAGCTGGGGCAAACAACACACGCATGCCCAAAAGAAACAAAAAAGAACAAAGAAGAGAAAACAAAGCCGACATCGGCGGTTCGACAAAAAATGAGATGACTCGCAGCCGCTGCGCCCTCCGAAGTCCACCACGCTCCCAGCCTTCCGAAGCGCCTTGTACCAAGCAGTACCTCCAAGAAGGGAGCGACGACGACGCTACTGTCCGGACAGTTCCAAAGGTTCCCCCGGTGTGTCCTAGGGTTTCCCCCGGCACGCTAAGGGGTGGGAAAGAGGTATCCCGACGCCCTTCAGGAAGGAAGGTGACACCCGTAGGCATCACCGCGTCGGTGTCTAGACGACAAGAATTTCTCCCATCCTCCAAAAACCACATCCCAGACGCTGCGGATAGCTCCACCAATCTTGCCACCCACCAGCACACGCCACCACGACCTGGCAGTCATCACCATCGTCTCACCGCGACCAATGTCGCGAGGTCAGAAAACCGAGTAGAAGGATCCCGGCGAGGGACGGCGGCACATTGGCACGCGGGAGGGAACTGCCTCCATCGCCGGAAGGCAGTAGCCGACCGGATGCAGCAGCAGGCAAACCAGGACCTCACCGGCCCGGCCGAGCCCAAAAGGGCCCGTAAAGCCCCGCCGCCGCACTGCAGCAAGGGTGCCGCCGACGCCGCCATTCTCGCCCAAGTTCCTACTCGTCCGTCCACCGAGAGTGCTGCCACCACGCCTGGGCGGCCCATCCAAGCCCAGATGGGCCCCGCCTGGGCCCAGATCAGAGCCGGGAAGGACGCTGCCAGCCGCACGCCGGCGGCCAGCCGGACGTACACAGGCTACCACGGCTCCCCGCCGCCAAACGGCCGCACCACCGCCACGAAGATCATCCGGAGCTCGCCGGACCGAAGCAGGACGAAGAACACCGCCGCCATGCAGGGGAGCCCCGCCTCCACCTACCACGGCGCGGGGAAGGACACACCGCCGCCGCCAGCGGCGCCCCTGCCGGCGGCGGCAACGAGGAAGATTGAGGAGAAGGGGCCCGAGGAGAAGGGCGGGGCGGCGCGCGACGTCGCCACGGTGGCGAGCGGACGCGCGCGATGGGGGAGAGAGGAGAGGGAGGGGCCGGACGCGGCGGCGGCGGAAACCCTAGGTCGCTAGGGAGGAGTCGCTAGGAAGGAGTCGCTCGGGAGGAGAGGGGAGGGGACGTTTACACTTACACAGCCCACTAGCTTAGCTCTTTGAAACATCTTGAAGGGAGGGAGTAGTTTAAAATTTTGGACAGCGGCGAGGCGCCGGTCACTCGCAGCACCGGTGCATGACTAATTCCGACAGTCCCGAAATCCAACGATTCAAAAAGCAAATCCACCCGACGAAGAAACTACGTAGTAGCTAATACTAATTCCGACAGTCCTAAAGTAGTTCTGCTCTGATCTTGACTCACTCTCAAATGAACTGGATTACTACGTGAGTGAGGCTAGGTGCTGCAGCACTCGCGGAACCGGCGGCGCGTGGACGTGGACGACGCCCTCCAGCGCCTGCACGACCTGCGCCATGGTCGGGCGGTGCGCCTCTTGATCCTGTATGCACCAGCACGCCACCCTGCACGCCCTCTCCAGCTCCTCCTCATTCACGTCGCCGCCCAGCCGCGGGTCGGCCACGGCGCCCACTTCCCCTTCCACGACCTTCCCCGCAGCCCACACGGGAAAGAACGTTGACACCGCCGCCTCCATTTCATCGCCGCCACTGCCATGCCCATGCCAGTGGTACCCCTCGGTGTTTCGCCGTCCCGAGATGAGCTCGAAGAGGACCATCCCGTAGCTGTACACGTCCGCCTTGGCGCTAATGGGCTGCCCGGAGACCCACTCGGGCGCCAGGTACCCGATGGTGCCCCGCATCGTCGTCAGGGCGCGGCTGAAATCCCTACCGACGAGCTTCGCCATCCCGAAGTCGGCGATCCTCGGTGACATGCCCTCGTCCAGCAGTATGTTCTCCGGCTTGATGTCGCAGTGTATGATGCACTCGCGGCAGCCGTCGTGCAGGTAAGCCAGCCCTCTCGCGACGCCGAGCATGATGCCGTATCGGTCGCTCCAGCTCAGGCTGCTGTCGCCGCCGAAGAGGGAGGCGTCGAGGGAGCCGTTGGGCATGTACTCGTAGACGAGCATCATGTCGTCGCCCGCGGAGCAGAACCCGAGGAGCCGGACGAGGTTCACGTGCTGGATGTTCCCGAGCGTGCTCACCTCTGTCCGGAACTGCTTGTCGCCCTGCCGGAGACCTTCCAGCTTCTTCACGGCCACTTGGGTCGTCGTCGTGCTGTCTCCCGTGTGCTTCTGCTTCAGGACGCCGCGGTACACCGAGCCGAAGCCACCGCCGCCCAGCCGGTCCGAGAAGTTCTTCGTGGCGGCGCGGAGGTCGACGTAACTGTACACGGCCAGGGAGCTGGAGCCCTTCTCGTCTGACATGCTCCTCCGGGCAAGGACAATCCTCCTGGCTAGAAATAACGACACGGCCAATGCTGCAACACCTGCCAATGCGATGCCAAGAACAAGCCATAACGTCTTCCCCCCTTTCTTGCTGTCTGCGCTGCGTAAGTCTCGCAGTCCTGATTCTGAAAGCCGGAGATACATGCCTGACCCGGAGGTGCCGGAGTCCGTGTGGAGTTGCTCAAGGTTGCGGAACTCGCCGTGCCAGACGGCGCACCCGCCGGAGAAGGTGTAGGCCTGGCAAGAGCAGTTCTTTAGGCAAGCAGACTCGCACTCTGCTTCGCTCTGCGCGGCGCCCACAGCAACCGAGTCGTTGGGGAGCTTCATGGTACTGAGCGCCAGGAACCCGTCCGTGGTCGACCAGTTGCGCGCGCACGTGAGCGGCGAGCTCCGGCGGCACCCACCGCTCCAGTCGCTCAGCGACCAGTCCCCCTCCGACGCCGGAGCGAACCCGGGCGGGCAACTGCACGGCGGCTGGCTCCTCTGGTCGCAGACGCCGAAGGCGCCACAGAGCGCGTACACGTCGCACTGCACGGTGGGCGCCGCCCAGAAGAAATTCCAGCTCTGGCTAGCGGGCACCCAGATGTACTGCTTGATCTGGCCGTTGAGGTCGAGCACCCTGCGCGTGATGGTGGCGTTGTCGTAGAGCACGTCGGTCACGCGCCGGTACGCCGGCGTCTCGACGTACGTCTGGTTGAAGAGGACGTTGTTGGTCGCGTCCGGCACCCCGGCGAAGACGCGGCCCGTCCAGACGCCGCTCCGCCAGTACGTGCGGGAGTGGTTCCACAGGAAGAAGAACTCGCTGCTGCCGTTGGGGTCCACCGTGTCGGAGAACATCCCGGGCGCCGGGTCCTGCGCGTTCCGCCAGGACGTCAGCGTCTGGTACTCGCCCGTGAGCTTGTTCTCCCCGAGCCACGCGTCGGGCACCTGCGTGTCCGTCGGGTGGTCGAAGCTCTGCCACAGCACGTTGGAGGCGTTCCCGCCGTCCACGAGAACCAGGTTGCCGTTGTCGCGGATCACCGCGGTGTAGTTTGACGCCGGGGACGACGACGACGAACGAGACGCGGACGAAGACATGTTTGACGACCACACGACGGCTGGTGAGGACGATGATGCGCTGTCGGCGAGGCCAACGAGCTCGAGGTTGCCGTCGTCGGGCGACACCCGGAGCTCGGCGGAGGCGAGGTCGGAGAGGGGAGTGGCGCGGTTGCCGACCCAGATGACGGTCTGGACGGGGATGTTCTTGTACCAGATACCGAGGTAGAACCTGCCGGAGCTGCCAGCGGGGCTGAAAAGGCCGACCTCGAACTTGCCCTGCGCCGAGACGATCGTGCCGTTGCCCCGCAGCGGCCGCCGCGCCGAGATAGCGTCTGCCGTCGCAGCCGCTGCACACGGAGCAGGGACGACGAAGCTCAAAGCAAGGACTGCAAGAGTGGCAATGATCAGCGACATGATTGAGCTAGCCCTTGCGTTAAATTCTCAGGCGAGCAGAGATGATCGGATGATCGGTCCGGACGTCCGGTGAGAGACACATATAAGTAGATCGATTCGAAAGGGAGAGGAGCTAGGCAAGAGGACAAGGGAGCCGGGGTAGTAGCTGGGAACGAGGACAAGCAAGAGTGAATGCACCGCCGGGCACAGCTCAGGCAGTGTGGCGTTGAACTGGTCCGCCGTCGCCTGAGCGGCGGCGAGTATCCTCCATGTGACGTTGTACGGAGCACCTGGAATGACCTCTAGCACGAACAACTGATTTGGTTGGCCAGCTTTACTTTGCATTGCACGCTTTCCCGACCTCGGTCAGTTTATTCGTTCATCGGAGAAATGCTGGTGACCATGGATTTGGTTTTGGTTTTAGTAGAGTCACTTTTTAGGCTGGGCGTTCATATCATCGTACGTACCAAAACCGATCACAGCACGTGTGGAAAGGACCAAGTCACGATACTGATCAAAATACTACTAGGTGGGTGGCACAGTGCTCCGCTTACGCGATACAGTTGCACGCTGAGCCTACATCATTATAGTGAACTGGGGAAGAAGCGGAGATTTGATGCTACCGAGTTTCAACGATCTCACTAGTTTCAGAAAATCAGAAATATATTTAAAAGTTTTTAAAAATTCTGAAAGAACATGTATGTTCTCAATGATAAACCCTAGAAACTTGCATAAACTTAAAGCAAAATACTCTACGTTTCAAGCTACACAATAATGACAAATGTACGGATCTGAGTATAGTGAACAATGTATAGCTTTAAATTTCTAACTTCTATTATTTTGGTGTAGCTGTTAATACAAACAATTTCGGATCGTAATTTTGCACGGTACAACATACATCGTTGAGAGCATGCATGCCTTTTTTATCGATTTTTTTCGTAAAATTTAGTTTCTTTTTTTTCGATTTGTTCAACATAGTGAGATCAGTATATCTCGTTAGACAAAATGACTTTCAGACTAGGGAAGTCAATGATAAAGCCACCTGGAAGTGGATGTGTTGCATTCTTTTCTCACAAATGCATTCCCTCGTTAGGAGCCGCATTCATCACCAACGATCGCACAACAAGTATCCAACACCATCCAGATGCCAAAGCAAACAACCAAATGAATTTGTCGAATGTCAGGGTAACTAAAACCCGGACAAATATAAGCACCGCACGGAGGGGCGTGGACCCATTAATTTTGCGAAATTCAAAAACATATTTTTAAGTTTCAAGAGATTCTACACAAATCATGGATGTAGACAATGTTATATTCTGCCAACATCAAAAATCTCAGTTAGAAATATCTTATATTTTGTCCTACATAAAAATGACAAAGTCTGACATTTGAAAATCATGAACAGGGCAAAAGTATAACTATTCCAAATATCTCGGATTTTGCTATTTTTGTGTAACCAAAACATTAAATATTCTGAGAGTAGATTCTGCATGTTGGTATAATACAATTGTCCATACTCAGGATATTTTCAGATTGTTTTGAAACTTTAAAATATGATTTTATCTTCGTAAAATAAAAGTCACCGTGTATGTCGACACACATTTGTGTGGTTTCGGCCACATGGAGCAGCTATAACTCGCTCAACAGTCCTAACGTAGAAACAGGGATCGGTGCATGGTCACAAGTTCTCATCCACATGCAAATGTTCAGCGTCTGCCTGCCGTCGCTGCGCAGGTGTGAAGCTCAAAGCAAGGACCGCAAGAACTGCAATGGTCAGCGGCACCATCGAGGGCCCTCGAGCTAGATCGCCAGGCTGCGAGCAGTGGGACTATGGAATTGGCACTTAAGTGAATGATTAACAGTATAACAGAGGGGACGACCGGAAGAGTTGGCGAGAGATCATGGTTGTTTGAACGTCGAATTGGTTTTTTGTAGGCTTTGAGGTTTTACCTCTACATGATTGTAATACGTCTAGTGCTTCGTTTTATTTTTTGAGATTTTAGATTGTTGTGCGCATAGTGTAATACTTACATTTTTAAAATAAAATAAAACACGTATAATTAAATAAAAATCTTTATCACAAAGATAGGAATATGACATCAGAGACACATGCGTAATGATCGCGGCATCATGATGCAGATAGATAGACGGATGGTACATGCGTGGCTGGTGTGGCATTGAACTGGTCCGTCCGGTCACTTGAGAGTCCTCCATGGTGACGTACAACAGAGAGCAGCTGGACTGAATGACCTCTAGCACCGAATACTATGTATAAAATACTCCTTCCGTTTCAAATTACTTGACTTACATTTGTCCAAATATGTATGTATCTATACTTATTTAGTGTTTAGATACATCCGTGGCTAGATAAATGTGTGTCAAATAATTTGGAACGGAGTGAGTACGTATACTGATTTGTTTTGGTTCATATTCCTTTTCACACGCTTTCACACGAGGTCGGTCCGTACAAGGTATCCAGTAAAGAGCAGCGCACGTCACGTCAGCTTAATTATTCGTATATTCATGAGAGAGGAGACTGTAATCACTAATCAGCAAATCAGGGATTTCGTTTCGTTTTGATAACTATCTGTCTGGAATGGACTGGGCGTTCATAATATGATTCGACGTAACATACCCCGATCATGGCACCGGTGAAAAGGCACCCACGACAGACAGAAAGACAGATTTTTTTTTTTTTTTTGCGAAAGGATCGGACAACATTGCACCTCTGTTCATACAGAAAGACCCAGAAAGAAAAATAAATTACAAAGAAGTCCTTCTTCTCCTAGGTCCTGACACAGGTGACGCACAGGAGCCGTCGGTGACGCGCCGCTGCCGCTGCTCCGCTTCACGCCTTGGATAGGAGCCAGCCCCATGGCAGACGGGAAGTCGCCAATCGCCGGGCCCGAAGACCCTACTCGCCGGAGCGCCGCCTTCGTCGTGGGAAGGTACAATGTCATCTTCACCTTGACCTTCAAACCCTGAATCCACCGCCAGCGTGGATCCGGCCGGGGCACGACGAGGCAAACAAATCCGTAGACCTGCGACCTCGAGGAAGTCAGCAGCGGCGCGACGAAGCTCCGGGGAGCGCCACCGCGAGAGGGAACGCATGCCGACACCAAAACCTCCACCGACTCCACCTTCACCTCCATGGCGCCGCTGGCCGAGGGCCTACCTAACCCTACGCTATGTACAAACCGGGATCTACCGCTTCCCCAACCTCCCGCCGCCGAGGCGGCCGACGGAGGCGGAGGAACCCGCAGATCACCGGCGAGCGAGGTGGGCAGACGGGCTGGGTTCACAAATCGCCTCTCCTTCTACAGTGACGAGGGAGGGACGCGTCCAAGTCGCGTTTTGACAGAAGTTTCTTTTGCCTGGTAAGTCTTTCCAACTTTTTTACTAAAGTATGTTTAGCGAGATCTTACAACGATTCTGGTGACAGTGATCGTCAATAAAAGATAGGTGGGTGGCACGGCTAAACGGTTGGTCGTTTACGTGATAGTGTGATATACCGTGAAGGTCGGAACAAAGAATGTTTTAAAGCACCCAGGAGTCAAAAGGCAATACATCTTCACATTTATGTGTTCAAAAGTCATTTCACGAAAAACCAAAAAATTTCAGTACTAGTGAAAAGCCTTACATCTAGTTTAATCTTTCTAACACATGCCAGAACAATGTCGGGTTTTCGTGAAACGACTGAACATATATTTGATATTATGATCTACATGCATTTTTTTCATAATACTTTTGATATTTCAATACACATTTAAAGTGTATTTTAAGTACATAGTGAATATGTACATTAGCCAAAACAAGCCGAGCTTCACGGCTTCTTGTAGACGCTAGGTGGTCTACCCCTCGCCGAGCTCGTCGAGAAAAGTGAGGAGAATCCACACAGGTAAACCCGGTGACCCCAAGGGGCTCTCTCAGGCGTTTCGATTTCTGGCCGTCAGATCGTGGGGTTACGGCGCGATCTGGAGCATCCGTTTGCGGTGGCAGCAACAGTAATTTAGTCCACCGTCGTGGTGTGCGTTTCACGTGTCACTGACTGTGGGCCCAGGGCGTCGCCGGTCCCACGCCGGTCCCGCTCGACAGGGTCACGACGCGTCGGTCCGTCGGTGCAATTCTACCTCCACAAATCCACTGCGCGGACATTTTGCAGAAAAACGCCCGCAAAGGACCTGATCGTAATTTCCGGAAAGGTCGAGGACTTTTTTGCAAAAGTACCCGCAGAGCTCGCTCCCCTTCCTCTTCCTCTCTCTCCCGCGACGGAAAGTCGCCGCGGCCGCCGCCGCACGCCGCCGGCGCCACGGCCCTCCCCCGACGGATCTACGGACGCCGGAAGGTTCCCCGTCGCCGCCTCGACCTCCTAGCCTACGCACACGTGCCGGGGCGCCGCGGACGCGCCAGAAACACCGCCGCCGTGCTCGGCTGTGCTCCGGCGACCTGCCGCGTTTCAGCGCCGCCGGCGGCCGCTCCGGCGACCAAAGTGGGGCGGCGCCGCCAGATCCGGTTCCCCGCGGCTGAGCGCGTCGAACGCGCCGATCCTCGCGTGCTGGAACGCGCTGCAGAGGCGGCGCCGTCGCCGGCGGAGCCGCGGCCAGATCCGCGCTCGCCGTCGCTGACGTCAGCGTGACGACCCTATCGTGGGGCCCGCATGACAGTGAGAGAGAGAGAGAGGGAGGCCGATGCGGGGTGGCAACCGTGCTGGCTGCTGGGCTTCGGCCCAGTTGGGCCTTTTCTTCTTTTTTTTTGTTCCTTTTCTCTTTTTCTTTTCTGAAAACTTTTATAACTTTTGTTTTAGATATCCATTTGAATTCAAGCAGTTTCTAAAAATTTGTAAAGATCAAAACAGTCATTTTAAATACTTTGGGACCATTTCCAAATTATTTTAAATCTTGGAAAATTTAAATGATTCAAAAAGGCTTAATTGACACCTTTATGTCATTTTCTAAAATATGGTTTTAAATTTTTCTTTCGAACTCAAATAATTGACATGGGCGAATTTCAGTTTTTTTAAAACAAGCTATTGTTCATTACATGCTGACATGTGGGTCCCACTATCAGATATTTCACAATTACAGGGGAACATGTTGAAATTCCAAAAAAAAAACCCTTCTAATTTCCAATTTAAAAAATTGCAAACTTATGAAGATTTCCAAACTTTCCTACGCAAGAGTTGCACTCAAAAAACAATGCCAAAAAAAAATCACTCACCCAAATTACATGGTTTTGAATTAAAAAAAAAACTTTGGCCATAGAATTCAAGTGAATAAGTATGCGTTTTCAGTCATTACAAATTTTTTTAAAAAAATAATAAAACGTATAGACATATTCAAACAGCCCGCAAATAAAAAAACTATTTACAGCACAAAACGAACATATTCGAACTTTTTTAATAGGTAACAAATTGCGGAAAAAACAAATGCACTTGCCCAAACTACATGGGTTTGAAATTACAAAATCTGTTTAGCTACAAAATTCATATGAAATTCTAACGAATAAACATGCATTTCCACTCCTTTCCACGCATGCGCGGCATTTGCAATAATTTTCAAACCTAAACGTTTTTAAAATATGTACACTACCAAACTTGAATTATACCATCCATTTGCGACATACAAATTTGCATATTTTACAAATTTAGATGCCTTTCAAACCTAGCCATTTCATAGATGTTAAAAAGATTCAAATCCAAATAACTTACCAATTCAACCAATTTCAAAAAAAACTAGACAACCTTTTGGACATAAACTTTTTTCCAACTTTGGTCATATGACATAAATAGGCAGTGTTTCATTTTGGGGTAATTTTTTTTTTACATTCTGATATATTTTCCATGGAGTTATTGATATTATTTTTTTGTGTTTTTTATTTCACTTACAAAGAAATATTAAGAATGCGTGAATTTGAACCAATAGGCAGTGTTTTTTATTTTGCATGAATTTGAATTTTAACACACGGGCCGTGCGTTAATTGTGTCATATTAAAAATGTTTGTTATAGCATTTTACAAACTGAAAACCAGTGTCAACGGCGGGTGGCGCGCGGCAAGCCGCGCCAGGAAATCTAGTACCTGTGATACGCAGGGCCTCACCTGCCCCTCGTCGGAGCATCGGGAACGCCACGACGTCACGGCCGACAACGCGAGGGAGAGGAAGACGAGAGCAGCGTCCCTGGGGAGATGGCCTCGCACGGGCACACGGCGGGTAGGGCAGTGCTATACACTCCTGACATCTGACATTTGCTCCAGATTGGAAACAGCACCATCATCATTAAACTGCCGATACATGTGAGCCATCGGTCTAGAATTACCGCGGTAGAAATATCGGGAGCATCTGTGCTTGGGCACCAAAGTGATTTTTCGAAAGTCCCTGGTTCTTACTGGCTAGCGCATCAGTGGTTATGCTAGCCGGGCAGGGTTCGAGCCTCACCTCCTGTTATTAAAACTAGGGGATTAGGCGCGGACTTCGCCGCGCCCGTGGGCTAACGTTTGGAATTATTAAATTATAAAATTGTTAAAATTCGAAAATTATCTAGGTTGAGAAGTTGTTCAAATTTTTGAAATGGTTAAATTGGGAAGGTATTCACTTTTAAATTGTTTTCACGTTCGTTAAATGCTTTAATTTTATGGCTGTGATTTATCGTCCAAATGTTTCTCAGATTTAAATTTAGTGAGAATCAACAAAAAGTTTGTATTTGGGAATCGTTTGAATCTCGAAAATTAGTAAAGTTGGGAATTTTTTAATATTTGAATCATATTTACATTTTCGTTAGTGCTCACATTTGGAAGGCATTCAATTCTTTTTGCGTTTATTACATGCTCAAATTTGGAATGCATTTAACATATTGGAATAATTTAAAATTTGATCATATGCCGTGAATAGGCATATTGGAATAATTTAAAATTTGATCATATGCCGTGAATAGGCAACGTTTATTTTTGTGATCATGTTGATATACTTGTCATATTTTCCCCGCTCGTGTGGCAATATTTAATTGTGAAAACGTTTAAATTTTAAAATTACGCAGTTTCAGAAGTTGAACCAAATGCTATATCATCGGAAATCTTCTGTATGACTTGATTGTTGATGATCAAGTAATCTGCATTCTTCTGGTGTCGCCGAGTACCATGTTGAACTCGTATTCATACCCTAAACGTATCATCGAGAAGAACGAAAACACGGGAAAGAAATAAACAACTATCAATTCATGGCGCCAATGCAACGCGTATACGCACGAATGGCATGCCATCTTAACTAATTTTTTTCCGTCGTAGATGTATAGCCAAATTAAATGGGTTGTAAAACATACCAATGATTTAAATTTAGGGTTTATTAGTGTTTGACTAATGGCATCAATGTAAATATTTCAAACATGTATGATTATAGCATTAAAAGAAAGGTCGCATTTTTCTGAAATTTTTGATATATTATTCTTATTTTTCTGATTTTAAATGAATAAGTTATGGTTTATTAAATTTTAATCAAATTTGGGCCTTTTTTATAAAAAAACTGGAAAACCGACAGGGTGGGCCCACGTCATAGTGGCCAACCCTGGGCTGGATCGCCCGCGGCCGCGCCGACCTCGCCGGCGGTGAGCCGCCGCGTTCCAGGATGCGCGCGTGGGCGCGTCGGAAGCGGCTCGCCACGGGGAGTCCGCGGATGGCGGCGCCGCCTCCAGATGGTCGCCGGAGCGGCCGCGCCGCCGCGGGAATGCGGCGGAGGACGGCGGACGCGGCGGCGTCGATTTCGGCGGCGTGGCGGCGTTTCGTCGACCGGCTGGCGGCGGGGTGATAGATCCGACGACGGCGCACCTCCTCGTGGCTGCAGGTTTGACGGGGGAGCGGCGGAACGGCGGCGCGGCGTGGCGGCGTCGACGGTGACCACGGCGTCACGCGGGGGAGAGAGGAGCTCGCGAGATGTTTTGCAGAAAAGCCCCTAGACTTTCTACAAATTACGTTTAGGTCCACGCGCAGAGGAAAAGCCTGGAACGCGCGCGAATTTCCGAAAACGGGAGGACGTTCGTGCAAATCAGCACGGTGACCGGGTGGGCGACCGGCTGCGGGCGGGCGACCGACGGGTGACCGGGGCCACGCGTCGTGCTCCCATTGGCAGAAATTCGGGATGAACAGTGTTCCCCGCGAATGGGGCGACGTAGCTCCATCTGGGCCGTCGATTTCGCGGATCGGACGGCTGCGGTTTGCCCGCGACGTGGACGCACGAGGAGGCAGCGAATCTGCGAGCCTTTATATATAGTAGAATCTGGTTCCTTGTTCCTCCTAGGCCCAGCTCATTTAGAATGATACTATTACATTTGCATGTAGGGCAACGTGCGGCCTGTTAGAGATAGAAGTTCAAACATATTGTAAACCGTATCAGCTAGGAATATAAAGCTGATACGGTTCCTATCTTCGTATTGTAAACAAACTCTGTAATTGCTAAAGTGCCGCAATGCACTTCCCTATAAATAAACACCAACGCGGCTCGGTTGTCTACCGAGTAGAAACGCTTCCGAAAGTTTACATGGTATCAGAGCCACCTCTTCCTACCAAACCCTAGAAAATCAATCTACCGGAAAAATCCACCGAGCATCCATCCATGGCGTCGTCGTCGTCCAGCTTCGTCGCGCCAAACCTCGGTGCCCCGCCGTCAGAGAAGCTGACGCGGTCAAATCATCTGATGTGGAAAGCGCAGGTGCTTCCTGCCATCCGCGGTGCGCAGCTCATGGGGTTCCTCGACGGCACAGATGCCGAACCCCCAAAGAAGATCGCTAGCGCAAATCCAGACAAAGAGAAGGAGCCGATCATGGTTCCGAACCCGGAGTATGCAATTTGGCTCGCCCGGGATCAAGAGGTGCTTCGTTACCTCATCAACTCGCTCGCCAAGGAGGTCCTGATGCATGTCCTTCGGCTAGAGCACGCCGCTGATGTCTGGGCGGTGATAGAACAGATGTTCGCCACCAATATTCGGGTCGCGTTGGCCAACACCAAAAGAATCAATATGACTACAGCAACATTCTTCTCCACCATGCAAGGTCTTGCAGATGAGCTAGCAGGAGCAGGAAAACCGCTGGAGGACGAAGAGCTTGTCTCGTTTCTGCTTGCGGGCCTTGGATCAGATTATAACCCCCTTGTTGCTGCCCTCGGCGTGGTAAAAACCTCGCTGTCTGTTGCTGAACTCTACTCTCAGGTTCAGACTTACGAGCAGCGTCAGATTCTGCAGCGCCAACAGAACGCTGCACCTCCTGCTCATGATGGCTTCGAGTCCTCCGCCAATGTTGCAATGCGTGGACGCAACCGTGGAGGATACCGTTCCCGGAACTTCGGCAACGATGGTGGCCGGGATGACAGGCGTCGCAATGATCAGTACGATGACAGACGCCGTGATGATCAACACCGTGACGATCGCCCCAGAAATTTTCAGAGAGGAAGGGGTGGTCGCAACTCTGGAGGTGGACGTGGACGTGGTGGTCGCCGTCGCAGAACCACTCCATGGGTTGATGTGACATGTCAGATCTGCAGTCGCGAAGGGCACCCAGCTACGGACTGTTGGTATCGCTGGGACAATGCTGTTGAGGATGATTCAGAAGATGCTCATGCCTATGGGATCGACACCAACTGGTACCCTGATTCTGGTGCAACACACCATATCACAGGAGAACTCAACAACCTAGCTATACGTGAGAATTACAATGGTGCTGACAAGGTGAACACGGCTAATGGCCAAGGTATGGATATCTGTCATGTTGGAAATTCAATAATTCGCACTCCCATTAAAAACTTTGCTCTTAAAAACATCCTTCATGTTCCACAAGCCTCAAAGAATCTCATGTCTGTTCATCGTTTCACTCTTGATAATCATGTGTTTCTTGAATTTCATCCCTTTTTCTTTTTGATTAAGGATCAGGACACGAGAAGGATTCTTCATAGAGGACGATGTGTAGGCGGCCTCTACCCACTCATATCTTCCATGGTCAAGCCGTCCCATCAGAAGCATGTGTTCCTTGTTAGCAAGCCTTCCCAAGCTCATTGGCATAGTCGTCTTGGACACCCATCATCACAAGTAGTCATGCAAGTTATTAGCAAAAATAAACTCCCCTTTGTTAGAGATTCTAGTTTTAGGTCTATTTGTGATCCTTGTCAACAAGCAAAGAGTCATCAACTCCCATATCCTATTTCTTATAGTGTATCCATGTTTCCTCTTCAGTTAGTGTTTACTGATGTTTGGGGTCCGGCACCCACATCTGTTGGGCGCCACAACTATTATGTAAGCTTTATCGATGATTATAGTAAATTTACATGGATATACCTCTTGAAAAATAAGTCTGATGTGTTCCAAGCCTTCATGAATTTTCAAAAGCTTGTTGAGAGAAAATTTGATAAGAAAATTCTTACAATTCAGTCTGATTGGGGAGGAGAATATGTCAAGCTAAACTCATTTTTTCAAATACATGGCATTGCTCATCATATCTCATGCCCTCATGCACATCAACAAATGGTGCTGCGAAAGAAAACATAGACACATTGTTGAGGTGGGCTTAGCTCTCCTTGCTCATGCTTCAATGCCCTTAAAATTTTGGGATGAAGCTTTCTCACGGCCACACATCTTATCAATATTCTTCCAAGTAAAGTCATAAAAAATGATACTCCCGCACATCGTCTACTAGGTACTACACCAAACTACTCTTCTCTCCGTGTTTTGGTTGTGCTTGTTGGCCCAATCTTCGCCCATACAACACAAGAAAACTTGCCTTTCGTTCAAAAAGATGTGTCTTCCTAGGTTATAGTCCAATTCACAAAGGGGTCAAATGCCTCGATGTTTCCACTGGGCGTGTTTATGTGTCCAGAGATGTTGTGTTTGATGAGGCTGTTTTTCCCTTTAAAGAACTTCACCCCAATGCAGGTGCCTTGTTGCGCCGTGAATTAATTCTCCTAGATTCCACTCTTGCAAATGTTGAACATGGGGGCGAAATATTGAATATTCAACATTGACTAATCCTACTAATGTGTTCCTGAGATATTGCAGCAGAATGAAAATGGTGAAAATTCAGCTCAAAACAGTGGTCAAAACAGTGCAAACAGCACTCAGGAATATTCAGAGGAAGAAGACAGCGTTCACACGGACAACGATGCTGATTCTCCCTCGGGATCGTCAACTGCGTCAGGGAATCTCCCTTGGATCATGCGTCACCAGGGAGAGCAGAACGATCTGCCTCGGGTCATGTCCAGATCGACCAGCAGACTCCCATCGCATCGCAATCATCAGCGGCGTTGTCGTCTCCTGCGCCATCCACTGCGCGTGCGACACCCAGCGGGTCCCTCGGGACCACGACAGGATCTTCTGCGAGTGCGTCTGCATCTACACAGACCACACCTTCAGCTACGGGATCGCCTGTGGCTACGCGGTCCCCCAGTGCTGGCAGCAATCAGGAATCAGCATCTTTAGCCCCTACACCAGAAAATCCTCCACGCACTCGTCCAGCTACACGTGCATCCAAAGGTATATTTCAACCAAGAGATTTCAAAGATGGCATGGTACGTTGGTGTCTAAATTGCTCAAAAGATGAACCTGCAAATTTATGTGATGCTCTAGAAATAAGGCTTGGAAAGGTGCAATGGATGAAGAGTATAGTGCATTGATGCAAAATAAAACTTGGCATTTAGTTCCTCAAAATATGGTACAAATGTCATTGATAGCAAATGGGTTTATAGAATTAAAAGGAAAGCTGATGGTACAATTGATAGATATAAAGCTAGATTGGTGGCAAAAGGATTTAAGCAACGATATGGTATAGATTATGAGGATACTTTTAGTCCAGTGGTAAAAATTGCTACTGTTCGTCTTGTTCTAGCTCTTGCTGTTTCTAGGGGTTGGAGTTTGCGACAGTTGGATGTTAAGAACGCGTTCTTACATGGTGTTCTGGAAGAGGAGGTCTATATGAGACAGCCACCAGGATATGAGGATAAACAAAAGCCAAATCATGTTTGCAAGCTTGATAAAGCATTGTATGGACTAAAGCAAGCACCTAGAGCGTGGTACTCTCGGTTAAGTGCTCAGTTGCTAAAATTTGGCTTTGTTGCTTCCAAGTCTGACACATCTCTTTTCATCTATCACAAGTCCAGTGTTACTATTTATATGCTTATCTATGTTGATGATATTATTGTTGCTAGTTCCTCAAAAGCTGCAACAGATGCACTCCTTCAGGATTTGAGCCGAGAGTTTGCTCTCAAGGATCTTGGTGATCTTCACTTCTTCCTAGGAATTGAAGTTCATAAAGTACATGATGGACTTGTTCTAAATCAGACAAAATATGCTCAAGAAATATTGGTTCGAGCCAGCATGAAAGATTGCAAGCCATCTCCTACGCCGATATCTACCTCAGAGAAAATATCAGCACATGTAGGTCAGCCGCTCAGCCCTGATGATTGTACTAAATTCAGAAGTTTGGTTGGAGCATTGCAGTATTTAACACTTACAAGACCAGATATTTCCTATGCGGTAAATAAGGTTTGTCAGTATCTTCATGCTCCTACCACTATTCATTTAACAGCTGCCAAGCGAATCATCAGATATATTCAACATACTATGAGTGTTGGGTTGACGCTCTCCAAATCTAGTTCTACTCTTGTGAGTGCTTTTTCAGATGCTGACTGGGCAGGTTGCCCAGATGATCGCAGATCTACAGGAGGGTTTGCTATATTTTTTGGATCAAATCTTATCTCATGGAGTGCAAAGAAACAAGCCACAGTCTCAAGATCTAGTACTGAGGCTGAGTATAAATCAGTTGCAAATGCTACAGCAGAGGTCATTTGGATACAATCATTGCTTGAGGAACTTGGAGTGAAGCTATCTCAAGTTCCATGCTTATGGTGTGATAATCTTGGTGCCACATATTTATCAGCAAACCCAGTATTCCATGCTAGAGCAAAGCATATAGAGATTGACTTTCATTTTGTTCGAGAGAGAGTTTTGAGAAAGCAATTGGAGATTCGGTTTGTGTCATCAAAAGATCAAATTGCAGATGGTTTTACAAAACCCTTCCTGTGCGTCCTTTTGAATATTTTAAGCATAATCTCAACTTATATAAGTTGTGATTAAGGGAGGGTGTTAGAGATAGAAGTTCAAACATATTGTAAACCGTATCAGCTAGGAATATAAAGCTGATACGGTTCCTATCTTCGTATTGTAAACAAACTCTGTAATTGCTAAAGTGCCGCATTGCACTTCCCTATAAATAAACACCAACGCGGCTCGGTTGTCTATACCGAGTAGAAACACTTCCGAAAGTTTACACGGCCGGCAAGCTCGGGCCACTGCCCAAGTGCCCAGGCTGGAGTACCAGTGAGTTACTGTACATTGGAGCCTGCTCAATTAAACTAGGGAAGTAATTGATAAAATCAGGACATGGGTGTGTACATCAGTACATGCATAAGTAAAATAATGTAGCCTTTTTTGTTGAACCAGGACGGGTCTGGGAGGAGCCAAATAATACTCATATATCATCGGTGGGTGTATAATTTACGCAGAGGTTCAGAAAGAAACGGAAAGCCCCTCGGTTCGGTTTGTTACTAACACAAAACACACCATTCACTCTGCTATGTCGTCTCAGGGAAAACACTACAGTCGCACGTGGAAGTGCATCTGGTGCCCTCTGTATGGGTTCTCTGAGGATCTATGACAAACGGTCAATCGACTAACATGTTTCTAAGTATACACATGAATTTAGTCCCAAAATTATGGGCTTAACCACAAGGACATTGCTTACAGAGAGAAAGTGCAGACAGTCTGAATGAGAAGAGCAAACTCAACGCGAAGCAAACGAATCAGAAGTTGAAGACTCAAGTCCAAAATTGAAGACTCATAAAAAGTTCTTCATTCTTACAACGGTTCGAAGCTACAGAGAAGAATAAATATAGTATGGAAAAAAATATAAAGACTCTGGATATAGCTTCATACTACAAACACATCAGAATCATTAAGACTACAGAAAAGTCAATCCCTCAGTAGATGAAGCATCATAATCATAATACTGCAAAGATGCAAGCTATCCAGAGCTATATATCAACTTGCAAGACTAATAAAAACATAGTTAAACCTTCCGGGAATATTGAGGAATGCCTAGCCTTGGCGTTATACCCTCCAGGGGATCGTACCAATTACCTCGGATGCGCGGTGATTGGTGCGGTGTTTTGGGCTATCTGGCTTACTCGTAATGACTATGTTTTCAACAATAACCTGTGTAGTTCCTCTGCTAACGTTGTCTTCAAATCTATCTCCTTTCTTTCGCAGTGGACTACTCTGGTTCCTGCAAAGCGTGAAAAGGAGTGGTCGTCTCTTCTCGATAAGATGATGTTGGAATCAAAGAATCTACAATTCTAGGCCACGACCAGATGTGGAGTTGGCTAATTTCCGTAGTTATGCTTCGGCTCCTGCGTGGGCTTGTTGGGGGATGTCCCGGTTGGATTGGTGGTGCACTACGTTTAGTTTATTTACTTTTCGTGCCAAGACTATGTTTCTTTTTTGACAGAAAGACTATGTTTGTTGTACTGGCTGGAACCAGACTGTGTGGCTTTCAATAAAAAGACGGGCTCTCCGAGCCTTTCCTCGTATAAAAACATAGTTAAAATTTCGAAATATTTTTGCACAAAAAAGGTTGAAATTTGCTTCCTCTATATCGAAATGGTACATACAACCTTTATTAACGGAAAATTTAAGACTTAGTATTTATGTTATATCTTTGAGTTTGCATGAAAATCTGTATTATTAAGAGGGGTTGATTCTCAGGGAAGAAAAGTGATAGTTGCTTTCGTGCTCAACTTAATTTATTTACTCAATAAACAAAACAAGTGCATGGTGCCCTACGTGTGGTTTTAGTAATTAGTGACAATCCATATGGAGTAATGTTTGCATTGAGTTATATTTGAGGAGTTTGTCCATAGGCAATGAACTCCATGTGCTGGATTCAGTTTTGGATTCCATGAAGATAATGATATGCACACATTAAGTTTTTGTCCATTAATTATTATGGTTATATTTGATATGATCAAGAAGAAAATTATGCGATGACGAAGGTGTTTGCATTGAGTTATATTTGAGGAGTTTGTCCATAGGCAATGAACTCCATGTGCTGGATTCAGTTTTGGATTCCATGAAGATAATGATATGCACGCATTAAGTTTTTTGCCATTAATTATAATGGGTATATTTGATATGATCAAGAAGAAAATTATGCGATGACGAAGGTGCCATTCAAGGGGTTATCGGAAAAATGCTCATGACAGTGATGAGCTTATAACGGGCATGTCTTGAAGAAGAATATTGTGTGGTCATTCATTTTTTACCTTCAAAATATTCTAATAATGAAGAGAGAATAAAATATATACACACGTTGAGTTGATTCAAACTGATTAACACACAAAGTTAGATGATATACCAAGTGGGATAAAGTGATCTTGTGGAATGGTTAGCAACAGTACCATATATATTTGTGAACGAACCTATGATATATGTGTATGGCCTTTCTGTGTAGCGTTAGGGTATCTTTCCAAAAAAATTGTTTCAAAACGGAGATTTCATATGGCCCAGAACAAAATAACGGCAAGCGATGATCATCAAGGTTACGATGTGCAGGTTTAAGAGAAACATCTCGCAAATATGATATTTTTTAGGCTTTCCATCCATTTGGTGAGCAAGTGAAAATGTGAGGTTATGGTAAACCCTCTGTGTCTTGCTATTTTTATTTTGTATAAGATGGTTTTTAATTTGTTTCTTAACAAAGATGTTTCATATGAGATGTGTATAAGATGTTTTTTAGCAGATGTTATGTATGTATAAGATGTTTTGTCACATAAGTTTATCTTATATTCTCAGATCTGTAATATCGATGTATATGTACTTTGTATCTCGTCTTTTATTTATCAAAATGAGAATCGTATTACCATGAGAAAAAAAAGCTGGGGAATATTTCTCCTGAGCTCTATTGGGCTGGGCTCACTGCTCGTGCATGGCCACATTTTCACCCCGCCACGAGATATTTTCCTCACCAGGCCCACCAAATCTTGTCATCTCTAAGCACCGGCAAGTAACTGGCGGAACCAGCCACTCCCGCGAGCTCCCACCACCACTGGCCATGGACGCCGTCCGCTCCCTCCACGTCCTCGGCGGCGGCCTCACTGTCTCCACCGCCACCTCCCAAGCCACATCCACCCCACACCTTCCCCTATCCTCTCTCTCTTGGACCACTCGCCGCCGCTTCCTCCGCCTCGCCGCAGCCGCATCACCCTCGTCGCCACTCCCCGCCGCTTCGATCCACCCGCGTTGCTCCAGGTGGCTAGTGGTCATGAACGACCCTCCCTCACCAGAGGGAGGCGGCGAGGTGTCCCGCGCGGAGGCCGTCGACTACTACGTCGCCACACTGGCCAGGGTGTTGGGAAGGTGATTTCAAGTTTTGCTGCCTTTTGTATCCGATGATAATCGGTAGATTATCTCTTGTATCTTTTTCCCTTTCTGATTTGGAAGAAAAATGCAGCGAACAGGAGGCGCAGATGTGCATATATGATGCTTCATGGGACAGGAGCTACGAATTCTGCTGCGAGATCGATGAGGAAGCCTCAAAGCAGCTTGCGAGTATGTTGTTGAATCACTATGATAAAAACTGTGCAAATTAATGAGATATTATTTGAATTGAATTCTAGGGTGATAGATGCTTTCAGTTAATAATCACATAACAATCCATTTTGCTGGATTGAAGTGATAATATGGGAATGCAAGTTCTGATTTCCATCATGATAAATGCCTGAGGGATGATGATTTGTATCTTCCTTACTGTTCCATCCTCTGAATATTCAGATTCACGTTTTTTCTTAGACCTCAAACATGTGGTATTGTGGTGGTAGTCTAGCAGTAGACTAGGTTGGTGTGTTAAGGTAAGGTTTGATAAGTTTTTTGTATCACGGGTATGGCTGATTCTGAAACTGCAGTGTGAAAGTACTCCTGACCTTACAAGCGAATCAAAAATCTCAAACAAACAATCAACATGCTTCGAAGTTGTATATGCCAGCTTCTTATGCCCTTCCAAATTTCCAGAGATGCCTGGGGTCTTGGCTGTTAGGATGGTTAAGGGTGACACATCAAAGGAGAATAACCTTAGCAGCCTCTCACCAGCTAATCTTGCAAGGTTCAGTGATGCTGCTTGTAACCACTCATCTTCTACTGAGAAAAGTGACTTTTGGCTTGTCCGAATGGAGAAGCCCGGAGTTGAAGTTGTGACAAAAGCGCAAATGGTAGACCACTATACCCGAATCCTCATGAAAGTGGTGGGAAAGTATGTAGAGTTTCATTGTCAACTTGGCTACCACTTTGCTGTATATGTTCCTTGTGACTGATAAGCCTATCCTATATTTTTAATTTTCTAGTGAAAAGGATGCACAAGTTAGCATATATCACGTTTCATGGGAGAGGAATTATGGGTTCTGCTGTCAGATTGACGAAGAATGTGCAAAGGAGCTAGCTGGTGAGCATCACGTGTTTTTCCCTACAGTGTAGAAAATTCTGTGAGTATTTTCTTTATAGGAGATTCTGCCTTTATATAGCGATACCAACAATTTGCTTTGTGCACCAGATATTCCTGGAGTCTTATCTGTTTTGCCTGATACAAATTTTGGATCAGAAAACAAAGACTACAAAGGTTTGTCTCGTCACATCTGTTTTTTATGACATCCCATTCATTTATTTATTTTCGTACTTAATCCTAGCATCATAGGTGTTCAACTGTTCATCCGTGTTAATATGGCGGGCCTCATTGGCAAGCAGAATTATGGTTCACTTTATTGGGGGGGGGGGGGAGAGACACTAAGCCTCCAATATAAAGTACTTCCAAATTTGATCCCTTTTCTTTCTTCTTCTCCTGGTAGATAGCAAAAACCTACTGTTGTCAGTACTAAATCCACAACTATTGGATGAGCAAGTATTTTGGAGGTTCATATTGGAACATGATCCTTATTTTTTCCTTGGCAATGGTATCATTGTAGATTTATAAGGGCATCATTTGTTATTCCATGATATATTATTTTGAACTTGTGATTCCATGATTTTATAGCCCTAGGGTAGCCTGGACCCTAAAGTACAGAACTTCAATTTCGTAAGCAAGCATGGTGAAAAGAGCAAGACTGAAGATTTTTTATGGTTTCAGGTGATGATAGCTTGAAATCCTCAGAAGCTACTCAAGTGGCTGAGGTCAAAACTAAAAGGCTCTTTGTCACAGGTAAAGGACAAACTATTTTCTTATGCAATTATTTATTTATTTTGAAACAACAAATTTTTTTGGGTTAAATGTATATGCTTTTAGCTTGTTTGGTTAATAACCTATAACTTGCACCTGGATGATGGCCTCTGCCTTGCTCTGTAGTTGTCTTTTGTGCCTTACTTCTTTCAAAGGGAAGTTCAGTCAGTAAACCATATGTCCAATTTTCTTAATACTGTGGAAATCTAACTAGTGCGAATTAGACAATTCGACCCAATTTGAGGTGTAGTGTTCAAATTTAAACCTGTTAAGCACTACTTAGACATATTGGTTCAATAGAAAACAAAGTCAAGACAGAAATAAGTGAGTCTTGGACCCTTGGTCAGATCATAAACTTCTACTGCTGTCTTTTGTAAGACAAGCAATCTTGATAACTAAGTGTGGTAAAATCATTTATATTTTAATAGTGGTGTTAATTTGGTCTAATTTGGCAGGGCTTTCCTTTTATACATCTGAGAAAACCCTGAGGGAAGCCTTTGAGCCTTTCGGTGAGCTAGTTGAAGGTTTGTGATACCAACACAGAAATGTTTGTAACTATCCATTAGCTCTTTTCATTTGGGATACTGAATATGATGGCCTTTATTGCAGTTAAAATAATAATGGACAGGATATCAAAAAGATCAAAGGGGTATGCCTTCATAGAATATACCACAGAAGAAGCTGGAGGTGCTGTTTTGAAAGCAATGAACGGAGAGGTAGCTGACAAAAGTCTGTTTGCTGATAGCCTTTACATGGCATCGATTTATCTCTTAATCTTTTATGTATTCTTTGTGCAGATATTAAACGGTTGGATGATAGTTGTCGATGTTGCTAAAACCAAATCAAGAGACCGTCCACCCCCATCTGGTGCATCCAGCTTTCGGCCAAATTTTCAATCTAGATGAAGCTTCGGCATGTGCAGTTTTGACAGCTAGACATTAGAGATTAAGTAGTTTGTAGTGGGTGAATGTAAGTTTTTTGGGTCCAATTGTATTTCATGTGTCATACTCTTCTGATGGTTGAGGGAGATTACAGTAGTGATTTCCTTTTAGCACGAGCCACAGGATGTGTAGAGGCAGTTAATTGTACAAGTACCTGAAATTTACCAAATCAATACAATTTCTTTTGATGCTGCTTGTTCATTATGAGCTGCTGAACAAATCTCATGTGCTGCATTTCTATTAACAAATACCGCAACCTTCCAAGATTATATATGATACATTCAATACAACAGCAACGACTTCCTGAATCAAACTTCAGGAAGTGCAAATGTTTCAGGTTCAGATCCAGCTGATGTCAGATTAAGTTTCAAGTCTTCCAACATAAGGTAAATATCTTTGCTTTCAGCGTGTGCCTTGTCTGCAGTGACAAAGGAATGCACACTGCCATCAACCTCGATCCAGCTGAGCCCAGGCTTCTTCACCACCCTATGCTCCTCCATCCTACTCCTCGTCCTCTTCAGGTCCTCCCATTGCCCAGCATGTGCATACACGTTGGATAACAAGACATAGGAGCTGCCATGGCTTGGCTCTGCGTCTGCCAACTTCCGGGCAGCAACCTCCGCCATGTCAACATTGCCATGGCTCTGGCAAGCAGCTAGTAGTGAGCTCCATGTCACAAAGCCCGGATCTTCTGGTAAACTGCTAGCGAGGTTGAAGGCTTCTTCCAAGAACCCAGCACGACCAAGAAGATCCACCAAGCAACCATAGTGCTGGATCGATGGCCTAATACCCATGCTTCTCATCAGGTTGAAGTGCCTGAAACCTTCATCAACAAGACCACCATGGCTGCAGGCATTCAAGACGGCCACGAAGGTGACACCATTAGGCTGGACGCCGAATTCCCTCATCTCAGCAAACAATTTGAGTGCCATCTCTGGTTGACCATGTGCTGCAAAACCCCCTATGACGGATGTCCAGTGCTCCACATTCTTGCCGATGACGCTCAAGAAGCACCGGTATGCAGCACCCATGCTCCCACACCTCGTGTACATGTTGATCAGAGCGACTCCCAGAGCGCCGTCCAACGAGAACTCTCGCCGCACCACATACCCGTGCGCGCTCCTCCCAAGTCCAAGCAGACCGATGCTGCGAACAGCCGACACGAAGCCAGCCATCGTGGCCTCATCCGGCGTCAAACCGTAAACCGCAGTCATCTCTACAAACAGCTCCACCGCCTCTTCAGCCCACCCGTGCCTCGCGAAACCAGCCATGACGGTGTTCCAGGAGACCACGTTCCGCTCCGGCATTTCCGCAAACACCTCCCAGGCGTCGTCCAGGTCGCCGGCCCTGACAAGCCCGTCGAGGAGCACGTTCCAGGAAACCACCGTCCTCTCGGGCATTCCGTCGAACACCTTCCGCGCGTCGCCCAGGCGGCTGAGCCGCGCGTAGACGCGGGCGAGGGAGGTGGACGCGTAGACGCCGGATACGGACCGGGCGAGGCCGGACTTGGCGAGGAGCGCGTGGAGCTGCTCGGCGTAGGAAGCTTTCGCCGGCAGCCACGCGCAAGCCGCGAGGGCGGGCAGAAGGGCCGGGTTGGCGCCGAGGGCGCGCCCGGCGGCGTGGTGCGCGCGGAAGGCGCGGAGTGCGGCATCGCCCGAGGGCGCGGCGGCGCGGCATTTGGTGGCGGTGGCATCGGAACGCGAGGGCCTTCGCGGGAACGGGGAGAGGAGCGCGCAATCCGAGGGGCTCATCGGAGCTAGCGGCCTCGCACCGGCGGTCGGCCGGTTACGGCGACATGGACACAAAACAGTGTCTGTTCGGGGTTGAGTTTATATTTCTGCTGCCTATTTGCCTGTTGAAGTTTATCTCGGGCCAGTGGGGTTGTGTATATGAATATCCTCCGCCACACCAACAACATCCCTTGCGAGAAATACATGCACAGTAAATTGAAATTTTATCCCTGCAACAAAAGATAAACCGAAAATCTCATATATGAAGAAAATACATGCTGATGAACACACAAAATACACATTATCATTTATGCAGGTGTTAGGACAGTTGTTATATAAAGCAATTTCAAATAGCCAGGACCTATATTTTGATGTATGTTTGAAAAATATCACGAGGTAATAATTTTGAGTTTATCTGGTCTTACATCCCAAGCAAGAAGATCCGGTGGAGGGATTTTGGTTGGTTTCAGAAAGTTTTTTTTACATAAATTAGGGAAAGTTTTTTTTTGAAGCATGCAAATTAGGGAAAATTGGCAGCATGACACATTGACACTGTTACTGTCCTTCATTTGCCCAAAAACCACTCGATTGCTCTCGATTGATTGAAAAAGTGCTCACTCGATATTTCTGGACCTCTCCCTCTCTCTACAGTAGTCAAGAGGCGATCTCGGGGCGATCTCGGGGTTTCCGGCGGCCGCCGGCGCGTCCGTGGGATTCCTCCCCCTCCGCCGGCCGCTGCGGCGGCGGGAGGGTGGGGAATCCCCGGATCTGCGTTCCGGTGATGTAAATAGAGGGCTCTGCGGCGGCGCGGCGGAGGCGGGGTGGCCGGCGTCGTCGTTTTGCAGTTCTGCACCTTCCCCTCCACGGCGTCGTCTGCGGCGGCGCCCCAAAGGTGCAGGTGCTTCCCCGTCCTGCCGCTGCTTCTTCTGGCCTCGGCGGCGGGCGGGAGGTGAGTGGGTGCATGGCCGGAGCTGGTGGTGGAGGTGCGAGGCGACTGCGGCGTGGTGGTGTGGCGTGTGGGAGGGGGATCGGCGGCGCAGGCCGGGATCCGGGGCAGGTGAGGCTTGGGGCCACGGCCCCGGCCGATGTGCTACAACCGTCTCAGATCCAGCTCGCTGGAGCTGGTGGATGACGCGGCTCAGCGACGCCTTCGGGCTAGGAGCCCCTCTGCTCCATGGATGCGAGCTCCGGCGGGAGTTCGGCGAGGCGACGACGGCGTGGTGCTGCAGTGTCTGCTCTCTGTATTCTCCTTTTTTTTCTTGCTTGTAGTCCGTCTGTGTACTGTATCCTTCTAGTATGAATACAAGTATGGAAAAATTCAAAAAAAAAAAAAACCACTCGATTGCGTCTTTCCTAGGTACAATTATAACTTTGAGGGGGTGGAAAGAAGCAGGGCCTCTCGCGACCATGGCGGCGAGTGACCGTGTGCCCGCGCCGCCGCCCTGATCTCTCTCCTCCGGTCGTCCCTGCCAGCTCCGAGACCAGATCCTGACTCCTCTCAGCGCCTTCCCTCCGTCCAGCTCGAAGCCCAGCGCCGCCGTCGCCGGCGTCGCGGTGGCCGGGCTCTCCGATCCGTGCTTGCCAGCCACTTGGAGATGTGACCCCGCGCCGTCGACCTCGTCTGCGACCGCGCCGGTAGCCGCGTGGGCGCACCGCTGTCGACCGCGTGCTGCTCCCTCCTTCCTGCACATGCCGATGATGGGCTCGGGCGTCCCCGCACCGTCCTTCCCATCCTCGCCGGCTGCGGCTCCGTCGCAGCTGCCTGCTGGCGGCACGCCGGCGGCCCCGTCCTCTGCTCCCTCCGACCGGCTCCTCTCCCCGCCGTCGCCTCAGCTAGCACTGGGCCTCTCCGTTGCTCCGGCTCCACCGACCCCCTGCACCGTGCTGTGGTCTGCTTCCTGGGCCCCTGTCATTGAAGACGTGTAAGACGATGAAGAGGAGCTGCTGCCCAAGATGATGCCGCCTGATATTCTCACCAAGACCTTCTCTGAAGCTGATCTGCTGTCCGCATCAGGACCCATGGACTGGGGTTTTGGGATGCCCCGCGCTCCGCGACTCCGGCACCGCTGCCCAACGTCAACGCTGCGGCCACGGCTCCCCATTGTCCGTCTGTCTGCTTCTTCGTCGAGGAGGAGATGCCCAAGCCCGAGTCAATCGCGCCAGCTCCTTCGA
Source organism: Poa pratensis (assembly GCA_947311845.1). Lineage (NCBI taxonomy): Eukaryota > Viridiplantae > Streptophyta > Magnoliopsida > Poales > Poaceae > Poa > Poa pratensis. The sequence continues at coordinate 19,641,020 of CAMZMU010000119.1, read as the reverse complement.
CCATCTCCGCCGCTGCATTGGCCGCGTCTGTCATGGCCTCCTGCAAGGCTGACCTGGGTGTCAGGGGACGTTTGACTCGTCCCCGCAACCCCCATAGGACTGTGGCAACGACGTCCACCACAGCCCAACCTCTCGACACTCCTGCCATGGAGGCTTGCTCCTTGCCGTTGTCGTCCCCTGCGGATCAGAGTCCAAGTGCCACATCTTTCATCTGCAAGGATGACTGGGTATATGTGGGTCGGGGTCGCCGCCCTTGCCGGGGCCCTCCCCCGGAGACGTCAAGGGAAGGTCTTAAGCGTTGCCTCGCCTTCAAGCGTTGGGCTCGACGAAGGTGCTTCCGTTGCCTCGAGCGTGGCCACCAAGTCAGATCATGTCGCGAGCCTTTCAGATGCATTCGTTGTCATCTCCCTGGTCATCGGGAGAGGTTCTGTCGTGCTCGCTCTCCGGTTGCTCGTGATCGCTCTCCAGTTGCCCGCGCTTGCTCTTCGGTCACTCGTGCTCCTTGTGAGGCAAGCCGCTCTCCGTCTGTCCAGCCTTGTCCTTCGTTGAGCAGGAGTTGGGCTGGGGTTGGGGACCACTCGTCGGTACGTGTGTCGGTGTCACCAAGATCCCCTGCTGGGTGTTGCAAGGATTCCATTGCCAACGCATTTTTGGTCTCTACTTTGGAGTCCCAGGTTGCCTTGTTGCGCATGGAGCTTGTTCAAAAGGTTGAGCTACTTCACACTGAGCTCCACGATGCTCTTGCCAAGCTTCAGGTTATGTCGGTTGTGCCTTTGCCGCTTGAGCCTTCAGTTGATGAGGGGGCTAATTGTTTCTTTGGAGATTTTTCTCCCCGTGCTCTGCATGCGACGTCGGCGACACCGTGTGTTCTTGAGGGTGCTGTTAGCACCGAGGTTGTGGCTCCAGTTGCGCAGATTTTGTCTGTGCTACAGAAGCCTTGTGGGGAATCGTCCATGGTGCTTCCGATGGAGTTGGGCTCATTGGAGTTTTTGGCGGTGGATATGACTCCATCCCCACCTTCGTCCGAGTCCTGCCAGTTGCCTTCCCCTATGGATAGTGGAGGTTTGGTTGCTACTGAGGTTGATGAGTCAGCTATGTTGGCGCCTAAATCTAAGGTCCTCTTCGGCAAAGAGGTTTTGGACTTGCTTGTCGATTTGGAGGCGGCTTGCCCTGGATATGGCAAGGATATTGTTTGCGTCTTGTCAGGGATAGCTTTAGATAGTGTTTTCATGAAGGTGGAGAAGTCTCTAAGAAAGATGGCAAGAAAGAAAATTCGCGTCCCAAGGAAAGGCTCCGTTTTTTCTTGATTGTTGATCCCTTTTGAGCTTGTCGTCATGGTTGTGCTAGGTTGGACGGGTAGTTGTTTGCTTGTGGTTGTTGCTTGTTTTAGGTGTTGCTCTTTGTGGTTGTGTGGGCTCCTCCATGTGGTGTTTGTTGTATGGTTTTCGTCCGGTTTCTTCCGCTAATAAACCGGGCACCTTCTTCTTAATAAATAGAAAAGTCAAAGCTTTTGCCTTCGTTTCTAAAAAAATAACTTTGAGGGTATATCAGTGATTGGAGGGCCAAAAAAGAAAAGTTTTGAATGTTAGGGGGGTTACCATCCTTTGAATAGTTATGAAACTTTTTTCTTGTCTATTTCTATTTTTGGAAAGTCACATCTATTTGGGAAAAATCTCTTACCCGGCAAAGTCCTAATTGGGCCGTGCGTTTCGGTCAACGCCGGAAAATAGCGGTGTCCCGTAACCAATTTTTTCTATGAATTATTGGCTCTATGGAAAGTAGGCAGAGATGATATTGTTAAATATTGGGAAAACATCTGGTTTGGGCATTGCTGCTTGGCAACAATGTTTTAGGATGAGATTCTGAATGAACAATTACAGAGACCTAGGACGGTGCTAAACTTACAAACCTGATGACAGCAAGGAGTTGCACTAGTTGATACTATTGCTTCAAGTGCCTCGATACTTTCAAGAGCGTGAACTTTGACCAATTAATGCCTATTTAGCTTCCCGGTCGATGTCCATGGGTGCAGATTATAAACATGTAAAGATCGATGGTGCTCCCAATGGGCTGCTGCAGAGTCCTTAGTAAACTCTGTTCTGCAAGCCCTCCACATGAACGCATGATGGCATGATCACATGCATGGCTACACACTCCAGACAGGTGAATCAGCAGCACGCTGGGTTGCTTCGATCAGGGAGCTTGCCCACGGCACCCGGGCATGCATCCCAAAGCCTTTCTCGACAGGTGTTACCTCATCATAAGGCAATGATTGACACTTGTCCGACCTTCTACATCACCTCTCATCTGGCGCCGACGCCAACGGGATCGCGCCCTCGTACAATTAATCGCTCTGGATATGATTTCAAATTAAGCTCCAAAGCAACCTTTGCCTTTGATTATGCTTTCAAAATAAGCTCCAAAGCAACCTTTGCCTTTGATTCCTCGCTCGCTTTACTCAAAGTGAAACCTCGGAGCTTGCAAAGTCTTTTGAGCATCGATTGGTGCCCGCGAAACTGAACTCCCATTGGTCTGACTGTGATGTGATGGGCTCCTTAACCAACTTAGGCAGCTCTATAGAAAGAGAGAAACATGCCTCTCTTTACAACATTATCCCAAAATAAATCATATTAAAAAAATAATTTCAAATCTAACCCTTTCACATACATGACTCAGTGTCCCAAGCGTCAAGCCGGAGGCACAAAAGTTGCCAGATCTCATTTTTTAAAGAGAGTTCATTTTGTGTTGAAGTTTCCAAGAAATGTCATAATTTTCAAAATGGCCAGGGTGCCGTATTTCATAGCATGGTGCCCTCATCAATGATGTCATGCTCAATCGTACAAAGCCTTCGAGCAGGGCGTTATGAAAAAGGGTTATATTTGAAATTATATTCAGAATATCGTTTAAGCTGAAGTTCTTAAAAGAGGTCAATTTGTATTTTCTTCACACAACTCTTAAGCCCACAGGAAAATGTCGCAGTTCTTCAAAGACTATGCGATCATCCATGAGCGTTAATCTAATATATCCCTCAAACACCTCCTCGGGACAAAATAATAGGCCTTCATCCATGAGGGTTAAATATATTCCTTGTCATATACACATGGCCGTAAAAATGTCACGGTTCTCCAAGCGCTGAAGAGTAGACACAACCGGAGAAGGTAAGTACAGCGGTAAATAACCTACAACTGAGATGGATTTTACACCATATCAGCTCCCACCCTAATGAGGATGTTGAATTGTGGTCGATGCCACACAACAACTTAGTAAAAATATTTGTAGCACTATGTGGTGGATAAAAATTTGAATCCATCTGCACGACGGACAATATAGAATGGGCCTACCACAAGGACATGTTTATAATGGTCTTGTCATAATGGAAAAAACAACACTTTAAACTTTTTGGGAGTATAAGATGATTTCATTAGCTCATACTCCAACTGTATTCAAATAAAAAATCTCACCAAAGCGATATGCCACAGTTTTAGTAGCCATGAATGGGAAGAAACATGATGCCATTGATGTGTATAGAATTAGCGTACTTCTATTTTAAGATGCGTTGGAATCCAAATCTGTTGATAAATTAACATGGTGGCATGACCTTTGAAGGGAAAGGAAGCTCATCTCAAGATTACAATACGAGGTATGCTGGTAGGAATGTCGACATCTCCCATGTTAAAAAGAATAAAGCCTTCCAAGTCGTGAAAGGGCACTTTTGAAAGAAACATAGTCGCCAAAGGACAAGCTACCATGTTGAGCAACAAACGAGATCGGCTGTGTGCATCAATCAATGCAGAGGCTGAGATTAATAAAATTCCATTTTCTAAATAAAACAAAGCAACAAACGAGAACGTATTATGCATTTCTTTTGCAGGGATATTATACACATATTGAACAATATATGTTCACAGGCGCTCCCTATTTCTATTTAAAAGCCGGTTGATACACGGATCGGATGAACTCAACAATCGTCTTTCAGAACTTTAGCCGCCGATATGTTTTAAATAGCCTTGTACTCCCGTAAGAAGAACATCACCGTAGACTGCTGGTTTCGGATAATGGATATCAGAGAAAAACCCCTCTTTAAGATGAAATATTTAGAATGCTATGTATAAACTTTATCACAAAAGATACTATCATGATAGTAATATTATCAACTACCTTTGGAGTATAAGGCATTCTAATATATTTTTGGATGCTATGTATTAACTATGCTATGTATTAACTATGCTGGCAACTACCTTTGGATTTTTTTTTTTTTGCGAAAACTACCTTTGGAGTTGGCCCTAGTATTTTTGTCTACAAAGGCACAAATTAAGGTAACCGGCCGGACCCAATGGGAAGAGCTAGCTATGTAATGTATAGAGAAGGACTGCAAGTGCAGCCACTTGCAGGCATTCGTGCATAAAACCTAATCAGCACTGTCTCCTTCTCACCACAGGCACAGCGAGCTAGACAAATATTGGAAGCTTTAGCTTCTCCCATCTTTTTCTTCTTCATAGTATCCCTTGTACGTTTCGGCCACTAGTTATATCTTCTTGCTTCTTGGTGGTGTTCCCAATCCCTTTGAGCTAGGTTTTGTGATCTGCTGTTAGATCTGAGGGAAAGATGGGGAGGGGGAAGATAGTGATAAGGAGGATCGACAACTCAACCAACAGGCAGGTGACGTTCTCCAAGCGGCGGGGCGGGCTGCTCAAGAAGGCCAAGGAGCTCTCCATTCTCTGCGACGCCGAGGTCGGGCTCGTCGTCTTCTCCAGCACCGGCAGGCTCTACGAGTTCTGCAGCACCAAGTAATTATCTTTTTTTTATAGATATATCTCTTTCATACTATATATGTCATGTTTTTTTTTGCGATGACTATATGTGTCATGTTGAATCAATTTTGGATCCTCTGATTGCTTTGGTTGTTTAGGTCGTTTCCTAGCATGTTTTAATCTGTACTAGCTCCGCCGGGTCCCTCGATCCATCCTTTGTTCTTCTCGCTAGTTTTTCTTCCTTTTTGACATTTTCTTCTTCTAACTAGCTGGTTGTGCGTGGATCTATACTTTCTATCGGAGTTGTTTTTTGAAATGGATTACTGGATTTCTGGAGTAATTGACTGGAATTTTCGTTTGTTCTAGTTGACGTGCTCGAACTACCTTTTCTTCCTACTTGGGTCCAACAGGGTGTGATCTCACTGGAGCTTCGTTAACTTAGATCTGTGGGGTGAAGGTGCAGTTGACGCTTGACACACGCAGCCAAGAGCCCAAGACAGACCGGCGGAGCAAAGACTATGCAGGCGCCCTTGCCGAAGAGGTTAGCTTGGTAGGTCGAGCCAAGGTCGGTGACCTCGCCAGAGAGGTTAACTAGGAGTTAGGGTTCCAGTGAGGTTAATTTGGTTGGCCCACGCAAGAGATGCACTCGTGCCCGCGCAGCTTAGAGCCGGCGGCGATGGTGTAATGTGGTAGCGCTGCTGGTCGCACCCCTACAAACAACTCGATCTTGAAGGGCAGTTCGATCGACAAGGAGGAGGATGGTGTCCGCCGGTAGCGGTTCTAGAGCCGGTAGCTATCGAAGATGGAAAGGACTGGAGAAGCTCAACGATTACGAGAACAAGGTCTATAATTGGCGACTTGTGAGTTGTGACGTGTGCAGCGAGAGGGAGAAGTGTGTACAAGGCTTGTGTGGGTGTTTGGGTGTGTGTGGGGGTTGACCGGAACATGTCTCAGTTTTTCGATCAGAGTGAAAAAATCTTATTTATCACAAAAGCTACTCCCTCTATTCCACAATGTAAGATTTTTTAGCTAGCTAATTTTGCTTTCTAAAATGACTCACTAGCTTGCTAAAAAGGCTTACATTTTATAACAGAGGTAGTATGTAATTTCTTGTATACTTTTACAAGAAATCGTTTTATTTGTCACTAGGTACTTGTGTTTTTTACAATTAATACCACAATGTATTATACTAGTGCATTTATGTAGACTAGAAAATGAACTCTACAAAAGAACATCATTAAGGTCTTCAAACTTTTTCTTCTTCAAAGACATTTTTTCTTAAGAAGCTGCAATAAAATGACATAGAAAAAACAACTGAAATGTAAACACCGACATCGGCAATAGTATCAACGCTATTATCATAGGGAAAATCGACCGAACTACCTTGTCCAACTAAGGGCACGAACCACCATTGTTGAAGATGTAGCATCTGGAACAAATATTGCGAGGATCATCTTCCTCGTGACAACCATGAAAGAAATTCCAAATCCGTAAGGGTGGAGCAAGATCTGAAAGTCCATACCTACAGAAATTTAATCGAGATGGAGATCTCGTTGTTGAACAAAGTGCGGAAGATCACTTATTGTAGATGACGCCATGTCTGTTGACACGATGGCTACCAAAACAATGACCTAATATATTGAAGCAATAATTTATTAAAATCTAAGATTGGCCTGGGATTTGGTATATGTCCAGTGTCTCATTATGTACTTGTGTTAGAAAGGAAAATATTATAGATTGTTATTTAGGAACCAAAATAGGTTGTACTTTTATAGATTAATCAATGGGATATTCTCATCTCACTAGTGATTAAAATGGTGGTGCTTCATGCAAAGCGACCCTGAACTTATCTACTAAAAACCTTAATTTTATTAACAACTATACACACAGATCGGGTTCTCCGCCCCATCTGACACCTGCAAGGCCGACTAGGTAAGGGGAAACCAACAGAAGGAGGAGGCGGGATTTTGGCGGCCAAGTTATCTAGATGAAGATGGCAATGACTTTGGCGTGTATCCCATGTCTCATTATGTACTTGTGTTAGATTATTTTGTGAAATTGTTATTTACAAACCAAAATAAGATGTTCTTTTCTAGATTAATCAATGGGATATTCTCATCTCACGAAGTAATCAATATGGGGATGATTCATGCAAAGTTGTGATGAGTAATATCACAGCTAGCTTGGCCAAGCATCTCTTGAAGATTTTAAATTTGTACTTAAATCCTTGGATATGTTTGTAACTACAACACAATGACATCCCATCCTCTGACTCAACCGCATTAAGATCGTGTCTATGTTTTTGTTACTTTAGCATTCTCCCTGTCTCAAAATATGAGGTGCGCTATTTCTTGCCGGCTTTGATGCATGACTGGAACTAGTAATATACACTGAATTATATGGACTGTAAATGTATTAATAGTATCGTTAGATTCATCTTGCAAATTTGTCATTTTTATTTATACTAAATTTATTGACATATTATAAGTACAAATCATAGTAAAAATGCAAGTTGTTGACCAACAAAAGTCGACTTACAACATATAATATGGGATGGAGGGAGTATCAACTAACTTGTTAAGCATATAAATATAACTCGGGTTGGTAGGTTAATTATGAGCTTAGAGGCTCAGAATATTATTTTAGACATAGGAAATAATGTATCCTAGACTGTCCATCCAAACGATGCAGACTTATATTGACGGTTCAGCTAAAGAAAATAAAAAATGGCGTCGATTTTTTTTTGTAATTAACAGTGAAGAAACATATACATATCACATTTATATTGACGATTCGAATGTGTTATAGACTTATAGTGCACCTGAACTTGCATGTTCAGAAATGGAAACACTAACGGTCTTTTTTGTTTTGCTTGTTTGTATGCCAGTATGAAATCTGTTATAGACCGGTATACCAAGGCAAAAGAGGAGCAGCCAGCTGGCTTGGATGCAACATCACAAACTAAGGTATGCATTGCTAAATAATGTATGTAATCAGAGGTGGCTATATGCATCGATTGGCTGGGTTATCCCCTTTCCGAAATAAATGTATGGTCAGGGAATTAACACATATGCATGTGATATTAGTCTGAGTAACAGCTAACCTTGCAGCCTTCAAGGTTACTTACTCTCTTCTCTAAGAGCATCTCCAACAGGCGCACAACGCGCCGGCGCTGTATAATTTTTTTGCAGCGCCGAAATCGACGTTTGGCGCGCCGCGCGCAGTTTTCGCTTTAGCAGGCGCGCTAAAATAGAGCGCCAGAAACCTTATCCGCTAAAATAGAGCGCTGAAGTTGGATCGAAAAAATGACAGAAAATAGAAATATATTAGGGTTTATAGGGTTCGACGAACACAGCTACGCGCATAGGCGCTACAAACACACACACTAGGCGCATATAGGCGCGAACGAACACACTACGCGCCGGCGGAAAGCGCCGGCGATCTAAAAGTCGCTGTCGGAGGAGTAGAAGTCGGTGTCGGAGTTCGTCGTGTCGGAGACGGTGTCCTCCAGCGCGGTCCACATCGGGTCGCCGGCGGGCCACCAGGCGCGACCGGCCGCTAGTTCAGCCTCCGCCGCCGCCCTGAGCGCCTCCTCTCCCTGCGCCATTCATGCATCTCGGCCCGGCGCTCGGCCCGCTCCGCCGCCCTTGTGTTCCAGTGCTCGAGCTCCTCGCGCATCTGGTCCGGGTGGGCGCGGTACCACGCGTCCACGGCGAGGCGGTCATTATCCGCGACGAGGTCCAGCGTCGCGCGAAGGTGGAGCGCGCGGCGGTCCTCGGCGGTGACGATGACCGGCCGAGGCGCCCGGTTCACCGCCTCCTGCACGTTGCGGGAGTCGGAGAAGTTCATGGAGGCCGGGTCGCGGCCGAGACGCCACGCCGCGGCGTCGTACGCGCGGGCGGCGGCCTGCGCACTGAAGAACGTCCCCAGCGGGACGTGTGTGTCGCCGGAGCGGATCTCCGCGGTGTAGCGACCGTTGGGGCGGTGTCGGACGCCGCGGTAGCCGGAATGCGAGCTGCGGCGCGGCGGCATCATTGGAGGGGAAGAGGTTGGGCGGCGGCGGTGGCTGGATTCAGAGCGGTGGCGCGAGTGGGGAAGGCGAGAGGAAACGGCGGTTGCGCTGGCGTGTGGATGAGCGCGTGCTGGACGCGGGGCGGTTTATATAGCGCCAAATCTACCGCTTTGGCCTGCGCACGCTACGGTTTTTGGAGCACGCCCTTTTTTCCCGCGCCTGCTGGAGCGGCCGATTTGGCCCCGCGCGCGGGAAAAAGCGGTTATTTGGCGCGCGCGGTCTAAATTGGGCGCCTGTTGGAGATGCTCTAACTACGCGGCTGTCTGGCTAGCTTAGCTGTTTCACAAATCAAAAACTGACAGCATATATGTAGCTAGCTGGTCCATGTTTATGTGCTTGCTTGAGCTTAATTTTTTTGTCTATACGACGGACAGATCCTTTAAGAAGACTACTATTGTACATTGGTGTATAAACTCATTGCTAAAGAAGAATAGCTGATCCTTGCTATTTTCTATAGCTGATTCTTTAAGAAGATTAGCTAAAGATTCATCTTGTATAAACTCCTTATTAACAAATAAGCTAAAGAATCATATTATTTAAACTCCTTGTTAAAAAAATATTTATATATTGTATAAACGCTACAACCAATAATTTTACACCGTAGTGCATTTATATCGTATACTTGGTAAGACATAGGTTGTTACATGGACATTTTCATGCTGCAACCATTTGATGAACTACCACTTATGGCGGAATTGATAGTCCTACAAGATCATAGGTTGCAGCCATCGTTGTTTTCCATTTTATATGGCTTGATTTGTACTTGGAAGCGTCAAAAGACAAAAGCCATGTTAGAGATGTAAACTGATGAACTATTTAATTGAAGTCGACAGTACCAGCTAGATGTCAAACGTGGTCCGGAGGTTTTAGGAGCATATATATATATATATATATATATATATATATATATATATATATATATATATGCTATACATCAAGCCAAATACAAGACAATACAACAGTTGTATACCACTTTAATTTTGAATGATAAAACAATAGAGGGCACTTTGCCAGCCCATTGTAAATTCTCAGGAGTTCTGTTGCACCATGCTGGTGACCTCTTGCAGAAAGACGACAACCAAACTGTTATTACAAGAAGCCCAGATAGTTTTGAACGACAGGCTTTTGACTATGATAGAGAGCATGTCCTTTGGCACCTGGTACTTGATCATATCTATGTGACTATGTCATATATGTAACTGTCATAAACTAATTGGTACAACCGCGAGTCCGTTGCCCGCGTGCTAATGAAGTCACACCTCAGCAGCCAGCATATGAAAACTCGAAGCCAATGATCCCCCGTCTTGTTTGGAAACGGGTCCAGGGCCCTGGGGAGGCATATCGAAAATACATTATCACACTGTACATAAGTAGAAGAAAATGCTCCAACCGAAAATATGAGATATTTTGACTTCATACATACTCTGTGTTTGACGCAGCACCGCTTGTAGAAGAACTACACTGATTGCAGTGCACCCTGCTACTCAGTAACAGATCCTGTAAGGTAAGCGTGCAAACAAAAGTTAGCACGCAGCACATGTTGAATGTGCTGGGTATCTTACCTCCAGACTGTTACAGGAAGCCAATTGACCACACATGCATACCTGTTGTGCCAGCTTAGAAGTTTAGAATAGCTGCCAGATCTTCCTTTATGTCATGCACTAGAATACTTCCAAAGATTCAAATGACACCCTGTACGAGCAAACATGTTGCAAACTATTAATATCTAGGGCACCATGGATCCTTGAAAGAATTAATCTGATCTGGTACAAAGATCGGCAACTCAAGGAACAATAATGAAAAGTGATAACAATGTTTGAAACCGCCATCGATCAGCAGAAACTTGCTTATGATATTTACGTGTTTATGTTATGGAATCGCAAGTGTGACAAGAAGATCTGTTTAAATAACCTTTTAAGTTTTGTGCATTTCAAACATTACCATATTGCCATTGTTTAGTGACCATTTGGATCTATGGCAGAAAGAGGTAGAATCATGGATCCAAAGGTTTCATGACCTTATTGCATATTTATACTTTAAAGATGAAATTACACCAATAAAATTAACCAATGTCTGACGCAGCTGGTCTGTTGTATGAACAGTACATCCCAAAGATACCAAAAATACAACAAGAAATCCCAATAAGCACCAAAAGGAAAAGAAATTAGTGAGTTCAACGTACCTTCATGCGCATCCAATTCAAGCCATCATCACCTACTCGCTGGAGATGGAATTTCTTTTTACCTTAAGCTATTTAGGACCTGTTTTTTCATAACATGGCGAGGGGATATGACTCAAGGTGGAAATTATACTGTCTTTGTTTCAGAAAATCATGCAGAAACTTAGCGGGGCTGCATGTATGTATACTAACACCCCTGAATTAGATAGGATTACTCAAATGAATGGAAGATAGGACGAAATGCAGGGTGGAGGCTGACAAGTGTGTGGTCACAGATGTCCTGTTTTGTAGCTGTTCAAAGAAAAAGCTCCCATCTGCATAGATTTTTTTTACAATTACTAAAGTACCATATTTTAATCAGAAAATTGGAATCTGAAACCCTGAAATACACTAAGATTGTACCTAAGTGGGTAATATAATTTCAGAGGTTGAATCTGTACTAACAAGGTCATCAGTGGTCAATGCCTGGTCCATACCTCAAATCAGAGAAGGCTATACCTTTATGTACTGCAAGTAGATCCAACTTGCATAATGCCAGGGTAAACACATATGCAGTTATTGGGTGGTAGTAGACTATCATTAAAATATTATGCTGTTGATTTGTAGATTAAGTTTGTGATATAAATTTGCAGTTCGATGAAACTGACAAATCCTTCTGTTTTGCTGATAGCTCTGGCAAAGGGAGGCAGCAAGCTTGAGGCAGCAACTGCACAACTTGCAAGAAAGCCACAAGTATGATAATCTTCAATTGATTCTGCAATGCAAATAAAGCACCATTAATGTCTCTAGTGAGTAATTTACATATAATCTGGCTATCACATGGAAAACTCTGTAAGAACTGCCCAAACAGAATACTTCATCAGTTAAGACGAAAAACTTCCTTACAAAATCGAACACACTCAGAAAAGTCACTTTTCTGACATGGAGATTGACAGTGACTCTTCAAACAACAAAATGAGCTGTTCTACTTCACCCACGTTAGCAGAACAGGATTGTAGCATGGTGGCATTTAGTTAGGGACTATTATCACATGTATTCAAGAATTAATGGAAGAAAATTGTTTGCTTTGTTATAGGCAACTAATGGGGGAGGAGCTTTCTGGCTTAGGTGTGACGGACCTACAGGGTTTAGAGAACCGGCTTGAAATGAGTCTACGCAGCATCAAAACAAGGAAGGTCATTACATGTGTTCATCATTATCTGTAATTTAGTTTTCCTGTTTGCTCCAATATAACAATGCAGCGAATATCTACCAAACAGGACCACGTTATGATAAGTGAAATTGAAGATCTCCAAAGGAAGGTTTGTCACTACAGTATATAATAAATGAACTTAAATACTTCAAAGAAACAGGCAGAGTAGAAAGCATGTACTTTGTATTAACATTCCAATTTTAAACTAACTGTGCAACAGGGAAATCTAATCCACCAGGAAAACATGGAACTATGTCGAAGCTTGAACATCATGTCACAACAGAAAACGGAACTGTGCAGACAGGTTTAATGCACGACCTTTTCTCAGACGCTTGAATCAAATGATGGTACATTGTTAGAAACAAGTGAACTAATGACTTAAAATTTCAGCTTCAGAGCTGTCAAGCAGCAAATAAAAGCTCTAGCACTCCGTACAGCTTTTGTATTGTACAAGCTGCAAATATTTCTGCTGATCTTGAACCGAGTCAATCACTACACAAGGAACGCGAACACAACAAAACAGCTGTTCCTGAATTGGGGTAAATATTTTTTCTAGAATCCAAACAATGCAATATTCCAAGAAGTTTACAGAAGCTTAATCAAGAACCTATGCTTTGAAATGTAGCAGACTTCGACTGACCTAAGACGATCTAGTACGGTATGGACATTGACGTGGTATTCCCCATTTTCAAAGCAAAGATGCTCTGTTATAGAGACTACAAACAGGACATGTTATGTTATCAGAGTCTCTACTGTATTGAACATGCATCTAAATGGTTGTTGTAATGATACTGTATTTGATACATTCTAGCAATAAGGGTGGGAGGAAGTAGCAGGGTTTGTTACTTTGTTACACAGATTTAGCAGTGACAGAGTGTGATACAGTATAAAATAAGATGGGGACAATACGCTCACTAGATCTGCTACTATCACCTTAATTCTTTAGAACCTTTTGTGTTCTGGGCAAGCCCATTGACTGCGTTAGACTGCACGACCCATCACCAACCTAACAAACATCCAAAATACGATCGTATGTGAAATGGAAGGTGTCCTAAACCCTGATACCACTCTACGTCAACGATGTTGTCCTACACTCGCAGAAATAAGTCCCTTGCTTGGAAGGTTCTGCAGGGTGGCAATTTTGAGTAATAAACATTGGTTCACATTTATGGTGGTAGCTGTTAGCACAAGTGCTTAAGTTATCACTTGTGAGTGATTGAAACTTTTCGATACACTGGGATACTAATAAATTTGGAGTACTTAAAAGAGCTACATCGACGAAACACGTATCAAAATACTCCTAACTGCATTTCAGAGACAAACATTGGAGTGTTCATTAAATCCTAAAAAAAATGCAAAGTTGCAGTCCCTTCATAGCTAGCAATGCTTTCCTCTGCTCTCAATGACATTAAAATAGCTATGTTGTTTAAAGAGACATATAAACGCCATAGATTTATCTAGTTCTTGTTACAAATCAATAGTTACGCTGGTTGATACTTCAAGTTCGTGCTGGTAAGTTCAGATCTACAAACATGGACAGATATGATAACCATGGCTGCACTTCCTACATACAAGGATAAGGAAGGAGAGTCTCCACTAAGGTGTATTACAGCACCGAATATGTCTCCAGAGGAGAACTAACTTAATAAGATTCCTGCCCGTGCTCAACAATACATGTCAAAGATGACCAGTTGCGGATAAGTAGCTTTGGTGCCGTGATCAAAACCTACGTAGCACCGATACAGCGAGACGGATACGGCGACACGGGTACGGCGATACGGGATACGGCAATTTCAAAAAACAGCAATACGGCGATACGGCGAGTACATATGTAAAAATAATAATATGCCATGTAATAAAGACAGAAAAATTCAAATGCTGTGGGATACTGAGATGGTGAGATGAGATGAAAATACTGCCCCATTTATTGCCTTTTCATGTCCTCAATGACTGAATAGTTATCATTCATCAATTCCACAATGCACTAGCCCCAGCCCCAGCTTCTTTACCATCAGTAGCTAACTAGCACTAACTATTTTTGCTTGAACTACCATCAAAAGAAGACTGGCTGCTTGCCATGCCGATGCCTGCAGACGACATGTCGTCGGTATCTCACTCCAGATATTGGTAGCACCAAAAGAAGTCTGGCTGCCTGCCATGCTTCTTCACCATCAGTAGCACATAGATTTCAGGTATCGGTATCTCGCTTCGTAGACTCCAGGTATCGCCGAAGTATCGTCAAAGTATCCTCGGAGTATCGGCATTCTTTTCTTTCTTTTTTAATTCAGGAAAATAGGATACGCCAGGGATACGTGTATCGGAGTATCGGCGGAGTATCGGAGTATCGGCAAAGTACGGTACGCGGATACGCCAGGTTTTGAAGTATCGGTGCTACTTAGATCAAAACAGCTCAAATAATACATATTCACATGAAGAGTTATGACTGATTCCAGTGTCTTACTTGCTCCATTCCCACAAGTAATGCATGCTTCTTCTTCCTTGCGCCTTCCCGGCAAGTAATGCAGTTGCTACCTCATGCTTGGTGCCGCCGCATGCAACATCTAGCCAAGCAAAGGACCATAAACGTCAGTAACATTCAGTAATCGATGAGAGCAGACCAATTTACTCTGACAAATGGTGAAACGAACACAGTAGCATGGCTAAATAACGATGAGGGAAATGGAATGGGGAAAGTGCTACCATATAAGAATTGCTCGCAAGGCAGAATGCAGTAAAGAATAAGCTAATGAGTGAGTCATCAGCGGTTGAGGTTTCGCTGCTTATCGTCAAATCAGAGTAATGATGCAATTCATCTTCTACCAGAGCACATACATACTGTAGCAACTCAACTGAAAAAAATCGACGAACAAACAAATCTGCATTGCAGCAGCCTACAGGAATCTACTACCATATCCGCTACAGATATCACATAGAGGTAACAACTACAATCCGCATCTAAAATCCGCCATTTACAACTCCAAAACACTAGCAACGAAATCGACGCGAAACGCAGCAGGTAACTGAACCCCAGATCCAGCACCGACGCAACCACCTCCAACATGAAATCGAATACAGTAGCGAGATCTAGCAGTAGTACAGTATAGTAGGGATTAGGGTGTAGAAGCAAGCTACCTCGAACCCTCCAGGAGCTCCAGTGGCGAAACGAAATGGCGCTGATGGGGATGGCGGATGGCGCTCACGGGGCTATAAAACGGAGGCCGGGGAAGGGTCTGGAAGGATCCGGATCGGTCTAGAACCCCGCAAGTGGAAGGATAGAAAATTCCGGTCTGAGAAGAATTGGCTTTCCGGCACGGCGAGAGGGGAGGAGGAACGGCTAGCGGAGAGATTTGGAGGGTTTAGAGCATCTACAGCGGGGCCTCTAAAGGACCCAAAGACGGGGCGGACAACAAAAACGCGCACCAGCGGGCACCCCGAACGATTTTGTGTCCGGTACCCCAATCGGGACTCCAAGTTTGAAGGCCCTCTTGGGGTGTCGGACATCGCCTCGGCCATGGCCCTGACAGCGATGGCCCGCCCGTCATACGCACAGCCCTGCCCAGGCGTCATTTATCGCGCCGTGCAGGAGGCCGGTCTGGCTGCGTTAATGGCGCAGTCGTCGATGGTTTCTAAACACGACGCGACTGGACGCCGGTGCGCCTGTACGCACGCAAACCATTTACGCCGGCAAGGCGACGCAACGGCTGCCCAGGCGACGCGACGGCTCCACAGGCGGCCAGGCCACGCGGCCGGCGTTGCCGATTCCCCACGCGTCGCATTAACGCCGGCCGCACCGCCCCTGACCATGTTAAAAGTGTAATAACCCGAATTTTTGATAGATTAATTAATTTGGTTAAAATAAAATTAGCTTTTGATTGTTCTAATTTCTGCTAAATTCTTGTGCTCAAATTAGATGTTAATTTGTGCATGCATGCATGCAATAGAAAGGAGTTGATTGATTGATTTACTTGTGCTTGTTAATTAGCAAATAGTACGAGTGTTGCATGTGTCGTTTAGAGCTAGCAAATTAGTACTAAACTACTAGTAGTACATGCATGCATCCTTCTCGTACTAGTAACGTGAGTTGATTTGGTTAGAGGGTGCAACGTGGCTGTATGCTAGAGGGAGAAGGGATGAGAGCAATACAGAAGCTTCGTGGAGTCGCTGCATGGCTGTGCTGGCAGCAGCTAGCTACGTGGACGCTAGCATTTATGCGATTGGATAACATCGAGTAGATATTTTGCTAAGCCAGCGCCGTGGCTTAGCGCTGAAGGATCAGCTCGGCAGGTTGTCAGATATTTTAGCCGAGCGGTGAGATACTTAGCCAGTGCACTTCTTATAAATAGCTAGCGGAGCTGCAGAGCACTCCACACACAATACGGCCAGCCGATCGACACAGAGCGCTAGAAAAGAGAGTAGCGATCAGAGAGATGGAGTGAGAGAAATACAGCAGGAGATGCTGCCGGATTTCGGAGAGAGATTAGAGAGCGATGGCGGTAGAGAGCTCGCTCACAGGAGATAGCCGGCGACGGGAGGATTCTTGCTGCTGGTGTTATCTAGCTGGTGCTGGCGTATGTTCTCGTACTGGATCGTAGCTGGTATCCGGAGCGGTCAATCCTACCTAGTAGCTGGACTATTTGATAGCTACGGCGTAGCTAAATTAATTGAGGCAAGCACTTCTTACCACTCTCGTATATTTTGTAGAGTATGCTTTGATTGAATATATTTGATACCCTGAGTGGTACGAGCTTTGTGTTGGCATACGGGGCTAATGTGCTGGTGTCGTTACGGTGATGGATCCGTAGGAGCCACCGGTACGAACCGGGCCTAGCACGTGTAGTCGACATGGAAATAACACAACGTTTCTATAAAGTAAACTTGGTGCTACGAAGGTGATCATATTGTACCGGTCACAGTACAGGTATGGGACTGTCTGAGCTCTCCGTGAGGGCGGCCCTTGAATGGAAAGTGTCGGTGATGGATCCGTAGGAGCGACCGACATCGAGTAGGTCAAGGTGTCCGGTGTCTGAGCGGGCAAAAGGGCTCTGCTCGTTCTGGAGCCTGTGCGGTTCTGGGCGAGGCTGTCGACGTCGGAGTACCCCTCTTAAGAGCGTAAAAGCGTGAATATTCACCCCTGTGATTCCCGGGTAGGGAAACTCACTTTCATGTGTGGCACCATGTGTTTTTAATCTGCCTAACAACTTAACCACACAAATGATTTACTGGTATTTTTTTTGAAAACCTAGTGTATTTTACAAAGTATATGAAAGTGTATGAATTGTTTGCTGAGTATGACTGTCGTTATACTCACCCTTGCTATCCTTTGTTTTTAGTTGCAGTATCAGAGTGCTCAGCGGAAGACGTCGTCGGAGGAGTAGGCTGGACCAGTTGGGTGGGAACGAGTAGAGAACTTATTTTCTTTTGTAATTGTAAATAATCTTGTAAAATAAATAAATGAGCTGTTTTGATCCACTGTGCTGGTTTATCCTGCTTCTCTACGCCTTGCGCGTGTATAGACTTACGGGTCTATAGGCGCGCGGCGGCTGTCATTCTACCGGGCCGGGTCTCGGGGCGTGACAGTTAAAGTGGTATCAGAGCTCAAGATTTAGGTCACGCTGGGAATAAATGGGTAGAACGTTAGTTTAGTTTTGCGACTAACATTGTGGTGTTTGTTGTTTGTGATTAACTTGGCCTTATATTTTGTTGTACTAATCTTCATGCATGCATGTTTTTCTTGATCTAACATTTAGATATATTTCCTTAGATTTGTTGTCTGATTGCACGAGTTAATCTTTTGTTTCGATTAGATAAAATCTTGCATGTTAATTTAAACTTGTTGTATGTTTGTGTTGAATTTCGGGGACGAAATTCTTATAAGGTGGGGAGGATGTAATAACCCGAATTTTTGATAGATTAATTAATTTGGTTAAAATAAAATTAGCTTTTGATTGTTCTAATTTCTGCTAAATTCTTGTGCTCAAATTAGATGTTAATTTGTGCATGCATGCATGCAATAGAAAGGAGTTGATTGATTGATTTACTTGTGCTTGTTAATTAGCAAATAGTACGAGTGTTGCATGTGTCGTTTAGAGCTAGCAAATTAGTACTAAACTACTAGTAGTACATGCATGCATCCTTCTCGTACTAGTAACGTGAGTTGATTTGGTTAGAGGGTGCAACGTGGCTGTATGCTAGAGGGAGAAGGGATGAGAGCAATACAGAAGCTTCGTGGAGTCGCTGCATGGCTGTGCTGGCAGCAGCTAGCTACGTGGACGCTAGCATTTATGCGATTGGATAACATCGAGTAGATATTTTGCTAAGCCAGCGCCGTGGCTTAGCGCTGAAGGATCAGCTCGGCAGGTTGTCAGATATTTTAGCCGAGCGGTGAGATACTTAGCCAGTGCACTTCTTATAAATAGCTAGCGGAGCTGCAGAGCACTCCACACACAATACGGCCAGCCGATCGACACAGAGCGCTAGAAAAGAGAGTAGCGATCAGAGAGATGGAGTGAGAGAAATACAGCAGGAGATGCTGCCGGATTTCGGAGAGAGATTAGAGAGCGATGGCGGTAGAGAGCTCGCTCACAGGAGATAGCCGGCGACGGGAGGATTCTTGCTGCTGGTGTTATCTAGCTGGTGCTGGCGTATGTTCTCGTACTGGATCGTAGCTGGTATCCGGAGCGGTCAATCCTACCTAGTAGCTGGACTATTTGATAGCTACGGCGTAGCTAAATTAATTGAGGCAAGCACTTCTTACCACTCTCGTATATTTTGTAGAGTATGCTTTGATTGAATATATTTGATACCCTGAGTGGTACGAGCTTTGTGTTGGCATACGGGGCTAATGTGCTGGTGTCGTTACGGTGATGGATCCGTAGGAGCCACCGGTACGAACCGGGCCTAGCACGTGTAGTCGACATGGAAATAACACAACGTTTCTATAAAGTAAACTTGGTGCTACGAAGGTGATCATATTGTACCGGTCACAGTACAGGTATGGGACTGTCTGAGCTCTCCGTGAGGGGCGGCCCTTGAATGGAAAGTGTCGGTGATGGATCCGTAGGAGCGACCGACATCGAGTAGGTCAAGGTGTCCGGTGTCTGAGCGGGCAAAAGGGCTCTGCTCGTTCTGGAGCCTGTGCGGTTCTGGGCGAGGCTGTCGACGTCGGAGTACCCCTCTTAAGAGCGTAAAAGCGTGAATATTCACCCCTGTGATTCCCGGGTAGGGAAACTCACTTTCATGTATGGCACCATGTGTTTTTAATCTGCCTAACAACTTAACCACACAAATGATTTACTGGTATTTTTTTTGAAAACCTAGTGTATTTTACAAAGTATATGAAAGTGTATGAATTGTTTGCTGAGTATGACTGTCGTTATACTCACCCTTGCTATCCTTTGTTTTTAGTTGCAGTATCAGAGTGCTCAGCGGAAGACGTCGTCGGAGGAGTAGGCTGGACCAGTTGGGTGGGAACGAGTAGAGAACTTATTTTCTTTTGTAATTGTAAATAATCTTGTAAAATAAATAAATGAGCTGTTTTGATCCACTGTGCTGGTTTATCCTGCTTCTCTACGCCTTGCGCGTGTATAGACTTACGGGTCTATAGGCGCGCGGCGGCTGTCATTCTACCGGGCCGGGTCTCGGGGCGTGACAAAAAGCCAGTGCCCCTGGCCGTGCTTATCCACCCCGCCCTCCTCTCCATCTTCTCGTTCTCCTCTCCACCTCCGGCGAGCCGTCATGGCATCCAGCGGCCGCACCATTCTAAGCGAGGACGCCTGGGAGCTGCACCGCTACGGGCTCCTCGCGCCTCACGACTGCCGGCTGCCCAAAGGCTGGTCCATCTCGGCCGATGGCCTCCCCGTGCCACCGCTCCCCGAGACGGACGAGCAAATGTGGAGGTTCATCACTCGCCGGCGCAGCTGGATGACGCCGGCGGAGCGGCGCCTCCCCGAGAACGACGACGGCCAGGCCAACTGGGGCCGCTGGCTGGGCCGCTTCGAGCGCGAGCGGGCGGCGGTCATCGCCACGAACGACGGACCCAACTCGCGCACCACGCGGTACAACACCGCCGGCCGCAAAGACTGGTGGGGAGCAACCGGCCACACGGTTGCCTCAGCCATCGATGCGGCGCGCCGCCACGCTGCCACGGGCAGCGCCATTCCCTTCCGCCTCCTCCCAACTCCGCCAGAACGACGACGCCAGGTTACGCGCCGCTCACCGCCACGCGGTGGTGGCGGCATCACCATCAGCGAACGCCGCCGTCGTTCGCCGCCACGCCCGCGCGGGCGCCTCTTCCTCCGTCAACCCAGGGCGGAGGCAATGCTGGTGGAGACCATCCCCTATGGCTACGATGTGCCGCCCGAACTGCGGAACGACCACGACGGCGACAGCCCGGGCTTCCTGGCGGCGCTGACCGAGTTCGTGGTGGACATCGAGCAGACTCGCCGGGCCTCTTGGCGACCCTGGCGATGACGGCCTCCTCCTCCTCTGGCGGCCCCTCCACCAGCCGTGCGACGGGCAACGACAACGCGCCCTCTAGCCGCCCGCCGCGCCACGACGGCGCGTCCTCCAGCCGTGCTGGCTCCTCCGCGGCGCCGGTGAAGATCGAGGACGACAGCGACGACTGGTGGGACGACCTGTAGGCTAGGACGCTAGGCCGCCGCAGTTCAAATTTCATTCAAAATCTTTGTAATATATAAGAAATATGAATAAAATTTGAATCTTTTAAGTTTTCTAAAATGAATTTGAACGGCCCCGAGGTGTTCGACAGTTTGCTCGCGATTGGAGGTGGGTCTTTAGGGAATGCCGATGTGGACGGCCTCTAAATGTTGCCCGGACACATGTCCGGCACCCCCAAATGAGGTCCAGTTAGGGTGCCGGACACACATTTAGAGGTCCGGTGGAGATGCTCTTAGCGCTTAGTTAATTTGGGGCGTACATGGAGGCTGAGTGGCCACGTCCTCCCGCCGGATTTTAAATTGGACAGGTGTCGGGGACCGGAGCGTGCAAAAGGCTGCGTCGCCCAATGGGGCTCCGGTTTTTTATATGCTCTGGTACGGTCTGTGTTTAGTATGCTAATCATGGAACCCGCCAGAGTGGAACTTCGAAGCGTCGAGAAAAATGTAGTACTACGATCCAGAATAATGGATTAGGGTGTCTTTAGGTTCATGTATAAGGCTAATATATTTGCTTTTTA
This sequence comes from Poa pratensis, assembly GCA_947311845.1. Lineage (NCBI taxonomy): Eukaryota > Viridiplantae > Streptophyta > Magnoliopsida > Poales > Poaceae > Poa > Poa pratensis. The sequence goes on along the minus strand of CAMZMU010000119.1, from coordinate 19,619,633 downwards.
GTTTGTTTTAGATGATGGCTAACTTTGCTAGTGTAAAGTGTGTGATTAAGTTACTCGGAGCCGTAGTTATTTGAGGTAATTGCCACACGTACCAACTATTGGCTATGCTTAATTTTCCCGGCGCCCCACATCGCCATGGAGTCGGAGCATCTTCGCCGCCCCTCCAGCAAGGCTACACGCATAGTCCTACTGAGCAACTGACATGAAAACGATGCCTCGTTGTTGGAGTGCCGGATGGGTTCAATACCACCACACTCTCAACCAGAATCCGGTTCATAGAGAGCGGCGGCGTGAGAGTGTCGGGCAGACGTGGAAACCGTAGTCACATCGGAGCATGATAGGAGGGTCAACCCTCTTATCGACTCAAAAGGCTTATTTATTGCGTGAAGAGTCCCCTGATGGGGGCATACGCGTCACGCCTTCGTCTTCCCGGCGCGCATCGCGTGCGTGATCATGTCTGGGGAATAATCGCTGTCGTTGATGGACTCGACCAACCTTCCTGTGCTTGGCCTATCCGCGCCGGCCATAGAAACCGCGGCGCACTTCAATCCTCTTCACTTCGTCGTTCCACTCCCCATCTCTTGTCCACCTTTTCTTGGGGCTCTTCAAAATATTACTCCCTCCGATCCATATTAGTGGGCACAACTTTGTCTAGATACACATGTATCTAGCCTAAATATTTAACTAGATATATATGAATTTAGACAAAGTTATGCCCACTAATATGGATCGGAGGGAGTAAGTGATTTACCAGCAAATGCGTGTAGACCTTGTTGTATCTAAACGAGCATCCTTCTCACTTGTGCAAATATTTGATAATAACGCAAGACATGAAAGTTAGCCTAGGGCATGGTTTCCTTATTTCTTTATATATATGAGACTTCTTGATGATAGAAGAAACTAGTGAAGTGGATATTTACCATCACTTGCTTCTTAATTTTGAGGGGTAAGAACCATCACTTGCTAATAAAACCGGTACAAAATTGTAAAATTCTCCCATTTTGCAAAAGAAGATTGGCTACATTGTTGGGCTGGCCCGACAAGGCTTGGGTGGTGTGCAACGCTTCCTTCGCTCCACAAACCACAATGATCAAGAGCTACTGTAGTATATTTCCCACACTCAGGCCCAGGTGGTTGCCAGAAAGGCTCAGCGTCCCTACTCTCGTTGATCCAAAAAAAAAACCCTACTCACTTTGCAATGTTCTGTTCCCTATCTCGTTTATGTAGTGTATTTAGATAATCTTAATATTGAGATTATAATCACAACTAACATAACTATGGGTTCTTATTATTTTTTTAAAAGACGTTGTGGGGGCTTCCCCACCGCATTCCTTTCAAAAAAAAAACATAACTATCACTCCAAATGCATATTTGAGACAAATGACAAATCTCCTCCATATCTCTTGATATTCTTCATTTTCAACTGATTTGCATCCGCCTTAATCTTATAATCATCGAAGATATCGACAAAAATGCGACTCCATTACCATCTTGTTTATTTTTGTCAAATTTCTTCTTCTCATTTTCTATCCACTTCTAGTCCTCTTCAATCTTTTTCAATACTTTCTCCATGTGGTCTGTCTCTAGAGATAGCTCTACCTTGTCTTCGATTTTGTTTTTTTGTCAATTGTGAAGTTCAAATCTTCAAAATCAACATATGTTTTTGATGTAATTATTCAGTCGGTTATCACAGCACGAATATTGTAATTGCATATTGATTCCTAGCTAATAACAATGTGCACTTAAAATCAAATCCAATTGCTTAATATTGGAAAAATTGAGATTTAAGCGAACACAAAATCATACCGCGGTGGAATCGGAGTATTTTGTATACTAAATCAATCCTTAGAGCAACTTTATTTTGTTTTGGGTTTAACCAAGGAGCAAAAAAAATGCATGGCACCTAGAGTATGGCTCCCCAGGGCCGGGCGGCATGAAAATTGATTTGATCGCCAAATATTTGAATTTTTGGTATATTTTGTGCGATAAGTTTGAAAAATATCAATTCGGTCGGAATTACCTCGGTTTTGTTGCACCACAACTTCACTAATACTTGGACTTGCATGAGAGTAAATTCAGGGATTGAAGCGGGATCCTGCCAAAATCTCACTTGTACTTTATTTTGTCGCTTAAATTTTGGTACTCCCTCCGATCCATATTAATGGACTCAACTTTGTGTAGATACGAATGCATCTAGTTAAGTGTTTGGACTAGATGCATTCGTATCTAGACAAAGTTAATTCCATTAATATGGATCGGAGGGAGTATCAAAAGTTGAGTTAGACATTTCAAAATGAATTATAAGTAGGATTATACTATCAGGTTTTATCCTTTTTGCTTTCCATTGATTTTATTTGATATGATTTCATCCATCCTCCGGGTGATTGAGATCTTCCATCTATCAATCACTCGTTCTGCAGACTGCAGGTGACATGCACAAGCGTGGTCGGGACATGTCGTTATACCTACCACTGAAAACAGGTCAACTATTAGTTGATCCGCCGTTGTCTCGTGTGGCACGCGGGCGCACACACCAATGCAGATCAGATGAGAGCTATAGTTTTTTTCTATTTTGGGAGGAATTCTAAAGCTGTAGTTAGTGTGATATACTCCTATAGATGCACAGATGCTACCAACTCCTATATATGCGATCAATGCTAGGATCGCACTTGCACGCTCAACAACCACGGTGGCCATACATGAACATGAGACTCCGGAGGCACGTTTCTGACGGTTGATAGAGGGGCATGCATATCTGCCTGCCACATTGATAGTATTTTAGTGCTCTTGTTGCTCTATCGTACAGTCATCCGTGCTTTTCCACCAGCAGCAAAAAGTTGCCTGCTCAATGCTAATGCGCTAAGATATATCAGTCATATCACAACTTCACATACACACAGATGTTCAACACAACTGACACACTGTGACGGGATGTGATGAGAACACATTTTTGTAATCCAGCAATGATTTCCGTTTCACTAAAAAAATGTTTATGTAAACGAAAATAAGACACATGCAGGGACAGTAACCTTTTTTTTTGGACAAAAAGCACCAGCATCATCCATTAGTGCATCTACAATACTTATACAATTTTGAGATGCATCCGTAATAGCTAAATCTGCATCAACGTCTGCCTTATATTTACATCTACAACAATTTTTTTGTTGCCATAGTATTCACCGATCCTTTTTTCAAACTTCTAGAGCATATTTATTTTAGAAATCAATTATATCTTTCACAGCATAACAAGAATCGACAAAAAATATCACTAGTAACATAGATCAATGTCATCTTCAGATTTTTTTTAATGATGTGACCAAATATAAAATTACATGTCCATAACGACATTTAACTGAAAATTATATATCTAAATTGTAAATAACAATGCCTTCTTAAAACCGTTTTTGTGGATCACCACTTGACTCAGCTTATCAGTCTCGCCTCTGTTTTGAAAGAAGGATGTAGCTAGACACGATGAAAGATGTGGTCCTTAGAACATCCAACACCGTACCTCCGGTCGATACCATGCAAAACAGTTATTTGATATACTAAATATAAAACTGAATTTAGAAAGACTAAAATAATAACATACGTAGGAACTAAGGTGATTCTATTTGAGGAACGAGTACAGCCGATCCACGCTTTGACAAAAAAAATTGTTTAATTAGCTCCTCATGCAAGTCTCGACCCATATATTTATTTCCTTGCGATGTTTTTAGGTCTGTATTTTTGTGCCATTTCACCAAAATATAATATATAATATTTTCACCGATGATTCGTTTTGGTGACACTGCATAAAATAATCTTATTTATAAATTGTTATACACTTTGTACCAAAATGTCAAAATAGAGACGGGATGGAGTATTTACGACCATGTACACATTCCCCTTTTACATGTAATTAGAGAAATCATTTTGTTTATGGTAATTGTCAGTATAATTTTTATTTAATATGAACAGATTTAATCGTCTGAGGCTATGCATGGACCTTTTCTACATATTTATCTTGTCCACCAGAACACATGTTGTGAGATCCGGTAACTCCAACTCCTCAAGCTAGCAAATGTAGATGACCGACATTCATGATATATTTTTTGTGTGCAATGTACTGAAATGAACTCCTATTTTCAAACAATCTTTTGCTTGGCAACACAAAATATGATACCCACATGAGCTAAGTTGAGAGAAGAAGTAAAAAAAAAGGAAATGAAGAATCAACCTCTTGCAATATACTTGTTCTATAACTCGCGAGCCAAGTTCCTTCGGAATTCATTTATATCCATCACCTAATACATCGCTAGGAAGACCCAAGTTATTTTTATAACTCTTACTTTTGTATAGTGTCACCATAGTAGACTCCTATAATTGAGTGGAGATTTCGTACTCCCGAGTTCTAGTGAGCTCGCACATTTCAAAAAAAAAAAATGTATTTAGAATTTTCAACAAAATCTGAAAGCAATAATGCATGTTCTAAAAGATATGTGCTACAAACATGCAAAATATTAATGCAAAACACCACGATTTGAGCTACACAAAAAAGATAAATGTGCAGATCTGAGTATAGTGAACAATTTGTAGCTTCAAATTTCCAACTTTTGTCATTTTCGTGTAGGTTAAAACATATTGTATTTTGCATTATATTTTACACGCTTATGGAACATATCATAAAGAACATGCATGATATTTGTCAGATTTTTTGAGACTGTTAAATTTTTTTTTTGATTTTTAAGTGGGCGAGATCACTAGAGATCGTGAGCATAAATGACTTTCCGACTCTAATAGCTCTTCCTATGATTAGGGTTGGGCACGCCGTGCAGCTCGAAAGCGGCAGAGCACGGAGGGGGTTTTAGTTGACTATAAAAATAGTCAAACAAACTTTCATTTCATTGTCATGGAGTTTGTAACGTATCATTGTACGGATGCTTAGGAGCTCCTTTCCCTCGATCTTGACGTCTTCCCTGAAAACAAAGATTCCTGCTGGGGATTATAACTATACTATCAGGTCCAAATTTGTATATCGTCACATAATTTTGAAAATAAAGCTGCATGCTGCTGTAAAAAACAGAGAGTTAAATGTAAAAAAATTGCACTACTATCATTTGAAAAGCAAGGGGTCACTGCATTCACACGACAGAGTGGTGCCTAGATGTGAGCTTGAACACTCTCACCTGTTTTTTTTTCCTATTATCAAAAGAGATAGCTCGCCAACTCCACGTAGGCTATGGATTTCCGTCTATTATGAGACTAGTCTGCGTCTGCCTACGTGATTGTGTGACAAACAATAGAATAAATTTTGAAAAGTTTCTCACTTTACTTCACACACTCACTCAAGCCCGGTTGCTTGTATATGTGACTGTTTTGGGGAAGTTGTATCTGCGCCTGAATCAGCTCAGTTATTGCAAGGTGCGAAAGAAACATCAAGAGCGACAATATGGAGGCAAACGGGTCGCAGGAGAAGCCCCGGCATCAATCCCTCCTCAACACTGATCACGAGTCCCTCAGGGAACCAAGAGATCCCAAGAACAGCAAAGGGGGATGGATCACCTTCCCCTTCCTTGCAGGTTGGTGTACTTCTGCGTACGTATGTGGACTGTTGAGCATGAGGCATATCCACATGTTCTTGATCCTGTGATTTTGCAGTGGCGATCCTGGGTCTCGGGTTGGCGAGTGGAGGTGCGATGGGCAACTTGGTGGTCTACCTGATAACGGAGTACAACGTGCCGAGCGTCGACGCCGCCCAGATCTCCACCATCATCTCCGGCTCCATCAGCGTCGCCCCGGTGGCCGGCGCCATCGTCGCGGACGCTTTCTTCGGATGCTACCCCATCGTCGCGATCGCCATGGCCATGTCTGTCCTGGTAAGTCTAAGGTGTGCGTACTTTCTCGTGCGCCCAGACGTATATCACGGTATTGACGTCTACGCTGTTGCTCCACTCATATGCGTGCAGTCGTTGGTCATGTTCACGCTCACTGCGAGCCTCCGCGGCCTGCGGCCTGCGGCGTGCCAGTTCGGCGCCGGCCCGTGCGAGCAGGCCTCAGACGGGCAGATGGCGGCTCTCTACGTCAGCGTGTTCCTGCTCTGCCTCAGCGCGGCGGGGGCGCGGTTCAACCAGGCCACCATGGGAGCCAACCAGTTCGAGGTCGCCGCTGACCGGGACGTCTTCTTCAACTGGTACTTCATCTTCCTCTACGCGTCCTCCGTCCTTGGCTCGACGGTGATCGTGTACCTCCAGGACACGGTGTCGTGGGCTCTAGGCTTCGGCATCTCATGCGCTGCAGGCGTTGTCGGTCTCGGGCGTTGCTCCTTGGCGCACGGTACTACCGGCATCCCGCCGCTCAGGGCAGCCCGTTCACGGGGCTCGCCAGGGTGGTCGTCGCCGCCGTGCGGAAGAGAAAGGTCAATGCTGTGGCATCACAGGAGTTGAAATTCTACAACGGGCTAAGTCGCAGTGATGCGGACAGCAAGACTGGCGACGACGTCCTGACTCCAAGCGACAGTTTTAGGTAAGAAAAATGTTTGTTTGCATTTTTTCTTATAGATAACGGGAGTTTTTTTTATTTTATTTACTGAGTTAGATACTGTATTATTTATCATCAACTTTTTTTGCGGGGGATATTTATCATCAATCTTAGTAGAATTAACCTTAGTAGCGTGAATTGAAATAATTATGTACTTGACTAACTAAAACTAAGAGTAATTAATGCTCATCAATGTAGATGATTAAAATTGCATTGTTGATATGCTGGGTTAATTACTCTATGTCATCACTTACCCGTTCTGACTTAAAAATTGTGTCAATAAACCAACCGATTCTATTGTTAGCACATGATCTTATTGTATTCTTGTCATTACGTAGAACACTTGGGTATGTTTGCTGCCACTTTTTTTTTTTGGATATTTTTGAATATTCCTAACTTTTGTACTCATCTAAGAGCGTACTAGATCGGAGTTGCTTTGAATTTCTGATGATAAAACGGTCTTTATACACATTTTATTCCCTGCTAGCATGTATTCCTGCCATTTACATAACACACATTCGCTCTAGTCCGTTTTAAGTGTCGGATGATTTTTTACTTACCTAGCACATTGTCAATTTGCTAGCTATATCAGCGACAGTCAGGCCCGTCGAGGGGCAAGTGCGAGCTGTGCACTCGCACAGGGCCCCAGAAATTAGAGGCCCCAATTCTACTTAACCGAGTAGTAAGTAATACGCTTTGACTAATCAGCCGGAAATGAAAAATAGAAAAGAAAAGGCCTTGCGCGTAGCTCCTGGGTCCAACATGCACGCATGCCCAATAGAAAGAGAATAGAAGGAAAAGCCCAACTCATGCCCAAACTTGCGTACGAAAACTACGGTCTCTTGATCGGTCAACTGTCCAAGAATAAATTGATCTGGAATTACGTTCCCTGGTTCGCCCCGGCCATGCCCACTTGACTTGCGCCTTCCTGCCTGCGCCGTTAGCCCGAGGCGCTGTGGCGGAGCTTCACCAAAATAATAGAGGGCCAATCTAAAAAAGAATCTTATATGTACGGTAAAAAATGCTAAATGTGAGTAATAGTATAAAAATATATTGTGAGTAGGGGGCCATGGCCCACTTTGGCCACAACTAAGCTCCGTCCCTGCCGAGGCAGCGATACCCTGACCCCGCAAGGCAGAACCGTCGAAACTATTGTTGAGGGATCACGCTGTGAGAATTCAGGGATTGTAATCAGACGCCTTGATCACGGCTTCCAGATGAGTTCATTTACTGATAATCAATCGAATAATCTTGGTAGATCTATGTTAGATTAATATATTCATGTGTCGATCGATCTTTTACCTTAAAAATTCTATTTTAGTGCTAATATTCTCTGTCAGTACGCTTTATTTAAGTCAACTTTTTAAAAATTAGGGCCCTGGTTTACATTTCGCACCGGGGCCCCAAATTCTTGGAGACGGCCCTGAGCGACACTCATTACGGACCAGAGGGAATCCTCAAATATCAATACAGCTCACACCGCTATATTTCTTAAAATCTTAATGGATCGATAGACAAAAGGAAGTTGACAGAGATCTGCCTAATACATATGAGCACATAAGTAAGTTAATACTATTAATGATCTTACAAATAAAAAGGTCCACACATTATACTTTACTAAAATTTATTAGAATTTAAAAGATGTAAATACTCTTATGCACATGAAAATAACATGCATCCAAAACCTCTACAAAAATGGTTCAACATACAGTAATATGGTCATGAAATGTATATTTTTTTCCGATATCATGTACACCGGACTCTTGCGCACGAACTCAATATCAAGAGCTAGCCAAAAAAATCAAGAATGGTCCAAATTGTTAAAACGTAAAAAAAATAAGACAACTAAACAAAAGTGGCATCCAAGACAAAGTGTATATTTAAATAGGTATCGGTTCAAATGAGATAAAATCGATCATATGGCAGGAAGGGTTGAACGAATAAAGGTTAAGCTCACGTGCATTCGTGACCAAACATATCAATCAGTGCCTTTGAAATTTCAGCGGCAAACTAGTCGCACCTACAGATACAGATACTAGTATGACGCAACAAATATATTGAGTCCATGATAGCAGGTTAGAGGTTAGAGCATTTAAAAATGAAAGCATCACGTGCGATCACAAACAATGACATCCACCTAGTCGAGAGTCGTGTTAATATTGATTGATGAATCGTCACAACTAATTATTGGCACTCTTCTGTACAATTGGTTGAATTCACTAACAGTGGCATCCACTTTCTCACTGCCCGATCGCTTGCAGCTTCCTGAACCGTGCTGCGTTGATCACCGACGGCGACGTGGACGTCGCTGACTGTACCGTGGTGCGGCCGTGGCGCATCTGCACGGTGGAGCAGGTGGAGGACTTCAAGACCGTGCTGCGCATCCTGCCGCTCTGGAGCGCTGCCATCGTCCTCAGCATCTCCATCGGCGTGCAGATCAACTTCACCGTCCTCCAGGCACTGGTCATGGACCGCGCCGTCGGCCGCTTCACCGTGCCTGCGGGCTCCATGATCGTCGGCAGTCTAATCTCCGTGGTCATATTCCTCGGTATCCTCGACCGCATCCTCCTACCGATCTGGAAGCGGCTGACCAGGCACACGCCGACGCCTCTGCAGCTCGTCGGCGTGGGCCACGCGCTGACCGTGCTGAGCATGGCCACGTCTGCCATTGTCGAACGCCGCCGCATCGCCACGGTACACGCACACGGAGAGGAGGGCAACCCGATGTGGGTGTCGCCGCTGTCCGCGATGTGGCTGATCCTGCCGTTCGCGGTGTCTGGGGCGGGCGAGGCGTTCCACTTCCCGGCGCAGGTGACGCTCTACTACCAGGAGTTCCCGCCGTCGCTCAAGAACACCGGCACAGGCATGATGGCCATCATCGTCGCGCTCGGGTTCTACCTCAGCACCGCCCTCATCAATATCGTGCAGCGCGCCACGACGTGGCTGCCGGACAACATGAACGCCTCCAGGCTGGAGAACCTCTACTGGCTGCTCACCGCGATGGTCGCCGTCAACTTCGGGTACTTCCTTACGTGCGCCAAGTTGTACAAGTATCAGAACATCGGGAAGTAGCTCAGGATTCAGGAGGTGACACTTGTTGAGATCCTTATCGTGTGCTGGGTTGGACACTTGTATGTTAACCTGACGATGTCTATGTGTACAATAAGCTATCCTCCAGGGAGGACGGGCCTGCTTTGCTCTGCGCTTTTCCTTCAGGTTGTTCTACAGCTTACCGGTGATGTGAGGAATGGGTGTAGATCATGGAGTTTGACAGCCATGTCGTGTTGTTCCGAGGCTAGAGCGACTTCGTGGAGAGGCATGCCCTGGAGGCTTGAGTACAACGACACCCAGGCCGCAGGGGCCGAGCCAGGATTCAAATGCATCAATTTGGCCAAGAGATCAGAATTGCCTAGCATGAGAACGCCACCATCGGTCACTCTCACCACCTCAAGATGTGTGTCGATATTAAGTTCGATGACACCTTAGTTTCAGCGTCAATCATATGAGGAAAAGCAGCCATATTTTCATCGCGGTCGTCTATATTCAAGGCATGTAAAAACGTTACCCATTAAATCAACATAATACATCGACGGAGAAGGTTGCCGAGCACATTTCATCTCAACCACCGCTTCATGGCAGGTCTGGTGGCTCAGGCGATCGGTGTCAGGACCGTTCCGTTTAATTAACAGTTGACAGAGAAATACCAAGACCAAACCTTTTTAAAGAAAAAACACACAAGACAGAGCCTTAGCAGTCCACATCTACATTTTCCATGGTGCTAGATTGGTCCTGATACTTGTATCGGCTGGCACAAAGTAGGAAGTACCCAAAATTGATGGTCACTGCCATAGCCAAGGTCCAGTACATGTTGTCCAGCCTCCCCTGATTTATGTTCCCTGGAAGCCAGGCCGTGACTCGCCTCACGATGTCGACGAACACGGTGCTGAGGTAGAACCCCATGGCGACGAGCAGCGGCGCCATAGCCGTTGCCAAGCTCTTCAATGTCTTGGGGAACTCCAGGTAGTAGAAGGCCATATTTCCTGGGAAGTGAAGTGCCTCCCCGATGCCGACAATGGCAAGAGGGAAGACCAGCCATAGCACGGACATGGGGGTAACCCACCCAGCCGCCTCGTCGGCACCATGGAGCACGTGCACGCTGCTCAATCTCCGGCGCTCCACCAGCGCCGCAACCACCATTCCTGCAATGTTCACCACGTGACCGGACCCCACGCGCTGCAGCGGGACGGGGGCACGCCAGTGATCCTACGCCAGAGCGGGAAGACGGCACGGTCAAGGAATGGGGTGACTGCGATGAAAGCTGAGAGTGAGCAAACACTAATGGCTCCTGCCGGCATCTTGAAGTGGTGGCCAATGGAGCGGTCCATGGTGAGAGCCTGCAGGATGATCATGCCGATCATCACGCCGATCGACACGCTTAGCATAATGCAAGAGGACCATAGCGAAAAGACGGCGAGCACGGACTTAAGGTCCTCGACTTGCTGCACCCTGCAGAGCCGCCAGCCGCTGGTACGACGGACGCCAGACGTCTCCATGGAGTTGTCGCTTGCAGTGATCATGGCGGCACGATTCAGAAATCTGCAGGATGTAATCAACATATGATTCTCGAATTCGACCGTCCTGGTTCAGACATAACCTTAGTTTGGGAAAGGGAATGCTAGGAACCTTAGTGTTTTGCTCGGAGCACGATCGCTAGCCGAGTCCGCGACTACATCGTCTCCCACGTAGTACTGCATGTCCCCTAGCGCGCCCACGTCGACGCGACCCTTGCGCACCGCGGCCACGACGACACCGGCCAGCTCCGAGTATGGGCTGCCCTGTGGCGGAGGCATCCGGTAGTACCGCGCTCCCACAAGGAGCATGGCCAAGCTGATCGCAGTCGCGGCGAGGCAGACGCCAAATCCCAGGGCCCATGATATGCCGTCCTGGATATAGACGATAGCCGTGTCGCCAATGATAAAGGAACCATAGAGGAACACGAAGTACCAGTTGAAGAAGGTGTCCTGGTCGCGCGCGGTGCTGAACTGGCCGCGCCCATTTTCGCTATGTTGAAACGCGTCCCGCCAGTGCCAATGGCGAGAAGGAACACGGCGGCATACAGCACGGCGAGCTGCCCAGGCGTCCCGTGCTGGCACGTGTCGGACGCTGGCGGACAGTGCGGCGGCCGCAGGGACGGCAGTGCCGCGGTGAGCGTAAGCAACACGAAGGACTGCAAAATGACATCGGTTGGGCTTGTGATGTACTAGTATCATGTAAATTATTTTTTTAACGGAAAAATGCAAAAGATTTGCCTCATTTCATTAATAAAGGAGGGGTGGAAGTTGACCGGTTCATTTGCGGGGAACCGGCCGAAAACCGTTACAAGTGCACCAATGTGGTCATGGAAACACCACATTAGGCAAACCCGGCCGACCTGACTACCCACAGGAAACACACACGCCGCCGAGGAGAAAAACATCATCGAGGTCATCACCGAGCGTCATCGTCGTCACTCCTCCCCGAGCAAGCGATTCCGACTTCACCTTCGACGACCAAACACGAAGCCCTCGCCGTAGCCGACGGCGGGAACCATGTCGGCCTATGCCAAACAGTCGACCCAAGGCGTCGAGGAAGAGGCAGCTCCGACTTCGACGAAGAGCTTCACCGGAGAAATGCACACCTTGCATCGATAGAATCTGCGAGGCCACCATAAAAGAAGTGTCATCGTTGCCAGCCTGCCGCCCCTGGACACGCAGTTCCGACTTCACGACTTCACGGTGGGACGCAGCACGGAGTGTCGGTGGCGAAGGACATGCCGTGACTCGGCTCCGCTCACCACAGTCATCGTTGCCACACAAATCACAGCGCCACGAAAGAACCCCACCACCAACCACTGGTCCCTCGACCGAAGCACTCCTCCAAGAATGATGCCCCCAAGGGGGAGACGACGCCGAGACGCCGACACCATCCGATCCACGGATCAAGGGTTTCCTCCGGAGATAGCAGAGGTGGTGCACGCTTCACCTCGGTGATGCCTTCAAGAAGGGGATGACCCGCAAGGAGTCGCCATCACCGGCTCCGGCCACCGGAGACAAGCTTTCACCCGGATCAGCCAAGCAACACCACCACCAGATCGACCACCAGCGTACCACACCGGCGGGAGGCAAAGACCTCCCCCGCCCGAACCCCTCAGAGCCGCCATCCGCACCACCAGAACAACCCACGGCCCTGCAAGCCTCCCGCGCCCCCGACCTGAGCCCACCAAGCGCGTCATCGCCCTGTAGCGCCGACCAACTGGCCGGCAGAGCCTCAACGCCGTCGCCCGCAGCGCCCCAACCGCCGCCGACCCCGGCCTGCCGTCCTCACGGCCAGGCAGGGGCCGGCCTCTCCAGATCCGGGCGTGAGAGCCCCGGATCCGCCACCACGCCTACGACCGGCGTCCCCGGAGCCGGTATTTTTCATCCAATCTGGCCCTTTTAGCAAACTAAGCACATATGTGGCCCTTTTGTGAAACTATTGCCCAAATCTGGCCCCTGGGCTCGGCGCCAAATGGGCCGGCGCCGAAGTTGTACAGCTCGGCGCCAAAATAGGCCTCTGCCGAACCGGTCGGCGCCAGCCCATTTTGGCGCCGAGCTGTACAACTTCGGCGCCGGCCCATTTGGCGCCGAGCCCAGGGGCCAGATTTGGGCAATAGTTTCACAAAAGGGCCACATATGTGTTTAGTCTAGCCCAGGGGCCATTTTTGGCAAAAAATACCCGGAGCCGCCGCTCCGGCCTGCCAGCGCCGACGGCTCGCCAAACCTGTCCCAGCCGGATCCAAGGAGCGCCGCGCGAGAGGAGAAGAGCCCACCCCCACCCACCAGTTGTGTGGCGGCGGGGAGGCCGCCACTGCCGCGGCGCGCCGGCCGGCGGCAGCAGCGGCGAGGAGGCGCAGAAGAGGGCGGGCTGGCGGCGGCGCGTGGGACGCCCCCGGTGTCGCCTGGGCGCGACACGGGGGGAAGACAATGATTCATGTAAATTATTGCGTAACAAAACAACAGACGAAGGAATTAAGGACTCCTTAATCAGGTAAACTTGCAGGTTGGTGGTCGTCCCGTTGATGGCCAGGCCCATCCCAAGCATTCTCCCTGTATGCTCACAGAAGACACGCATGTGTCAGGTGACCCAGGGCAAGAATTAGTTATGTGAGAGAGAGATGAAGGAAAAGTGAGATCATGAACCAGCTATGAAGGGAAGAGTGATCCATCCTCCTTTCTTGCTGTCTCCCTTAGCTTGCGCTTCTTGATCTAATGGCTTAGGAATAGGATGAGATCTCGGCGAGCTCTCCATCTCTGCCATTAATTAGTCCTAGCTTTGTGTCTAACGTGGGGCTTGAATTAGGCGAACCATAGACATGGGTGCTAGCTTATATAGTGGCATATATAATGGTTGGAGACAGTACTTCAAGCATATACAGTATTGGCTAACATATTTTGATGGCAGTCTAGCAATATGATCAATGAAGCATATATAAGTGCTACATAGTGTATATTGGGGTCCTCTTAGCCACTTTATCATTTTTTCGCTTCCTATCGACTGTGAACTTCAAAATAAAATAGTTGTTTGCATCCATTTATGTAGAAGTGAGAATTTTCTTATATTAAAACATATATCTTGGAAAAACCCTTCCAGTTTAGGAAACGGTAACACACAACTTCGAAATATAAATTGATCCCTGGCACCTTATGCGCTGAGCGAGGTTTCGCATACTTTGGATATATCTGATTCTCAGATTGATTCGTTCCTGGATAATGGTGTTTTCTATGACCGAATTAGCTTGAAGTTTCCGAATAAAGCGTGGGATTATGCACGAGCAGAGGACCTTGTGCGCGCGCGCTGTTTTTAAGATAAAAGAACTAGGACGAATATTACATCGAAAAAGGGTGCTCTCTCCTACCAGTCAAATAAGATACTAGCAAGAATCGATGCTAGCTGAGCGCACTTTGAATTAAGGCTATGGACGCTTAGTCTAGTACTTGCAATATCGTGTTCGCATATTAACTATAAATTAGGAGCCTGATTTGTTCTTTGTGCTCTGATTATTGATCAACTTGCATTCAATATACATGATGCATCTTGTTCCCACCGAATCTTCGTTAAATATTTCACATGGCTACTGACATACTGTACCATTGTAACTTATAACCAAACAAACAAGGAACAGTTGATCAACATGTGACTGAGAAAATGGTAAGTACACTATGAAATGATTGGGATGGTCTTTCAAGCTAAACCAGTCATTTTTCTTTACCAATCATGTCACTCCATAGGTTTTAGCTAGGCCATTCTTTATACAAGCAGACTTAGTACAGCGTACTACACTCATGAGTACTGACCACTCATGCATCAATCATTTTTCTAAAGGAAAATAACTAGCCATTTGGTAAAGAGATAAACGCACCATTGGTCACTGAACTTTAATTAGATGAGCACATTGGTCACTGAACTCTCAACTTGTTACAAACTGGTCACATAACTCGGGAAAGATGAGTACTTCGGTCCAAAAGTCGACACCGGAGCGAATTGGCGCCGACGTGGCATGCTGACTGTGTTTTGGCGTGAAATTTCAGCACGTGTTTGGCACATGATTCTCTCGAGAGACTGGTATTTATGTAATAACCCCCTAAACGAATTTGTTGCCAGACTAAATTGAATCATTATGCGAGGATCTCATATGTTTCATACATAGCTTAACTGACGACAAGTATCAAGCATGTTTGCTCAGGTTTGCAGCACACACATGCCACAAATGCAGTTAGTGCACAAACAAAACAAAAAGAAAATGAGGAGTTGTCTGGCCACTAACTAGGACATGCGCACACAACTTCAAACTTGAGAAAGATCATCTGGTGCAGCCTGTGTTGCGTCGATCTCCTCTGCCCCTTCATCCACATTGGTATTTCAATTAAGCTATGTATGAAACATATGAGATCCTCGCATAATAACTTCAATTTAGTCTGGCAACAAACTGATTCAGAGGGCTATTAAATAAATACCAGTCCCTTGAGAGAATCACGTGCCAAACACGTGCTGAAATTTCACGCCAAACCACAGTCAGCATGCCACGTCGGCGCCAATTCGCTCCGGTGTCGACTTTTGGACCGAAGTACTCATCTTCCCTGAGTTATGTGACCAGTTTATAACAAGTAGAGAGTTCAGTGACCAATGTGCTCATCTAATTAAAGTTCAGTGACTAACAATGCGTTTATCTCTTCGGTAAAACACATCATAGTGATATTATCCCACGTACCAAAACAAACAAGCAAAAAAGTCAAGACACTGATGGACTTCAGAGCATATGAGACAGGAAAACGAAAATGACTACCCGGTGTTTCACAAAGTTTGCCAAGGACTAACTCCACCATGCAACTACGTGATCAATGTTCATGAGTACGATAATGGGTACTGCATTGTCGATGGCATCTATCCTAATTGGTAAACAATTGTTAAGACTATCCGTAACCCCGTCGGAGAGGCAAATTACCATTTTGCAAAGAGACAAGCGCAAATATGTGGAACGATCATTTGGTATGCTCCAATTTGCCGTCGTCCGCTACCCTATCTTTCATGGTCGCTAGATCAAATGTGTGAGATCAGGAGTGCTTGCGTTATCATGCACAACATGATCATCAAGAGTGAGCGAGATACAAAGATGCAACTGGTCAACGAGATGTTTGTTTTTCAGGGCCCTATGGCCCATCTACAGCCGGGCGTGCCGACTCGGTATTTTGAATTTTTTGCCATACATCAGGAAATCCGTGATGGAATAAGCCACCTGCATGATGATCTCCTTACATACTTGTGGGTGATCAAAGGAACCAACGCACAACTAGCGCCGACTCGCTGAGATTTAGTATTTTTTAAACTCTAGAATAATTTGAATTTGAATTGTTGGAAGAACTTATTATACATTTACTATATTTTAATTCTAATCAAACTATGCAATGAAGTTGAAATTATTAAACAAATTGATAAAAAACAATTGCCGTGTTCATTTGGGAGCGCTGCTATGGGCTGCACGTCTGCACCCTCAATTGGCCGGACACATGTTCGACACCACCAACTGGAGCTCAACACAAAATTTAGCGTGCCGTTGGAGATACACCCCAGTTGCAACTTGCAACTCTCAGCTGGCATATACGTACCGAGACTTTGATTGAAAGTCTCCAATCCCCCGCAATGTCATAGTCTGAATACGTGATGCATTGGTTGGATAGTACTCCGTAGCTGCATTGATCACAAGGTGGAGTACTAGTTTGTTAAAAAGAAGATTCAGATGGCTATCGGTGGATGAATCAGGAGAACAATTAGTAAAACACAATTGCCGTTCTAGCAAGTTGAAATTAGGAGAACAATATCGGTGGATGAATCACAATGTCAGTCTGAATACGTGATGCATTGGTTGGATAGTACTCCGTAGCTGCATCGATCACAAGGTGGAGTACTAGTTTGTCAAAGAAGATTCATATGGCTATCGGTGGATGAATCAGGAGAACAATTAACCAGGATAGGATAGGCTACTTACTAGTATTATCCTCGAATGTGCCAAAGTAGCCGCCCAATACACGGTTCCACCAATCACGGAAAGTCGCCCGTGTCGCTCGGCTCCTCACTCTGTCGAGCTCTGCAATGAACGCCCCAAGAATGCGTTCGCCCTAGACGCCTCCTCTCCTTTGCCTCCTGCTCCTGCTCCTCCTTCTCATTCCTTGTCTTCCTCTCTTCACTCAACGTCACCCGTATTTCAGATCTTTCCATCTCAAGGCCGTTCGACGAGTCCATCCCGAGAAAATATCCGGTGGAAACCAAGTTTCGGTGGAAACCGGTGAAAACCACGGAAAAATCATGTTTAAAAGTTTCAAAAAATTCTTAGCAAAAATGTATTGCGTTGGGAATGTAAAATTTTATAGGCATGCAAAATGGCAAGTTGAAACTCAAATTTGTTTAGGAGCTATGAAAATGACAAAATCAGCAATGAATAGTAGTTCAGCAGTGAATAGTAATTTCTGCTACTATTCACTGACGAATTTGTCATTTTCGTAGCTCCTAAAATGTTTTGAGTTTCAAGTTGCCATTTTGCATGTCCGTAGAACGCTACCTTCCCAATGTAATGCATTTTTGGTCTGAATTTTTTTGAACTTTTAAACACGATTTTTCCGTGGTTTTTACCGGTTTTCACCAGATATTCTCCCAGTCCATCCCTATCTCAACACCGCCGCCACCGCTCTCTGGTTTTTTTTTTTTTTTGAATTTCACCGCTCTCTGGTTATTAGTGGCTGCACGCAAGAAGGAATCGTAGAGAGGGAGGCACGTATTTTAGATGGATTGGGTTTCATTTTCGGGCCTGCCTGCTTATCATCGACCGATTCAGACACCATGTAGAAATAGTGCCGTAGAAACATTGGGCCTCCAGGTTTAAGCCCATAAAGGCCTGGCATATTTGTTTTATTCGATCAAAGGAGCCCATCGCCCCCAATTTCATTCCATGCAAAATTCACTGGAGAGGGCATCTGCAAAATCAGCAGATCGTGAGAGTAAAAGAAGATTATACGAGAGTAATAACTAACATAAGATCATGATCAAAAGATGATAAGAGTAAGGCAGATGATTTCTACCCATTATCCCCCCCTAACAAGCTTAGCATTCGGGCACATCTGTAGTCACGGCAAAGGCTTTAATTTCTTTTTTCGAGAATGCCGGGGGGGGGGGGGGGGGGGGGGGAGATCCCACCGGTTGTTATATTACTCGAAAGGACCCAACCAAACACAAACACAGTTTGTCACAGAAATACAGGGGGTAGGGGGGAGAGTTACAAAGCTGAATGTCGAAAGAAATTACAGAGATCATCAATATTAGCCTTTTCAGGCACTGTGTAAGCAATAATAACACTTCGCGTACACGAAAAGTCTACTGAAAAGATCGGCTTCCAGGATCGACCCAACAGCACTGCATAGAACTTCAGTCTTTTACCATGTTTCCACCATGACAATGCTGCTCCTGCAAACTTCTCCATGAGTTAACATTCGTGTATTCAGAGTTTCAGACCCCTGCGAGCATTAGCAGCTAATGTTCATGAAGAAATCAACCTAGATTTTTAACAAAAATAGACATATAAGTGCTCTATCTTACATGATCGATCACACATCATACCGAATCTTTAATTTCCTTCTGAATAAGAATGGATGAAACGATCAAAAGCGCGTACTTTTTTCGCATGCATTTTGTTCCTGTATCTGATGATGATTCTACCCGAAACTGAAAGTGAAGAAACTTCACGTCTCCGCGAGGTAAATCAGCTAATTCGCGCACAAGAATCCTCGAGTAGTTTGGCCGGTGGCGTCAAAGTCATCTAGTCACTGCTTAGATTTTTGTTCTCAGTTGCAGATTAGATGTGAACGACAGGACCGCAGAGCTCGATGCGGTATTTTACTCCTGGGATAGAGGTCATCGTTTTGTTTTGTTGCGTTTCTTCGCTGTAGCTCTGAACTTTTGATTATTTAGCTCGGTGCTCAAAGCACGACGACTTGCCAATGCCGGAGCGCCGCCCGCCCGGGTTTACGGTCACCAACTCCACTCGCGCTACCTCCAAAGTAGCACTGTTTTATTGAACAGCCTGAGTACCACTGCTAATCCTGCATTTCTGCGTGCCTCCGCCGAGGTAGAACACGCTATAAAAGGCCACACCTGTGGGTGGCAACAGGCACTTCCACCTATCCTCTCTTCAAGTTCAACTACAAGTTCAGGTTCAAGTTCACTGTCAGTGTAGCTAGCGGAGTAAGCGGTGCGCGTGCGATGGCTCTGGGAAGAGGCAGTGCGAGCAATGGCGCTGCCGTTGTCGGCGCCGCGGTGCTGTTGATCGGCTTTCTCCTGGTGAGCGACAGCCCGGCACTGGCCGAAGCGGCGAAATACACGGTCGGCGACTACGGGGGCTGGAAGTTCAACGTCGGTGGGTGGGAAAAAGGAAGACGTTCCGCGCCGGCGACGTGCTCGGTGAGCTCTAAATCTGTATATGCGTATATGCTTGTGAGCTCTAACTTGATCACTAGCTGTTCATTGTGCAGAGTTCAAGTATAACGGGGCCGTGCACAACGTGGCGGCGGTGAACGCCGCGGCGTACCGCAGCTGCGTAATTCCAAGGGCAAGAAGGCGCTGCGCAGCGGCCACGACAAGGTGAAGCTCGTCAAGGGCATGCACTACTTCGTCTGCACCGTGCCGGCCACTGCCAGGCCAACATGAAGATGGCCGTCAGGGTCAGCTAGAAATCAGCTACATGCGGACATGCACATCGATCAAATGCTTCAAGTCGACTGTCCCTTAAGCCTAATCAAACGTTAGTTTGTTCCGTCAGTCTAGAAGCGTGCGTTTTAGTTTCCTCAGCATGTACGTGCTGCGCGTGTAAGGGTCTGCTTTATTTTGAGGGAGTGTAGTTATTGTGTTCTTTTCCGTTCAACTGAAATTGTGCGTGCAATTAACGTGTTGTTTGCTATGATCTAGTAGAGTAGTACTGTAGTAGTGTTTCTTAGCTTTTTATATAAAATGCACAAAGTGTCCGACTATACCGAAAATTACTAAGTGTTGTGGAAAACAACATACACAGTCCAAACACGTGTAGGCAAACGACAGATAAGAAAGGAAGTCCTTACTCGGTAACGATCTTACGGTTGTTCCTTTCGCAGCAGAAAATCATATTGCACTTTTTTTTTTAGAAAAGGGGGTGTCCCAGCCTCTGCATCGATTGACACACGGCTTAATCATGTTGCACTTGGGATCTAACATGTCATGTATGGCAATGAAACAATACACATCAGTGTCAACTCTAAGGTGTGATCTAACAAGACTTTGTTTGAGAAAAACAAAATATTCTTTAATGAATGGCTGGTGTCGTACTCTGAATATGTACTCATTGGTTGGAGACTAGTTGCATTGATCGGAAGTAAGATGTCATGGCCAGACTAGGATGAAACATCTTGGTTGTAAATTAGCTGACCACTGAGCACATAAAGATACCAGCAGATTCGAAGATTCAGATAATTATCGATGTATAAATTAGGAGAAAAATGAACTAAATTGGAGCGCGTAAAAATGGATATGATATGCTACTTACTATTATCCTCAAATATACTAAAGTATGCATGGGCCTGATGATTCAAAATGAATACAGTTTGTACTAAACTATTATAGTTATCTAATGTTTATTCTTAGCATTTTACAATATTATAATATAATTATATGTTTGTTGGAAGAGTTTAACCACATTAATGACAATGAAGGTAAATATTGGTGTGCTTTCTTGTTTGTATTGAATATTATTGAAGATAATAAATTTTATTTTGTAACAAAGTTACTTTGTAGAGCCATTTTCCTACAATGTATGATCTACATAATTTATAAATATGTATGATAATGCTTGGTAAAGAATACGATCTAACAAATATCTCATAACGGTTTCTAGTGTATGATTAAAAACAAATTAAAAAAATAGAGTATAAACCAAACCAATAACAGATTTTCTTTGTTGTTATTTTGCGGCCAAAATTGCTAGCAAGTAAAATAATTAAGAATTGTGAATGCTATGTATTTTTTATTGAAAGAACATTGTTTAGAGTAATCACAATTGACCAAAAATTGGCGCGGATTCTAATATATCGTTATATCACAATTTTCGTATTCGATAGTCTTATGTAATGTGCATATTATAACCCGCGTAAACAAGTTCTCCATCAATTGGTGAAAGAAGAAAATTGTTACACATAATTATACATCGAAATCTAGTTATTGTCTTAGCCTTTCTGTGTCTATGACACGTCATGTCCCGCCGTCGGAGGGCGTGACTGAGCGTTTTCTGGTGCCCTTGAGCTGGCAGACACGGGTTTTCCAGACATAATTTCGGATGGCCGGGGTTAATGTGGCTGCCTCAAACTTGTTTTCTAAATTCCTGAACTATTTGGGCTGCTATATGTGTCGTTGGTCGAGATGTTCTAAACTCGGAGATGAGGGCGGACTAAGTGGACCTAGCTCTCGTATGGGCTTAAGTTATAAGGCCTTAATGGTACATCTACTAGTTAGGCGGCCCTCAGAAAAACAAAATAATCAACACACCCGCGACCATGACCTAGCCCACGCCCATGGCGATTCCGCGGCCGCCGCCGCCGCCGAGCTCCCTACCTCCAACCCTTCCCGTTCCTCTCCGCACTCGCCCCTGCCGCCTAGCTCTGCTGGCCGGCCCGTGATGGCGGAGGAAACCCAAGACCCGTCTGATGACCCACAAGTATAGGGGATCGCAACAGTCTTCGAGGGAAGTAAAACCCAATTTATTGATTCGACACAAGGGGAGCCAAAGAATACTTGAGAGCCTTAACAGCGGAGTTGTCAATTCAGCTGCACCTGTGAATAGTCTTGCTCGACACAGATTATCAGTAGCAACAGTTTTATAGCAGTAGTAGCGGTGAAATAATAGCAGCAGTAAATAGAGACAGCAGTAGTGATTGCAGTAAACAGTAGGATTAAAACACTGTAGGCATAGGGATGGATGAACGGGCGCTGCATGGATAAGATAGCTCATATAATAATCAAGACATAGGCATTGCAGATAATAATGATAAAGCATCCAAGTACTAAGTAAACGTAGGCATGTGTTCCGTATATAGTCGTACGTGCTCGCAATGAGAAACTTGTACAACATCTTCTGTCCTACCAGCCGGTGGCAGCCGGGCCTCAAGGGAATCTACTGGTAATTAAGGTACTCCTTTTAATAAAGTACCGGAGCAAAGCATTAACACGCAGTGAACACATGTGATCCTCACATCGCAGCCATTCCCCTCGGCTGTCCCAATTATTGTCACTTTGGGACCGCGGGTTCCGGACAACAATATGTGTATACAACTTGCAGGTATGATCAATAAACAGTGCATATCATTATGAAACAATAACATGTTCAGATCTGAAATCATGGCACTCGGGCCCTAGTGACAAGCATTAAGCTCAACAAGTTGCAACAACATCAATAAGTACTAACAACGGATACTGGGCACCATGCCCTAATGATCTTATAGCTTATTACATGAACAATCTCATCCAATCCCTACCATCCCCCTCAGCCTACAGCAGGGAATTACTCACACATGGATGGGGGAAACATGGATGGTCGATGGAGAAGCGTCGGTGATGATGATGGCGATGATCTCCTCCAATTCCCCGTCCCGGCGGAGTGCCAGAACGGAGTTTCTGGTCCCCGAAATAGGTTTCGCGATGGTGGCGGCGTACGGTGATGTTTCTGGATGAAGTGGACGACCCCCCGACGTTTTTAGGTCAGAAGGGTTAAGTAGTCGAAAGGGGGACTCGGGGAGGTGCCCGAGGCGCCCTCCTCATAGGCTGGCGCGGCAGGCCCCTTGGCCGCGCCACCATGTGGTTTGGGCCACTCGTGGCCCATCTCCGCCTCCCCTTCTGGCTCCGTGAGTCTTCTGGTAAAATAGGAGGTTTGCGATCTTTTCTGGTGTTTTTCCCGAAAGTTGACTTTCTGCACAAAAACAAGACACCAGGGCAATTCTGCTGAAAACAGCGTTAGTCCGCATTAGTTGTATTCAAAACACACAAGTTAGAGGTAAAACAATAGCAAAAGTGTTCGGGAAAGTAGATACGTTTTGGACGTATCAACTCCCCCCAAGCTTAGCTTATTGCTTGTCCTCAAGCAATTCAGTTAACAACTGAGTGCGATAAAAGACTTTCACGAACACATTTGCTTCATATGATGCATATATTCTCACTATATGTACAAATGCTTAGCAATTCAAGATGAGGCAAATGCAAATAATGTCACTCAATAGGCATGTAAACTATGAAAAGATACCAACATACTAATAGCAACAAACATGAAACATATTAATTCACAAGATTGTAATGCTCATAATAGGATATGATAAGATGGTATCTCGCTTGCCCGTTTTTGTACAGCAAAACATAAATGCCCAGGCACCTCTGAAGTTCATGGGAAGACTAGAATCAAAGATATCAAAGATAAAAGCATCAAAGTTATATCATAGTTAACCACATTCTGGGACAAGCACATTACACTAAGAATGACAACTATGCTCTCGAGAAAGTGCTCAAAGAAAGGATGGTGACTCAACATGAAAGTAAAAGATTGGCCCTTCGCAGAGGGAAGCAGAGATTATCATGTGCTAGAGCTTTTATTTTTAAAACAGAAGCAAAATTGTTTTGGGAAGTGTTTGTTGTTGTCAACGAATGGTAGTGGGTACTCTAACCCCCTTGTCAACCAGACTTTCAAGAGCGGCTCCCATGAAGGACGTTATTTCTACCAGCAAGGTAGATCATCCCTCTTCTCTTTTGTTTACACATGTATTTTAGTTTCATTATGGGTGACACTCCCCCCAACCTTTGCTTGCACAAGCCATGGCTAACCGAATCCTCGGGTGCCTTCCAACATTCACATACCATGGAGGAGTGTCTATTGCAAAATTAAGTTGCTTACTGATAAATCAGGGCAAAACATGTGAAGAGAATTATTAATGAAAGTTGTAATTAATTGGGGCTGGGCACCCCGTTGCCAGCTCTTTTTGCAAAATTATTGGATAAGCGGATGTATATGCCACTAGTCCATTGGTGAAAGTCTGTCAGAAGTAAATGACAAGATTGAAAGATAAAACACCACATACTTCCTCATGAGCTATAAAACATTGACACAAATTGAGAAGTACTTTGAAGGTTTTAAAGGTAGCACATGAAAATTTACTTGAATGGTTCGAAATGCCATGCATAGGTATTTATGGTGGACACTTTGGAATAACTTGGTTTTCATGGTTTTGGAAGCACGAGCAGCATTCCCGCTCAGTACAAGTGAAGGCTAGCAATAGACTGGGAAGCGACAATCAAGAGAGCAATAACCGTCATAATCATGCTTGCGACAAAATGAAATTAATTGAGACATAAAAGTGATACAAGAACTCTGAGTCAAAATAAATCATCAAGGCTTAATTGACTTTTGTTTTTCAGTCATACGCATGCATGAGCATGTGCCAAGTCAATTCAAATGAATTTTCAGAGGAGGATACCACAATGTCATACCCTCTATGAATAGAACAATGCAAGCAAACATCAACATAACATGCTACCACTATTAATAAATTGGGACCGATCATGAGAGAACAAGAACTACTAAGCATCCACTAAATGACATATACCTCACATGAACCAACTAAGCATGCTCACATAGATGAGTATATGTACAAAAATGAAAACAAATAGAGTTCATACCAGCCTCTCACCCCAACTCAAGTTGTTGTAGATCATCCTTATTGCTTTTTCACTTGTGTTGCTTCGAATGATAAGAATGAAAACCAAGCTCCATCGGAGTCACGGATAGCTGTCCAACTCTGAAAACACTATACAAAACCAAAAAGAAACAACAAATATTTTTGGGTTTTCGAGTTTTTGAAACAAGAGCAAAAAGAAAAACAATAAAGCAAAATATTTTTGGATTTTTGAATAACAAACCGAATTTTAAAACTAAGCAAACTAATACTGAAACTTAAAGAAACAAATGAAGAGAAACAACAGAAATATTTTTGGTCTTTTTGTGTTTTGGAATGCAGCAATAAAAGGTAAACAATTAAAAAGAAAGAAAGAAAACTGCAACATGGATATACAAAGTATCGACAAGATATGATATGTAAATGAGTGAGATGTCGATATACCTCCCCCCAAGCTTAGGCTTTTGGCCTAAGTGGAGATCAATCCCATGGTGCCCAGGAAGTGGCGCCTCCATAGTACGACGAGGAAGGCCCTCGTCCTGGTAAGAGCTGGATGACGCTCCAAGGTAAGTGACGGTGTAGCCATCATCAGGTGCTTCTCCCTCCTCCTGGTGCTGCTGGTGAAAGCCTCGCACTCTAAGCTGCTCCTCCAACGCCTCCTTGGAGTACGACCACGGTCTCCTGTGTAAAGGGAACAGATCGGCCTGGGGCAAAGGCACTTCATATTCATCCCCGTTAGTAAATAAAACTTTGTAAACAATGTTTCCTAAATGAGAATTAGGTGTGACAAACTGATGGCCTTTCATAGCAGCAATATCAAGTCTAAAAGGGGTTAGCTTCTCATCATTAGGACTAACGGAAAGACCTAGATATGCGATAACTCGTGAAGCAACAATTCCTCCATAAATAGGTCCACTAGCAGCCAAACGGCGAGCAATAAGGGCACCAAGGTTGTAAGCAGTGTTACCATTAAGTGCAGCAGCAAGAAAAGCAAGATGATAATTAGAAATGTTACTAGTGTTTTCCCTACCAAGAATGCTAGTAGCAAGATAATAAACGAAATATCTAATGGCAGGGAATTGGATGTTCCTTATCTTGCCGCGCTGAGCGGTGCGGTCATCGTCGTTGGTCACTCCTCGGTAAAGTTCCACAAAGTCTTTGGTGTTCCCTGCAATCTTCTTTGCTGTACCTAAGGAGCAATATCTATGGCAGCACAAAAGTCTCCCAAGCCCATTGTAACAGGCCTGTCATAAATCTTAAATTGGACAGTAGGCGTATAAGATGAATTCACAAATTTAAAACTCTCAACAAAAGTTTTGGTGAGCCAATAATGTTGGTCCCTCATCCTGCATATAAGTGGTTAGGCCAACTCTCTGGATGAGGAACATGAAGTCATCAAGCAACCCTGCATTACGCAAAAACTCCATGCATGGAAAGGATGAAGCATTTGGGATTTGGTCATCCCCTCCATCTCCAATGTTCGGTGCAATGACATCCTCATCATAGGAACGCCTAACTCGAGTAGATGCCCTCAAAGGCCTCTTGCTCTCTGAGAATCCCTTTCAAACACCTCCCAAAGGTGTGGTTATGCATTTTCCTTTTCTGAATTTTTTAACAAACATTATAAAAATTGATTTTGAGACATACAAATGAGGGGAACTACTATATGAACTTGCTAGAGGACTAAACATGCATCAAAACTGATTATATCAACATAGAACAAGCATGCATACTCACTTAACAAGTCACCTACAGCAGCAAAATACTCAAGGTATACTTACTAAACAAAATTCTACTTGGATACATGGAGGAGTCACATACCGGAGAGCAAATGGTCCAAATTTCAGCAACAAAGATGGGCTGAGCAAGGAGATCGAAAAATCTCGAGCAAGAGCAGCAAGAACACGGGTTTGAGCAATGGTGGTGTGTTTGGTCGGGAGAGAGAAAGAAATGAGAGGAAGATGGGTGAGTGGAGGGCCAGGTGGGGCCCACACCATGCCACGGCGCGGCCCACACCCCTGCCGCGCGGTGGGGTGGTGTGGTGGCATGGTGGGTCCCCCTGGTCAGCTCCAGGCACTCCCACATTCCTCTTTAAAAACTAATATTTATGGTATAATTTTCAGAAATTTTTGAAAACTTTCATTTTGCACATTTTCTGGATATTTAAATAATAAACTTAGAGCAGAAATAGAATTTTATAAAGACCAGTTTCAACTAAAACTTTGCAAGTTCAGTAACACAACAGTAGGTAAAACAAAGTTGAAGAAAGAAATGTTGTTTAGCTCTTTTATGTATGCAAATACATTTGATAACAAGGTTGATCAAGTCTTGGCACCAAATAAATTTACATGACACAAATGATTTAAACATCATGAAACACTCATGTTACCTTGTATTGTATTGATATGGATCCAATCATAATGTTTTGATATCCTTCTTGATGATCATATATAGGGCAATCAATACTTCCCACTTTGATAGTTTTAAAATTGGAGATGGTATTGACTCCATAAATCTTGTCAACTTTCTTGGGGAAATAAACAGTATGTTCTTTATCATTAACATTGAAAGTTACTTTTCCTTTATTGCAATCAATAACAGCACCTGCAGTATTTAGAAAAGGTCTTCCAAGAATAATAGACATATTATCATCTTCAGGCATTTCAAGAACAACAAAATCAGTCAAAATTAAACAATTGTTAGCTACTTGAACAGGGACATCCTCACAAATGCCAACAGGAACAGCAGTAGATTTATCAGCCATTTGCAAAGATATATCAGTAGGTATCAATTTATCAAGATAGAGTCTCTTATAAAGAGAAAAAGGCATAACACTAACTCCTGCTCCCAAATCACATAAAGCAGTTCTAACATAATTATTCTTGATGGAGCAAGGGATGGTTGGTATACCTGGATCTCCAAGCTTCTTAGGAACCTTGCCATTGAAAGAATAATTAGCAAGCATAGTAGAAATTTCCTCATTAGGAATTTTCCTTTGTTAGAAACAATATCTTTCATATACTTTGAGTAAGGAGGCAATTTAATAGCATCAGTCAAAGGAATTTGCAAGAACAAGGGTTTCATCCATTCACAAAATTTATTATAATGTTCTTCTTCCTTTGATTTTAGTTTCTTAGTTGGAAAAGGCATTTGCTTTTGAACCCAAGGTTCCCTTTCATTACCATGTTTCTTAGCAATGAAATCTTCCTTAGTGTACTTTGTGTTTTTAGTATGCTTTTCAGGTTCCTTTTCACTAACTTCTTTATCAAGAGCATCATTTTTATCCTTATCACTATCAAGTTCATTACCACTTTCAGTTTCAGCATCAGAGATAGATATACTATTAGGATCATTAACAGTTTCAGAGGATTCTACAACATTTTTATGTTTCTTCTTCTTCTTTTTCTTAGAAGGAGAAACTGGATTTTCAGCTAGTTGAGAATCTTGTTCAATTCTTTTAGGATGTCCCTCAGGATATAAAGGATCCTGAGTATGAGCTCCACTTCTAGTGCTAACATAGACAGGTTTTAATTTTTCCTTAGAAGCATTGGCTAACATGTCTTGTTGCACTTTAGTGAGTTGATCAATTTGAGTTTGAACCATATGGAAATGTTTAATAAGCATCTTAACATCATTGGAGGTTCTCTCCACAATATCATGCAACTTACTAATAGCTAGAGAATTTTCATGCAAATGATTCTCTACTCTCATATTAAAATTATCTTGCTTAATAACATAATTATCAAATTCATCTAAGCATTGATCAGGTGGTTTAGAGTAGGGAATATCTCCTTCATCGAACCTGTGGAGAGAGTGAACCTCAATTATGGATGGATGAGGAATTGGCTTACACAAATCTTCAATAGGTGGAAGGTTCTTCACATCTTCAGATTTAATACCCTTCTCAATGAGAGTCTTCTTGGCTCCCTCATTGTTTCATCATTCAATTCAATCATACCTCCCCTCTTCTTTGATATTGGTGTCGGTGTAGGTGTGGGGGTCGGCGCAGGTAGAGTCCAATCATCATAATTCTGGCTGATTTTAGCCAATAATTCTTCAGCTTCTTCAGGGGTTCTTTTCCTGAAAACACAACTAGCACAACTATCCAGATATGCTCTAGATTCAATAGTTAGTCCACTGTAAAATATATCAAGTAGATCATGCTTTTCCAAATCATGTCCAGGCCGAGCTCTGATAAGAGAGCAAAACCTTGTCCATGCCTCTGGAAGTTTCTCTTCATCTTCCTGGTCAAAGTTATAAATTCTTTGCAAAGCATCATGTTTAGCACTAGCAGGGAAATATTTCTGAAAGAAAACATCAAGCAAACCAGTAGGACTAGTAATAGAACCAGGAGACAAGTTGTTATACCAAGCTTTAGCATCATCTTTTAATGAGAAAGGAAAAATCTTAGCAACAAAGTAGCTACGCTTCTTAATATCATCAGAAAATAAGCCACTCAAAGTAGAGAGCTCATTCATGTGCTCTACAGCACTTTCACTCTTAGTGCCACAAAAAGGAGTTTTCTCAACAATAGATATATGAGATAAATCAAGAGAAAAATCATAATCCTTATCTTTAATGTTTATAGGAGAAGTGGCAAACTTAGGATCAGGTGACAACTTGTATTTAACAGCATGTTGTGCAAGAAAATTTCTCATATTACTTGCACCAGTAGTAGCATTACATTTATCAATAAAATCATCATCAAGTTCCACATAAGTTTCATCAGGATCATCATCACAAGTATAATCCCTTAACTCAGGTGAATAAACAGGAGTAGTAGGACTTCCATTAGGTGTTCTAGTATTTTCAAGTTGTTTAGACTTAGCAATAGCAGCATCTAAAAGTGGACCTAATGAAATATTCTCATCAATCACAGTAGAAGCATCATCAACATTATCAGAGGCAATTTCAGATTCAGCAGTAGTACCAACACGTGAAGATTGTGGTGGTGTAACAAGTTGACTCAATACAGATGGTGAGTCAAGAGCAGCAGAGGTACTAAGTGTCGTACCTTTTCTTGTAGTGGAGGGCAATACATGGACCCTCTCATCACGAGCTTTACCCATGATGAATAAATTTCAGCGAGCAGTATAGATCACAAGTGAACTCCCAAATAAAGCTATGCTCCCCGGCAACGGCGCCAGAAAATAGTCTTGATGACCCACAAGTATAGGGGATCGCAACAGTCTTCGAGGGAAGTAAAACCCAATTTATTGATTCGACACAAGGGGAGCCAAAGAATACTTGAGAGCCTTAACAGCGGAGTTGTCAATTCAGCTGCACCTGTGAATAGTCTTGCTCGACACAGATTATCAGTAGCAACAGTTTTATAGCAGTAGTAGCGGTGAAATAATAGCAGCAGTAAATAGAGACAGCAGTAGTGATTGCAGTAAACAGTAGGATTAAAACACTGTAGGCATAGGGATGGATGAACGGGCGCTGCATGGATAAGATAGCTCATATAATAATCAAGACATAGGCATTGCAGATAATAATGATAAAGCATCCAAGTACTAAGTAAACGTAGGCATGTGTTCCGTATATAGTCGTACGTGCTCGCAATGAGAAACTTGTACAACATCTTCTGTCCTACCAGCCGGTGGCAGCCGGGCCTCAAGGGAATCTACTGGTAATTAAGGTACTCCTTTTAATAAAGTACCGGAGCAAAGCATTAACACGCAGTGAACACATGTGATCCTCACATCGCAGCCATTCCCCTCGGCTGTCCCAATTATTGTCACTTTGGGACCGCGGGTTCCGGACAACAATATGTGTATACAACTTGCAGGTATGATCAATAAACAGTGCATATCATTATGAAACAATAACATGTTCAGATCTGAAATCATGGCACTCGGGCCCTAGTGACAAGCATTAAGCTCAACAAGTTGCAACAACATCAATAAGTACTAACAACGGATACTGGGCACCATGCCCTAATGATCTTATAGCTTATTACATGAACAATCTCATCCAATCCCTACCATCCCCCTCAGCCTACAGCAGGGAATTACTCACACATGGATGGGGGAAACATGGATGGTCGATGGAGAAGCGTCGGTGATGATGATGGCGATGATCTCCTCCAATTCCCCGTCCCGGCGGAGTGCCAGAACGGAGTTTCTGGTCCCCGAAATAGGTTTCGCGATGGTGGCGGCGTACGGTGATGTTTCTGGATGAAGTGGACGACCCCCCGACGTTTTTAGGTCAGAAGGGTTAAGTAGTCGAAAGGGGGACTCGGGGAGGTGCCCGAGGCCCTCCTCATAGGCTGGCGCGGCCCCGCGCCACCATGTGGTTTGGGCCACTCGTGGCCCATCTCCGCCTCCCCTTCTGGCTCCGTGAGTCTTCTGGTAAAATAGGAGGTTTGCGATCTTTTCTGGTGTTTTTCCCGAAAGTTGACTTTCTGCACAAAAACAAGACACCAGGGCAATTCTGCTGAAAACAGCGTTAGTCCGCATTAGTTGTATTCAAAACACACAAGTTAGAGGTAAAACAATAGCAAAAGTGTTCGGGAAAGTAGATACGTTTTGGACGTATCACCGTCCTACCACCACTAGCACCTACCGCGGCCGCCGCTCCGGCACCGTCGGCCACCGTCTCCCCGCGTCCGCACCAGACCCCACCGCCCCCGCCCGCCGTCATCCCGGCCGGTTTCACCCCCCACGTCGTCCTGCTCCCGCAGGCTCCGCCGCGGCCCCTGCTCCAATCCGTCGTCGTCGGCGACCTCGGCTCCTTGCTCGAAGGGTCGGAGGCGCAGCTGGAGGAGCAGCTCGTGCTCGTGCTGGATCCTCATGAGATGGAGGCAGCCGCCAGCGCCCCCAAATCGCCACCTCCTTCAGTTCAGGCGTCGCCCAAGCGCACGCTGCAGGAGCTGGGGATACCGATGTCTTCTGCGCCGGAGGTGGAGGGCGACGAGCTCGCCTGGCAGGAGGTTCGCAACAGGCGGCGCCCACTGCAGAGCCTGGTGACTCCCTCTCCTGCTCGCGCTGGTGAGGACCGGGCGGTGGCTTTCAGGCGACGGCTTCATGGCATGTGCTTTCGCTGCCTGGCGCCCGAGCATCGCGTGGCGGGCTGCGACGGCGACATCTGTTGCCTTGCCTGCCGCTGCTCCGGCCATCGGGAGCGTGACTGCCCGCAGCGCAAGAAGGCCAGCCAGACACTGATGCGTGTAAAGCACACGTTCGTCAGGAGACCCAAGAGTAAGGTTTGATGAGTGTAGCAGCAAGTTTTCCCATAGTAAGAAACCAAGGTTATCAAACCAGTAGGAGGTGAAGACACTTCTGAAGGTTGTTGGTGCAGGAGTGTAGTGCGGCGCAACACCAAGGATTTCGGTACCAACGTGGAACCTGCACACAAGACAATCAAACCACTTTGCCCCAACGAATCAGTGAGGGTGTCAATCTCGTCGGCTTGCTGAAAACAAAGGATTAAAAGTGTGGTGTGGAAAATGATGTTTAATTGCAGAGAATGAAAGAGAACAATGATTGGAGTAGATTGTATTATCATATGTAAAAGAATTGAGCAGTGTCCACAGTTCACTAGTGGTGTCTCTCCATAAGATAAGTAACATGCTGGGTAAACAAATTACAGCTGGGCAATTGATAATATTGATAAGTGCATAATAACAATGCATGTGCACGTAGTGTCTACTATGAGATTCATTTGGGCGTTACGACAAGGTACACAGACCGCCATCCAGCATGCATCTGTGCCTAAATAGTCCACCTTCAGGTTAACATCCGTACCCCTTCCAGTATTAAGTTGCAAGCAACAGACAATTGCATTAAGTAAAGTGCATAATGTAAACAACACATTTATCCTTAGACAAAGCATCATTAGGTTACCCTAGTGGCAACAGCACATCCACAACCTTAGAACTTTCTGTCACTCTCCCAGATTAAATGGAGACTGAACCCACTATCTAGCATAAATACTCCCTCTTGGACTCACAAGCATCAACTTGGCTAGAGTATCAACAAGCAACGGAGAGCATGCAAGATCATAAATAACATAGACATGATAATTCAATATTCAACTTGACATAGTATCAATATTCATCGGATCCCAGCAAACACAACATGTAGCATTACAATAAGATGATCTTGATCATGATATGTAGTTCACAAGATCTAAACATGATGGCACAAGAGGAGAGGACAACTGATGTCTACGCACGCTTCTATTCCTGTAGACAGTGTTGGGCCTCCAAGAGCAGAGGTTTGTAGAACAGCAGCAAGTTTCCCTTAAGTGAATCACCCAAGGTTTATCGAACTCAGGGAGGTAGACGTCAAAGATATCCCTCTCAAGCAACCCTGCAATTAAGATACAAGAAGTCTCTTGTGTCCCCAACACACCTAATACACTTGTCAGATGTATAGGTGCACTAGTTCGGCGAAGAGATAGTGAAATACAAGTAATATGGATGATTATAAGTGGTAATTGCAATCTGAAATAAAAATGGCAGCAAGCAAACATGTAGCAGAACTTGTTGTAAACGGTGTTTCAATGTTTGGAAACAAGGCCTAGAGTGGACACTCTCAACAATGACAACATAATTGAATAAATAAATGCTACTCTCAAACACTCTCTTGTTGGATAACGAAAACTATTCATTGCGTAGGGCTGCAAAAGCACACCTCAAGTCGGAGTAAACAAACGCCACAACGTCATAAAGGAGTCACACACGATGCGCACACTGTCACCTTCACACCGTGGAGAGTGACCCCGGAGTTCATATTAAAGTAACCTCTAGAGTGGCATAATAGATAACGAGTAACATCTACTTATTCAACTAGATTACAAAGCTCATGATCACATAAAGATCACTTCATGGGAGAGAGAGATAAACCACATAGCTACCGGTAGAGCCCTCAACCTCGGGGGAGAACTACTCCCTCCTCATCATGGGAGTCAGCAACGGCGATGAAGATGGCGATGGAGTCGATGGAGATGGCTCCGGGGGCACTTCCCCGTCCAGGCAAGGTACCGGAACAGAGACTTCTGTCCCCCGAAACATGTCGTCGATGGCGGCGGCGCTGCGAAACCCTTGGTAGAATATGACTGATTGTTTTAGGGTTTTCGCGTCGGAGGGTATAAATAGGTGAAACGACGATGGTCTGTTGGGCTCCGTGGGCCCCTCCCCACGTGGCGGCACGGTCAGAGGGAGGGCCGTGCCATGGTATGGGGAGGAGGCCATGGGCCTCCCCCGGGCTTCCCCTTCTGGCTCCGTGTACATTTCAGAAAAATAGGAGCGTGGCCTTTTGTTTCGTCCAATTCCGAAATATTTGCAGAACAGCTTTTCTGGAGACAAAAACAGCAGAAAACAGGAACTGACACTGTGGCATCTTGTTAATAGGTTAGTCCCAGAAAATGTATAAAAATGATGTATAATGCATATAAAACATGTGGCAGTTGATACAAAACATGCACGGAGCATCAGAAATTATAGATACGTTTGAGACGTATCAAGCATCCCCAAGCTTAGTTCCTACTCGTCCTCGATTAGGTAAACGATAAAAAACAAAATAATTTATGAAGTGACATGCTACCCACATAAACTTGATAAAATAATATTGTAAAGCATGTGAGCTGAGATCGAATCATTCAAAGCAAATGTCTATAATTGATATTCAATAAGAGATAACAAAGCAAGATAGTTAAACAAGCTAAAAGTTTTCATGAACTATTGCTTTAAAGACATGAAACCGTACAAGGTTCATTAAAGATGTTTTAAGTATCCAGTGTAGGAGTTCTATCCTTCAATTCCAAGCATCACGCAATTTTTCATAACATAGAAGGATTCAGTCAAGTAAATATAAACATGAACATCATGAATCAACTGTTTCGAAGTCTACTCAACCGGTGAGCGTAAGCATTTGGTATTGGCACCAGGATGTTATGGCTAAAAGAACATTAATGGGGGTTTGGAAGGCCAATGGAAGAAAGTCTCACAAAGCTATAAGTGATCATTAGACAAAAGGAAGTCTTATAATCGAAGCTATGTAAGGAGTACTGATTGCCATGCAACGCATGCACATAGAGCTATATGTGTATGAAAGCTCTCCAATGGAACTAGTGGGGGTGCATCCAACTTGGTTGCTCATGAAGACCTAGAGCATTTTTGAGGAAGCTCATCATTGGAATATACAACCCAAGTTCTATAGTGTAAATTCCCCACATAGTTATACTAGTAAAACATGAAAACTCTCTCACATGGAGTATAGGTGCTAAACATGAGCACAAATGATGACTACGAATACGCAGGTGCTAAAACATGAGCACAAGTGTGGATAAAGGATAGTAATGTTGCCCCCTTTTTTTTTCCTTTTTTCTATTTTTTTTCCTTTTCTGTTTCTCTTTTCGATGGCCTCCATGGCTCTTTTCACTTTTAGGGGCAACATCCTAATATGACAACACACTTTTTGGTACAAATAACTCATAATGAACAAAACATGATGTATGAAACTGTATGCCTCTGCCAGTGTAGCAGGATGTGCAATGATCTAGCGTAACATGGGTAAACCACACATCAGCTGTATAGAATCATGCAAAGCAATATATAAATGATAAATGACAACAAGTCATGTAATGTAAGATGGAAGTTGCATGTCAATATATCTCGGAACAGCTATGGAAATGTTGTAGTAGGTAGGTATGGTGACTGTTTTAAGGAAGATGTATGGGTTTATGTGTAGGAGAACAAGAGAAAGTTCTCCCACGGGTTTGGATGTACTGGCGAAGTATGCACAACTCTCAATGTGAGCAGAAGGCAATGCACAACACCGAAGAGGCTAGCAAATTTGGATAGTGGAAGTGCCAAAAACCATAGTTTAACATTAGTAAAAAAGAACTCACAAGCTTATTGCAAACAACTAGCAGGTTCAACATTAAGAGCATGATTAAAATTTACTCCAAGAAGGGCCGTTCACGGCGGTACAAGTACCCTGCTAGATCTCTCGACTTTCAGCACAACTCAGTTATTACGAATCACCTTTAGACATGGAAAGCTATCAAGTCCAACTACACCTTCAACAATTTTAGTAGAGTTTGTAGTACGGTACAAGCTTAAAGACAACAATCCACTAATGATTTTAACTTAACTAACCAGCAAGCTTTACCATCTAAATATCTCAAAACGTTTGCAAAGAATCAAGTTATCAAAGTTCAATGATCTACAAGATTATGCAAGTTATTCATTATACCACTACCACATGCAACATTTTCTGAACCAACACATTAACCAAGCAACTCTCCAAGTAATTTTCAAATGAAACAGGAGAGTACTTTCCTCAAGAATTCAGCTCTAAAAGAGATGCATGAAAAACACGAGCTAAATGCATAGCAGTAGCTAGATAATAATACTCAAAAGATATATGTGAAGAATATGAGTATTCACATGAAAAAGCGGAGCGTGTCTCTCTCCCACACAAGAGTGCTAGGATCCAACTTATTCAGAAAATAAAAACAACAAAGCAAAAATAAAAGCACACAGACGCTCCAAGTAAAATACATAAGATGTGGAAGAATAAAAATATAGTTTCATTAGAGATGACCTGATAAGTTGTTGATGAAGAAGGGGATGCCTGCTTAGACGCTTGGGTCTTCTTGAATATTGCTGGGGTGACCCACGGGGGAATCCCCAAGCTTAGGCTTTTCACTCTTCTTGATCACATCATATCATCCTTCTCGCTTGATCCTTGAAAGATTCCGCCACACCAAACTCAAAGTAATTCTCATTAGAGAGTTAGTGCATAATCAAAAATTCACATGTTCTACTGTGACACAATCATTATCAATGCTTCTGGGCATTAACTACAGCCACTGATATTTTATGGAGCAAAGAAATCCAATCAAACATAGTAAAAGAGGCAACGCAAAATAAAAGGCAGAATCTGTCAAAAACAGAATAGTCTGGAAAGACGAATTTTTTCGAGGCACTTAACTTGCTTAGATGCGAAAAATCAAAACTAATGAAAGTTGCTTACATATATAAGGATCATGCGTGAATTTTTTCAGAATTTATCTTTCTGGAGTGAATACAGCTCAAAACGGTGGACAGCAAAAATCTGTCACTGCGCAGAAATCCAAATCTAGCGTCAACTTTCAACTAGACACTTTACTTGGCACAACAATGCAATAAAATAAAGATAAAAAGGAGTTGTTACAGAAGTAAGCAAGCTTCTTGACTCCATAATTTTTTTTTGCAGAAGTAAAACAATGGGTTGTCTCCCAGAAGCGTTTTTCTTTAAAGCCTTTTAGCTAGGCATGATAATTTTGATGATGCTCTCATATGTATAAGAGTTGAATATAGAAGAGCATCAAAAAGCAAATATCAAACACATTTAATTCTAACCCACTTCCTATGCAAAGGAATCTTGTAGGAAAATAAATCAATGAAGCACAAAGTTACTAGCATAGGAAGGCAAAACAATTGCAACTTCAAAACTTTCAACATAAAGAGAGGAAATTTAATAACATGAAGAT
Source organism: Poa pratensis (assembly GCA_947311845.1). NCBI lineage: Eukaryota > Viridiplantae > Streptophyta > Magnoliopsida > Poales > Poaceae > Poa > Poa pratensis. Next base: position 19,582,329 of record CAMZMU010000119.1, on the reverse strand, counting down.
ATCTATAACCATATTTTCCTCTCTCAAAATAATTGTGAGTAGCATCATGAATAAAATCAACAATATATCTATCACATAGAGCATTCTTATCATGATCCACATGCATAAAAGTATCATTACTCTCCACATAAGCATAAACAATATCATTAGTAATAGTGAGAGTAAAAGTATCACATCCATCATTGTAATCATCATAAATAGGAGGCATAAAATAATCAAAATGATTTTTATCCTCAATAGTAGATGGGCTGAAAATATCATATCCATCATTGTAAACATCATATATAGGAGGCATATCATAATCAACATAAACTATATCCTCAATAGTAGGTGGGCTGAAAACATCACAATGATTATAGTCATCATATATTGGAGGCAAAGTATCATCAAAGCAAATTTCCTCCTTAAAGCTTGGGGGACTAAAAATATCATATTCATCACAACCAGCTTCCCCAAGCTTGGACTTTTCCATAGCATTAGCAATAATGGTGTTAAAAGAATTCATGCTAATAACATTGCTATCACTATTACGCAAACAAGCCTCCATAGGTTTTTTAATTTTCTCTTCAAAAGCATCATGTCCTAATTCTATATAAAGTTAATAAAGATCCCTAATTTTTTGTTGTTTTCCATTAAGCCTAACTAGTGAAAATAAAAACAAGAAACGAAAAGAAATGATTGCATAATCTAAAGGAAATACCTTCCAACACTTACCTCCCCGGCAACGGCGCCAGAAAATAGCCTGATGTCTACGCACGCTTCTATTCCTGTAGACAGTGTTGGGCCTCCAAGAGCAGAAGTTTGTAGAACAACAGCAAGTTTCCCTTAAGTGAATCACCCAAGGTTTATCGAACTCAGGGAGGTAGAGGTCAAAGATATCCCTCTCAAGCAATCCTGCAATTAAGATACAAGAAGTCTCTTGTGTCCCCAACACACCTAATACACTTTTCAGATGTATAGGTGCACTAGTTCGGTGAAGAGATAGTGAAATACAAGTAATATGGATGATTATAAGTGGTAATTGCAATCTGAAATAAAAATGGCAGCAAGCAAACATGTAGCAGAACTTGTTGTAAACGGTGTTTCAATGTTTAGAAACAAGGCGTAGGGATCATACTTTCACTAGTGGACACTCTCAACAATGACAACATAATTGAATAAATAAATGCTACTCTCAAACACTCTCTTGTTGGATAACGAACACCATTCATTGCGTAGGGCTGCAAAAGCACACCTCAAGTCAGAGTAAACAAACGCCACAACGTCATAAAGGAGTCACACACGATGCGCACACTGTCACCTTCACACCGTGGAGAGTGACCCCGGAGTTCATATTAAAGTAACCTCTAGAGTGGCATAATAGATAAAGAGTAACATCTACTTATTCAACTAGATTACAAAGCTCATAATCACATAAAGATCACTTCATGGGAGAGAGAGAGATAAACCACATAGCTACCGATAGAGCCCTCAGCATCGGGGGAGAACTACTCCTTCCTCATCATGGGAGTCAGCAACGGCGATGAAGATGGCGATGGAGATGGCTCCAGGGGCACTTCCCCGTCCCGGCAAGGTACCGGAATAGAGACTTCTGTCCCCCGAAACTTGTCGTCGATGGCGGCGGCGCTGCGGAACCCTTGGTGGAATATGATTGATTGTTTTAGGCTTTTCGCGTCGGAGGGTATAAATAGGCGAAAGGACGATGGTCTGTTGGGCTCCGTGGGCCTGTCCCCACGTGGCGGCGCGGTCAGAGGGGGGGCCGCACCATGGTATGGGGAGGAGGCCGTGGGCTTCCCCTTCTGGCTCCGTGTACATTTCAGAAAATAGGAGCGTGGCTTTTTGTTTCGTCCAATTCCGAGAATATTTGCAGAACAGATTTTCTGGAGACAAAAATAGCAGAAAACAGGAACTGGCACTGTGGCATATTGTTAATAGGTTAGTCTCAGAAAATGTATAAAAATGATGTATAATGCATATAAAACATGTGGCAGTTGATACAAAACATGCATGGAACATCAGAAATTAAAGATACGTTTGAGACGTATCAACAACCATCTAGCTACTGCTATGGACCCATAGTCCAAGAATGAACTACTCACACATCACTCTGGAGGCAGGCATGGCGATGTAGAGCCCTCCGGTGATGATTCCCCTCTCCGGCAGGGTACCGGGAAGAGCTTCAGAACCCTCCCGAGTTAGGGTTGACGGCGGCGGCTCTGGACCTTTTCGTGGATAATGACTCGGGCACTTAGGGTTTTCCCGAAAACATCAATTTATAGGCAAAGAGGCGACGTCCGTGGAGGCCCGAGGGGCTCACACCACATGGCGGCGCGCCGGGAGGTAGGGCCGCGCCACCACCAGGTGTGGCTGCCTCGGTGCCCGTCTTCATCTCTCCTTCGGACTTCGTGTACGTGACAGAAAAATAGGACCATGGGCTTTTGTTTCGCCCAATTCCGAGAATATTTCCAGAACAACTTTTCTGAAACCAAAAATAGCAGAAAACAGGAACTGACACTGTGGCATCTTGTTAATAGGTTAGGCCCAAAAAATGCATAAAAATGCTATAAAGTGTATATAAAACATGTAGCAATTAGTATAATATAACCATGGAACACCAGAAATTATGGATACGTTGGAGACGTATCAAGCACCCCGCTCCTCCTCCAAGACGCCGGCCTCTCGTCCATGCCGTCCCTTGGACCGCTCATGGGCTTCTGTTGCCGCGCCTCATGCCAAGCTTGGGGATCGGGACCCCCCAATTCGTGTGCAGCCAGCGGCAAGCTCGACGTCTGCTCCCCTAGAAGCGTTGATGAGATCCCTTGTCGAGGAGCAGGTGACGTTGATGCGGCCAGAGGCGCAAGGCTTTGTCGTGTCTCAGCTAGAGGAGATGGTCGCATCTCAGGTCACGATGACGGAGGCTATGCAGGGTTTGATGGAGCGGCTTGGGGTTATTTGGAGTGGGTTGAGGGGCTCTAGAGAGTCTGTTTGAGCGGGCAGAGGGGGCTCTGGCGAGGCTCTCCTTGCCGCCGGCTGTGGTGCAGGTGGAGCCAACACCACTGTGTACCGGGGGCAATGCTGATTGCGCTGACGGCGGGGTCGTGCGCTTTGGTTGCTACTCTCCCAGGGGGTGAACTCTTCAGCGTCGGCGCTTGCCCTGGAATTCACCTCCACACCTTTTGTTGCCATGGAGCATGTCTCCCCGGTGGTGCAGGGGCCCCCGATGTAGAACCTTCGAGTGGAGATGCCTTTGGCATCGGAGGAGTTGAGGGGTTCCGATGCCCCTAGTCCGGAGGAGAAGATCGCGAAGGTGATGGCTCAGTTTGACGCGATTGAGCCACATGAGAAGACCTTGCCTTTTTCGATGAAGGAGCTCTGCCGAGAGATTGCCGACATGCCCAAGGACAAGCAGCTGCGGGTGGATGCTCCCTCTTTGGCCGAGCGACGAAGCATCCGGTTGGATAAGAAGAACAAAGATTGTGGCATTCTAGCAGCCAAGCGTGCCAAGTTTAGGCAGGCGGAGACTTTTGGGGAAATCCCAAAACTCAAGAGAAAAGGTAAAGTCACCGATGAAGTCATAGAGGAGAAGATGCAATTTTATTTGCAGATGTATAAGAAGCAGCGCACACCGCTGGTGATGGAGGCTTTTCGAGAGTTAGTTGTGAGTAATGCTTGATCTCTTATGTGTGGACGGCGCACACCGGTGCATCTCTAGCGATGACAGTTTGTGTGTGTTTGGAGAGGTCCTTTTAGTTGGATATGAGGTGTGCCCTGTTAGCTTGGGCTTCGCTTCCCTTGTTTCAGACACAGACGATGTTCCATGAGGTTGGGTGTGTGGTTTTCTAACCGCGTTTTGTATGGTTTTTTGATCCGGTTTTCCTAATTAACTGGATCAATTCTTTCTTCTATAATGCAATGCGGGAACTCCCCGCCTTAGGTTGTAAAAAAAAAGAAAAAAGAAAATATTACTACTGGTCGCTGCTCGTGAAAAATACCCCATCTCACGAATATGCATATAACTCCTCCGCTGCTAACAAAATACTTCTCCGCTCACCTCAATCTCCATTGTCTCAAAAAAGAAGTTCAATCCCCTGACGCCATGTCTTGTTTTCGACTTTGAACTGGTCGACTGGCCTCATTAAGATTTTCATTTTCCGGGTGTCTTCATATTAGATCTCGCTTTGAATTTTGGACTAAATTGTAAGAACCATTGAGTGACTCAAATGGGAGATATCCTCCACCTGTCAAATTGGTAATTTCTGAATTATTCATATTTTTTCATGTAAGTATATTTAGTGGTTGTTTGTTTTGGGGGCTAAACGCCCGATCATAGTACATCGCAAAAAATTAAATCGTACCAACATGTGGCATTCTACTATATATAAAAGACGGACGAATCCCGCCCCTCTCAGCCCTCCATGTCGCGGGCGATCCACAGCCGTCCGATCTGCGAAATGGACGGCTGAGATGCGCCCACGTCGTGCCCATCGCCGTGAAACACTGTACATCCCGATTATCTACCAATCACGGTGCGCCATGCGTCCCGGTCACCACCCGGTCGCCCACCCGGTCGCCGCGTTGTTTTACAAAAAAACCTCCCGTTTTACGATATTCGCATGAATTCGACGGTTCCCTCTGCGGGAGGACCTTACTGCAATTTGGCGCAAAACTAGGAGCTTATTTGCAAAAATACCGGCGTCCTCTCCTCTCGCTCGCGCGACGCCGTGGTCGTCGCCGCCGCCGACGCGGAGCGCCGCCCCTATGCACCTCCCCGGTCCAATCCACCCACACGGCGAGCTCCGCCGTCTCCGCCTCTTCATTTTGGCCGAGCGCCGGCTGCCAGAACGCCGCGTCGCCGTCGGGATCTCCGCCGCCGTCGCCGCAGCCGCCCCGCTTCCGGGCTTCGCCGGCGACGCTCCGGTCACAATTAGGGGGCGGCGCCGTCAGCTACAGGTCGAGCGCGGCAAGCTGCATCGGATGCGCCCACCCCTCCGCGTGCTGGAACGCCCTGCCGCGCTGCCGGCGAGCTCGGCGCCGCCGCGGGCGCCTTCGGCCAGATCTGGCTGCCGTGACGCCACCATGACGTCACGGTGGGCCCAATTTGTCAGAATTTTTTTTAAATCCTAAATTATTCATAAACTTTTGAAAAAATTCTACATAATTTAAACCAGTAATTTCAAAATGTCCACAACAAAAAATGATAAACATGCCCGACCGAAATTCAAATTTCAAACTTCCATGTGTACTCCAAGTTGAAAATCCTAAATTATTCATATACTTTCGAAAAAATTCTACATAATTTAAACCAATAATTTCAATATGTCCACAACAAAAAATGATAAACATACCCGACCAAAATTCAAAATTCAAACCTCCATGTGTATTCCAAGTTTATTTTTTTATATACGCCAAAAGGAATTCAAATGTGTCAAACTATTCCAAAACCGTACGACTTCCGAATTTGAACAATTCTCGAAATGCGGACAATTTTCCAATTCCAACAAATTTTACGGTTGAATAGAGCAAAAAAAATAGGCCACCTTAAAAAAACCATTTAGATAAATTCCCGCTGGGAAAATTTAAGAAAAAAGCAAAATGTTCATGGAAAAAAATGCTGCCTATTTACGGGAAAAAAACATACTCAAATTTTTAAATTGAACATTTTGCAGAGAAGCTCTAATTCAATATTAAATGTAAAATAGTAATCAACATTCCAACTCAAATTGAGAATTTGAATATATGAAAAAGTTCTACGACTTCCAAACCTCATCATTTCATAAACACTAAAATAATCCAAGTTTGAATAGATTCCAAGATATACAATTTTCAAAACCTGCTCGATCATTTCAACTCAAATTCGACATTTACAGTAAATTTGACTATTTCAGAAAAATATATGACTCCCAACCCTCAACATTTCATAAATACTACAATAATTCAAATTTGAATAAAATCCAAATTGCAATTTTTTTGAAATATATTTGACCGTTCGAACTGAAAATTCACATTTAATCATTCTAGAATTTTAACCTTTCAAATCTAACCATTCTTGCCGCCACTAAAAGAATACAAATTTGAATAAATTCCAATACAACCACTTTTCAAAAACTCAACATCCATTTAAGCACAAAATTTTCCATATTAAAATAACATTCATATTTCAACAACTCTTCATAAAAAAAATTATCGAACAGGCGCGACAATAAATATCCATCGACTAAATATAAAAAATATTATCAAAATACTAAAATCACAAAAATGTTAACTATTTTAAAAAAAAATCAAACTTTCTTCTTAACTAAAATAAAACCCACGAAAATAATATCAGTAATACCATTTAAAGCGATAAACCCAAAAAAACAATTTGGCACAAAGCATCTTATTCAAAAAGAGTCCGGTAAATCAACTAAATACAACGACCCACTTCAATTCCAATAGTTTTCAAACTTAACCAATTTTTAAATGCAAACACTTTCAAATTAAATTTCACTACACAGGCACGGCGCACGCCGCGCTAAGATCCCAAACTATAAAACGCCCGCAGTCTTTTTTTTTAAAACCATTCTACATAATTCTAAACATGTTTTTCACACGATTCCAAATAATGCAAAAAAAAAAAACAAATGGCCACATTTTTTTCCCAAAAAAATAGTCCAAACTATCCATTCCAGCCCGAACTCAAAAAAGTCCACGATTTTTTTCCCAAAAAATTCTTTCGAAACTTTTAATTCACAACAAATTTACGGTTGAATGGTTCAAAATTTAAACCCACGGGCGCGCGGCGAAGACCGCGATTCGTCCCCTAGTATACTGGATCGGCCTGACGCTGGTCAAGCATTAATATCCGAGGACGAAAACTCTGGGGCGGCTTGCTTGTGGTTCGTGTCGACCTCTTCTTCCCGAGCGATCTCGCAGCAACGTGAGTGGTCGTGATCCCTGCCACCCGGGCCAAATACGCTGCTCAAGGTGCCGGCGTGAAGCAGGATCAAGTAGAGCAGCTGCGTCAGCGTCGAGATCTTGATGAACGCCTCCAGTGTCCTCTGCAAGCAACGCGTGAACATAATCGTGAACAAGTGAAAACCATGCCAAGGAGAACACCAAAGTAAACAAAGATATTGTACCAGGCGCCTTCCTCGATTCCCCAGGGTGATATGCTTGCACGCGAGGCTGAAAGATGTTCAAGAAAAGATGGCAGCATTATGAGGTGAGCTATGGCAACAGTATGTATGTACTGTATGTCTGAATCTGTACACCGGCTAGCTGCCAGTGCGAGTGTATAACCCGAAGGCGAGGGCAGAGAGTGCCCAGGAGACGAGCCCGGTGGAAGCCGCGGTGGCCAGGCTCTCGCCGCGCCATGGCGCCCTGACGTGAAGCACGCCGGGGAGCACCGAGCAGGCGCCGACCACCCCGGCCATCAGCGAGAAGACGAGCAGGTACCCAGTCACTACCAGAAACCGAAATATTGCTGTGGGCCACAAACCGACAGGAGTAAGGGGGAAACCGACAGGGAAATGTTTTCCCGTCGGTCAACCGACAGGACAAACCGACAGGGATAAATTGACAGGGATAGCTTCTTTTGCCTGTCGGTTGACCGACAGCAACATTTTCCCTGACGGGCACGTCTGACAGTGCCCGACAGAGAAATGTGTTTACGTCAGGTGTAGGGTTGCCAGGTTTACAGATTATCCCTGTCGGTCAAGCACGACAGGAATATGGTAATCTTTAACCTGTAAGTTCCTGCCCGACAGGAATATTTTGTGTCAGGTTCGGGTAACGTTATATTCCTGTCGGTCTGAACCGTCAGCATTACAGTTTTGAGTTTACTATTCCAATTATGATATACATTGCATCAGATTCTTGTGTCAGCCACAAGGGTACACATAGGATGCCAAGTAAACAGAATGCTCATAAATTGGAAGATCGACAAGGTTCAGTTTTCTAATCCAAATCTTACATAACATTACTTAATCTTGTTCAGCTTACAAGTATAAGCTTAAGCTTTACACATTCAAAGCAGTACAAGCAAAATACATCACAGTTCACAATAGCAACACGATATCAGGCAATTGCAACTAACAAAATGCTACAACGTTACCAACGCCAGCACATCTGAAGTCTTGTTACCATAGTCTATGTCAGCAAAAGGCCTGCCAAGGTTAAACCATCACCTTTCATTCTAAATCTAGCTTTCACCGTTGCTGGAGCTAGTGTTGCCGCCACCAATACTAGGGTTTACATTGCGAAGGTTAGTTCGCGTCGATGTCCTGGTCGCTGATGTCCTGGTCGCTGATATTTCCATTTGAGTTCACACCATCACCATTTCCACCCAAATCACCATCACCAATGTTGTCATCAAGTGTTTGGGATCGATGACCAGATGAATTAGTGCCCCCCTGCATCAAATCATTTACTTAAAACAAACCAGGAGAGCTGATGAAGTAGTTTTTATAGAAGCAAACTAGCAATAGCTACTCAGTTAACGGTTGTGCTAAACCATGAGGTAGTAAACATAATGATTATCCTACCACATGCAATTTTGTACGTCAACCATCAGCACATTCAGCTTTGAATTCCAATGGCCACTCAAATAACATAGTTCTCTTTGTTTGCAATGGTTGGCTAAATTCAGTTTGAGTTTTTTTAGGAAGCAATGTACTTACATGTGGTTGGAAACTTGCTCCCTGCCGTAGCACATCCGCTGGTAGTTCTTTTCCCAGCTCCTTATAGAGGGCCTACAAACAAGCATGCATCATTAGAATAGTTGTTGCGTTTAACAACTAATTTGAAATATGTTGAAAATTTTGCAAGTACCAATATGAGTTGTTGATGAATATCAACTGTATTCTGCAGAATCTCATTATGTTGCTTTAGTTCCATATTTTCTTGAACAGTTCGTCGATGCGACGCTGAATTTGACGGCCTCAAGCTCTTTTGTCTAGCTGTTGAGATAACATCAGCCTTCTTGATTGCTCCATCCGCTATTGGTAGTCGCCCATGGGGAATGCCACCTGCTGATTCGTATAACATCTGCCCATCTAACTCTCGCTGCTCCCAATCATCAGGATATGCGGCTCTAGCCAATGCACAGTAATCATCCTACAACAACAGTTAACTTGTATACATGCATGTAGAGCAAGTAGTTGGTAAGAAAAAGATAAGAAGAACATACAACACGTTCTTTTGCCTTCCCGGTGAGATTTGAACAGGTGCTACCATTGCCATCCCAATTCTTCAATCCCGATTTCATTGCACCAAATGTATTCAGTCTGGTAGCCTTCTGAGGTCCATATTTCATTGCCTACAGGGCCATACAAGCAAAATAAAACATGCCAGTGTGACAGACCATAAACACGTATGGAACAATTTAGGAAATATTTGTAAGAGAGGCATACCAGAACTTGTCGAGCCTCCGCAAATGGCAGTGAACCTCCACGATTTTGAGCAACATCTTCATTCTTGAAGCGGGATTCCTGCCCTCTTTTCCTTAAAGTTTTGAATTTTTTTTGAGCACCAATAAGCACAAAGATGAGGCCATGCATGTTCCTTAAACCATGGCATTCTGCCTTCCAAGTATTGGTCATATTCAAGTTCTTTTGAACATGCCAATGTGTCATCAAGCTTCTCCCCTTGTTTCTCATAGTAGAATTTCACAGCATCGACACGAAGTTGATACATCATGTCCCTCACTTTTTTCATTGCATAGTTTTCCAAAACACGATCAGCTTCATCCTCCACCTTGTCTGGATCTTCTTCATCATCTTTCACATGGACCTCAAACAAGCTCTACAAGTTTACAAGCTCTTCATGTCAAATATGTATGTGCAATGCAAGTTTCCAAATTAACTCTAATAACTTACCCAAAACACTTGCTTCACACGATCTGCAGTGGTCTGCCCCTTGTCATCTAGAGTATCATCATCATGATAATCACACCATTCCAAAGCTGGGCGTGTTGTAATGACAACACCAACTTCTTTCTTCTCAATTATGCCTGGGTGTTCTCGTTTAAGAATGATTCCAAGTTGCATAGTATACTTGTAGTTCTTGGAAATAGGATCAGCATACTTAAATTGCCTGAACAACAAGGTAAGCACCATTAACTTAGAGGATGTTAATAGTAAGTGTTCGGCTGATAAAACTACACATTCTAAGAAACAACCATACCTGTCACCTTCTGGTTCAAGGCCAACTCTACGGCCACGTGGAGGTACTCTTAATTCTGTTGTGGCCCTCCTTTTCCTCCCCCTTTGACGAGATGGGGGTTGCACTGGGCTCAAATCATTATTCTGAGATAAATGACCACTAGAGTTGATGGCGTCAGATCGAGACCTTTGCGAGGAATCATTGTTGGCGTTGCCTATACAAGCATTCCTGTTTGCACAGCCGCCATCGTCGCTAGTACGTCTGTGACGAAGCATAACCATCTCCTGTAAACAAATTCATATGTTAGTTCAAGTTTACAAAGCACAACCATGCATTTTTAAACAAAGTTTGCACATAAAACAGTTTTGTAAGCAAGTTTCAGCCATGTCTCATAGAAAAAACTAAGCATGCTAACAAGTTTCAGTTACATTCATCTCAGGCACAAAATAGTACATAAAACACTTAAGTTTTGGCTACAATCAGCACCGAAATTTAAACTAACAGAAAAATACAACAATTTCATCAGACTAGAAATCGTTTTCATCATAGGATGGTGTCGCAAACTCCTCCTCTCCATCTGATTCCTCTTCATATGATTCCTCTTCACCTTGTGGACCTCCAACACGCAGCTTCTCTAGAACTTCTAGTTCTTTTGGATCAGTGATCTCATCTAACGTAAGTGAAGTCAGACTTTCTAGGCCATCTCCCAAGTCAATAACAAATTCACCTTCAAGCCCATCCTCTTGATAAAATAAGATATCATGTGTTGATCCTTGAGATGGGTTATCAGTTTCACTTGGTGGAAAGTAGCCCAATGGAGAAACCCGGTATACAACTGACCATTCAAGTAGATCTCGTCTAGTCTTACACGGGTATTCCAAATAATATACCTGAGTAACTTGATCGGCCATTACAAATGGATCAAAATTAGAGAGTCTGGATGTGTGCTTTATCTCTACCAATCCCAAGTTATCGATCTTCCTAACTCCAGCAGGAGTTGGATCAAACCAGCGACACTTAAAAAGGACAAGCTCAAGTCCAAGGCCGCCTTCCCAAGTAATTTTTATTATGTCTTCAATTACACCATAATAATCAAGTGAGTTGTCATCTGCATCAAAAGCAGACACACACACTCCGGTATTGATTGTAGCTAATTTGGACTTCTCATATTTCTCTGAACGAAACCGATATCCATTTACATCATAGATTCCATAGGTTTTAACTCGTGCACGAAACCCATAAGACATTTCACGTAAGGCGTTGTGAATGCTAGATGACTTGCTGCACTGCAAGATATAGTTACGTATATTAGTTACATTTCAGTTCAGAATTGCATTGCATGTAATTTCAAGTGTTTAAGAGCCTTACTTTAGATTTAAACCAGTCAAAAAAGTTAGGCCCATGATTTCTAGAACGGCCTGCTTTCCAGCCATGTAATCTTAAATCACGACGTTGCTTCTCTGTAGGCACAACCATCAGTGGCTATGACAAGACGGACATTTCTACGATCTTTTGCAAAATCTGGGAAGTCCTTATCAAACCCTTGCCAAGCTTCACCATCACATGGGTGGACCATCTTATCAGACTTGGAAGGCGCGTGCGACTGCATGTGTTTTGCTATCTCCTTGTGTGCATACAACCTCTGCAGTCTATCTTTAAGAGGAAGGTATCTCAACACTTTACGTGCGACTTTATTCTGGCCATCCTCGTAGCGAGATGTATTGCAGAAGTCACACTTCTGTTTATGTTCATTATCTTTATAGTACAACATGCAGTTATTCTTACATACATCGATCTTGACATAAGGCATACCAAGGCCTTCTAAGAGTTTCTTAGATTGGTAGAAGTCCTTGGACAAGTTAGCATCTGGAGGCATAAGTTCATGGATGATTTGTAGCATATCATCATAATGTGCAATCGACATATTATACTGAGATTTCATTGCTAGCAAACGGGCTACTGCAGAAAGACGTGAGTGTGTTGTGTTCTCATGGACATTTTCATCGGCACTGCTAACCATCCTATAGAAAGCCTTGGCAGAGGAGGTTGGTTCTTCATCAGTTGGTGGAGGACGGTTACCAACTAGGTCAATTAACATATTATCCATTCGGTCAACCATTTGGTCAATTTCGTCAGACCTCTCACAATCTATGGCAGAGGCAGATCCGTTGTGCCTAGGAGCATACTTCTCACCATGTTCTGTCCATGTTTCATAGTTTTCCCTGAACCCCTGTTTATACAAGTGTTCCTCTACATCATCCCTACTGCGCCTAACATAATTACGACACTTGGCACATGGACACTTGATTTTACCACCTTCAGCTACACCAGGAAAAGAGAACGCATGGTCTAGAAATCGGTTTGTTTGTTCAAGCCATAAGTTAGAAGGAATTTGACCAAACTGCCAACCACTATACATCCGTGCACGATCTGCCATTTAACAAGTTCTGTGTTGAAAATGGAATTTATCAGCTATTTGATTATTTATGCCCAAAGCATCATACTTTAGATGAGCTATTTAAATAGCAGCAGTAATACATATATAGCAAATGGAAGAAAACAGATGTACACGTAAGGTAAGAATATAAAGTTGGAAGTTTAATGCTTACCAAAGGCTTGCTGAAATAGTGAAAATGAGGTTGGAGAAAAGGCCCGTTAATTAACTACCCAGCCTAGTCAAAATAGATGTCGGTGAACCACCAGTCCTGGCAAATGAGTGAGAGGAGAAAGGCTCGTTATTTTCCAATGAATTCAGTCGAAGGTAAAGATGCAAGTTAACAGTAGAAGGATACATATCCTAAAGAATGAAAGACATATCAATTATTAATTAGTAAGAAACAGCATAATAGGCATGGGAGAGGACGAAAATAAATCAGTACGGCTAAATCAATCGCATGTAGCCATAAATACACTGCAAATAAAATTATTGAATAATGTAGTGAAGTCTAATCAGCAAGATAAGAATACAGAAAAATAGATCTTTGCTGGGTATGCTGCTCTTGTTCACTTGCTGCTGATGCGCAAATTAGCCAAAGGTAAGAATCCCAGATCTATCAAATCCATCGAGCTAACTAGCAGCTTCATTTTGGATGGATTGGTACTGGTACTAGAAGCAACGACATAGGAGATGGGCGATTCGGCCATACTGTGTCTTCCACGACTGATAAAAGGGGCTGCACATGTGGGGAAAAGGGTACCTGGATGGGAAACGGCAGCGCTCGGAGAAGGACTCGTTCCTGATCTGAGTGACGGCTGCCACAGCGACGTTGACTGCGACGCTCCTCCGGAAACAGCCGGCTACACTTCGCAGGCAGCAGGTCACTCGTCGATTGACCAGCAAATAGTATGGAGGGGACGGACGAGAGGTTGGAGGAGGCGAGGGATTTGGGGGCGCAGCCGACGGTGAGTGATTTGGGGCGCAGCCGGCCGCCGGCTGCCGGAGAGAGACCTAGATTGGGGGATGAGATTTGGGGGAAACGTGTGAGTGAGTGAGCTCAGTCTGAGCGATTTGGGGAAAAAGCTAGGGTATTCCAGCGCGCGACGACGGGCCCAAAGTGGCGGGACTTGGGCTATTTCTGGCGCGCGTAGCATCTATGGCGCCAAATAGGATAATCCTGTGGGCCTAGAGCGGACCGACAGGTATACTTATATCCCTGTGCGTTCGCGGGCCAGCCCACAGGAAAATTGCTCTACTCCTGTCGTGGTGATTTGGGCCGACAGCGGAAAATTATTTCCCTGTGCGCTGCTGCGGGCCCGACAGAAAAAAGGAAGGCACACAGAAATATTTCGGTTTGTGGTAGTGAGTCGCCGTGTTACCTCCTAGATCTGCACATGTACTGCGTCAAGTTAATCATATCGCACCTGGCACCGGCGGCCGGGCTAGCAGGCTGCACATACGGCGGTGGGTCTCGCGGTCGATGAACTTGTTGATCGACCAGCCGGCGATGCCGAGGACGGCGGCGTGCATGACGAGGTTGATGCACAGGAGGGGCCCCATGTACCGCCTGCTCGCCGCGCCGGCGGCCATGGAAGATTGACTGCTCACCGGCCGCAACTGCTAATCTATGGAGGTCTCTGGGGTGTGTGGTATAATTGGTCAGCTGACTCTGCTGGAAATGTAACTAGCACTGGCACTGGAACATCTTAATGCGGCGGGGCTGTGATCGATCACGGGTGCCGTTTGCGATGACGACGGCCGCGCTAGAAATTTCGTGCAAGTGTGCAAGCTCAGGCTTTTGCCTTGTTTCCAAAAAAAAAAAGTGTGCAAGCTCAGTGTTGTTGTGCACGCCAAGCTAGTCCGGCGTGGAGAGGGTCCGCCGGGTGTGTGCCGTGTGGACACGCAAATGCGTACGTGGGGCTAAGGGCACCTCCAACGGCCCTCCGCATATGGACAGGTAAAGCGGACCGATTTAGTCCGTTTTGGGCGGTCCGCAGATCATTTTTGGGTCTCTGTCCCTTTTGCGGAGGTAGTGCCCCCAACGGCCCGGCGCATAATAAAAGAGGACACGAATAAAACTTAATATTACATAGGGCACAGCGGCCAGTAGTTCGATAGGGCCCAGTGGCCAGTGACAGAAGGACAACAAAAAAAAAAACTAGCCTATGCTAGGGCTCGGGTTAGGGCGGCGCCGGCGTCGTCGGAGGGGCAAAATGGGCGGCGGCGGCGCCGGCCTGTTGGCGTTGCTGGCGTCCTACTCATCCTCGTCGTCGGAGGGGTCGAGCGCCGCGGGTGGAGGCGTGGCCGGCGCCACGGGTTCCTGTGGCCATGCCAGTGGGGGCACGTACGCCTGGCCCTCGCCGTGCTATGGCCACGGTGACCAGGGCACCTGCCAGCGGCCCTGCTCCGCCGCAGCCTCGGCGGACGCACGGAGCGCAGTCGCCAGGTCGGGCCAATGCCCGAGCTCCTCCAGCTCGGAGGCCTTGTTGGCCTGCTTGAGCTCCTCGTCGTCCTCGTCCTCCGTCTTCTCCGTCTTCACAGGAGGCTTGACCTCCTCCTCGGACTCCCAGTCCAAGTCGGAGTCCTCCGGAGGCTCCACCTCCTCCTCCGGCGGCGGGAGGTTGTAGTCCTCCGGCGTGGCCGCCTGGAACGCGGCCCGGCGACGGTGGTCGTGCTCGAGCTTGAACTACCTGTCCCACAGCTCGTTGTTCAAGGCGTAGGCCGGTCGTGGACGAGGTCAGGGGGCAGGAGGGCACGGCGGCGGAGGATCTCCTCCGTGCGCTCGCGGCCGGAGCATGGCACGGGAGGCACGGGGACGCGCCGGCGGTTGAGATGCCACCCCTCGGGGAGGTGGGCGTCGCCCCACGGCAGCGGCTGCCGCGCCTCCCAGTAGATCTGGGCCACCTCCAGGGAGACGCGCGCGCGGTGCGCCCGGCGGCGCGCGTTGCGAGCGGCGCGGGCGGCCTCCGCATCGGCCGCGGCGGCGGGAACGCGGCGTGGAGGCACGGGCCATGGCGGCGGGCCACGAGAGCTCGAGGCCTCGTGGTTGTTCCGGCCGCCCTTCCACGGCCAGAAGGGCTTCTTCACCATCGCCGGCGAGTGGGAGTGGCGGTGGCGCTGGCTAGGGTTTGCGTCGGCCGGCGAGTGGGAGTGGCCAGTGGGAGTGGATAGCGATGGGGCGGCCACCCACCCACGACCCACCCCATTTAATAGGACCAGGCGAAGCGGCCGCTCTCCCTGGCGCGTGGGCCAGGGGCGGACAAAGGGAGGACACGCCCTGTGTCCTCGCCTCCCCAAACCTGGACCAAACTTGGGCCAGGTTTGGTCCAGTTTGGCTGTCCGCGCGGACAAGTGTCCATATGCGCCGGCCCGTTGGAGGGCCTGTTTTGTCCGTTCGGACAAATTCGGACAGGCCAGGCAGGGATGCGGAGGGCCGTTGGAGGTGCCCTAACTTTGGGTGTGTCACGGAGCGGCGGACGGAGGAAAAAATTCACAAAAGTGTAATTCAATATGTATGTTTCATATGTGCATGATTTCCAATACAAATAGGTAAACATATAAACAAAATCTTACCTCATGAAATATGAAATATAGCATAACAAGATAATTACATCACTGAGATTTCGTAACTCGAAATAGAAAATTTAGAACATAAAAGTTGTGCGGAATGTCGAGATGAACCAGCTCGTCAAAGCATATTTCAAACCGTCAACCGAGTGCGACATATTTGATGAAATTCGTTAAAAAAATCTGAACGTCGTCTCGAAATTGATAAGTTATGATCGACGAAACTTGAAACCGAGTACGAGAATGAAACCTACTCATCAAAGGGCACAAATTTCCTATACACAATATTTTAAATCGCAATGTATTTGTGTAAATTAGAGAGCTGCACTCCTGGTGATTAACCCGTGCTTTGTTTTTTTTCCTCTTCTTGTTCGTTGGTTGCTGTACACGGAAGCACGGAAGCCGTCCACTAGTTTTTTTTTTTTTTTTTTGAGGGTTAGCCGTCCACTAGCTAGCTGCTGGCCTACTGCAGCAATCGTTGCTTGTCTGCTCTTGTTGTGCGCCTGTGCCGGCAAGATGGAGTATGGCAGAAACGAACTGAAGAGAAACGAGTTGCACATTTAAGCATAAACCGCTGAAAAAAAGTAGCGAGACTACGTGTAGTCAAAGAACTTTTCAAAATTCTGGGTGCGGACGGCCGCCGTGTTGCGTAGATGATCCAGATGAGCTTGTTTAACAGTGCAGTTTGGATGATTGCATATGGGATATTTAATAGCCAAGATAATTTGAAGAGAGCACTCTAGAATCCCCTGATTTTTTTCTCTTTGCTTTGTTCTACAGGCTAAGACATTATCAAGTTTTCTATACATTTAAAAAACTATGTACAAGTAAACATAAATGCAATTGAAAGAAGTAATAGATATATATCAGTTTGAGTAGTGTGACAATTTTAGTCTACTTGGATTTACAGATAATTTAACTATGACAAATGAATTTCTTAAACATCTTAGAATATAAATTTTTAAAAGATCAAACATAGTATCAGTTTTGCACCATTGTATTTTTTATGGATTAATGCTACAGCTGTACATCAATTACACGTGTTTATATATATGGCATTGTTACATTGTAAGTAGAACTAGACACAAATTAGTATAAATATGTTATCAAGAAATGAGCACTGAAATTCGCCCATATTCCTTGAGCAGTCTATATAAATACAACAAAGTCATCTTTCGTTGGAGTGAGATATTGATTGGTCCACTGTGATGCTTTTGAAGATGTCTGAAGTTAGATTGTCGAGTCATATTGTTGATCGTAATGCCATCCTAACCCACCAATGTCATAGCTATTTTTGTCGGCAGATCAAAACATATGAATCCCTAGTCACTTGGTCATAGATATATTCTAAGAAATACGAAGTGCCTTGTTTGCAAATGAGCTAGCCAACATGTTAAACATTTTGCAACAAGGAGGTACACATGAAGATTGGATTCTCTATTTAACAATACAGATTGAATAGTAAGAGGTTTAACAAAACACTGCACAGTCTTATTGCATGATGAATTCTATAATGTATTAAGAGTTGGTGATGATGCATGTAGGCCAACCAAAACTATATGTCATAAAATTGCGATGAGATATCTTATCTGGTTTTCACAAGGATCTCTTACTTCTGTTCTATAGAATATACACTAAAGTAGTTATACCTACATGCAGCTTTCTAGTTGCTTTATTAATAACTGATTTTGTATTCTCTAGATATTGATGATGGTGGTTCATAGGTAAGCTTGGAGGAGGAAAAGCTGAGGATGCATTTGAAGTGTGAGGCTAAAGATGTAGGTGTCGTAAACATGAATTGCAGACCGGAGATTTGATTTATCATGTCAAATAATTCAAGGACAGTCGGTACATTTTGAGCATGGTGTTCTCTGTTGGTGCTAGTGCCGATGGATGTCAACTTTTTTGTAGCAAATTTGCAATCTTTTATTTCGTGATAATCAATTCACACTCTGATTTGATAGGATTTTCATCTTGCTATTTTTTAAATACTTATTTTTTTTTAGTATCAACCTCCAATCCATCATATGTTACTTTGAGATTAATATATTAGTCAAGTCTTGGAAAATTTCAATAGGTTTTGATTTTGATTTATTTTAGAAAACCAACCATATAGGTCACCTCATATGAAATTTGTTAAAGCTGGGCTCATTTCATACCTACAACTTCAAGAATTTAGTTTATATATGAAACTCAATTTTACAGTCAAATCCCAACAAGCCTATATAGAAGCGGTAATGATGATTCAAGTTGTGATGAATGGAAAGTTTAAGGATTCATTGAACATCAATAGATAACCAAATGGTGAAGATATGAGTTGAGTGCGATGAATGTGGGATACATTTTGACAAGAAGGCGCACATAATATTCAAGTTAAGTACATGTAAATCGTAGATAATTTAAGAGAGTTAAGGGCAGTGGAAGAGTATGGATCCACATCAGACCATGCAATCTCATATTGCAGCAACTTCTAAAAATGGTGGCAAGAGCACAAATTCCGCAAAAGTCACTTTATATTCAATTTGTTCTATTCGAGATGAGTTAAATTTATTGATGATGCCAAAATTTCAATACAAGCAAGCTAGCCCTAACATCGGGGTTTAAATCCACACTGTCATAGTTGTTAAAATTATGCCCAAGAGTTCAGCATAGATATGATGATATTTTGATATATCCATGATTTGTTATATGTGTATGGAATCATGTCTTTGTATTGATTGGCAAGTCCGTGACTTATTTATGAAACTCTCATTACTTGTATGACAATATTAAAGATGTCCCTAGTCAGAATTCATGTGAGATCACACATGAATATTAGACTAGCACTTGTATTTGTTGATAACTATGTTTCGCAAGTCATAAACATGTAGATGTCAAACTAATAATGTGAACACATGTTGTGAGCATGTGGTTGCACCGACGCACCTTGAGACACAGAGAGAGGGTTCTTTAATTAGTAAAACAAAATTATTGCAAACATTCCATATTTCCCAGAACAAGGCACAATTACACCGGAAATCCACTTTGGGTAGCAGGTGCAGATGCACCCACTACCCAAAAAACAAATTTCCAAATGTCAAAAAATTCAAAATAAAAATTTCGCATATATGTCAAGACATTTCATGTTAGCACACAAAGTTACACGAAGAAAAAATATTTTTTGTGACATGTGCAAAAAAGATAAATCCGGACGCACCAAAATGTTTTTATACGAGTAATTTTTTGTCTTTTTTGCACAGGTCACAAAAAATGTTTATTCACCACGCCATTTTTTGTCCTAACACATAATGTTCTAATACACATCCGAATTTTTTTCTGTAATTTTTTGGCATTTTGAAAAAAACTGAAAAACATTCACGTAATAGGTGCAGCTGCACCCATGAGCCATATCGCCTCCTCCCATTACACACACAAATTTGGACTTTATCTTACGTATCACTACCATTCAACTTATTTCTAAACATATTCAAAATATAAATTGGAGGATTTAAAGTCGTATGCACTATATGTCAGATTATTTTAGCAAAGGGTAGTTCAATAAGCAAGTGTTGTATTGATTAATCTATGTCGCAAAAATAACACTTATTACTACCAGCAAAATTCGTTTTTGTCAGATTATTGTCGTTGACAAAACTTTACATGAAATAATCACGTGAAATTTTAGTTGTCAGTGGTATCTTCTTTTTCCAGAAATAGGTTTTAGAAGATCTCGTATGTCCACTCATAAGTTTGGTCAAGAACTCAAGATACATATACGTACACAGCCCGTAGGTCATCATTCTCCGGGAAATTACAAACTCCTATAGTAATCACTTGAACGAATTATTAGTATGTGTATCCTACAAATTGACTCCAGACCGAAGTTGAGATCTCTCTGTTCTTAGGACTGCCAACCATAGGAGTGCCAAGTGTCAACCATACATTCAGAGACACCAGCCACAGATTTCTAAGATAAGAATGCAGCCAATCAGAGCCCGTCATTGTGCCATGTGGCAGCAAAAACATCGAATAGCAGTAGAGTGGAATCGAGTAGTGGACGCGGAGCAGCTGGAAGCCCGGGGCTGGGACACAAGAAAAACAGAGGCCCAGGGGAGCGCAGAACTGCAGGAGCGTTTGACGTTTCGACACCTGCAGGGAGGAACGAGAAGGGACCGGCCATGGTCGCAACGGCGTACTCCACGGCGCTTCTGGGCGGAGCAACAGCCCGCCTCCCCGCTGTCGCGCCACCCTCCGTCCTTCTCCCACGGCGTAGCTTCTGTCCTCTTCGTCTCCAAGGTGCGCAAGGTACATTGTGCAAAAGTAATGTTCTTTTTGCCGCAGCTTCCGTAAAAGTTAAACCATGCTCTCACGTTGATTAGATGCACCACGGCTTTCTCTGCTCCGGGTGAAGGCCTCCTCCGATGATACCTCGACTTCCGCCGCTAGCAGCGACGAGCTCGTCGACGACCTGAAAGCTAAGGTACGGAATTCATGGATCAGAAGAGGACAGTTAACGTACCTAGGTAGAATGGCGAGTGAAATAGACTCGGTTTGAGCGACGGTGCGATTTTTTGCCTCTGGCAGTGGGACGCCGTCGAGAACAAGTCCACCGTCCTCACCTACGCCGGCGGCGCCATCGTCGGCCTCTGGTTTTCATCCGTCGTCGTAGGCGCCGTCAACTCCATTCCTCTGGTACGCCGATCACCGCTGGTCATACACGTCTTGGATGATTCGTCCGTCCCACTGAAACAGAGTAGCGAGCAGTGACACGTTGACATGGATCCTGTTGCTGCAGCTTCCCAAGATCATGGAGCTTGTTGGGCTCGGGTACACCGGATGGTTCGTCTACCGCTACCTCCTCTTCAAGGTACGTACGCGCGTATCTTAGAGGCTCACTCAATTGCTAGCATTAGGCATTAGCTACGTTGTTAACATGTGTTTTGCATGAAATTGGATTGCAGGAAAGCAGGAAAGAGTTGGCCGACGACGTGGAGTCCTTGAAGAAAAGCATTGCCGGTACAGAGGCAGAGTAAAATGAAAGTAGATGTCAGTGTGCAGATTTTTTTTTTTGTTGCTGGACGATTCTTTCGACAACGCGTATCAGAGGACCTACTTGTTGTTTAGGGTACTAATTCTGCCGCATCCGTGTATGTGTGAAATTTTTGTTGGAATTGTTCCCACGACGGGCAATAAAAGGAAAACAAATGTGTGTCATTTTGTCAAATCCCTATACTGAAAGTGTAAAAAAATTAAGAAAATAATCTTTCTCTTCAGGATCGTAAGGATTTCTCTTTATTTATTGTTGGCCAGCTTTGCTAATCATTTGACAAAAAATAACTTATTAAAAACACTAAAATAATGTAATAAATTGGCTTTGTGCATCATACCGATGCAAATGCCCAGGCCGGCTTCCCTTGTTCTAAAAAAAACGTATTTACATGCTAAAAATTTGCATTAGTGAACTCATATTTATAGGAAGTTCATAACCAAGTGTTGGTTTGGTGGCTAGAGCTCACGGTGGTGTGTTTGCCCATCTGAATTTGGATCGCAGCTGAAACATTCAGACTAAACGTGATAATATCACAATGAAATTATTGCTAGAGTCATCTGATTAACAATGTATAGCCAAGTGAGAGTGAACGTATATTCCAAAGAAGATAACAAGAGTCAAGATGTAACAACCGTAGCGGATAAACATAGATTGCTAGTATTACTTACAGTGAGAGTTAGGGAAAATCAAGGGCATTACGAATCATGACTATTGAGTATGGGAATAAGGGGATGAATTGTTGGCAGCTTGACTTGCACTCTTGATCAAACAACCAAAGCTAATTCCTTGATCATTACTAGACGTTTCAACATTTTTTTTTCTTTTTTGCGATTACGAGACATTTCAACTGACTGTTTAAGGAACAGTTTGTGTTTTCCATATATAGGAAACACACACTTGAATAACTGTGTGCGATGCTTGGCTCAAATGGATAACAGTTGGTATTGAATATGGAGGTTGGAAATACACATATCCTTTCTTTTTTAGTTATACCATTCGATGAACGGATATTTTGACTTACTCTGAATGTTGTAAAAATGCATCGTGATCTCCGTGCACTTTCACAATTCATCACATGCCTCCAAGCTGATAGCAGGGTTTCACCACCATAATAACACAGGACAAAGCCCTTAAAAATAACTCAAAACATTAGTTTATAAAGATTGTCATTAATTATCAAAATGAGACATGTGGGTTCCGTGCACTTCATCGCGCCGATGAAATATTCACGCAAGGGCTGCCTATCGCAGGTAATCGCCATAACTCAAACGACGCGACAATAGCTCCAATGTTGTACCGAAGACTGCCGGACAAACCAAAGAATGCCTAGCTAGTGCTAAAAAGGGACCCAATTGTCCCACTTCTTTTTAAACGAAGTGGGACAATTCGGTCCCGTTTTTGCATTGAGATTCAACTAGTACAAAATAAAGGTACAGTTTTAGACAATTTACATATGTTATTACTTAATTAAAATCATGTACAAATGTACAAGAAGTACAACGTACCATGAAGAACAACCTATTCTCTGCTATGAACAGAAGAGAGAGAATAAGGTCGCAAAAACCGTCAAGCCAAACCATTTCTCACAGTAAGCTAACAAGCTAAGAAAACCCTCGATCGGTCACGGCCCTGCACTGATCTACAGTCCCGAAACCCTCGATGAAAAATAAAAATAAAGAGCAACGCCGTTCCCGACGAACAAAAGTAAACACTAAAATAAAGCAGCTTCGACAAGTTTTGCGTGTGTAATTTCATGCGGAGCCCGTGACAAGCGCACACGCATGAACGACCGTGTGAAGTAGACACGGACAGTGCAACGAGCACTATTCCACAGACTGGCCGTTAGGTCAGGCTACGGCGCACGGGGCGGCTGCGGCGGCGCCGGTGCGCTTAACGAAGCGGCCCTTCATCCGTGGCCGCTTCTCCGCGTTCAGTTTCCGCACCTCGTACCGTATCTTCTTGGCGAACAGCCGCGTCCGCCGCTTCTCCCGGTAGCGCGACACCCGCTCCTCCCGCCACCCGTCCGCTCTCGGCCTCGGCGTCCACGCCGGCTCACCCTGCCGTCCTCCTCCCGCCGCCCACATGCCCTGCACCACGCACGTACGACACAGTTATATACAGTCACTTACAACCAAGGTTTCGGATACCGCTTCAAAAAAAATTCCGGAGGGGGCCGGTATTTCCGGTAACCGGCCCAATATTTCGGCAAGAATTCAGGATTTAAACTTAAAACATCGATTTTTTTCAAAATTTAAATTTTTCGAGCACAAATTTGTTTCAAATTTGACTAATCCGAGATTTTTCATCCGAGATATGCAAATTCTGGGGGGTCCGAGAAATCCGGTTACCGCGGAATTCCACGGAATTCCGGCCGGTAACCGAAACCTTGCTTACAACCTATGTCGAACCGAATGTTACTTGGCGAAATCGTGCACGTACCGAGTGGTCGGGGAGCAACAGGTCCTCGATCTGGCCGTGCGGCCGCTGGCCGTCAGTCCACGGCGAGCTGCCCCAGCTCTCGATCACCGCCTCGTAGTTCAGCCTAAGATCCAGGCTCCTTTTCAAGAACTGGGCATCGTCGCTGGCGTCGGCGCCGTTGCTCGCCGACGACATCTTGCATTCGAAACTGTCGTCGTCATCCACCAATGTCGGCGGGCTTTGGTTAAAGTCCGGCTTCAGCACTGGGCCAGACGGCACCGCGTCGGAGACAACGCCGCCATCGGCCTCCATCTTTACCCGCCCGCCATCTCCAGCCGGCGATATGAGCCCTAGGGCCTCCATGTAGAACGAGTCCCCCAGCTCGCTGCTGTCGTCCAGGCCTTGCCCGAGGAGAGCCTCCATGTCCGCCGCGAACTCCCTGAGGTCGGCGTCCGTCGGGCCGAAACTGGCGAAACAATCAGGCAGTTCCTGCACGGGGGACGGCGCGACGACGAGGGGTTCCTTTGTGACATCGTCCCTGGAGCCTGAGGGCGTGGCTACCGCGTCGTCGATCGGCGGTGGCGAGCAGAACTCGCCAAGGGCGGGGTCAAAGATCGGCACGCGGTACAGCAGCTGCTTCTCCTCCGTCGCCCTCCGCTCGTCCGACGACTCCCCGGCGCCCACCTCGGGCACTACGAGCCGCCTCGAGAGCAGCTGCCTGACGCTCTTGCTCTTCACCGGCGGCCGCCGAGTGCGAGCCTTCCGCTTAAGCCACGCCGGCGCGACGCGCAGGCGCTTCATCGACGTCGTCGTCTTCGTTACGTCCGGTGTCTTCGTTTCGAGCGGAGACGTTGACGTCGGGCGCAGGCGGAGGCGCTCGTGCCGCCTGGCGAGCGGGTTCGCCGAGTGCACCGACGTGTCGCAGCTCTGGCACAGGAATGCGTCGTCCGCCGCGCAGTACCACCGCGCCCTCCGCCGCAGGCACCCGTCACACGCGCGCGCCGACTTGCCGCCCACGGCCCCGCCGGCCGCCCTCTGATCCGAACTACCCATATCTGCAGCACTGCGGCAACGATCTTACAAAATCCCTGCCAAAAAACAAGCTCGTTTGTTTCTAGTATCGTATCAGCACGGTGATGCTCTACGAGAAGATTGTTGAGATAAAATGACAAAAAGGCGGGTAGTGTCACTGGACTTTGAAGGCTATTGCCTATTCGGGCGACGTGGCCCAGCGCTGCTCTTTTCTCCGGTGTGACCTTGTGTGCTTTGCGCTTTAGGCTTCTGGAGCAGGGACCCACCTGCTGGCCTTATCCGTAATGTGATTGGCTTACTGCTAATACCTCATCCGATTC
Source organism: Poa pratensis (assembly GCA_947311845.1). Classification (NCBI taxonomy): domain Eukaryota; kingdom Viridiplantae; phylum Streptophyta; class Magnoliopsida; order Poales; family Poaceae; genus Poa; species Poa pratensis. The sequence goes on along the minus strand of CAMZMU010000119.1, from coordinate 19,557,386 downwards.
CAGGATCTCTGATTGGCTGAGGCCAGATTTTGGACGGGCCCACCTTGCTGGATATATCGACACGTCGGATGAAAAGCCATATCCTGAATGTATCCACATCAGCCAACAGCCATCACGTTCAAGTAGAAACGAAGAAATCGCACCAGTAAACTCATGTACTCCATATGTAACCAGTCAGTGCTGATTGTAATTCGCCTGTTGTCGCATTATCTTTTACTTCTTTCCAGGACTGCGGATGTGTGCATTTTTTATGCAGAGGCCGGGTATAATGCTTAAACTTTTGAGTAATAAAGCCCTTTATCTATAAAAAATGTAACCAGTCAGTATTATTTAGATTCCGTGCAGACATCAGCGGTGACGGCAGCGGTTTCAAATGACAAAACTCTGGTTATTTCCTCTGCAAAGGTCAAAGCCAACCGTATAAGTTATTTTAAATGACCCTTTTGTCATACTTTCAACCAAATATGACCCTCACAAAAACGTAAAACTGAAAGACGTTTTGAACAGCTAGTCACCTTGTTCACTTCGGCTAATTTTGAGGCCGCGAAATGTGAAAATTGCTAAGTCATTTCAAATAACACATTTGAAATGACGTTTGTTGCAATTTCAGAACTTCTAAGATTCTCTACAAACACAGAATATACGCCATTTGTATTGGCTTTTGACAACCTCAAAGGGTTTGAGATTACAAAAATGTCATTTCAGATGGCTTATTTTGAATGACTTAGTAATTTTCGCATCAGCCAATAGCCATCACGTTCAAGTAGAAATGAAGAAATCTCACCAGTAAACTCATGTACATATGTAACCAGCAGTATTATTTAGATTCCGTGCAGACATCAGCGGTGACGGCAGCGGCTTCAAATGACAAAAGTCTGGTTATTTCCTCTACAAAGCTCAAAGCCAAGCAGTTATTATAAATGACCCTTTTGTCATACTTTCAACCAAATATGACCGTCACAAAAACGTAAAACTGAAAGACGTTTTGAACAGGTAGTCACCTTGTTCACTTCGGCTAATTTTAAGGCGACGAAATGTGAAAATCGGTAAGTAATTTCAAATAACACATTTGAAATGACTTTTTTTGCAATTTTAGAACTTGTAAGATTCTCTACAAACACAAAATATACGCCATTTGTCTTGGCGGCTTTTGACAATCTCAAAGGGTTTGAGATTACAAAAAGTTCATTTCAGATGGCTTATTTCGAATGACTTAGTAATTTTTGCATTGCCCAACCTCAAATAAGTCAAATTGAAATTGTGTGGCTACCTGTATAATAAGAAATTGTGAATGACGCTTTTGGGAGGGGCCAGTTAATAGATCGGCAAAGGAATATATTGTCGTGCCATTCTGCAAAATATAGCTTGCCCTTCCACACCATTATTATCCATGATAAAGAGGACCCTGTATTATTATGCATGGATGAGACTTTTTCTTGGATGCAGTGATTTTAGATTCGCATAGCTTGCAAAACGCTCGTGGTGTTGGTGCCAACTGCCAACCAGCCAAGGAAATATACAGGCTTTGGAACGTTACCAAGAGACAGAGAGCTGAGCATGGGTTCAGAAAAGACCCGGATTCCATGGGATACAAGCCAAAACACCCGATCTGTCCTGTTGGGACAATTGTTGTCCTCTGTATTTGTACTGATGTTTCTACCGGCGTGCAGTTTAATCCTCCCCCAGCCTAATTCCCTGTATTTTTCTGCGTTTTAGCAGACTTACATACAGAAAGCCTGTCAGGTTCGTCAAAAAACAGATCGAGTCCCTTCACCGTTGCAAATGAGAACGAACAAGTCGCATTCTCCCATAAGGGTCCGCCCTGGCTCCATTACATATTTGTCCATATATATAGCGAATAGCTCATACAAATATAAGTATGTGTTTTGTTATCAGAGGGCGTCGTATACTCAACTAACCAGTAGATTGTTCGCGCGACGTGGAAACATACAGACTACAGGCTGTTTAATGGTACTCCGTGGCTGAACTAATACGGCAGCTTGATCTCCTCGCAAAAATGCTACTGTACTTACTCATGGCGAACAGACCCTACCCTCTTCCATGACTGGTGACTGTGTGAGTGACTAAGGAGCACATATACAGCATAATCTCTAAAACAAAGTACTCCCTCCGTTCACAAAAACATGTCTCAATTTTATCCTAACTTAGGCCAAAGTTGAAACATCTTTTGTGGACGGAGGGAGTAATATGTTTAGCATTGTTTTCTTCTGAACTCCATCCAATTAATGCAGCACGAGGGCTTAATCGGGAGATACATCCACCTCAAGCCTGCCCCGCCCAAGTGGGAGGGCGCCCATGCATCCCCGATTCCCCGCGGTCCAGCCTTCCGGGACGAGAAGGGAAGACGACGTGGAGCTCGTCGTCAAGCTCCGGCCGGGCTCATGGGCGTGCATGCAGCCAACTCCGCACAATCTTGGCCACATGCGGCCGGTACCCGTCGCCGTCGCCTGAGGTTTACCCGGACGGCACACTGGCATCTCGATCCCCAGTTCCCAACTTCCCCTGTACCGCTACCCTTCAGTACATCGCGTTCAGCCCTCCCTCAATCCACTTTTTTAATTCTATTTATTTTTTGAAGTATTACACGAGTACTTTTTAGTGTCTTTTGTTGTAAAACTGTGCAGCTGAATTAGATCAAACAAAGAACAAGAACACATATTTTTACGTGGAAAACCCTTACGGGACAAAACCACGAAACGCACGAAGGCGTATAACTATAATCGGGAGGAGTATTACAATACACGAGAGGACAAACCCTCTACGTGCTATCAATCTGGTGGAAATCTCTCTCAGTCTATTATATGACTACCTCTAGCTATATATGGGGGGCAAACAACTCTCTGTCTTGGCGGACACGAAACGGAGTTGTAGACATGCCTTATTTCGGTAGGACTCCATATATGGTAAAACGGGATTAGGATTCGGAGCACAAGAAAATAACACTCCACGTTGAGACAAATCCTCTATAACAGTTATAGATAGTATCAACTCCTCAATTAAAGTCAGCACAAGTACACCTTGTGTCTTCAAACGTCCATAGGACGAATAAACTTCTCTCGAAGTCATATTGAGCAAATCAACGGTAAGTCGTCCAATAAACAACACAGCTGTCAACAAAGATGACGAACGAAACTTGGGTCTCCCATAAAACCCAATAAAAGTCTGAGTCTGTGCCACTGACCTCCAAAAAACTGAAACTGATCAATCATCAATCAAATGACATAAGTCATCATATCTCATGTGGTGTCTGAACGAGCGCATAGCTCAATAGTGCAACATTTTGTTGCACATCGCATTGTGAAGAACTCATCTCATGGAATCTAAACGTGCCACAAAGCACAAACCTCGTCAAACAATACTCATGCAAGAGCATATGGTACGTATGACATCTCGTACACCAAAACTGCCGACGATAATAAAAAATCCATGACATGGTCAAAAACTGTCCCTATAGAACAACTGTCGGATGGAACCTTCTCAACGTGCAATGGAGCATCAACTCTGCAATTGACCCCTCTCAAAGAGCAAAGATAACTGAATTGTACCGAAAGCTGAACTGTACTAAATGTTGTAGTATCTAGCAGAAAACAAATCTCCTTGCACCACTACTGATCCTCATCACGAACTGAATAAAAACCTTCACATGCATAACAGCAAAATACTGGAGAGAAAAAGAGTAAATGCTGGCTACCAACAGGCTTAAATAATCACCTCTTCCATAATTTTTCTTTCTCATAACTGAATTGTGTTCATGTAATTGCAACAATATAATATCTCGAATTTGCATCCATAACATCACCTATGTAAATTCCATTGAATATGAACAATTATAAAACTTACTTGAAATTCCAGCCTTCAAATATGATAACCCAATAAACGAACGAGTCGTCATAGAACGCCGCATATAAAACCGCCTTAACGTTGAGCCCAAACTGCAGACAACTCAACAAACTCCACCTTGAACTGAATATCAAAACGATGATCATCTCAGCGGCAAATCATCGAACATAGGTGGTGCGGATAGAACCGGTATTGGGACCGGGATAGAGCACGGGTCAATGCTCGGGCTGAAAACAAATTGTTCACTTTGTCCATCTGTGCTAAAATAATCCGCATCTTGACTTGACGAAACAAATCTGATAAAAATGACTCTTGATAGAATCTATAACGCGGAGCAAATAACTGAATTAAATAGCACCTGGTAATTGGGAGTGTGGACATAGCAATTCAAGATCTGAAAATTAATTCTTGCCTTCACGTGAGTAGTCGCAAGGCAGCAACAAATATCTCCACGGCACCTGATGCCTTGGATCGATCTGAAACTTCAAAAGGTCATCACGCGCAGCTCCTCCTGGGCCACGCCACCACGGCTCTGGATCGAGCCAGCCCTCGTGTTGCAACGCGACCTGCACAAGGATCGCCACGAACTGCTGCCACTTCTTCCGATCGTTCCGATCTGGCTGAGTCGAACCAGAGACGCTTAAGTCTCCTGCTCTCAGCACGCCTCTGATCGGATCGCTTTGTCCTTGATCCATACTCCACGCGGACGAGAAAGAGAACGGTAGCTCAAAACTGTTAGGTTGATCTCCAGGTCGTACGAGCCCAACGGCTCGCGACCCCCTTGACTGCGCCCTTATCGGGGCGTCCATTTCCGTTATGGACGGTGGGCCCCTGTGACCTGCGCTATAAATAAAGGGTGGGGGCTGGGGCACACGGCATGAGGTTCACCGTGCCGCCAGTCACCCCACCAACACCCCCCTTCCGATCTAGGGTTAGCGCAGGCTCACGGAAGCACCACTGCCGCCACTGCATCGCCGCCATCGCCACTGCCATGCTCACCTCCGTCCACCATGGCCGGAGCCACGGCATCCTCTGGATCGTCACAGGGAGAAGGTACAACACCTCCTCCACCTCAGCATCTACTCGATCGTATCGATTTCGATTCTAACATTGGTATCAGAGCCTCGTTTTGGCTAAGATCGATTCGAGTAGAAGAAAAGAAAAAGAACAGAAAAGCAAAAGAAAAGAAAATTTCCCCTCCCGAAGGATCCCCAAACCCTAATTCAAAAGGGAAAAGATACTTACCGGATTTTGCCCTTGGGCACGCCGGCAAAGGGTGCCGCCGTCGCTGGCCGCGCCATTTCCTCTCGATCCCGATGCGCACCAATTTGGGGCATCGGGAAGAAGAACTCGAGCCCCTCACAGGGGCAAAAGGCAGGGGCAAAGGGGCACCTCCGCGGCTCCGCCTCCGCGGAAACGACAGCATCAGGGCGCCGCGGCCAGACCGCTCGACGGCGACGTGCTCACCCGCAAGGGGAACACGCGCACCGGCGAGTGGGTCGGCGACGGCGCCACCCTCTTTCTCCTGCGACGGCCGTGGGGGAGAAGGGATGGGAAAGAGAAGGAAGGGGGAGGCACAGCGCGGTCATCTCCAGCGCGGAGCGGCCGTCTCCGGCGCGGTCTCTGGCCGGCCAGCCGGCGGCGAGGCCTAACGCCGTCGCGCGAGTGAGCTGCGAAGAGGAAAGAAGAAAGTGGCTAGGGTTTTCGGACCGGGTCAACGAGCTACGGTTTTGATCTGGCGAGATCAACGCTGGACCGTCGGATTGAATCCGACGGCCAGCAGGCGAACCCTAGTTCCCAGCGGGCTTTTGGGCCGAAAGCAGAAAAGAGGCCGCTGCTGTGGGCTGTCTTACGCAGCGCCCGAGCGACAGATAGCAAGCAGGCCGTGGGCCGCGTATGTTTTTCCTCTGCCGAAAAGAAAAGAGCATTTTTCTGTTTGTTTTTTCAGAAACTTGTTTGTTAATTGTTTTGTTCATTTTTTGAGCAAATTTCATACAGTTTTTCCTATTCAATTTTATCCAACGAAATCTTGTTTAGGAAACAGAATAAAGAAAAAGAAATACTTGTTAAAACTATAAAAGTTTATGAATTTTTATTCATAATTTTTCCGCTGCAAAAGTAAATAAAAAGTACTTATTAAAGTGCAAATAAAGGAGGTCGCTGCCGTGGGCCGTATTACGCGGCGCGGCGGGCGATATATATTTATAGGCCGCTCACGGGCTGTGGGCCGCAAAGAATAGTTTTCCAGATTTATTTCTATTCAAATTTTTCCAACGAAATTTTGTTTAGATAACTGAAAAGTGACAGAAATGTTTCTGAAAAGTATAAAGTTTATGAATTGTATTCATATTTTTCCGTTGCAAATAGTTAAAAGTAATTGCATAAAAGCAATAAAGTGAAAATTAAAAGCGTGATAAAGTGATATTAAAGATGATTATGATTCTGTTATTAAATGACCAACGTTGTTAATAGCATGATCATGATTTGTTTATTATGTGTTAAAAGGTGCATTTATTTCTTTTATTGCCCAACGGTGATATAGTTTTAATTGCACAAACAGTGACAAATAGTTGGAAAAGTATAAAGTTCATGAATTTTATTCATGTTTTTCCGCTGCAAATTAATAAAAGTGCTCTTAAAGTGTAAACAGAAATAAAAAATAATTAAATTACAAGAGCATGTTAAAGGAATTATTGAAACAATTATGGTTTTGTTATTATTATGACCAACGTCGTTAATAACATATCATGATTTATTATTGTTTTATGTGCTTTTATTGCTATTTCTGCCCAACGGTGATGTAGTTTTAAATTGCGCAAACAGTTGCATATTTTAATTTCGACCAACGTTGGATTTTTATATGCAATTGTTGTCTCACTTAATTGTGGTTTTAAGGAGTGTACATCAAGGATGTCCCTACCCTCAAAGGTAACAACTACCTGAATGGAGAAAGAAAGTGGATTTGGTTTTTTGTTTGTGTTGAGGTCGACTGGGTTGTGGTAACTCCACAGCCAGTTAAGCCTACAGAGTCACTCAGAGACGAAAAGGATGTTGATAGTATTTGGAAAAGAAAGAAGAGGGACTATGCTCCGCTGGAGATGTCTTACACCCTCGAAACATAAAGTGGCTAACCGCCAATAAAAATGCATGACATTTATAAAGAAACAATTGAGCAAGCTATTGTCTGCTCAATTGTAGAGTGTGTATCGAAATGAGTTCCTTGAAAAGATAAAGGGCCAGTTCACTGGTTCTTCAAAGATATATGCTACCCAGCTGCTTCAGCAGCTGGTGACAGAAAAGTACATGTTATTTTGGACATGGCAAGTGTGCCATATGGTTAATAATGATCATGTGGGTGTTGCATTACTCCACAATGAGCTTTATTTATTATTTCATGTGAAAAGTGCATTTCAGTGTGCAAAGTGAATAAGCATGTTTCCTCGTCGGATAAAGAACAAAAGAAAAGAAAGAGAACTCATGACTCGTCAAAATTATGGCACTGTTTTTTGGGCCATATTTCGAGGGGAAGAATAGAAAGCCTCGTTAAAAATGACATTCTTCCTCCGTTAGAGTTTTCAGATATCGAACAATGCATAGATTGCATAAAAGGAAAATACGTAAAGCAGATTAAAAAGGGTGCAAACCGAAGCACAGCGACACTAGAAATTATTCACACTGATATATGTGGACCATTTCCGGTGAAAAGTGTGGATGGTTATGACTCGTTCATAACGTTCACAGATGATTACTCCCGATATGGTTATATTTATCCAATTAAAGAAAGATCTGAAGCATTGGATAAATTTAAAATATTCAAAGCTGAAGTTGAAAATCAACATGATAAAAGAATTAAAATAGTCAGGTCCGACCGTGGGGGGGAGTACTACGGTCGGCACACTCCATATGGTCAAGTACCTGGACCTTTTGCAAGGTTTTTACAGGAAAATGGAATAGTCGCCCAGTATTCTATGCCGGGCGAACCACAGCAAAATGGAGTAGCTGAAAGGCGTAACCGTACTCTTATGGATATGGTGCGCAGTATGATGAGTTATTCCACACTGCCATTGGGATTATGGATGGAGGCGTTAAAAACCGCCATTCACATTCTCAACAGAGTACCAAGTAAGTCGGTGCCCAAAACACCGTACGAGTTGTGGACAGGGAAAGTTCCTTCTCTACGCCACTTGAAAGTCTGGGGGAGCCCAGCTGAGGCAAAAGTTTTTAATCCACACATTGCAAAGTTGGACCCCAAAACAGTAACTTGCCATTTCATTGGCTATCCTGATAGATCAAAAGGTTATCGTTTCTACTGTGCAGACAGACACACAAAGTTTGTAGAAACGAGACAAGCGGTCTTCTTGGAGGACGAAATGATGAGGGGGAGCATGGTAGGCCGGAAAATTGATCTTGAGGAGAAGAGGGTGTGTGCACCTTTTCCGATGATCCATGAGCCATTTTTCGCCCTACCTGTTGTACCTGCACCGACAATCCCAGGTTGTGGTGCAAGCACCTGTTGTAACTCCACCCGTGACCACAACGAGGCAAGATTCGGAACCTGTCCGTCAGGAGCCGACTCGACCCGTTGTTGAGCATGAAAGGGAGCGACGACAGCCACATTTAGAAGAAGAGTCGCACGTTGAGACACATGATGCGCCAGAGAATGAGACTCTCAGAAGGTCTAAAAGAGCTAGGAAATCTGCTATTTCTAGTGATTATAAAGTTTATAATACAGAAACAGTTCATATGGAAGAAGATCCCACTTCATATGAAGAAGCCATGAGAAGCGTTCACTCTTCGAAGTGGCTAGAAGCCATGGAAGATGAGATGAAATCGATGAGTTCTAACAATGTTTGGGACTTAGAGGAAATTCCTAAAGGAGCCAAAACAGTAGGCTGCAAATGGGTCTACAAAACTAAGTATGACTCCAATGGAAACATTGAAAAGTATAAAGCGCGACTTGTGGCAAAAGGCTTTACGCAAAGAGAAGGGGTAGATTACAATGAGACTTTTTCTCCGGTCTCATGTAAGGATTCCTTCAGAATCATCATGGCACTAGTTGCGCATTTTGATTTAGAGTTGCATCAAATGGATGTAAAGACGGCATTTCTAAATGGAGATTTAGAAGAGAATGTTTACATGAAACAACCCAGGGTTTTTTCATGGAGGGGAAGGAACATATGGGATGCCGCTTAAAGAAATCCATTTATGGGTTAAAGCAAGCCTCTAGACAGTGGTATTTAAAGTTCAATAATACAATTAAAAGTTTTGGATTTAAAGAGAATGTTGAGGACAACTGCATTTATGCAAAGTTTAAAAGTGGGAAATATATTTTCCTAATTCTGTATGTGGATGATATTCTGCTTGCGAGCAATGATGTCAGTCTACTACTAGAAACAAAGAAATTCTTGTCCTCAAATTTTGATATGAAAGATCTTGGTGAAGCTTCATATGTTTTGGGCATAGAAATTCACCGGGATAGAAAGAATGGAGTGCTAGGACTATCACAAAAGGCATATTTAGAAAAGGTTCTAAAGAAGTACAATATGCATAAAAGTAGTACCTCACCTGCTCCTATAGTCAAGGGCGACAGTTTTGGGAAATTTCAATGTCCCAAGAACCAATATGAGATCGATCGAATGAAAGGAATTCCATATGCTTCGGCTGTTGGAAGCTTACAGTATGCACAAGTGTGCACTCGCCCTACTTAACTTTTATCACCGGAGTACTCGGTAGATATCAAGAAAATCCAGGCCTGAGCACTGGAAGATGGCAAAGAAAGCATTGCGTTCTGCGCAAGGCACAAAAGACCTCATGCTAACATACAGAAGATCTGATTCCCTAGAGATAAGAGGGTATTCAGACGCAGATTTTGCGGAGATAGAGATGATAGAAAATCCACGTCAGGATACGTGTTCACTCTCGCTGGAGCTCCAAACAGACAATAGTTGCATCATGTATGCAGAATTTATAGCAGCTTATGAGGCCACAAGGCAGGTGATATGGTCAAAGAAGTTGATACCCGACTTGAAAGTGGTAGATTGTATTGACAAACCACTAAAGATGTACTGTGACAACCAGCCCGCAGTATTCTATACTCACAACAACAAGTCGAGTAAAGCTATCAAACCAATAGAGATAAAGTATTATGTTGTGAAAGGTAAAATCCAGAATCAAACTATAAGTCTCGAGCATATAAGGACAAAGGATATGCTTGCGGATCCGCTTACGAAAGGCTTAACACGCAGTCGACATGGGTTTAATGGAAAGCCTATGATTCCTGGATTACAGAGGCCCAAAAGTAAAAGAATTTGTTTCAAAACAGAAAAGTGTATGGTGGCTGTCTGATTCTATCGGCAATTGAGCTGTGACGATGAAACATGCTCTATGCACTAATCAGTGATGAAACGAGTAAAGTAAAAGGTAAAAGTTGAGATCAAGGGGGAGAATGTTAGGTTGATCTCCAGGTCGTACGAGCCCAACGGCTCGCGACCCCCTTGACTGCGCCCTGATCGGGGGCGTCCATTTCCGTTATGGACGGTGGGCCCCTGTGACCTGCGCTATAAATAAAGGGTGGAGGCTGGGGCACACGGCATGAGGTTCACCGTGCCGCCAGTCACCCCACCGACACCCCCCTTCCGATCTAGGGTTAGCGCAGGCTCACGGGAAGCACCACTGCCGCCACTGCATCGCCGCCATCGCCACTGCCGTGCTCACCTCCGTCCACCATGGCCGGAGCCACGGCATCCTCTGGATCGTCACAGGGAGAAGGTACAGCACCTCCTCCACCTCAGCATCTACTCGATCGTGTCGATTTCGATTCTAACAAAAACGAATCTAACGAGAGGCGGCGCACGAGGCGCCCAAACCAAAATCGTAATAAACTCTCAGATCTCGTAGATTGGATCTCACAAAATACCTCAGTGAAGCTGCATGATGTCGGAACTGCCGCTGTTGATCCAATTAACGAACGCTGCGACGGTGCTGCTCCGGGAGCGCAGCGGAAAGTCTCCCGGAGCAGCGGATCGTCGGAACCTTCGGCTCTGATACCACTTGTTGTAAAACTGCGCAGCAAAATTAGATCAAACAAAGAACAAGAACACAGATTTTTACGTGGAAAACCCTTACGGGAAAAAACCACGGAACGCACGAAGGCGTATAACTATAATCGAGAGGAGTATTACAATACACGAGAGGACAAACCCTCTACGTGCTATCAATCTGGTGGAAATCTCTCTTAGTCTATTCTATGACTACCTCTAGCTATATATGGGGGGCAAACAACTCTCTGTCTTGGCGGACACGAAACGGAGTTGTAGACATACCTTATTCCGGTAGGACTCCATATATGGTAAAACGGGATTAGGATTCGGAGCACAAGAAAAATAACATCTTTTTTTTGTAATACACGAATTTATTTTAGGCCGAAAATAATTATTTTATACCGTAATTTTTTTTTGAACCCGTGAACATTATCATGGGTGAACATTTTTTGTTTATCGTGAAACATTTTTTTCAAAATGTAACCATTTTTTAATAAGATCAACCTTTTTAACGTTTGAGAACTTTTGAAAACTAGACAAAACATTTTTTGCATACGTGAATTTAAAACAGTATTTTCATAATTATTAAGAAGCTATTATAAAATTTATTTACTAATCTAATTTTTGGAATTAATAAAAAAATGTACATGTTAGTGGGCCGGAAGTCCAGCCCAGCAGAAGAGCATTGTCTGTGGTCAGTCCCTTGCAGATCACCACAAAAAACCAAAAACCAAAAATATAGTAGTATACTATGAATCTCGCTTATTTATTTTTTCTGATTTGTAGATTATGAAATCCAAGCTTAACTAGGTAAATCCCCTGTAACAATAATGTCCCATTGCTGGACATAACAAAAAAAATCCTTTGTACCGGACACGGCGATTCGGGTCATGGGTGCAGATGCAGCCATTATGTAAAACATTTTTAATTTTTTTCCAGAATGTCAAAAAATACCAGAAAAAATTTAGCACAAAAAGTTTTGTGGAGAAAAAACTTTTTTGCGACCTGTGCAAAAAGACAAAACAATGTCTCCTACAAAATCATTTTGGAGCGCCGGATTTGTCTTTTTACATGTGTCACAAAAAATGTCTTTTCATCGTGAAACTTTTGTGCTAACATACAATGTCTTAAAGTACATCTGAAATTTTTATTTTGAATTTTAACATTTTGAAAGAAAAAAATTTGAGCAATGGATGCATCTGCCCCCATGACCCGAAATAGATTTCCGCCTTTGTACCCAAGTTCTTCTCATGCACCCTCCTACGCCCTCTATCTCTGAAAGAAACCATAGAAATTTTCTCTAAAAGTTAGTTCGTGCAAAACACTATCAATATGTATAATATCAAATCAATATCCTTAGAGTTATTATGAAATATAATTTCATATTATATTAATATATAATTGGTTGCACTTTCTCTAGAAACTTGATCAACCATAGCATAGTTTGACTATGGGCAAATTTTCTATTACTTATATTCAGGAACGGATGAGTACGTACAGGTACGTGACATTAAAAAAACATATATGTGGTTCGGTCGAAACAACTATAGAAGAACAATAATATATATGTCCTGCACACGCTACCATTTTACTTGAGAGTTCCCTGTGACAATGGGCTAATTTTTTCAAAATAATACGCTAAAAATATTAAATTCTGGAAATAATACGCGTTTCTATTTTTTTCCAAAACTAGGATCCAATCGTCCTTGTGGTAGCCGACAGGAGCTACTCGTCCATGGCCAAGACGACTAGTCCCAGCAGCGCTGTTGTCTTCGCCAAGGACGACAAGGCGGGCCCAGTCGTCTTCGCCATGGACGACTTGGCGGCTGGCGAGAGCGGCGCGGCGCGTTCCCGTGCTGGGCGAGCGCGGCGGCCAGCGGTGTTCCGGCAGCGACCATGGCGTCGTTCCCAGGCAGCTTGGCGAGAGCGGGCGGCGTTACCGGGCAGCTGGGCGAGAGCGGCGGCGTTCCCGGGCAGCTGGGCGAGCGCGGCGGCCGGCGGCGTTCCGGCCAGAGCGACCATGGCGTCGTTGCCGGGCAGCTGGGCGAGCGCGACGGCGTTCCAGGGCAGCTGGGTGAGAGCAGCGGCGTTCCCGGGCAGCTGGCCAGCGCGGCGGCGTTCCGCCGACCATGGCGTCGTTGCCGAGCAGCCTGGCGAGAGCGGGCGTCGTTCCCGTCTGGCTGAGCGACCGCGACGTCGTTCCCGGGCTGCTGGGCAAGCGCGACGTCGTTGCCGGCCTGCTGGACGAGCGCGGCGGCGTTCTTGCGAGAGCGCGTGGAGAGCTTAGCACGCACGCATGCTCTGCCACAGGCTTGCTTGCATGAATCTGAGCACGTACGCACGCTCTGCCTGGGGGAGCTAGCACGCACGCCTGCATGAAGCTGAGGACGAGTGGCATGTCGTCATCGCCAAGGACGACAGGCCGTCTGGTCGTCTTCGTCAATGCCGATAGGTGATGTCGGCTTCCTCAACGACGATTGGATCCTAGTTTTGAAAAAAAATAAAAACGCATATCATTTCTAGAATTTAGTAAATTTCGTGTATTATTTTAAAAAAATTAGCGTGACAATGGCTCCTGATCTAGAACCCGCAAATGCTGAAACACCCTCAATGGTTGCCTACAATCAGATGGATGGGCACTTTAAATACTACGATCATCTTCGATCCCTGTTTCCTCCAGACAACTGAAACGTGTCTATGAAGCGCGAGAGTACTGATCTAACTGTACTTTCGTGGCAACCAGCACACGCCAAAGCAACCCCAGGTCCAGCCTGACCTTAATCAATGGCAATCAAGGAACGATACGACCAGCCTAAATCGAAACAAACTTGTGTTGTTCAGACGGCATGCGTTTTCATTACGATGAAAGCAATATGGTAGATCGTCTTTCCCATAATTACCATAAAAAGGCAAAAGCAATAAGCAACAGGACGGTTCACCAGCCAGCGCCTGGAACCTGAATGTTCTTCTTGCGAGGACATTGAATCGCTGATCTTGACACTGCTGATGACTAAGCCTGCCGCCATCAACTAGGTCCAGCTGAGGTCGATAACAAAATAGAGCTAAGAAAACGCCTATTATTAGTGTAGTTCGTGAATCATGACCGAGTAATAAGTTGTTGTCCTGTCAGATGACAGATCGCCAATGTACACAGTTCAGTTTTTGGCTCCTGCTAACTGTCACTGCCGGCCCCGCCATCTTCCCTACTTGATAAGTGCGGTCAGACGAACGATGATCCATCCAAATTAACACTGAAATAGCTCGCATCATTTTTTTTTAGAACCAGGACGGGGAGTTTCCGCATTGCATTATAGAAGAAGAGAGTTGATCCAATTAATTAGGTAAACCTGATCCAAAAACCATACAAAACGTGGTGTATCTAACTCATAGCTCGCATCATATATCGTCGATTTGATCTTTCGGCATTCCACGTCTCGGGGAGGCCGCTGATCGAACACGACCCATTCTGCAAAGCTCCGCGGTTCACTTTCGTGTGCAGTAGCTGATCGCCTCGATACAATGCACACTTGCGCGACTTGTAAAACCTCTTTTGCTAACCTCGTTTGATCTGACGAAACGTGCGCATTTCCGACTCTTAGACCTCGTCTTGGACAATTTTAGTCCACCGCAAAGGACCCGCAGTTGAAATGGAGAGGTTAACCCGATCGGGATTGAGCACAGCATAGGACAGGTGCAAGTGCCTCTCTTGTAATTAATGTGAAAACACTTGCGTAAACGAGAGGGTCCTTTTTCTTCGAGGGACCAGGGTGACTGTTTAGGCCTTGTTCACGGAGGCGTTATCCCGGATTTCGACACTACACTAACTCGCATCATCTATATTCATATCGTTGATTTGATCTTTTCTGCAACTTCACTTTCGTTGGCTCGCAACTGACCGCGTCGATACAATGCGCACTTGCGCAACTTGTAAAACCTCTAATGCTAGCCCCGTTTGATCTGACAAAACTTATCCATTTCTGACTCTTAGACCTCGTCTTGGACACTTTTAGTCCACCGCAAAGGACCCGCAGCTTAAATGGAGAGGTTAACTCGATCGGAACTGAGTACAGCATAGGACCGGTGCAAGTGCCTCTCTCGAAATTAAATGTGGTAACACTTGCGTAAGCGAGAGGTTCATTTTTCTTCCACGGACGAGGGTGACTGTTTAGGCCTTGTTCACGGAGAAGATTATCTGGATTCCGGAAATTTCGCAATACAGTAGTATGTTTACTAATCTGATTTTGGATGGGACAATCTGTAGATATTTTTCACCAACTAACTCAGTTTTCTCTAGATTAAAAGCTTTACACCGTAACTAGTGTACTCGGTTGGAAAAATATTTCTAAAGATTTGTCGTGATTATGTGAAAGCAAGAATTTCACCAAATGCTATCTCTTCCCGAATCTTGGGCTCTAATAAACAAGAGCTTATACAAAGAGGTGGTATATTTTCAGAAATGAAGGTAAACGATTTAACTTGTCTAGTTAATGAAGATTTAACTCGTCTAATTAAATATCGACTGGCTAGATGGGATATGGTTTGCCGACCAAAAGAACATAGAGGGCAAGGGAGTCACGACCTTCAGGTTAAGAACACAACACTCCTTGAGAAATGGCTTCTCAAACTCCCAGAGGATGGATTTGGCAAAATCTCCTATAAAGAAAATATATTGACTCAAACGCTTTGTCACAAGTTTTTTGAAAACCAGGTCACTCACACTTTAGGGCAAGTATAATGGAGACGAATAAATATTTCTTTCGCTTTGAATCATTTAACATTAAAAATAGATTAGAAATTAGATTCTGTGAGGACGAGAGGTTGGAAAACACCACACTCTGTGAGCAATATCTAGCCCCTCACTAGTACAGAAAAGCCTATCTATGGCGCACGGATTTGGAATTCTGTGGCGCATGGCCGATGCGCCACAGAATCCTCGCGACTAATTTTTTCCTGTGACGCACCCCCTCCGTGCGCCACAGAAATATTTTTGTGTCGCACCGTCCACCGTGCGCCACAGAACTATTTCTGCGGCGCACCCTTCACCGTGCGCCACAATTTTTTTTGAAATTCAAAAAAAAAAGGGCGGCCAGATCTAGATCTGAATCTAGATCTGGCCGCCGAAAATTCACCAGAATTTCGTCGGAGGCCGTGTGAGTGGAGGGGGGACTCGCCGGAGGTGGGTGGAGGATGGTGGTCGCCGGAGTTCGCCGGAGTTGGAGAAGGATGTCGCCGGAGGTGGAGAAGCTCGCCGGGGTGGTGGAAGAGGAGAGGAGAAGGAGGATGGAGGAGAAGGGGAGATGAGAAGTAGAGGAGAATGAGAGGAGAAGGGGAGAGGAGAAGGGGAGAGGAGAAGTGGAGGAGAAGGAAGATGGAGGAGAAGAGGTGAGGAGAAGTGGAGAAGATAAAGGAGAGAATGAGCAAAAGGGGCTCGGCGGGATTCAAATTTCGAATCCCGCAAACAATCAGAATTTTTTTCAATTTTTTTATTTTGTAAGAAAATATCGTCTGTTTGAAATAACTTTTATTTATTTTGAAATTTGGAGAATCTTAGAATTGCTGACCGGGTAAACCTAAAACCCGAGTGGAATCGAACTCGGTTTTTCTCTAGTTTTTTTGGCATATTTTTTGCATTATTTCGACGTCGTATGCAAAAGTTATGGACGTTTTACTATTTTTATTCGTTTTTCCAAAAGATGTCAAAATTCATATTTCAAAATTTCTATACACACTAAAACCAAACTATATCTCGAAGGATTTTATTTATTGATTTTTTATCATTTTCTTTTGCTTTCTGCAACACTAAAAATGCGATCCACAGGGGGTGGGATCTGAGGAAAAAATTATGTGGCGCACCTGGCCTGGTGCGCCACAGAATGTCACCTTTCTGTGGCGCACATGGCCAGGTGCGCTTGATGTCTACGCACGCTTCTATTCTTATAGACAGTGTTGGGCCTCCAAGTGCAGAGGTTTGTAGAACATCAGCAAGTTTCCCATATGTGAATAACCCAAGGTTTATCGAACTCAGGGAGGTATAGGTCAAAGATATCCCTCTCAAGCAACACTGCAATTAAGATACAAGAAGTCTCTTGTGTCCCCAACACACCTAATACACTTGTCAGATGTATAGGTGCACTAGTTCGGCGAAGAGATAGTGAAATACCAGTAATATTGATGATTATGAGTGGTAATTGCAATCTGAAATAAAAATGACAGCAAGTAAACTTGAGCCAAAATGAGAGCAAACGGTGTTTCAATACTTGGAAATAAGGCCTAGGGATCATACTTTCACTAGTGCATACTCAATAATAATAATATAATTGAATACATAGATATTTCCTCTTCACTATGCTACTCTGAACTATTTTCATGTTGGATAACAATTCATTGTGTAGGGCTACAAAAGCACACCTTAAAGTTGCATTCCACATCTAGGGGACCCCAATGTCACTAAGAGCGCCCCAAATAGTACTAGACAAACACCACAATTTCATAGAGACATCCAACACAAATAATAGCTCATGATAAATATTCCTGTAAACTTTAGTCTAATAGTCACACACGGTACGCACACTTTCAACTTCGCACCATGGGACAAAGGTGACTCCGGAGTTTACATTAATAAAACCACTCAAGTAGCATAATTCATAAGATAACAAAGAGTAACATCCATGGATCCAACTAGATTACAAAGCTCTTGATCACATAAAGATCACACCATGGGAGAGAGATGAACCACATAGCTTCCGGTATGAGCCCTCAGCCCCGTGGGAAACTACTCACGCATGGTCATGGTGATGAGGAGCTTGATGGAGAGGTGCTGCCCGGAGAGGAGACGGCGGCCCGCTGCAGCCACAGTGCGGCGGCGGCGGCCCATGGAGGCGGCGGCGGAGGCAGCCCGCGGCGGTGGCCCTCGGGGGCGGCGGCCCTTGGCCCCCCCCCCCCCCCTTCTTCTTCCTTGGTGATGGTGCAGCAATGGAGGAGCTTCTCCCCCTCCTTGGCGGCTGTCAAGAGGAGGAAAATTCGTGGCTTTTGGTGCCTCCCACGAGTTAGGGTTTCCTTTTTTACATAGACTCTCGGATTTCCGTCATCCAGTTTTAGGTCTCACGAAAACGGGCTTTCCCGGAGCGTCCGAACTCCAAATGGGCCGAATTTTAAGTCCAGCATTATCACCAGAAAATTATATGCAACTTTGCAAAGGACATGTTATCCATTTGACATCGTCTTCGAGGGTCAAACTGACAAACTCCGAAAAAAGTTCTGGGACAGATTTCTGGAAAGTCTCAATTTCACCACAATGAGCGATTTCCTTCCATATTTGTTAATTCCTACACATTAAAGTGTAAAACAAGAACATTGTGCACTTTTGCAACTATTAATAAGTTAGTTCCAATAAATATAATGAAGTTGCAAATAAATAGGGAATTTAGCACAATAAACTACAAAGTTCATGTATGCATTTTACATGCATCAGCGCTACAATTTTTTTCTCAGATCCCACCCGCCCCGCAAATAACTTTCTGTGGCGCACATGGCCTTGTGCACCACAGAAATGAGACTTTATGTGGCGCACGCCGTTTTTGTGCGCGCACATAAAACTATGCGCCACAGAATTATTTTATGTGGCGCATGGCAAAAAGATGCGCCACAGAATGTGTTCCACCTATAAGCGTTTTGCTACTAGTGGCTATACAATATAGTTCGTCACAGGAGCCATACATCAGTTCGGTTTTGGAGACATCTCAACCAAATGTGACATTCAATCGAGATTTAATTGGTCTTAGGCTTGTGACATGGAATACCTTTTGGGGAGATTGGCAACGGTCCAACTGTTACAACTTACAAGGGACGAAATACGCTAGAATCTATATGAGAATGGAAAAGTTTCCATGGATTCAATGTACAAAGGTTTAGGTTTATCATGTTGTGTCAGCTGATGATAACAAGAAATATGGAAAATGACGACACCACTAAAATTTAAAAAAGATGGTACATTCTTAAATGGGTTATCCTCATATTATCAATATATTATTTTAGCGGTTGTAGTTCGTCTAGGAACTTGATCAACCTTAGCATTGTTTGAGTATGGGCAAAATTTATGTTACTTATATTTAGGAACGGATGAGAACATACATGTACATGTCATTTTTTATTAAATAATCGGGCGAAACAACTATAGAAGAACAATACAAAAAGAGAATATGTCTTGCGCACGCTACCATTTACTTCAGAGTTCGCGAGAGGCTCGTACTACCATTTTGCAGTACTGTTTTAACTGTACTTTCATGGTCCAGCAGGGAGGCAACGCAGCACACAGAAGCAACCCATGGTCCTGACTCCCGACCTTAATCAACAGCAATCAAGGAACGACACGGCCAGCCTAAATCCAGTGGCGGACCTAGGATTTTGCCACTGGGTATGCCGCACAAAAAATTGTTATCCATTTCAATAAAATATATGTACCAATTTAATAAATAATTGTAAATTTGCATTGTAATACGATATAAAAGCAGTACATAATATGTAACCGAAAGATTAAGTACAAAAGATGCATACTCTCTCTTGTTCTTGAGTGTGCTCTTCCGCTAAAGTTCCATCCGACGAAGGATTTGACGTGGCGGCAGCCTTTTTTGCTGCGTGTTTCTGAAAAAGAGATGCAATATCCTCGCTTCTCTTCATAACTGAAAATTTTAGAAAAGCAATAGATGAGTACAACAATTGACTCGTCATATTACAGTAATCACATGCGTTCGCTCTCGTGAATTACTGATGAGTCGTGAAATACGTACTAGGTTCGTGGCTGTCGGCTAGACGGTGAAGGATGAACTAGCGTTCAAGCGTGGCGGCATGTGGCGTGAAGTCTGACCGGCCGGCCGGCGTCAAGTTACTGATTCTCCCGAAAGCAGCTAGTGCTGGGCATCAAACAAAGTAGCAGAGATAAGAAATAAATCACCGATTCATAATTCAGCTAGCTACGTAGCTGTATGTATATGATAGATCCATCAATGGAGACATACCTTGCTGTAGATCGATCGTCCAACGGAGGTGAGTTCCGCGCGACCTGGCGGCTGGCGTAACTCCTCGCCACGATCCGTGCGGCGTGCTAATTTCCTTATTTTTTTTCGGATTCGATCGCTAGTTCCCGTGCCGCTGACTAATACTACGTACGTGGGCTGGGCTGCAGGGTATGTCATGGCCCACCCGGCATACCCTGTAGGTCCGTCACTGCCTAAATCGAAACAAACTTGTTGTTCTAGACGGCATGTGTTTCATTACGGTGAAAGCAACATGGCAGATCTTCGCGTGAGGTGGTGCGACCACCATGGCTGGCGGTGGAGGTTGGTGGTCGACCAAGGATGCGGACTTCCATCTTGTGGCTCCTTCAGATTTGTGGGCGGTTCGAACTCCGAATGAAAGCTGTTCCGATAGGTGCCGACGATGGTGGTGACTTTTGATTGTATCGCTGCGGAGTCTCGACACCCAGCCCGGGGGGAGCGAGCCGATGATCTCCGGGTGAAAGTCTAAACTCCGCCGAGAGCGGGCGACGGTGACGGACACGTCGGATGCGTCGTTACCTTTTGGAGGCATCGTCTTGGAATCATTGGCACTCCCGGTGCGACGGTTTCGTGGCGGAAGGGTAGGCTTGCCCTATGGTGAGGGAGGTAGATGTCAGGGTAGCGGCCCAGGACGGTGGTGGTACATCGAGGCGGCTGCCTCGGTCCCCCAGGAGGCAATGGTGGTGCTATGGGGCGGGGTCGTGGCCAAGTGCTGTTTGGGTGGTGTGATGATGCTGTGTGGATAATAGGTTCGTCGGCCCGACTGGTTCAACTCTGAACGATGCGAAGTATCGTCCTGATTGCTAGGCCGGGGCGGCGGCCTCGGAGCAGACGGGGCTGGGTGGCGACCTTGTATTGTCCAGACAACAGAGTGGCGACCTTGTATTGTCCAGACAACAGGTTTATCAACCCTTACTGGTTTGACTTCGGGAAATGTGAAGTTCTTCCTAGTTGCTGCGTTGAGGCGGCGGCCTGGAAGTAGGTGGTGTGTGTATGTGTCGTTTGGTCGGCTTGTGTCATGTGGGCGCGGCGGGTCGCCTCGCTTGTGCGGTTTTCTGGCCCCGTTTTTCTCATAAGCAGCGCACTGTACAATTTGTTGGTTTTGTACTCGGTTTTTCTTATAAACCTGGTCACCATTCTATTTATTCATATTGTGATATCAACCACTTTGAGCTTAAAAAAGCAACAATACGGTTCACCAGCCAGCGCGAGGAACCTGAATGCTCTTCTTGCGAGGACATTGAATCACTGATCTTGACACCGCTGATGACTAGCCTGCCGCCACTAACTAGGTCGAGCTGAGGTCGATAACTAAATAGAGCTAAGAAAACGCCGATTATTGGTGTAGTTCGTGACCGAGCAATAAGTTGATGTCCTGTCAGATGACAGATCGCCAATGTACACAGTTCAGTTTGGCTCCCGCTAACTGTTGCTGCCGGCCCCGCCCTCCATATAAGTGCGGTCAGACGCATGATGATCTATCGATCCAAATTCGACACTGGAATAACTCGCATCATGGAGTAAAACTTTGATCTTTTGATCGGCATTCGTCTCCGGAGAGCGGCCTCTGTAACACGACCCATTCTGCGAACCTCCGCGGTTGACTGTCGTGTGCAGCAGCTGATCGCCTCGATCGATACAATGCACACTTGCTCCACCGCAAAAGAAAAACAATGCACACTTGCTAAACCTCTAGTTTAATCTGGCAAAACGTGTCCATGTCCACGGCAGAGGACCCGCAGTTGAAATGGAGGTTAACTCTTTTTTTTTTGCATATAAATGGCGAGGTTAAAGTCGATCGGGACTGAGTTCAGCATAGGACCGGTACAACCGTTAACCGTACAAGTGCCTCTCCTGTAATTAATGTGAAAACACTTAAGGCCAACCTAGGGTAACTGTTCATGAAAACGGCTATGTTTTTTTACGGAGACAAAATATTTGATAATAATAAAGAAGGGTTTGAAACAAAAATTTACAAAGCATGCCGAAGAAAACCAAAAGTCTACTCTCACGGCGTAAAAAGGTTCAAGTTTAAGGTGGCCTCACGCTAATACTACTATCGCTGTTCACTTTTATAAAGCATTCTTTATGTTTTATTATGGAACAGATACCAATTAAAATGAGTGAACTTACGCACTAAATATATCTAGATACATGCATTTTTTAGAAAAAATCCTTGAAAGTAGAAGCTTGCGAATGTAATACAAAACAAGAGGGATGGGAGCGATGAGTCATGTCGGAAAATCCTAATGTTATGCTCATTCCATAACTCTCAAGAGACGAGCATGAATAGGGAGGCAATTGCCTTGCGCCTATTTCCCTACAAGTCTATGCTTCCTGTTTCGGTTAATGTCTTTCGCTGACAAATCACAATCTACAGAAGCACAAGCAGCGCCGGGGACCAAAATTTGAGAATCAGTACGTGCAAGTTTTCCGGATATTTTGTTGCGTAAACATCGTCTACTTAGAGGGTTCGGATCCCCTGGAGCATCGCGGTGGAGTTGGGCAAATCGCAGCCTTGCATTGTCCCTATGGCCCAGATTTAATCAGGAGTAATTAGGAGGGATTTTTGTTGGCATGAAACCGCGACTTTGGTGTTTAAATTGCGAAAAACCACGACAATACTCTGGGATCGCATAAAACCGCGACTTTGATGTTGTTCACTCGCAATAAACACACATCGGTCATTAAACGCAAATTGACACCAAATCTAATGTGTGGGGCCCACTCAAAAGCTGATGTGGCATGTAGAGCCCCACTTGTCGGGACTAATTTGCATATTTTTAATTGGGTCCCACTTGTCAGCTCATGGGAGCCAATTAAAAAAGAAAATGTCTAATAAAAAGAAGAAAAAAATTTCATGTCTTCCTGCTCGCGCACGGCGGGCGACGAAGTCGGAGCCGTTGCGAGGGCGATCCGCAAGGCTTTCTGCTTATGCTCGGAGGCGATGGTGCGCTGCGTTGCAGTCGCCGCCTTCGAGCGTTTGGGCTGAGAGTCCACGCTCTCAGTCCCAGATTTGCGCTTCCGCCGGAAGCGGAGAGGCGCATCGTCTAAATCATCTTCTTCATCAAGCACCAGGTCGCGCCACCCGGCGCCTCCTCCTTCTTCTCTTCCTTCTTCTCCTTCCCCCTCGTCCTCTGACAAGACGGGGATGGGGCGATGGGAGGAAGGCGCGACCTCGGGGGTCGCGACTGGAGTCTCGGCCTTGTCGTCAGAGTCGCGCTCCACGACGTCGTTGGCACCAGTCGGCACCATGGGAGCCTCCTCGTGGACCGGAGGGAGCCTGACGAGATGGCGGAACTCCTACGGCGGCAGATCGAGCAAGGACAAAGTCAATGCAAGAGACGGAAAAGAGTTTCGAATAAAAGATGCGAAGGCGCAACTCGTGAAGAACACGAACTCACCTCGGGATCCAGGTGCTTCCTGACGTAGGCCCTCAGGCCCCCGACTTCCCAGTCCACCACCGGGTGGGTCGTGATGCGGCGCATACGGTGGGTGAACTATTCATGCGTCTCGTATGGCTGCGGGTCGTGGCGGCTCGGGTCGTGCTTTCCCCGATAGTCGCATATCAGGGAAGGTCGGGCCGCCAGCGGGCGATCTTCCGCTTGACCCAAGTCGCCGTCAGGTTAAGTCCCGTCAGGCCCTGGGTCTTCAGCTCCCGAAGGTGCTCCAGCATCCGGTGACAGTCGGCATGTCACCGGCGCTGGGGAGCTCCTGGAGGTTGCGAGGGCGGCTCGGCGCCGCAGAGAAAGGGGGATCCCGACTTGACCGTCGGGGGCCGCCTCCCGCATGTAGAAGGCCGTCTGCCTCCAGTTCACCTTCTTGGGGAAGCCGATGTCGAGGCAGTCCACATCGCTGCGGACTTGAAAGTTCAGGCCGCCGCAAGGCGTGATGGCACCCGACCTCGACAAGTTCCCGTGGAAGATCCGAAGCCATAAAGGGAAGTACGGCGGGCAGCCGTAATACCCCTCGCAGAGGCAGACGAAGCAGGCGAGATGGAGGATCGAGTTGGGAGTCAGGTCGTGTACCTGGATCCCGTAGTAGCTAAGGACGCGGCGGAAGAACTCCGACGTCGAAAACCCGAGCCCGCGCTCGAGGAATGCGACGAAAGTCACGAACTCCCCTGCTTTGGGCCGCGGACGCGGTGCGCCACAGGCGCTCGGTGGGGAGCAGGCCTTCCACCGCCGCCTGCTCCAGCACTGTCGAGGTGTGGACTCGGCAAATCCCTGGGTTGTGTACCCCGGGTTGATTGAGGGGGAGAGAGAGTGCGCGCTGGTAGTTCCGTCGGCTGACAAGCAAGGATTTACCCAGGTTTGGCCCCTCATGGTGAGGTAAAGACCTACATCCTGCTTGTCTGATCTGTATAGATGTACGATGATGTTACATGGTGGCCGCGAGGGCGAGGTGAGACGTGGTCTCGTATGGGTCTCCCCCCTATGGGGTGCCCCTGCCTGGCTTTATAAAGGGAGCCAGTAGGGTTTACATGAGTTTTTGTCTTGTACTACAAGTTGTAGCTTGTTGGGCTTCATGGGCCTCCAGGTGCTGGGCTGCATCGGGTACGCCAACGGTCGGGTGCCCGGAGGGTACGCCCACATCAGGAGCCCCCGAGTGTCTGGTCGATACGAAGAATCGGGCAGAAACTCAAAGCAGCATGTCATGTAGGCGTAGTCGATGCGTCGGGTAAGTACTCTTTCCTCCCTGGGCACGCCGTCTTGTTCCTGAAAACGACAGTTAAAGAAATTCGACTCCGGCCGTTGAGGGCTTACAGAGGATGCTTTAGTCGGTAATGTTTCGACTGAGTCTATCGGGAGCGCGAACAGTGCTCCCGATGGGAGTAGCCCCCGAGATTAAGCTGAATTGCTTGTAATTGAGGTTAATCTAAAAAATCTCTCTCAGTCGAAAAGAAATTCTTGAACCCCTCCCGATGGGAGTAATTTTAGGAAATCACTGATAAATCAGAGTCCTATTTCAGCCTGTTTGGCTTACTACGTGTTTGCACTTTTCGAGTGCTTGCTCAGCCTGAGGGCTTACTCGTGTGACTCGAATGGGTTCGAGTGTTTGCTCAGCCTGACGGCTTACTTCTGGAACTCGAATGATATTCGAACGTTTGCTCATTCAGCCTGACGGCCTACTTGGTGGACTCGACAAACATATCGAGTATTTGCTCAGCCGAACGGCCTACTGCGTTGTTGGACCTGTATGGCGCAGCCCCCGAGTGTTCGAGTGCGGCCTAGGTTTTCTTGTTGGACCTGTATGGCGTAGCCCCCGAGTGGTCGAGTGCGGCCTAGGTTTTCTTGTTAGACCCGTGTGGCGCAGCCCCCGAGTGTTCGAGTGCGGCCTAGGTTTTCCTGTTGGACCTGTATGGCGCAGCCCTCGAGTGCGTCGGGTGGCGGCCTAGGTGTTCGAGTTGGACCTGTATGGCGCAGCCCCCGAGTGCGTTGGGTGGCGAACTAGGTTTTCGAGTTTGTTTATGGCCTGTGCGGCGCAACACCCGGGAGAGCATCAGGTGTGGCCAAGGCGAATTTGTTTGTGCGCGGCGGACCAGAGTCGACGCGGCGGAGTGGTGTCGTAGAGGCAGTCGACGCGGCGGAGTAGTGCCGTAGAGGCGGTCGACGCGGCGGACCGGAGTCGACGCGGCGGAGTAGTGCCGTAGAGGCAGTCGACGTGGCGGACCAGAGTCGACGCGGCGGAGTAGTGCCGTAGAGGCAGTCGACACGGCGGACCGGAGTCGACGCGGCGGAGTAGTGCCGTGGAGGGAGTCGACGCGGCGGAGTAGTGCCGTGGAGGCAGTCGACGCGGCGGACCGGAGTCGACGCGGCGGAGTAGTGCCGTCGAGGCAGTCGACGCGGCGGACCGGAGTCGACGCGGCGGAGTAGTGCCGTGGAGGCAGTCGACGCGGCGGACCGGAGTTGACGCGGCGGAGTAGTGCCATAGAGGCAGTCGACGCGGCGGACCGGAGTCAACGCGGCGCGGGCAACGCTCAGCCCCCGAGTCTCTTATTGGGCCAGCGAAGGGGAGTCGACGGTGCCGAGTCGATGAAGGCATTCGAGTTGCGTGTCGACTGCAGCGATGAATTTGTCGTTGACGAAGCGCCAGCCCCGAGTGTCGGAGGTGGAGTCGACGAAGGCGAGGCCACCAGCCCCCGAGTGTTGGAGGCGGAGTCGACGAAGGCGGGGCCGCCAGCCCCCGAGTGTTGGAGGCGGAGTCGACGAAGGCGGAGTCGACGAAGGCGGGGCCGCCAGCCCCGAGTGTTGGAGGCGGAGTCGACGAAGGCGAGGCTGCCAGCCCCCGAGTGTTGGAGGCGGAGTCGCGCGGCGTGTAGCCGGAAGGAGTCGACGCGGCGGAAGGAGTCAACGCGGCAGACCGGAGTCGAGGATGTAGAGTCGATGAAGGCACTCGAATCCTTTGTCGGGTGCAGCGATGAACTTGTTGTTGTTGTTGTCGTCGAAGCGCCAGCCCCCGAGGGTACATGATGCCCTTCCAGAGAGCAGGCTTTTTGTGCTGGTATGTCGACAATGATCGCTGTCGAGGGAGTCGAAGTTCACCCACAGTAGGGGTGTGGTCGATGATGGTCGCGACTGACTGAGCCAGTGTCCCGATGACCCGTGCGTGATCGCAGCAACCACGTTGTTTATGATGCCCTCGCAATGCGACCAGAGCGATTAGTACATAAAATAAATATGTAAAATTAGTACGTGAGACAGATTGATGGGTTTCAGGTGGTTGACACATGCATGATGCATGCGACCATGTGCCTGTGTCTCTTCTTGCGATCGTCGATGGGTTTCAGGATCATGTAAATTTGGTGTAGCTGGTGGCAGGATCCACCGCCGCCGCTGCAAAGTGCTGCAATGATGATCTAATTTTTGCCCGCAGCGCATCGAGCGGCCGCGTTTCTGGTCTAGTCGGCGAGGTCTGTGGAGCCAGTGAGGCGGTCGATACCGCCGGAGGTCCAGGTCGGCTGGATCCGTATGATGGGCGTCATGTCCTCGCGAGTGCGATCCGCCGATCATGCCATGTATGTAGAAGGAATATTAGCCAATAAAATAATCAAAAAATATTGCAATTAAGGAGAGAGATTGAAGTTTGATGGAGATCGATCCATGCATATGGATTTGATTGTGCTAGGATGCTTCCGGTCTTGGTGGATATGCACGTGATCTGTAGCTGCATGCACTTGCTGCTGCCGTGCTTGGAGGCTGCTTTGATCAATGATCAAGCCCCCGGACTTGGTAATTGATTGAGCTGGTTGCCTCCTACCCAGCGCCACGCACGTAGCAGGTTGTGCTCAGGTCGCGCGTAACGCGGAAGGCGAGGGCCAGCCGCCAGGACTTGCCGTTGACGATGAATTTTAGAGACACGAATCGATGAGCCGGGCGGATCCGATCTGGTCGCGGATGACGATTTTGACCGTGCTTACGGACAGACTGCCGCCGCCGTGATTGACGAGGTCACCGGCCGCGATGTGGATTGGATCGCGGAAGGTTGTGCGCGGAACGCCGCCGTAGTAGTTGTTGACGAAGTTGAACATGTCGAAGTAGATGAACTTGCCAGATCCGATCTGGTCGCTGATGTCGATGAAGATTGGAGCCGCCGGAACGTTGAATCCAGCGCGCGTTCTCTCCCACAGACGGCGCCAATTGTCGAGGTGTGGACTCGGCAAATCCTGTGTTGTGTACCCCGGGTTGATTGAGGGGAGAGAGAGTGCGCGCTGGTAGTTCCGTCGGCTGACAAGCAAGGATTTACCCAGGTTCGGCCCCTCATGGTGAGGTAAAGACCTACATCCTGCTTGTCTGATCTGTATAGATGTACGATGATGTTACATGGTGGCCGCGAGGGCGAGGTGAGACGTGGTCTCGTATGGGTCTCCCCCCTATGGGGTGCCCCTGTCTGGCTTTATAAAGGGAGCCAGTAGGGTTTACATGAGTTTTTGTCTTGTACTACAAGTTGTAGCTTGTTGGGCTTCATGGGCCTCCAGGTGCTGGGCTGCATCGGGTACGCCAACGGTCGGTTGCCCGGAGGGTACGCCCACATCAAGCGCCCTTACTGACACCGTCGAGCGTGCCCAGTCACATTTGAGCGCCACCATCTTGGACAAGAACAGGCCGATGACGGCGAGGCGAAGGAGAAGAAAGAAACGACGGCGAGCTCGGTGGAGATGGAGACGAAGGAGTGAGGGCAAGGCAGCGGCAAGAGCAAGCAATGTGCTCGCCGTTTGCTTTTCCTCCTCCTTAAATGGGCGTAGCTGTGGCCCACTAACCGCTATTAGTGGCGACGCGCACGCCGCCCACTAGCGCCATGTGATGCATGTAAAATGCATACATGAACTTTGCATTATTTTACTTATATTCCAATCATATTTGTATCATATAAGGGTTATATCAATGTTTTATAATGATTTGGAGAATATTTCATAGTTTTCCCATTTATTTGGAATTAACCCTGTTTTCCAGAAAACGTCTTTTTTAGTGTTTCAGACTTTCCGGGAGCTTCGGGACTCCAAAGAGGGCAATGGGCTTAAATTTTCGAGAATTTAGTGTTTCAGAATTTTCGAGACGAACGCAATGGGCTTAAATTGAAGACCAGAAGCCCAACAGGATGGAAATTAGAGGGTCCCACGCGGCCTACTGTACCTGGCCGCGTGGGCCCACCTCTTTTCCGCCTCGTGGCTCCGATGCCGTCCGTTTTCGTCTCCGTGGTTTCGTCTTGACCTAAAACCGACTATAAAAATAGCCCCCCGAGGAGTTTCGCGAGGCGGCGGTGGAGAAACAGAAAACCAAGAAACAGGAGATAGAAGGCTGCCGCCGGATAAGATTGGAGGGGGGAACACCGCCGGAATCACCTCCGGAGGGCTCCTCCATCCCCCCTCCGGAGTCTCCATCAACACCACCGTCAAGACCAGCACCATCTTCATCGACCTCTCCATCAAGTGTACTCACCATGACCATGTGTGAGTAGTTTCCATCGAGGCTGAGGGCTCTACTGGTAGCTATGTGGTTCATCTCTCTCTCCCATGGTGTGATCTTTATGTGATCATGAGCTTTGTAATCTAGTTGGATCCATGGATGTTACTCTTCGTTATCTTATGAATTATGCTACTTGAGTGGTTTTATTAATGTAAATTCGTAGTCACCTTTGTCCCATGGTGCGAAGTTGACAGTGTGCGCACCGTGCGTGACTCTTAGGCTAAAGTTTACAGGAATATTATCATGAGCTATTATTTGTGTTGATGTCTCTATGAAATTGTGGTGTTTGTCTAGTACTATTTTGGGGCGCTCTTAGTGACATTGGGGTCCCCTAGATGTGGAATGCAACTTTAAGGTGTGTTTTGTAGCCCTACACAATGAATTGTTATCCAACATGAGAATAGTTCAGAGTAGCATAGTGAAGAGGAAATATCTATGTATTCATTATATTATTATTGTTGAGAGTGTCCACTAGTGAAAGTATGATCCCTAGGCCTTATTTCCAAGCATTGAAACACCGTTTGCTCTCATTTTGGCTCAAGTTTGCTTGCTGCCATTTTTATTTCAGATTGCAATTACCACTCATAATCATCCATATTACTTGTATTTCACTATCTCTTCACCGAACTAGTGCACCTATACATCTGACAAGTGTATTAGGTGTGTTGGGGACACAAGAGACTTCTTGTATCTTAATTGCAGGGTTGCTTGAGAGGGATATCTTTGACCTATACCTCCCTGAGTTCGATAAACCTTGGGTTATTCACTTAAGGGAAACTTGCTGCTGTTCTACAAACCTCTGCACTTGGAGGCCCAACACTGTCTACAAGAATAGAAGCGTGCGTAGACATCAAGACATTTTCTGGCGCCGTTGCCGGGGAGGTAAGGTAAAAGGTACTCACATCTTCTGGCTACTAAGCTATCTAGCACTGTTGCCGGCGTGTGTGTGCTCGAAGGTATCTTCTTTAGATTCTGCAATTATATCTTTTTGTTTCTTGTTTTTATTTCACTAGTTAGGCTTAATGGAAAACAACAAAAAATTAGAGAGCTATATGAAATTTATCTTGAGTTAGGACATGATGTGTTTGAAGAGAAAATTAAAAAACATGGAAAATTATTTGCATGATGGTAGCAATGTTATCACTATAAATTCTTGAACACCATTATTGCTAATGCTCTGGAAAAGTTTAAGCTTGGGGAAGCCGTTGTTGATGAATGTGATATTTTTAGTCCCCCAAGTTTTGAGGAGAAAATTTTCTTTGATGATACTTTGTCTCCAATATATGATGATTATAATGATTGTGATATTTTCACTCCACCTACTATTGAGGATATAGTTTATGTTGATTATGATATGCCTCCTATATATGATGTTTACAATGATGAATATGATATTTTCAGTCCATCTACTATTGAGGATAAAAATCATTTCGATTATTCTATGCCTCCTATTGATGGTGATTACATTGATGGATGTGATATTTTTACTCCCACTATTACTAATGAAACTGTTTATGCTTGTGTGGAGAGTAATGTACTGTTATGCTTATGGATCATGATAATAATGCTTTATGTGATAGCTATATTGTTGATTTTATTCATGATGCCGCTGAAAATTATTTTGAGAGAGGAAAGTATGGTTATAGAAATCTTCATGTTACTAAATTTATCCTCTTTATGATGAAGGTTTTGGCCTTTCTCTTGATTTGCTTTTATTTGTTGGGTACTTTAAAACCTACTGGTCCTTATGAGAGAGGGAGACACGGTTTCATATATCTCAATAAGTCTTCTCTCTTTTTGTTGAAATTTTGAAGTTGCACTTGCTTTGCCTTCCTATGCTAGTCACTTTGTGCTTTATTGATTTATTTTCTTACAAGATCCCAATGCATAGGAAGTGGGTTAGACTTAAATGTGTTTCATATTTTTCTCTTGATGCTCTCTTTCCGATGTGAGCATCATTAAAACTATCAAAGCCTAGCTATATGGCTATAAAGAAAGCGCTTTGCGGGAGGCAACCCGGTTATTTTTATGTGTGATTTTCTTTGTGTCCTCTTGCTGTAACAAGAGAGTTTGTTTTTAGTTTAGTTTCTGGAATTTTAATAAAGTGCCAAGTTTTACCCATTTTGGTTTGAAAAGTTGCTTATAGCGTTCGGAGATTTTATTCCTGCACGAATCTGTGCACGGTATGATTTTTAATTCTTATTCTGTAACTCCGAATGAGCTCATATTTGAACTGTAGTTGCAACTTTTCATCTCTGTATGCATGAATTTTTGCGGAATTTTTCGGCAAAGTTTGGTAGGGTAGAAAAATACGTTTTGCTGCTGCTGTTTTTCTGGACAGATTCTGTCCCATTTTGTTTTATGCATGTTTTGAACTTTTATCTTGAATCTTTTTGATTCAAATGAGTTTATGAGTAGGCATACAACATTATATACTTTCTGGACATTCTATGATGATTTGTTTGAGGATTATATGCAGCAAGAAACCTATTTGTTTATCACTACTAATGCACCCCACAGAAAAAAAGGGAGAAACGGTGTTTTGAAGTTTTTTCACAGGGATTGGAGGAGATGCACCAAGAGCTATCCAAGGATGGTGAAGACCATAAGCTTGGGGATGTGAAGACAACCCCACTGGACCTACACACTCTCGGTTTGCACACGTCTAACTTCTGTTTTTCGATCGAAACACTTTATCGCATAAACTTGGAGCGTCTTTTTGTTTGTTTTTGGTTTGATTGTTATTTTGTGAGACCACCACACTATCATTTATATGAGAAAGAGCTACTGGAAATATGGGTTGAAATATGTTGGATGCTTTTATTGTATTGGGAAAAGGGATGTTTGAGTTGATTTTTAATGATACATATAGTTGCATGATTCATGAGCTTGTTTATGAGTAATAATTTGCAAATGCTTTATCAAGAGCTATCACTTATTCATGTTTTGATGCTGAAAGTTATTTTACTTTGTTTAACATGGATTAGTTAGTTCTATGGACACTCATGCATGCATCTAGATGGTCAACTTTCTCCCTCTTGCTAGCCCAAAAATTCCAACAAGTAAAAACTTGTTTCCAACACCTTCAACCAAAGTTATTCCAGTGAGTCCACCATATCTACCTATGGCTTTATGCTATTCCGAGTATGTTATCATGATATTTGTGTTATCTATACCTCTGAATGAAAATTTATGTTATTGATTGTATGGGAAAAGTTGGTTATATAGCTCTCACGAACTTGATGCACACTTTACTTTTATTGCATAAATAAAACATGACCCATTGTGATTAAGATTATGATGCTAGTGGCTTGATAAATGTCCGAGGTTGGGAGTTAGCCCATATGTGCTGTCACATGCAAAGCTTTCAACATGCTCCTTTAGTTGATATCATGTACTTTTGTTTATGGATGCCTATCATGGTGAAATGAGGTGGAAATGAAGTAGTTTAAATGAGTTTGTATAAATGGTTAGAGAGACGCCTGGGCCGCTAATCTAAGCCATGCATCATTCATGGTGGAAATTTACTTACATGCTATGGTGAACCGTCTATGATGCACCTTATAATAAAAAGCTATTCCAATGGTAAATAAAAAGGGTGTTGAGGTTGTTCATCTTGTTTGTTTGTCTTGTCATTTTGATATGGGCTTGTTCCATATCCTGGGACAAGAGGTACCCCAGTTGACGCTCTTGATGATACTATTATTACTTACAATGATATATAACTTGAACTTGCTTTGTTTCCAAGTTGAGTAACTCATGGTGTAGGTACTTGTATTCAAGGGGCATGAGACACCTAATTTACTTTGTCAAGCACACTACTCATATTTGCTTTCACATTAAACTTTAATCATTCAAGATGCTATGATAGGGGTAATGAGAGCTTGACACCAAAATTCCACATTGCAATCATTAACTTAAGTAGAAGAGTTTGGAAGTTAGATGAAACTTATGCATGCTTTACCTCTACTCACATATACATCTTTCCAAAGTGTCCACCTTTTATATTCAGATTTTCATCTACACTCTATGACCAATGTAGGATGTTCTTACTTATCATTATGCATACATGTGGTCCATATTACTATCTCTATGTTACACTTTGTGAACTATCATTGAACATCCTTGCTTGAATACTTGATATCACTTCATAAACTATCTTGCATATTGCTACTCCTTTGAAGAATGAATCATTTGACTCTATGTAGCAGTAGCAATAATCTTTGATATCATTGTTAGTTATATTGCAAAGTCCATGTTAGTTTTATCACCTTCATACTCGAGGACGAGTATGGTTAAGCTTGGGGATGTTGATGCATGTAAAATGCATACATGAACTTTGCACTTATTACTTATATTCCAATCATATTTGCATCATATAAGGGTTATATCAATGTTTTATAATGATTTTGGGAATATTTCATAGTTTTCCCATTTATTTGGAATTAACCCTGTTTTCCAGAAAACGTCTTTTTTAGTGTTTTAGACTTTCCGGGAGCTTCGGGACTCCAAAAAGGGCAAGGTCAAAGAGCACGGTTCAGAATTTTCGAGAGAACGCAATGGCTTAAATTGAAGACCAGAAGCCCAACAGGATGGAATTAGGGTCCCACGCGGCCTACTGTACCTGGCCGCGTGGGCCCACCTCTTTTCCCCTCGTGGCTCCGATGCCGTCCGTTTTCGTCTCCGTGGCTTCGTCTTGACCTAAAACCGACTATAAAAATAGCCCCCGAGGAGTTTCGCGAGGCGGCGGTGGAGAAACAGAAAACCAAGAAACAGGAGACAGAAGGTGCCGCCGGAGAAGATCGGAGGGGGAACGCCGCCGAATCACCTCCGGAGGGCTCCTCCATCCCCCCTCCGGAGTCTCCATCAACACCACCGTCAAGACCAGCACCATCTTCATCACCTCTCCATCAAGTGTGCTCACCATGACCATGTGTGAGTAGTTTCCATCGAGGCTGAGGGCTCTACCGGTAGCTATGTGGTTCATCTCTCTCTCCCATGGTGTGATCTTTATGTGATCATGAGCTTTGTAATCTAGTTGGATCCATGGATGTTACTCTTCGTTATCTTATGAATTATGCTACTTGAGTGGTTTTATTAATGTAAATTCCGGAGTCACCTTTGTCCCATGGTGCGAAGTTGACAGTGTGCGCACCGTGCGTGACTCTTAGGCTAAAGTTTACAGGAATAATTATCATGAGCTATTATTTGTGTTGGATGTCTCTATGAAATTGTGGTGTTTGTCTAGTACTATTTTGGGGCGCTCTTAGTGACATTGGGGTCCCCTAGATGTGGAATGCAACTTTAAGGTGTGTTTTTGTAGCCCTACACAATGAATTGTTATCCAACATAAGAATAGTTCAGAGTAGCATAGTGAAGAGGAAATATCTATGTATTCCATTATATTATTATTGTTGAGAGTGTCCACTAGTGAAAGTATGATCCCTAGGCCTTATTTCCAAGCATTGAAACACCGTTTGCTCTCATTTTGGCTCAAGTTTGCTTGCTGCCATTTTTATTTCAGATTGCAATTACCACTCATAATCATCCATATTACTTGCATTTCACTATCTCTTCGCCGAACTAGTGCACCTATACATCTGACAAGTGTATTAGATGTGTTGGGGACACAAGAGACTCCTTGTATCTTAATTGCAGGGTTGCTTGAGAGGGATATCTTTGACCTATACCTCACTGAGTTTGATAAACCTTGAGTTATTCACTTAAGGGAAACTTGTTGATGTTCTACAAATCTCTGCACTTGGAGACCCAACACTGTCTACAAGAGTAGAAGCGGACGTAGACATCACCATGT
Source organism: Poa pratensis (assembly GCA_947311845.1). Classification (NCBI taxonomy): domain Eukaryota; kingdom Viridiplantae; phylum Streptophyta; class Magnoliopsida; order Poales; family Poaceae; genus Poa; species Poa pratensis. Next base: position 19,522,651 of record CAMZMU010000119.1, on the reverse strand, counting down.
CGTCCGGCGCCTCGGTTCCCGCGTAACCGACGCCGAAAATAACGGGCGCGATGAGGTCCACGTCACCATGCCGATTCGTATTCAGCCGTTGGATTGGAAGCCAGCGGGTCACGGCCATCATCATTGCATCTACTCCATCCCGAGGACGAGGCAGTCGATACGCTGTCTAGTCACATCAGTCAACTCGGCGTCAGGTGGACAAACACTACAACACAAGCGGTCAAAGATGCCGTGACGTCATCCGGAGAACTCGATGGGCCAACTCGGCAAGGAGGCGAGGCGACTTAGGATAAACGCGTCCCACCGGGCACGAGCCGGCATCAAACGAAAACTTGACTTAGTCCGAGCGCAAGCACCACCGATCACGAATCCATCCTTCGTTTTCCTTTTGGATTCTGGAGTTCACTCAGCGACTCAACTTGACGACTTGTGAAGACGAAGCTAGGCCAAGACGAGTCCCTCGTGAACTCGGGGGCTACTGATGGGGGGATGCCCAATCAGGTAGGCCCAAGACCATGAGTCGGACCACAAGGCCGGGTGGCCCAGAACCCACCCGGAGGCCATCTTTCCAGGATGCCGGGTCCCCAAGGTACCCGGTGGGCCGGCTCGAAGAAGGCGGCAAGCAGATATCTCCGAATCAGAGAAGGATCTGCATATCCCGAAGAGTGCGCTTCACGAAGCCGCACTTGTAGCGAGTTAGCGCCGCCTAGCTCACCCGTCGCTCCCTGTAAACCCTAGCCGACTCCCTATATAAAGCCGGCTAGGCGCAACCCTAAAGATAGATTCATCTCATTCCATAGCCGCTAGAGCACCCGCAAGCTCTAGCGCGCACGCCATTGTACACCCCAACACATTTCAATACATATAGCAGGAAGTAGGTCTTTACCTCGCCAAGAGGGCCGAACCTGGGTAAACACTGCGTGCTACCTCTCCGTGATCCTAAGTCGCCTGGCTCACACCTGACTTAAGCCACCCCCATGGCATCTGCCGTGACGATACCACGACAGTGTGGGTACCACCCAAAAGCTGACGTGGCATATTGTCAGGACCAATTTGCATATTTTTAACTGGGTCCCACTTGTCAGCCTCATAGGAGCCAATTAAATAAAATAAAAATGTCTAAAAAAAGAAAAGAAAAAAGTACTTCCTCCACCCCCAGCGGCTCCGGCGAGCCCCTGTTGCCCCACCTCCGGCGAGCCCCTGCTCTCCACCGTCGTCGGCGGCCGGGAGTGCAGCGAGGTCGGGTGGCGGCCGGCGCACGCAGGAGCGGCGGCCGGCGCGCGAGCAGGAGGGGGAGGGTGGTGCCGGCACGCGGTTGGGAGCGGCGGCCGACGCGAGAGTGGGAGGAGGGAGGGCAGCGCACGAGCGGGAAGGGGAAGGGCGGTGCCGGCACGCGCTCGGGAGCGACGACCGACGACCGGCGCGGGAGCGGGAGGAGGAAGGGCGGCGCCGGCGCGCGCGGGAGCGGCGACCGGTGGCCGGCGCGCGAGCAGGGAGGCGCGGTGGAGGGACGTGGGTCGCGTCCGCTTGTCTGCGCCGCCACGCTGCGCTCCCGGCGGCTCTCGTCGGCGAGCAAGAAGACAGGAAGTTTTTTTCTTCTTTTTATTAGACATTTTCTTTTTTAATTGGCTCCCATGAGCTGACAAGTGGGACCCAATTAAAAATATGCAAGTTAGTCCCGACAAGTGGAGCTCTACATGCCACATCAGCTTTTGAGTGGGTCCAACACGTTAGATTCGGTGTCAATTCGCGTTTAACGACCGATGTGTGTTTATTGCGAGCGAACAACATCAAAGTCGCGGTTTTATGCGATCCCAGATCATTGTCGCGGTTTTTCGCAATTTAAGCACCAAAGTCGCAGTTTAATGCCAACACCTAATTACTCCTGATTAAATCTGGGCCATAAGGATAATGCAAGGCTGCGGTTTGCCCAACTCCACCGCGATGGAGTTCAGTCCAACTCAGGGGATCCGAACCGCTACTTAGCGCATAGAGTTTTTATTTATTTATTTTTGCAACACCAAACACCATACATGTGTCCGTACACGAAGTTTTACTCTTGCGTTTGGAATGCAGTCAACCGTATCTGTTCTTGTGTGCATGCGACTGCATAATGGCTGGACCAGTGGGTCTTAATCATCCTAGCTTTTTTCATGTCCTGTTCCATAGACTTGTCCGCTGTTTTGCCAACCCTCTATATCGTCCTCCTCCCTTCAATACTCGTGCGTACGTTGGCAACGAGTTCACTACAATGGCTTGCTCTCAAACCTAGAGGAACATGTTGTTGAATGGTTAAGAGGGTGGTCGCACTCTTGCCCCCTAGGAATGGAAGTTATCAAACCTAGTGGTGGTGTGTGACAGTGTGAGTGTATGTGTATGCTGGTTGTATCTGCTGTGTGTGCGTCTATGATGTAATCTGTGTTCTCAAAAATATCAGGGAGATAAAACATTCTTACACAGAAACATCTGATGGTTTTTTCAAAAATCGGATGTCAAGATCACAATGGAGCAAGATACCGGAACACGGTGACTCTAGGAGTTGTATATAACCATTGTTGTCGACAATATTTTCTTCGTCACGGCAAACATAAGCTACGTTACTCTACTAATAAGCTCTAAGAGTTAGTATGCTTGTATGTTTGTCTTTTCACTCAAAAGGCATTTTGTATCTCGGCCACCAGTAATCCTGGTGCCAGAAAATAAAATTTATTGATTTGTAAGTTTGTCAAAAATTCAGCCAAAAACTAAGTCACGTATAATCTAAATGTCAGTTGGACCAAAAAAAAAACTGATTAGTAAGATTATCAAAAAATCAACCGAAAATTAAGTCACGTAATAATCTTCTTCGGTTATTATTTTGAAATTTGTTGTCATGCCACAAATTTGTTTTGCCAAGTGCATTGGTGCACATGAGCCAAACCCAAGAGTACGCACTTCCCTTCCCTCCTATGTATCTTTTTTTTTTTTACCGCGAGATTAGTCCTATTTAGTTTAGCCCAAACTTAACCCTCTTAGTTTTGATAGAGCAACACATGTAAGCAAATTTGTTATTGAAAACAATCCAAACAAGGACAAGGTTTCAAAAAACTGGTAAGATATATTTTATCTACAATCCAAATACTCCAGCATGATCGTTTTGTAGAAAATTTTACAATATGTGACCTATCAAACAATGCAAAATTTACAACATATTTAGAATTTTAGATCTTTTTTTACCCTTTTTCATGTTAAACATGTAAGTATCAATAATATGTGTTTTAACTTCTTCCAATAGTAATATAGATTGAAATCGTCGTCGATGGATATTTTGAGAATTTTTGTCATGCCATAATTTGTTTTTATTTTCTTGTGTGTGCTAGGTGCATTGGTGCACATGATCCAAGACTCAAGAGTACGAACTCTCCTTCATTCTTATGTATCTCTTTTTCTTTTGACCCGCGAGACTACTCCTATTTATTTTAGCCCAAATTTAACCCTCCTAGTTTTGGTAGAGGAACATAGGTAAGCTAATTATTTAAAAAAAAAATCCAAACAAGGATAAGGTTTCAAAAAAAAGGTAAGATATATTTTATCAATAGTCCAAACAATATACAAGTGGAACCTTAAAAACAAGAGGTTGACTCCAGCGTGATCGTTTTGTAGAAAATGCGCTAACATGTACACCATAATATAGATAGTAAAAATACATGTGTATAATGAAATCTCTATTTATGATCGTCTTGAATTGCTAATTTGACTTGTAGATATTTTTATACTAACCCGTTCAAGAAAATAGTGAAAATCATAAATTTGATATGTCTGAACACAAATGTAAAGAAGAGAATATTGGCATCTACAATACAATACTGAATTCACTATAAAACTAAATTCTACGGTACAATTATTGATTGGTATTAAAAATTGTAGATGTTCATATCTTTTCATAAATTTAGAAAATGTTAAATTTTGACTAAATTTATACTTTTACTTTACGTTCGGATTATCTTTCCATAGACTTGGTCAATTTTAAATTAGTTTAAAAACTTTGAGTTATATTTAATAGTATGCAATTAGGATTAATTTGAAATTTGGTGAAGTGCTGTACTACTGTAATAAAACTTGAGTAATTCGGGCGGAGGAGCCACCTACCTACTCGTAGAGTTGACTCATTAAGTCATCATCATCGTGAGTCTGCTGCCTGTGAGCGACAGGCTCGGTGACCACCAGTGTGGGTCCAGCACCCGGGCTTTGGCTTCTTTAAATTCTCCCTCCCGGCTTTCTTCTCGCTCCCCTCACCGCGAGGTGACACGACCACGAGCCAGCAGTCCAGTACAGACTCGAACGCAAACGACAGAGTACGCACGCACGGTTAGCATGAGCTCGTCGGGCCAGCTCAAGCGGCTGTTCCAGCTCGTGGTGAGCAACCTCCTCGCGGTCGTGGCGCCGGTCGCCGCCCTGGTCGTGCTCAGGGCGGCGGAGCAAGGGCCCGACGAGCTGCTCGCCCGGCTGCGCGCGCTCCGGCCCGTGCACATTTTCTTGGCCACGTTCGTCCCGGCCGCGACGACGGCCCTCTACCTCATGCTCCGGCCGCGCGCGGTGTACATGGTGGACTACGCGTGCTTCCGCACCACCCCCAACTGCCGCGTCCCGTTCGCGACTTTCTACGAGCACGCCCGCGTGTGGCCGGGCTTCGACGAGCGCAGCGTCCGGTTCATGTCGCGCCTCCTGGAGCGGTCGGGCTCGGCGAGGAGACGTGTCTGCCCTACGCGCAGCACTACATCCCGCCGTCCCGTGACCTCGAGTCCTCCCGTGCCGAGGCCGAGCTCATCGTCTTCTCCGCCATCGACGACCTGCTTGCCAAGACCGGCGTCTCAACACAGGACATCGACATCCTCGTCGTGAACTGCAGCCTGTTCGCCCCGACGCCGTCTTTCGCGGACATGATCGTGAACCGGTACAAGCTCCGCAAGGACGTGCGCAACGTCCACCTCGCGGGCATGGGCTGCAGCGCGGGGCTCATCTCCGTGGGGCTGGCCAGGAACCTGCTCCAGGTCGCCCCCAAAGGCTCGAAGGCGCTGGTGGTGTCGACGGAGACCATCACCCCGAACTACTACATGGGCGAGGAGCGCGCCATGCTCCTCCCCAACTGCCTGTTCCGCATGGGCGGCGCCGCCGTGCTGCTCTCCACGGACGGCACCAACGCGCGGTACCGTCTCGCGCGCGTGGTGCGCACCCTGACGGGCGCCAAGGACGGCGCGTACCGGTGCGTGTACCAGGAGGAGGACGCCCGTGGCAACGTGGGGATCAACCTGTCCAAGGACCTGATGAGCATCGCGGGGGACGCGCTGAAGGCGAACATCACGGCGATGGGTCCCCTGGTGCTCCCCGCGTCGGAGCAGCTGCTGTTCGCGGCGTCCTTCATCGCGCGGAAGGTGGCTCAGAACAGCGGGATCAGGCCGTACATCCCGGACTTCCGCACGGCGTTCGAGCACTTCTGCATCCACGCGGGCGGGCGGGCCGTGATCGACGAGCTGCAGCGCAGCCTGGCGCTGTCGGACGAGCAGGTGGAGGCGTCGCGGATGACGCTGCACCGGTTCGGGAACACCTCCAGCAGCTCGCTGTGGTACGAGCTGGCGTACATCGAGGCCAAGGGGCGGATGCGGAAGGGGGACCGGCTGTGGATGATCGGCTTCGGCTCCGGGTTCAAGTGCAACAGCGCCGCCTGGGAGTGCATCCGGCCGCCGGCGGTGGAGGGCGGCGCCGACGGTCCCTGGGCCGCCTGCGCGCACCGGTACCCCGTCGACATCCCCGACGTGCTAAAGCATTAGCCTAGCCACGCACGCCGCCGGCGGCAGCCTAGCTCGGCTGATCTGTCGTCTCGTGCACATCCGTACACACACGTCGAGTGGTTACAACGAAGATCGCCCAGACAGGCACACACTAGCCAGCCGCAGCCAGTAGGCCAGTAGCTGCTCTACCACAGCCACCGACCGGTCTGTGGCTCTGTACGTACTACGTAACAAGTATTCATTGCTGCATGCATCCAGTGTCCAGTGAGTTGGCGTCTCTCTGCACGTTGCATTCATGGGTCTTTCTCACTTTTCTCATCTTCTTCTTCTTCTTCCCACAGCACCTACGGCCGGGCCGCTGCTATAGTGCTAGATCATCGTTGTTAGTTGTTACACACATCAGACTGCTTAATGGAGGTCTCGCGAGCTGTGCGATGGGGTTTGTGTTTGAGGAGACGTCAGACTGGTGGGGTTTGGTCTAAGAGCATCCCTGGTAGAAACCTGATTCCCCTGTCCTGCCGCCGTGCTCCGGCGTAAGTCCCTCCATTTCTCTGTCTCGGGGGCTTGATAATGTCCTATGATGCTACCTTGTCCGTGCGTGGGTTGATGAATCCATGAAAAGGAGCCCGCTCCACGTACCCATTTGATACCATCAATTCAGCTACTGTATGCGGAACACGTCGCGGCGACAGTCATCACCAGGCAATGCCAAGCCGGTCACTGGGCGGATCAGATCGCTGTCTGAACCCACCGCTTGGCATCGTTAGGGCCTGACATGCCGCCCCGGTTTTATTAATCCTTACACACGTCCGTGCGTCGATTTATTATGGCCTGCCTGCCTGACATGGCCGCGCGGCGCCCACGACGACCGTTGCGTTACGTGCCTGATACGTGTCGCGCTCGACCGCGTGCGAGTGCGAGCTCAATCAATGCCGCTCGCCCGCTAACTGCAGCTCGGCGTATCCAACGGTCGCGCGTGGCGTCGAGAGCGCGCGCCCGGCATGCCGTCGGCGTCGCAAAGGGTAGCATGTCGCCGCTCCAACGCGTGTCCCTGTATTCTGTCCGCCTCGCCGGAACGGCGTCGGCATGAACATACAGCTGCAGAGTAAATGATCAAAATCTGTACTACCTTGTACAAACAAACACGGCACCAACAACCGGTTGGTATGCCTTTGCCTTTTATAGTTTTCACAGGAAGAACAACACAGAACCTGAACCTGAACCTGAAACGAGATCTCTCCTTCCTCTGTTCTCCTGCCTCAGAAACATCGCCCTGCAGGCACAACTGTTCGCATCGCTATCATCAGTACGAGACAGGGCGCCGAGGATCGGCGATTCTGGGGCTCATTCGCCAGGTTGGCCGGCCGGTTGTATGCAGCAGAGCCTGATCTGAACGTATGCATATCCGATGTCTGTGCCCTGCCGACACATGCGTACGAGGAGGAGCCAACTGCTTCCTTGACTGCATATTCTCTTGCCTTTTGTGTGTCCTGCCAAATGTGATCGCTGCATCTGCATGGATGGATATATATATGTGCTCTGTACAATCCTTGGACGACTCGGGGGGAATCCCTACATCGCCGCCGCCGGGCCCCTCCTGCTCCTCCCCCCGCACTGCCTCCGCCGGAGGGAGCGCCGGCAAAGTCGGGCGCGCCCGAGGAAGGCGGCGGCGGGGCGATTTTCTCCGATTCGTGGCTCTCCCGTGAGGATTTGGCGGGCTGGGGCGGCGGCGTTGATGGCGCGGCGGGCTGCAGCGGCGGAGTTGATGGCGCGGCGGCGCGGAGGCGCAGATGGGCGCGGGCTTCGACGCGGTGGCGGCGGGCTGGTGGAGCGCCGGCCGGAGTTGCAGATGAGGCCGGGCCCGATCTGGGCCTTGGCGGGCCGGGCGGGCTGAGGCGTTGGAGATGCGGCGCTGCAGGTCGTCGGCGTTCTGCAGAGGAGCTTGGTGGAGACTCCGGCGTGGGGGCAGGAGGTGGCCGCTCCTGCCACCGTGCTCCGGCGTCCGGGTGCGAGGAAGCCGGGGCGGCGGCCCTGGACCGAAGGTTGCAGCTGCAGCGGTGTGGCATGGGTGCCGCAGCCATGGGCGTCGCGGCTGTCATGGCCGGCGGGGAAGCTTGGTGGTTGGCGCCGTTCTCGTCGCCTTTCTTGTTGCTCCTCTCGCCTTGCGGTCAATGGACCTCCCGGGTGAAAGCTCTGCACGACTTCGGTCGGTGCCGACGACGACGGCGCCTTTCGCGTCATTCCCTCTCTAGTTTGCGTCGTTGTGGTGGTTCCATCCCGACCGACGTGAGCGGTCCTGTGGTATCCGGGTGAAAACCCAAGCTCCTCCGGAGCGGGCGACGGTGACGGTCACGTTGGGACCTTCTTGAAGGCATCGTCTTGGAGACCCAGGCCATCACGGCGCGGTTGGTTCGCGGCAGCTGGCGGGTGAGTTTTGGTGGCTGGGGACGTGGATGCCGGGGCGGCGGCCCCGGACGGTGGTGGACGTCGAGGCAGCAGCCTCGAACTCCCACGTCGCGATGGTTCTATGAGGCAGGGTCATTGCTCTGCGTGGGTTTGGGTGGCGACTTGGATGAAGACTGCGCGGGCAGAGAGTTCGTCGACCTGACTGGATCGCTTTCGGGCAATGCGAAGGTCGATCTGGTTGGTACTCCGGGGCGGCGGCCCCGGTACATGGTGGTTTTGGTGGCAACCTGAATGAAGACTGCGTGGGCAGAGGGTTCGTCGACCATGACTGGATCACTTTCGGGCAATGCGAAGGTTGATCTGGTTGTTACGCCGGGGCGGTGGCCCCGGAGCGGGTGGCGTGTGTTGTGGCGTTTGTCGATTTGGGTCGTGTGGGCGACGGGTCGCTTCGTTTGTGTAATTCTTTTGTATAGATTGTATGGTTTTTGGATCCGATTTTCCTTATAAACTGGGTCAATTTTTTCTATCTATTCGGACGGTGGATATGACCACCCTATACCTCAAAAAAAAAAGTGCTCTGTGGTGATCTGACTCCAGGAGGAAATATTGTACATATGCGGGCAAATTCAGCAAATTTGGCTTCCTGGCAAATGCTGACGAGATATCTTTTGGCTGAAACAGTCGGATGCTGATCTGAATATACGCACGAGCATGAGCCACATGAGGCACGCGCATGGTTATGTATAGCACGCCTGCACTTGGCAGTGGCATAGTGACACCGGCAGCGCTGCTCTCTCCGCCGAACACGCTCAAGATGCGAACAGTCCCGTGCTGCGCGGAAGATATTTGTGGGCCGGCCCACACAAGTCTTCCACTACTGGGTTGGGCTCACTCGGATCCTGGTATTGGACCGGGTAGTGTTTACAACTTTCAGCTACGATGCTGTTTTTTGCTAAAAAAAACTACTATGCTGTTTTCGTCTCCAAAACAATAACTGCCATGCTGGTTTTAGTAGTTTGTGTGTAACACCTGCCATTGTCATACATCTGTGAAATGATCTGATTTTTAATGGTAATTTTATTTTTGCTCAGTTTATTGTCATCTTTTTAACGCATGGATCACAAAGGTGAAGGATATTTTACCTCAAATGGATGGCAACATAGTCTACAGATGGGCACCCCTCACCATAGACGTTGCTTTGAGTTTGCCATATACTCCCTCCGTGTCAAAATATAAGTCGCACTAGTCACTTACCACACACATGTATGTAGACATGTTTTAGTGCAAGATTCACTAGTCACTTACATGAATCTTGCACTAAAACATGTCTACATACATATATGTGGTAAGTGACTAGTGCGACTTATATTTTGATACGGAGGGAGTACTATACTACCTATATTGCACTTTTTGCTCTTCTTTCTTTTATGTGTGGCTCAGTGTGGATGTGTGCATTCTAACTATCATATAGAAGTTAGGTGTGAATAATGGGCGCCCCCTCAAGTATCCTAGAGAAACTAGCTGGGTCACTCCTCTGTTTTTGTTCATTCGTTCGGCGCACAAATAATGGGCGCCCCCTCCAACCCGTTCCAGCGGCCGCTCGGCTCTCCGCACGAACCTGGCCGAGGCCGTATCGAAAGGCGTCGCCGGGACCAGCCAAAGTAACTTTGAGGCGCACCACGACGGACGGCAACTATAACGCTGCATGCATGCCCGGCCAGACTGTGGCCTCGTTCGCCTGTCCCCAACTATACAATCCTCCCTCCCGCCATCTCCTGCTCCCGGTTTCCTGTGCGCCATCGTGTACTTCACTTGGCATTTGGTTCCTCAGAGGGTTTACGTTTTTATTCTCCACGCATCGTGTGACTTCTATTCTATGGTATATTGAGTTTTTTTTTATCGTGTGGTGACTACGACATTTTTATTCCTGATCATTTGATTTGGGACGATGCTACGTCGTGGTCGACCACGATATGGCTTATAGCGAGGTCAGTCCTGACATTTCGAAAAAGGAAGAAAACGTTTCGCGAAAGGGAAAGAATTCCCGCATGCACGAGACAGTACGAGCGGGACGCACGGCCCAGGTGGGTTTTTGGCTGGACGCAATCTCAAGACGCGCATGCCCATAAATAGCCAAGGCACCCAGGCCCCAATAATCACGCCTCCCAGGTGTTCTTCTTCCTACCCTCGCCACCCCAGAAATCCCTGCAGAAAAAGAAAACAACGCCTGAAGGAACCCCTTCTGCCCTCCATTCGTCCCTCTTTCCCCAGGTTTCAAGAACAAAAAACAGTAGACCAGAAACCTGATGTAGATCAAGCTTTACATCGCCCCCAAAACACAGATATCTCTCCAAATAAAACACACAGATCCTGCTAGTTTGTAGCTGAAATCAAGAAGTACAAGGCTCTAACAAAGTTGCAGCAAACAGCAGATTCGAAAACAAACAGATGTAAGTTTCTTCAATGTGCCTTCATCAACACCATATCTTTTCCCCCCATCAGTTTCTTCAATGTGCCTGAGCTCCTCCCCTCAATCAGCAAGTAGACGATCCGCAATTTACATCCCTGTAATAATAAAATTTCTTGTCAGAAATGTGAGCAAAAATTGTTGACCAATACTAGTCTATTTTTTATGGATTAGATGTATAAAGGTGCAAAATTAGGAGCTGTTAAGCATAAAATCCTGGAATTTTCTTGACAATTAGTACCATGAGGACTTAGTGAAACTGATTTGAACACCCCTGCTATGTTCTACAAATCTTTTATTCTTATGGCCTAGACATTGTTCTGAACTCCCTAGAAACTAGTTCTTACACCATTCTTGATCTGAACCTTCTAAGAAAATCAAACATGTACTTGGGTGCTCTGAATCTAGCAGCTAATTCTTACACCCCTACTAGCAACATGAATGTTCCACAAAAATACATTCATGTAACATCCTATCATGCTACTGTAAAATTGACACGTGGATCATCTAAACTGTAACAAAAAATGCCTGTAAAAATACAAATGCAGAAAATAGCCTCAAATGTAACTGTATCTGCCTATATCCAAGTGTTTTAGAAGTATATGCATGTATATCTGGCAAAGTAATCAAACTGCAAGTACGATGTATTTTCATTCTGGCGTGCAATCAAAAACATACAGTAGTTGTAAACATACATCCATGCGGGTGTAGAATTATATCGATGGATAACAAATAGTAGATGTAAACATACATCTATCTGAAACCAACAATGATTCAATGAACATTACTGGCTGCAGCAGTTACTTCTCTTACATTTTGTTCTCAGCAGTTCATCATATACTTACATCCATTGACGGGTGTGTGGAGAAAACCTTCATCAGATTAACAGGAGATGTAAGTTCCCCATGTTCTTGTTATTTCTTTTATGTCTCCGGGAGATATAATATCCTGAAGGTGAACCTGGGCACCTGATGAAGCTAGTTGCTATGGATGTCTCCCCTGGCCGCTTCTACTTTTAACAACCAATCTGAAGCAGAACTTGCATCTATCTTTCTTACACCCACACCTGATAGCAACAAGTTTGCACCGGGAACTAATTCATATCTAAGAAGTTGTAGAAGCATGAGTCCATCTATTTCTACTATTCTTACACCCCATCTGACTGAAAGCCTGGGGACATGTAAAAGTGGCCCATGAATCATCCTTGGTAGTTTTGTATCATCCTCTTTGCACACTCCTTTCCTGTAACACAAGGAATAAAATTAGGGTGTAAAAAAGAATCCTGGAAGCAAAAAAATGCTTATATGCATATAAAATAGTTGTTTGATGCATGTTAAAGCCTAGCATAAGCATTACAATTACTAGGATGCTAATCTATCTGCTGGGTATAAAAAATGGCATGTAAATTCCATGTAAAATTTCATTGAATTGGGTGTGGAATTAGGATGTAAAAATCCCTCATCCACCTCAAATTTCTTCAGGAAATAGTAGGGGAAAATTACTTACATTGCCATTAGCTTCAGAAAAACAGTAGCTTAATTTCATGCCCGTGCCAAGAAGAACCCAGATTTCCCTCCCCTCATTTCCATTAGTTGTTAACCAGGCATGTAAGTTTCCTCCACTCCAAAATCCCCCCAGATTACATTAATTTCAGTTTCACTCAATAACCAAAATAGAATATTAAGTACTTACATTCCATTATCTTTCGGGGGAATTACATACAAAATATAAATTTACATCCCCACTAGAGATGTAAAATGCTTTGATGGTATGCCCATAACCATAATTAGTCTTTACTAGTGAAACCTGAGCATGTAATTTTACATAAAAATAGGTTATATTTCTATTGACAAATCCCCCTATATTATTCTGCATTAGTCTTAACTAGTTAAACCTGAGCATGTAATTTTACATTAGGTAAAAATAGATTATATTTGCATTGACATATTGCCCTATATTATTCTGCATTAGTCTTTACTAGTGAAACATGAGTGTGTAATTTTAAATCAGGTAAAAAATAGGTTATATTTCCATTGACAGATTCCCCTATATAATTTCATATTGGCAACAAAAATCCATGTGGATCAGATAGCTATCATATAAACTAGCTGTTTTTATACCAGAGCAGTACATACACCCCCCTGAACAACAAAAAGGGCCCCCAACAAAGGCCCATTCGTTCCTTTTTTTTACTAGCTGGGAGCGCCGTGAACTCGTGTACGAGAGCACAGAGCAGCGAGACGAACATGATTCGACGTTTTTACATCTACGTAAGAATGTTACCAAGTTTGCGCGGACACAAAAGTTACCCAAGATTTCATTAAGCACAAAAGTTAACCAAATTTCAATAAGCACAAAAAGTTGACCGAGTTTCAGTAAACACACAGTTTACCAAAGTTTTCAGTAAGCACAAAAGTTTATCGAAAGTTCAGTAAGCATATTGTTAAGCAAGTTTCAGTACTCCCGGGAAAAAGAGCAACAACAGTATTGCAAAAAAGTCTCTACTCCCCAGCACTACTACAACTGATGCATAGCAAATGACATCTATGTAAAAAATTACAGCAGAACACTCACATCTGCTAATAGGATGCCTAGCAAATGACACCTATCAAAAAGATTACATCAGAACACTCACATTTTGCTAGTTTACATCTAAAACATGTTGTTATAACTGATGACAGCAACAATTTGCTGCTACGAGTAAGATACCTAGGTCTGAACAAGTCACGTCTACTAGTATGATGCCTAGCAAATTACATCTGGGATTGGCAAATCAGAAAAATCCGCCACCTAAAAAAATCCCCAAAAAATACACCTACAAATGACATCTACACCCCGTACAGTCTCCTCCTCCCAACCTATCACGCTCCCTGAACAGCAACCTCTGCTCCCCTGAACGGGATGCATCCCCGTCCCCTAGCAAGTATCATCGAACGGGATCGCAGGGCGACAAAAGGCATCTCCAAACGATTTGCGGGTACTAAGCACGAAAAAAAGTGCCGTACATAAAAAGCATTGGATGCAGGAAACACAATGGGGCGGAGATCTGTGGGGTTACCTGGCTGGAACTGCCGGCGATGCTCGCAGCGAAACCCTCGGGACGACTATCTCGGCGACGGAGCCGCTCTCCCTTCTCCTTCTCCAGCACTGCTCCGGCTCCCTCCATCTCCGCCCCCGAGGTTGCTTCCTTTGATCGACTCGCAGGAGTCCGTCGATCTCCCGAGTCGACGCCTCGACGGGGAGAATCGCCGGAGAAGACGGGCGGAAGAGAGGAAATGCGGTTTCTCTCTCCCCGGCCACTTAACTGCTAGGTGCACGCGACTCGGGCAAATATGTCGGAGCGAGGGGTCGCGCGCACCGTCAGATCTCCATCGCGCGGTCAGAACAAGTGAGCACACGATAAGCCAGAACGAGGTCGACCAAGAAAAAGAAATTGCGATTTGATATGGTCACATATTCTCAAGCTCCCTTGTCAGGTCAATGCATGATTGACTATGTCTCTCACACACGCGAAAAGAAGGCCACGATTCACCCCATGTTCACCCCTTGGATGTACTATGTTTGATGTCTGCGTCTAGGTGGTGACAGCAAATTTATTTTGGACTTATCACCGTGACGTAGGTGTGTAGAAAAAAAGGAACCACGCATGTGCATGTCTATTTCACTTAGTTGCACTCTTACATACATTGTTTAACAGAGCTACACGCATCATATGCGCAGTGTGAAGGCTTAATAATCACACAAGTAGCTTTACACGCATCATATGCGCAGTGTGAAAGCTTATACTCGGGTTTACTTCTTCAACATGGTGAATGATGGTTAGAGACACCCATTTAAAAGGAAGAAAAAACTTCGGCTTACTTCATGCGTTTATTTTATTTATTTGAGTCTTAGGTATGCCACAAATATTAAGAGAGGTTTTCATACTGAACAACATGGGGTGTTCACGAGAAATCTTACATTTAGACAGTTTCTCGAACCTGAATTCTGAGTGGATTCCGAGCGAGTCAGAATATTTGGAATCAATCCCGAGCAAGTCGGATTTTCTCCAACACGTCCGAAGTTAATTAGGTTCATATCTAGGTAATGTGGTTTGGCCGGTGTCGAATTGGTCGTTTGGATCCCCATAATTCTGGATGCATTCCGGAGGGCACGAAATTTGACCCACAAGACTAGTTTTTGGTGGACCTATTTAAATCCCCTCTTTTTTTTATCTAAAGCAAAGCAACAAAATATTTTGACTTTCTCCCTGCACCATTCTCGAGCACCTCAAAAGTCTAGGACCTCCCAATTCCACCATTCAAATCCAAATCCCATTTGGGCCTTGTTTATTCCAAATGTTTTTTTAGGCGATGGCAAGAATGGGAATGCGAATGAATTTGATGAACACCCAATCCCTACAAACACTCCTCCCCTAAATTACAATAGCATAGATTAGACTTTTTGTGTTAGGCAAAAATAAGTGAGTCGATAGGGAATATTTGGAAATTATCTCTTCCAATCCCTAAAATACACACACTAGAGAGAATCAAAAAGAGGATACCTAAATCTACAATTACACCAAGCCACTAGCGATTGAGCTCGTACTTCCATTTTTCAAAACAAAAAAAAAACTCGTACTACGAGGGACTCTCCTAGCAAGCACCCACACGGGATCCGGATCGCCGGTTGAAAGAGAACTTGCCTGTGGCAAGATGGTTAGGTGGGTGGTTGTACCCCCAGCCCACCAGAGTTCAAACCCCAGGTTTGACGCTGGTGTTTCTCATTTAAGGCGGAATATTCTTCAGTGGGAGGCGACGTTCCCGTCGACAGCGAGGCGCCCGTGGTGACTTCGTCAATCTCAAGACTCGACCCGCCGGCTCAGTCTCTCGGAGGTGCTCATAGGGGTAGGGTGTGCGTGCGTGCGTTCATAGGGGTGAGTGTGTGCGCGTGTATATGAGCGCTTGCGTTGTACTGTGTTTCGCAAAAAAAAAAAAAGATCGCCGGTTGAAACCGCGGCTCCCTCCCCGGGACCAAATCTGGGAAGCTGGCGGGCGAGGTCTCCAGCCTCCAGCCAGGCGAGCGGGCACCCATCTCCTCCCATTTGTTTACTCCGGTCTGCGGCGGCCGGGAATCTCTCCCCTCACGCTACCTGCCGCCGGTGCGAGTCGTCGACACCCCACCCCCAGCTCACCCCGCCCCTCCCCTCCGCTCCCCGCACCGGCGGACGGCGATCGATCCCAGCTAGCCATCGAGCTAGCTAGCTGCCGCCAACCCAGCCAGCCCCGGCCGCATTTCATTACTCCATCACCCATCCCCTGAGCAGAGCTCCCCCGCACTACGCGCCTCCGCTGTGCGCGCATCACGCGACGTTGACGTTGATTGGCATGCCCCTTACCCCTCCCGCCTCCCCACCGCCACCGCCACCCCGTCCCATCCACGCGGCCGAGTCCTGACCCGATGGCGACGGCGACGGCCGATGCGGCGGCGGAGATCGTGCGGGAGATCGCGGCGGTGGGCGCGGCCGACCTGGCCGCCGCCGCCGACCCGCTGCGGGCCGACTGCCTCCGCCTCGCGCGGAAGGTCTCCCTGCTCCCGCACCTCCTCGCCGAGGTCGCCGAGTCCGGGGAGGCCGCCGACGCGGGGGAGCGGTGGGTGCGCGAGCTGCTCAGGGCGCTCCAGGCGGCCAGGAGGTTCATCGCGCTCGGGCGCGCCGCCCCCGCGCCCGCGACGGATCAGGTGACTGCCGGCCGGGGACCCTTTGCTTGCTTGAATCGCGCCACCTGCATTGCTCGTCGCGAGATTCCGTCGAACACATGCAGCGCGATTCGTTTTCTTTCCGTTTGCTTGCTAGCATCAGTCCTCGTCCACGTTCGTCAATAATTGGTGTGTCCGGCAGTATTTGGCAGATACACGTGTGACTGTTAGTTTCTCTTGAGCATGATAGATCGCCGCTCCGCCTTGCAGCTACTCCTTCCTCGCACTGTGATATCTCTGAAGTGCTGCGGATCTAATTAGACTCGGGCACGTCGTGATACTGTCTTGTCAAAGCAAAGCTTGCCCCACGATGTCTCGATCTCAGATGAATTTAGACTTATGTGCACCACGATCAACGAAGGTGGTGGCAGGCAACATCTTAGCATGCTTAGCAATGAGCCAAGGACCCTGCCATAGGTGTTCTCCGAAATGCTCATTGTCATTGCCGATTTGTAATTTTGTATTGCTTGCCCATTACTGAAATCTTTCAGCATTATCAGATGAAAAGCCACTTTGCAACCCTCATTGTGTAAAAAAGCAATGCATATTACACCAACATAAATAAACTCATTGCACATACAAATTTGGTTGCTTCAAATTATGTCTTAGATTTTCTTATCTAAATTGACATTACTTACTGGAGACTTTTGATACAGATCTGGTCTTGTAGTTCATCAAAATAGTTTTGGGTCTTAAAACCAGACTATGCTACTTAAGATAGCAATGGCAAGTTTATGTGACTTTGTGTGCTATGAAGTGGATATGCGAGTCATTTTACTCATAAATCATCCATCCTAAAATCGGTCCAAGGTGTTGTTAGACCATTCTCTCATTTTTTTTCTTGAACCTTTGAGAAGTAGCATGTCAAGCTTCAGTTTCCTTGGTGAATTAGTGTTTGTCAGTTGTCACTGTAAATCTTTACTTTATTCTTCCTATTTTTCCAGGAAGTTTTACTTCTATGAGCTATTTGTCCTCATGTTCCTATTTATGTCAGGATTTACCTTTGCACAGTTTTTAATCTTAGCAAACTATACTATAACTAAATTCTTTCCTCAGACGAAGCACAATCCTATGAAGCTTTTAGCTTGTGTTGCCTGCAGAGTTGTTCTCTCTACTTGGTTATGTTGGTGGGGCCAAACTGATCTTTTTTGAATGAAATAAGCTGCACATGTTTCTTTGTATACCTAATCTTCGAGGAGGCTAGCACTGTAGCACACGATTCTACCAATGGACATGAATGGCTGTAGAAATATCGTTTTTCTGCATACGCCTTAATAATTCCTAATGCAAAATTTTCATGTCTAACAAATGTTAAAGTTACATGGAAGGTGTGAACATGAAATCTCTAGCTCGCATCTCGGTATCAGTTCATTATCCTTTCAGATGTTGCATATCACATTGCCATTCTTGTTCTAATCGCTTATTTTGATACGTGCATTTCAATTGACTTAGTTAATACCAGCCTTCTTAATGTAATCACCAACACATTTGTGTATAGGCTGACCTGACCCCGTTACACTTTTTCGCATGTAATATCATGTTAGTACCTTTAGTTCTTATGTTTTTTTCTTTTCATTGTTTAGGATGTCATCGAGAAGAATATTGCTGTTCAATTTAAGTATGTGACTTGGCAGTTGCAAACAGCTCTAACAAACCTACCACATAGCTGTTTTCAAATATCAGAGGAAGTTCAAGAAGAGGTATAGTTAACCTGATTGACTGATACTTTACAAATATTGCTCCCTCATTAATTAATCATTGCTGTTTGAATTTATAAATCTGTAGGTTGATTTAGTGCGGGGTCAGCTTAAAAGAGAAAGGGAGAAGAAGGGAGCCCTTGATGTAAACATTTTTTCAAAAATTCATGATATCTTAATTCGTCATGCTGATACTGTTGGATCACAATCTCAAGAACCAAACGACCAGCCAGAGACATTGCACATGGAAAACTTCAGCAGTGATCACCTAGAGTTGCAAAATATTGCTTTACTAGTTTCAGAAATGAGCGGGATATCAAAATCTGACATCAAAAAAATAACATCTGAGCTTATTGAGGGACTTGAAAACACTGGAGGTTCTGATTCTGCAGAACTTATCAATGTTGATACCCAAACAAGTGCCGAAGCAAAAGGCCCGCCTGACGAAGTTAAGAAGCCTGAATCTGTAGCAATGCCTGAAGATTTTCGTTGCCCAATATCTCTTGAGCTGATGAGAGATCCTGTCATTGTGTCAACAGGACAGGTAAATTTGCACACTATCACCTCTATTATTCTTTTCCACTGCACTTAAGAAACTGCACATTATCACCTCTATTATTCATTTGCACTGCACTTAAGAGGGTTTCTGCGTATGTTTCAAACATAATTTGGCATCTGCTGACGATTTGCTCATTAATGTCGTAGACGTATGAGCGTGCTTTCATTCAAAGGTGGATTGACTGTGGGAACAAGACCTGTCCAAAAACTCAACAGAAGCTCCAAAACCTCACATTAACCCCGAACTATGTTTTGAGAAGTTTGATATTGCAGTGGTGTGAGGAAAAAGCGATTGAACCACCTACGAGATCAAAGTATGAAGGTTCTTCTGTAGAGGTGGGCCAGGAGAGATTAGCAATTGAAGCATTAGTACGCAATCTCGCTTGCAGCTCGTTGGATGAACGTAAATCTGCTGCTGCTGAAATAAGATCTTTGGCCAAGAAAAGTACAGACAACCGTATGCTTCTAGCAGAGTCGGGTGCTATTCCTGCTCTAGTGAAACTTCTGTCCTCAAAAGACCCCAAAACGCAAGAACATGCAGTTACGTCTCTTTTGAACCTCTCCATATATGATCAAAACAAGGAACTGATAGTGGTTGGTGGCGCCATTGTCCCAATCATACAAGTGCTTAAGATGGGTAGCATGGAGGCAAGAGAAAATGCAGCAGCGGCTATTTTCAGCTTGTCACTAATCGACGATAACAAGATAATGATAGGAAGCACCCCTGGGGCGATTGAATCATTGGTTGAGTTGCTGCAGAGTGGTAGTTCAAGAGGTAGAAAAGATGCAGCAACAGCACTGTTCAATCTATGCATATATCAAGCAAACAAGGTCCGTGCGGTCCGAGCAGGAATATTGTCACCCCTGGTTCAGATGCTGCAAGATTCATCGAGCAATGGAGCTACCGATGAAGCGCTCACAATCTTATCAGTTCTCGTGAGTCACAATGAGTGTAAAACCGCCATAGCCAAGGCTAACACCATTCCCTTCTTGATCGATTTGTTAAGATCAAGCCAGGCCCGCAACAAGGAGAATGCCGCTGCTATTTTACTCGCCCTTTGCAAGAAGGATGCACAGAATCTTGCTTGCATAGGGAGGCTGGGTGCTCAAATACCACTAACCGAGCTCTCCAAAACAGGCTCAGACAGAGCCAAGCGCAAGGCAACATCTCTCCTGGAGCATCTCAGTAAGTTGCAGGTGCTCTAGCGTCCTTGCCCATCGCATACCATTTTGCACGTGTGCGTGTGTTTGACGTGTACGTATACATACAAAAACTGTAACTTCGTCTGTTTTTTAGTGTGAAATTGGTGGACTGGTGATCAGGTTTCAGTCAACCTCAAATGTGTTCATTCATTCATGGCTACAATAAAAGGGTTGTTGCCGCTGAATCTTATCCGTGTTGTTGCTCATCTGCATGAAGTTCCACTCGAGCCTTTTAGCGCACATTGCATGTTACCATCTCAGTCGAAATATCGCTTCATGACTTCTTTCCTCCAAGATACTATCAGCGTGATATTAACCAAATACCTTCTTTATGCAAATGGCTATTACCCTTGTTTTTTTGACTCGAAAGGTCAGAGATTTTGGACGGCTCTCAGGGCCGCCCAAATCTTCTGTCGCAACCAAATTTATTAGAGGTCCCAGTATATTCATCTGAACATAATAACAACAAGGTGATTCTGGTTTGAAAAGGCACACGGCAACCATATGACTTGTGTCTGTTCCTTTGATGCCGAGATCTTCCTTCCTGATTCAGGAATGGATAGTGAGGGTGACTTGCTAAGAGCATCTGTCCACAGAGCCCGTAGCCGTGAGACACTTGTGAAGAAATGATGTACTCGCATCGCATCGCATCGCATCGGTCAAACAATACCGCACGTCCAGAGCAAAGTACACGCTGTTGGAGATTCGCTTTCAGCTGTGACGCCAATGTGGTTATACCGGCCAGAAGCGTCCAAAACTATGATCCCCGATCTGTCAGTTTGTGACGACGTTTATGCACCATGCAAGCTCATGGCAGTGACAGAAAACGCAAGTGTACACCCATTACGCAGGCCGCTAGCTGTACCAAACAACCAAAGGAAACAAAACGGCATGGTATTGTTTCATATTTTGGAAGGCGCGGATGTATAGTGCGAGAAAAGAACAGGCAAAGCCATTTTTCATAACTTGATGTCACCTTAAAATAGAGCGCATTATGGCTCAACACCATCTATTTGGTGAACTTCGATGTTATGAATTGGTATATTTTCTGTCAATCATGGTTTGAATTTCTGTCAGAAATTTTGCCTCTCTTAATAGAAAAGATCACATTGTTCGCTGTTATCGTCAAAAGAAAATCCTCTCAAAGCCGGGATTTAGAAAATAATAGACCGATCATGGCGCAATAGGGATGACGCCGTCGGCTAAGGATCCATGATCTGAAGCATGGAACCCTCTATCGTGGCACCGTAAAAACACGACACCAGCGCAAGCATGACGTCGTCGATGGGACGCCAAACAACCATGACGCCTTCACCTTTGCATGTCGAGAAAGAAGGCATCAATCAGCAAACCATTTCACATTAGATTTTTTTTGTAAGTACCATGGAGCCGGCTGCTAAAATCATAAAGACCTGGAATTGTCGAAATAACCTTGTTTTTTGTAGAGCAAGAAACTCTTATGTATTGCAGGTTGCCAATATGAATTCAACCTTGAGCTTTCTTATTTTCGTCAGACCAACGGGGTAATATCTTCGGTCGAGCTTCGTGGTAGCATATTAGCCGAATTCGTGATGTGTAGTTGCTTTATGTTGTCTCTGTTTCATTGGTTCAGTTCAAAATGGTGATTTGTAATCTTTATGCTACTAAACCTTCCAAATAAGTGACTCTCTGCATCACGTGATGCAGAGACCGAGAGCTTTCCCCATTTCGACAAAAATATCGTGACTCCGTGGACGGTTACACGGTGTGGAGCATGGCTCCATGGACCACGGTGCGGCGGCGCCATGAAATAGAGTGTGGCTTGTTCTTGTAGGGTGTCCAATGAGCGCAATACTCCCACCATGAGCAAGATTGATGCATTCTATTGCAATGAGGAGTGGGACACTTCACATGATGATCACATCCTTCACGCTCTCTCATCCTCGCTCTCTGACCATTGCCCCTTGCTACTTGCTTGTTGTAGGGGCCTCCGAAGCCTCATTCAATACGCTCCGAGGACTTTTGGGTTCGGATGCCCGGCTTCTTCGATGTGGTTAGGAATGGGTGGGCCGAGCCTTCCAACCACACCAATCCTTACCATATCCTACACGACAAGCTCAAGCGGACCGCGAAGAACCTTTGATTGTGGAGTCGTGGCCTCTTTGCCTATACCAAAACCCAACTTCACATGGCGCTTATTGTCATCCTCCATCTTGATATGGCCATGGAGAACCGGTCCCTCTCTCCGGAAGAGGCCGATATCCGCTCTAGGCTCAAGCGGAAGGTCATCGCCTTGGCGGCCCTTGAGAGATCTCGAAAAAGGCAACGAGCGAGGGTTTGCAACCTCAAGGATGGAGATGCTAACACAAGATACTTTCATGCCAAAGTAAACGCGAGGAGGAGGAAGAACTTCATTCACAAGCTTCGGGACAATCATGGGTGGGTCACCTCACACGATGAGAAGCAACTTGTGGCACAAAACCACTTCACCGAAGCCATTGGGAGCCGCGGAACCGGAGTTAGGGCGCTAAATTGGGAAGCTCTAAATCTTCCAACCCACAACCTTGAGGACCTCGATGAGGCCTTCATGGAGGAGGAGGAGGTGAAGTCGGCAATCATGCAAATGCCCTCCAACAAGGCTCCCGGTCCGGATGGCTTCTCCGGCAAGTTCTTCAAGGTTTGTTGGGACATCATTAAGGCGGATGTGATGGTGGTCATGTACTGGTTCTCCAACCTTCATACCCACAACCTCCATTGGCTCAACTCCGCTAACGTAGTGCTCCTCCCCAAGAAAGATGGAGCGGAAGAGATCACCGACTT
This sequence comes from Poa pratensis, assembly GCA_947311845.1. Classification (NCBI taxonomy): domain Eukaryota; kingdom Viridiplantae; phylum Streptophyta; class Magnoliopsida; order Poales; family Poaceae; genus Poa; species Poa pratensis. Next base: position 19,500,017 of record CAMZMU010000119.1, on the reverse strand, counting down.
TAGGCCTATTAGCCTAATTCATGCCATCGCGAAGATTGTGGCCAAGATCCTTGCTCTCCGCCTCGCCCCTCACATGAATGACCTCGTCTCGCAAGCCCAATGTGATTTCATTAAAACTAGAAGCATACATGACAACTTTCTTTTTGTGAGAAACTATGCTCGATGGCTTCACCGGAAGAAGAAGGCCACACTCCTCGTCAAGCTTGACATCAAAAAGGCGTTTGATTCGGTTAAATGGGACTATATTTTGGAGCTTCTTGTTCATCTTGGCTTCCCCCCGAGATTTCGCGATGGGCTCTCGGCGTTGTTCTCCACGGCATCCTCGCGTGTGCTCCTAAATGGCATCCCCGGTGCTCCAATTAAGCATCGGAGGGGGCTGCGGCAAGGTGACCCCCTCTCACCGCTCCTCTTTGACATCACCATTGACCCACTCCAACTCATCTTGCAAGTGGCGACGGATCAAGGGCTTCTCCAACGGCTTCCCGGCAAGGGCGCAATTTTCTGTACTTCCCTTTATGCGGATGATGCGGTGATCTTCATGTCCCCCCTCCGGGAAGATATTTCGGCCCTTGCTCGCATCCTAACCAACTTCGGAGACACTACGGGGCTTGTGACTAATTTTGCAAAGAGCTCAATCTCTCCTATCCGATGTGATAATATTGATCTTGAGGACGTGCTTCATGACCTTCCGACTCCAACTACTTGCTTTCCGATCCGCTACCTCGGGCTACCCCTTGCGGTCAAGAAGCTAAAGCGAGTTCACTTTCATAAACCTTGAAGACAAGGATGTGGCCAAACTTAATCCTTGGGCCGGAAGATGCTTCAACATTGAGGTCGCAAAACTCTTGCCATTTCGGTCCTCATCACTCAACTCATTTACCCACACTCACCGTCCTCGAGATTTCACCGGAAACTATGCTTTTCTTCAAAAATATTATTCGAAGCTTCCTTTGGGCGGGTACCGACAAGGTTTCCGGGGAAAGTGCAAGGTGAATTGGACGGCGGTGTGTAAACCGACTTCCATGGGGGGGGCTCAGTTTACTAAACATGGACAAGTTCACGAAGGCGCTACGTATTAGATGGGCATGGCTTGATTGGATCGCGCCGGAGAGACCTTGGGTGGGAATGGAGACCCCTTGCAACAAAGATGAGCTCGAAATTTTCAATACACTCTCTAAGGTGACCATTGGGGACGACGCAAAGGCTTCGTTTTGGGACTCCCCTTGGGTTGATGGTAACCGTCCAAAGGTTACTGCCCCTCTAGTGTATGCTATTTCCAAAAAGAAGAATAGGTCCGTTCAAGAGACTCTAACCGATGATGCATGGGTGCAAGACATTGACTACTCCGAGGGCTTATCGGTCAACCATCTTGAAGAATTTACGAAGCTTTGGGAAATTGCCTCTCAACTACACCTTCATGAAGGTACCACGGACTCAATCACTTGGAAGGTCGCAACCTCGGGCGCTTATTCTTGCTCCTCGACATACAAGGCTCAGTTTGCCGGGACAATAGATTCAATAATGGACAACTTGGTGTGGAAGAATTGGGCACCTCCGAAATGTAAGCTCTTTGCTTGGTTGATCATCCAAAACCGTGTTTGGACGGCGGACCGCCTTGAGCGAAGAGGATGGCCTAACGACCGGCTTTGTCCCCTTTGTCGCTGGGAGGACGAAACGGCAAGGCATCTACTTTTTACTTGCCGCTTCTCCATCCGCATTTGGGGGATGATAAACAATTGGGTCAACTTAGTGGATCTCAACCCTACGGAGTGGCGTCCTTCACCGATGTCAAGTCTTGGTGGGAACACCTTGCCATAGCCAACGGAAGACGGAGGAAAGCACTACCTTCTTTGCTCATGCTTGTGAGTTGGGAGATTTGGAATGGGCGTAATGCGCGTGTTTTTAGACACACTAGCACCCTCCCGGCCATCATTTTTGCCCGAATTAAATTCGAGGCGAAGAGTTGGGTATTCGCGGGGGCGAGGTATCTGGGTCATCTTTTGCCGGGAGATTAATCTTGTATTGAGGGTGGTGGTCTTTAACACCAAAACTTTGTTAGAAACTCCTTAATTAATGAAATAGGGCAAAGCTTTTGCCCTTTATTTCACATATTTATTTTAGAATCAGTTAATTTTATGCTGACTTTTCTGATAGAAGTAAATTTTGTTGTTTTGTCACACGCATGCCGCTAGCTGTACCAAACAGAGCAAAATAACGGCATGGTATAATTTTGTATTTTTGGAGGCGCCAGATGTACACTGCCTGAAAAGAACAGGCAAAGGCCATTGTCACGATTTGATGTCACCTTGATACAGAGCGACACTTGCAGATGACCATATATTGGGAGGCTCCAAGAGAACTGGATTAGCAGCGCAACAAAGTAGGTGGCGGGTTCGAAACTGACAAAACGAGGGGAACGACTTGACAGTGGAATCAGTACACGCGGCAGGATTGCAGTGTCTACCGACACAGGAGGCGTTTCGAAGTGGTAAGATGCAGCCCCCAACGCAAATTCAGTTGACAATCTTATCGTGGTTTCCAAGATGTCTACGGTTTGACCTAGTTACACGTACGTCGCTTCTTCCCAGGGAAACAATCAAAGCTCCTCTCGATGGCCGACTTCTGCAAACACCAACGAGGCAACGACCAACTAGAGAAAGAACCGATCTAAAAAAAATAGGAAGTATTCTACCGGTTCTAGAAGCAGAGCGGTGGCCGATTGTTCACATTAACGGGACGGAAATGATGGTTGGAAAAGAAGCTGGGTGACTTGAATCTCACTTAGCCGCTCGCTTTACAGTTCACAGTTGGGTAGCGAGCTGCAAAGAGCTAAAGAACCCGCGTAGATCTTGTGACGGTCGATCCGTGAACCACAATGTTGGAAGACAGTCCTGATATTCCCCTGCACAGATTCCGTTCATCACGACGCTTTCACATGCGCACACACACACACTACCTTCTGCCTTTTACTTTCGTACTCCGAGCTGCATTTCGTTCCTTGAATGTCATGGTTGTGAACCGTGATGAAACGGAGCTTCGGTGCATCCTGTGCCGCTGTGCGTGCTAACCAGAGAACCAAAAAGAAAAGAGAAGAGAGGCGCAAGAGACAAGAGCACACTGCCTTGACCTCTTAGAGCACTCTGAAGTGCTGAATCCGTTCTAAATCAAACCCTAGATCTGTTTGGTGCACGGGAAACCAACAATCTCAAACGCGATTACACTTTACTCTCACGTGAAGTGTAGTCCATGTGTCAATATTATTTTTCTTCCGCCTCCCCCAATTTATTTCTTTTATTCAATCCTAATGTTAGACTATACGTTTTGGAGTTTTATTCGAATTGTAATTCTAATAGACTTGTGTCTCAAGTTAGGTTCTAGCACAATGACGGTTCACCTTGTAATATATAAACACATGTAGCCTGGCCATATCAATCATCAAATATACAAGTTTAGATCTTCTTACATGGTATCTGGCTTTTGGTCCTAGGGCATGGCGCCGCCGCCGCCCACGCCACCGCCGCTCCCACCTCCTAGTTATCTTGCCGAAACAATCTGCCTCGCCTCCGCGGCCTCGGCGCAATCCTCTCAACTTTCTGTTGCCTCCACCACAAATTTCCCTCCTACTACCCTAATTGCTGCTCCAATGTCTTTGGCGGATACCATCGCCGACGTTAGCCCCTTCATACCCATAGTTCTTGATCTCGCCGCCCACAACTACTACCACTGGCGGCATCTCTTTGATCTTCACCTCGGCCGCTGCAACCTTCGGTCTCATATCGCTGCCACGAGTGTTGCCCGTCCTGATGATCCCCAATGGGTCAAGGATGATCTTGCGATCGTCCAATGGTTCTACACGCGCATCTCCACTGAAATTTTCAATATGCTGGATCATGACGGCGCTACCGCCGCTGAAATCTAAGCCTCCTTGCATCAACTGTCCCAGAGCAACAGCGATGCCCGGAAGAACGTGATGCACACCGAGCTCCGCAACATGTCCCAAGGTGATGCTCCCGTGAACCTCTTCTGCCAGCGGATCAAGGCCATCGGCGACGAGCTCCGTGAACTGGGCGACACGGTCAGCGACTCGCAGCTCATCAATATAGTCGTTGTCGGGCTCAACGAAGAATTTGACAAACATGCCTCCTTCATCCCTATGATGCGCCCCCTCCCCCCCCCCCCCCTCCCATGTTTGCCGAGGTTCGTTCCATGCTACAACTTGCCGCCGATACCCATGCTCGCAAGGAGTCTCGCCCCCGGGCGTTTCACGCGACTGCTCGTCCACCTGCGCCATCACCATCAGCGGCTCCTGCATCTATGCTTCCCTCGCTTGCCGCCGTCCTGCCAACACCGACGGTGCAACCCCCTCCGGGATGGCGTCCGAGTCCCAATTACCGTGGAAAGAATCCGATATTTCGGCCACCCCGCTCTCTACCGCCGCCGCAGCCGCCTGTTCCTGTGGCACAGCCGCCACCACCTTCGGTTCCTCTTGCGTCCCCGAGCTGGTGCTCTCCTCATGATCCTTGGACTGGGATGGTACATGCATGGCCTATGCCGTGGTCTGTTCCTTCGCCGATCGGTGCTCCGCCCGCCTACTCCGGCTCCTGGACGCCAGGCATGCGTCCACACACCGGTTCGCCCGGGCACCTGGGACCGCGTCCTCCAGCGCACGCCTACACGGCTTCTCCATCGTACCAGATGCCTCTCCCGGCGCACGCCTATGGCACCCCCTCCACAGGAGACAGCTCGATGTCGTACCAGATGCCTCTCCCCGCGCCCGTGCATCAGCCAGCGCCCATGCCGTCGACGCAGCCTCATCCTTCTGCCTCGACGCCTGCCTGGGATCAAGCCGCCTTCTTGCAGGCCATGAACAACCTTGCTGCTCAAGGAAACTCAGGTATGGATTGGATTTTTGATTCTGGTGCTTCTAGTCATATGTCTTCTTCTCGCAATTTGCTGTCATCGTGCACTTCTTCTCCTTTTTCTTCCATTACACCACGCCCCTCCTTCTACGTGACGTTCTTGTCGCACCTAACCTAATTAAAAATCTGACCTCTGTTCGAAAATTTACCTCCGATAACCTTGTCACCGTCGAATTTGATCCCTTTGGTTTATCTGTGAAGGACTGCCATACTAAGGCGGAGATTGTGCGCTTCGACAACTCTGGTGATCTATATTCTCTCCATTGTGTTCCTGCTGCCGCCCAACCTTCCTCCATGCCGGCTTCCGTCGACCTTTGGCATCAACGTCTCGGCCACCCACATGCTGCACCTTTAGCTTCTATTCTTAGCGAATTTTCCATCTCTTGTAATCGTGATAGTCATAATAGTTCAGTTTGCGAGTCATGTCAATTAGGAAAACATGTTCGGCTTCCTTTTAGTAGTTCTTCTACCCGCAATAATTTTCCCTTTGAATTACTACATTGTGACTTGTGGACATCTCCTCGTGTTAGTGTTTCCGGTTTCAAGTGTTATCTTGTTATTTTAGATGATTTTACACACTTTGTTTGGACATTCCCTCTTCGTAATAAATCTGATGTACATAATATTTTCATTAACTTTCAACGATATTTAGCCACCCACATCTTCCTCCCTATTTGTTTTATCCAATGCGACAATGGCCGAGAATTCGACAACTTTTGAAATCGTAATTTCTTCTTACAACATGTCATTCTTCTTCGGTTTTCCTGTCCCTACACTTCCCCGCAAAATGGAAAATCTGAAAGATCACTTTGAACAATTAATGATATCATATACACCCTTCTAACCCACTCCTCCATGCCTCCCACGTATTGGGCTGAAGCCCTTCGCATGGCTACCTACCTTTTAAACATCAAACCATCTAGCACAAATCCTAAAACCACACCCTTCTTCTCCCTCTTTCTAACCCTTCCCAATTACTCTGATCTTCGTGTTTTTGGTTGCCTATGTTTTCCTAACTCCTATGCTACCTCTCTTAACAAATTAGCACCTCGTTCTCTTGCTTGTGTCTTTCTTGGATATTCTGATGAGCACAAAGGCTATCGTTGCCTCGATTTGATTTCTGGTCGTGTTCATGTCTCTCGTCATGTCACCTTCGTCGAAACAATTTTCCCCTTTGCCACACGTACACCATCCACCCCATCCCAACCCACACCCAGTCTTCCTAGCCGTGCTCTACTTCCAACTCTCCGTTTTCCTGCCACGACACAGTTTTCTCCAGATTTTCCTGCCACGGCACAACCCGCGCCCTCTAATCCTACGACGACACAATTTTCTCCGGAATTTCCTGCCACGGCACAGTTTTCTCCCGATTTTCCTGCCACGGCAGAATCACCGTTGATCATCCCCGCCACTAACTCTCCTATACCCAAACTTCTGTCAAGGTTTCCCTAGAGTCTGCTCAATCCGCTGCGCCTGACTCTGCCAACCCAATCCCTCTTCCTCCTCGATCGATCCCTACCACCGTACCTTGCAATGATCATCCCATGCGTACACGAGTTAAATCTGGATTCCGACAGCCCCGTGAACCTCTAAATCTCACAGCCACGCCGTCTATCTCGCCTGTTCCATCCTCCTACAAAGCTGCACTTCTCGATCCTCGTTGGGATGCCGCCATGACTGACGAATACAATGCGTTACTTCACAATAACACGTGGCAGCTCGACCCACGTCCTTCTGGAGCAAATGTAGTCTCAGGCAAATGGGTTTTTTGCCAAAAAATTCACTCAGATGGCACTCTCTCTTGTTACAAGGCGCGTTGGGTTTGTCGTGGATATTCTCAACAACACGGAATTGATTATGATGAAACTTTTTCTCCAGTTGTAAAACCAAGCACCATTCGTACAGTACTTAGTATCGCTGTCTCCTCTATGTGGCCTATTCATCAACTTGATGTGAAGAACACTTTTCTCAATGACACTCAGCAAGAAACAGTTTATTGTCAGCAACCACAGGGGTTTGTGGATCCCTCCCTTCCTAATCATGTCTGCCTTCTTAAGAAGTCACTCTACGGTTTAAAACAGGCTCCCGTGCTTGGTTTCAAAGATTTTCCACCTTCATACAAACAATCGGTTTTCTACCCTCCCTATCAGATACTTCTCTATTTGTCCATCATAACAATTCTCAAACAGCTTACTTGCTTCTTTATGTCGATGATATCATTCTTACCGCTTCTTCACAGCCTTTCTTAGATCACATTATCTCTCTTCTTAGTGCTGAATTTTCCATGACCGACCTAGGTTTACAACATCATTTTTTGGGAATTGCTGTCACCCGCGATCACAATGGTCTCTTTCTTTCCCAACGACAGTATGTGCTCGATCTTCTCTCCTGTGCTGGCATGCTCGATTATCACCCATCTAAAACACCTGTTGACACAAATTCCAAACTATTTTCCGATGGCGACCCCTTTTCAGACAACACTCTTTACCATAGTATCACGGGTGCTCTCCAATATTTAACGATTACGCGTCCTGAGCTCTCCTATGCCGTCCAACAAGCTTGTCTATATATGCATGATCCCCGTGTTCCTCATTACAATCAGGTCAAACATGTTCTCCGATATCTCAAAGGTACTCTCGACCATGGTCTCCACATCAACTCTTCTCACTAGTAGGAAAAGGCCTCCGCTGGCGGACGAAAATGGTCTACCGCTGCCGGGCGGGCGCCCGCCAGCGGTGATTACGCCAGTGGTAACGTTTTACCGCTAGCGGGCGGCCGTCCGCCAGCGGTAAGGATCGTTACCGCTGGCGGGCACAACTTCTGCCCACCAGCGTTAGATTATACAGCGCTGGCGTGCAGCCTCGGCCGCCAGCGCTAAGATACCTCGGCCGCCAGCGGTACGCCTCGCTGGTTGGAGTTCTGAGAGCGTTGTCCGCCAGCGGTACCCCTCTGTGTCGGCCAGCGGTATATTTTCGTGGTATTTTTTTAAATAATGTATTCCAGCAATATATCAAATATAAATACAGTATATTCAGGTACAACCGACCAAAATAACAATAATACCACATATAAATGACCAAATTGTGATACAGAAATACATAAGTTCATTATCACATGCATTACAAACCATAGTATAGTACCAAAATAAGAACCACAATGTGATACACAAATACATAAGTTGTCATACACAAATGCATCACATAAATGATAGAGAACCAGAATGTTTAAGAGAGGGCGCGATCGATGAACTTGGTGTTTCGGTCATCCGATTGTTGTTGCTCTCTTTCAGTGGCTTCAAGTCCTCTTGGCGTTGACAACTTCCCCACTTCTTCATTTGTAAGTATAGATAAAAGGAAAATAAAAATGTTAGCTAGGCAACTAAATTGTGTTCATATGTCGTGCAGAAATAAACAAAGTATACACAAAATAAACTAAGCCAACTAGGAAGAATGCCTCATATAATAGATTGGACACACAAATTCAGGGATGGTGTGAGCGAGCCAGTATGATGCAGAAGATATATTTTCTTGCATTATAGGGCTCACTCACAACACCCCTGAATAACATAGTGTCACCTCATTTCAATCATCGGCATTGTAAGACTTAGACAAAACAAGATTCAAAAAAATATTATGCCTCATACTTCGAATATTATTGGAAACACACAAGGAATTATGATAACCTTGTTGAACCAAGTAGGAGGCACAGAACTTGTATGTGTGCATGATACAAGGTTCAACAAACTATCAAAATTCATGTAGTGCGCCACATCATTTTAATCATCGGCATTGTAAAGGAATGAAGTATTATTGGAAGACTATAGCTAGGCAATTTAAGAGAGATGGTGTAAACTAGAGCTAGGAAATTTAATTTAACAAGAGTACTAAATCGACAACACACCTTTCACTTCTGGCTCATCGTGGTTGGCCTTGACATTGGCTTAGGCGGGAACGGTTCAGAACCATTCAAAGAGTTGAATGGCCTGTCGTCACACTGTTGTGCTATGCGATTTTGTATATCGACATTAGATGGGCATGCACCTTGGTAGTAGAACAACCCGGGTGGCGTTGCACGACAAACATCCGTGAAGATTATTGAAGCAAACCTCTTCTGGATTAGAGCAAACTTTTCCATGATATCAGCATCAGTGGATTTCGCCATGTCTTTGCACCATTTATCCATAGCAACTAGAAATTCTAGTTTTCGGTGATTCCGTACGAACTGCTCCATCAGATAGATGACATGCCATGCCTCCGTCGGACTGCCATGCGCCTTCTTGATGCAGGGTAGATCCACTTTGTGGATGAATGACATCTTGCCTCGCTTAAGGTTTAATCTTCTTATGATGCCTTCATTTTGATAGCAGTAACCGTTGAGAGCATCATCGAGAACACTACCGATGTGCTTGTAGTCTTTCTTCTTCTCTTCACTACCCGCATCGAGATAGAAGGCCTTCAACTCTTTAGGGTACAGAACGATGAGGGTGCCGTCTTGGTTCCTGCACAAAACAATGAAAAGAGACCATCATTCTCACTTATGCAAAATTAACGATAAAACGTACGAAAATATGTTATCTATGGTGGCTAGGTAATGACTTACTTGGGAAATTAAGGCATGAGAAAGATGTTCTTGGTAGTATTTGCAATTAAGATATCTTCGATGAACTTTGTCACGCGTGTCCTACCCACCGTGGTGTTCACATAGCAGTCAGCCATGTAGTAGGGGTCGATTATCATGATGTCTCCGGCCGACTTATCATTAAGGAGTTGGTGCCACAAACATGCGGACCATGGATCAGTGTAGTGGTCTCGTGGCCACCTCCGCCGCTAGCAGATGTGGTCTCTTCGCCACCTCCGTCGTCACCAGATGTGCCCTCTTCGCCACCTTCGACATCACGAGATGTGGTCTCGGCATCGGAATTGTTCTCCACATCCATCTCGGCATCGGAATTGTTCTCCGCATCCATCTCGGCGTCGATTGACTTCCGAACCATCTTCATATATGGATCCTCCGGCTCCTTGTTGACTCCACCTCAAGAAGTCCCGGCCTCCATATTGTTAGCCATCTGCGCGCACACACAAAAATTCATAGTTAGTAAAACAACACTGTAAGGAAAAATTCACTTGGATGGTGATGAAAAGTTCGGGTACTCCATATGTCATACTTTTAGCAAGTCATGCCAAATTTCATGAAAAAATTCGGCATGACCTTTGCTAAAATTATGGAATATGGAGTACCTGAATTTGCCGGAATGGAAATTAATCAACATTCCGGCAATCTCAAGGGTCTCTAGGGTACCTGCAAACATTTCATACATAGCCACAAGGCCGCAATCACAGCCACCATCACAAGCACAATAATCACCATTGAACCATTTTCAAGACAGCCACCATCACCATTTTCGACTAAACAATCACCTAAAAACTAATTTTGAACTTCAAATGTTGGGCTAGACATTTTCACAAACACCTTGTGGGTTCTACATACATGAAGGGGAGGGTGCGGCCGAACCTTGTGTTGGCGGGCAGAGCTGCGATGTAGGAGGAAACGGCGGTGCAGGGGTCGACGTAGGAGGTCACGGTGGTGCAGGGGTCGACGCGGGGCGCTTGGGCCGTACACGGGGGTGGTGTGAGGACCCCGGATTAAGTACCCGAGATACTCGTTATGTTTCCTGCAACAATCCCGTGATCAGTCTGTTGCTACACATAACTCGAATTGGTATCACAGAACATCCATAAATACCGAATAGACATACTTACGTGATTGAAGTCATAAGCTTCAACAGGTACTTGCAGCGGAAAATCACCAAACAACGTGGAGCCCAAGTCATTCGCCTTAACCCTACAGGCAGCTGACTGGGAAGCGCCCTAGTTCGCAAAGACGCCAGTGAACTCCTCTTCTTCGAACTGCTTCTTCTTCCAAAATCTGGCTAAGACAATAGCCAGGGACGAAACCAATATGAGTACATTTGATTGTACTCGCAAACTACCCCAACTTGAGCATGCACTAGTTTTGATAATCTTTCAATAATACCTTTATTTTTAGAACAAAACATCTCTATACCGTTATTGAAAAGGGAAGAGTAGATCTTTTAATCCTGTTGAAGACAAAACATTTTGGAAAGTAATTTCTCAATACCGGGGTTGGAAACAACCCTTTTTGGAAAGTAGTTTTCTCACTATTTTTGGTTGAAAAAGGTAAGAAGTCTTTTTAAACCTTTTTCTCGAAAATAAACCCTTTATTAAAAAAAAGGTAAGAATTCTCTTTTAAAACTTTTTCCTCGAAAATCACCGTCTTGTCCACAGCCCCATCCTGGTCACTTATTTTCCAGCAACATCATACCACCCCCTCGGTATAGTTGCCTAAAACAATCTTCACTTCATTTTCCTTTCAAACTCAAAACTCTGTAAAACTTGCACATGGCCTTAGCAGTTCTTCCCAACTGTCCATATCCGAGGACTCGGCTATTCGAATAGTTTTACCCTCTGCAGAGGTAGCACGCTTTTCCCACACCCATCCGGTCACTCATCGTGTCAGCCACGTCCCGCCATACCGGAGGTATGCGAAGTTGAGTTCCCGGCCATAGCCCGTCCTTTGCTCATGCTAGTATAGGACCCTGCCTCTACGACACTTTCCATCGACACTCAAATCCTCAGAAACTAAGTGTGAGGACTCGTAGTTCTGTCCGGCGGACCCAAGGGAGCCCTTCAATCCTCTTCCTCCGATACGCTCATACCGGCTTCCGGTAGACTTCAATGAAGAGGACCCAGGTCAGGGGGTAGGTCCTCAGACCATCCCCTCATGGAACGAGGTTATCCTCGTTATTGAGGCATCCAGTACTAACACGAGCAAATTATATGACTACGCCCTTGCTCATATGTGGGTAAATGTGGTCGCACAGGTTATTGGTTGTTCGGTAAGTACCAGGACACAATGTGCATTTTTCAGAAACATCACCATTCACCACTTCTCAATTTCATTACCGACATCTCGGCATACCATAATTCATCCAAGGGTTTTCAAAGGAGTTTTGAATAAACAATGTTTTTCCCATCCTATAGTTTTATTTAAACAAACTGATATTTCTACATAGAGTGGCAAAATATTTTTTCATAAACTTTTGAAAAGGTTTTCACAATCATTTCCAATTCTCATAGCAAAATACTTTTAGTCAAACTTGGGTGGTTCGTAATCCCACCAAAAGATTTTCATAGAAGACTTTGGAGTAAAACAAATTCATTTCGAAATCGTTGTAGACCATTGACACCTCTATATCGGGTGTCTCGAGAATCTACTTGTATTTTGGAAAAGGGTTTTCAAAGTCATAGCTTCCGTGGCAACCACCACATAAATCATTTATGCTAGTTATAGTAAAACAGGTAAATCAAAATAGATGTATATAGGTGCAAGCTCAGTGAAGTAGCTTGCCTTGCTCAGCAAAGTGACCCTGGTCTTGTTCTTCTGGTTCAACAAATTCCCCCTTCTCGCAAGTCCCGGCAACGTTCTCGTCTAAACGTCGTAAAACAAACAAGACACACAATTACCACACAATTTGACCAGGCAACACTAACACTCAAGCTGAACATCTACAAATACCTACTGGTCTATGGAAGTCAAAACAATTGAATTTAGTTCAATTTTTATTATTATTAATTTCATATACTTTTATTAATTTCAGAAACTAGTTACACGCGAGTTAATCCACCATTTAATTTATGTTGATCACAAAATTATGCCAATTTAGGGATAGCTAAACTTGGCTAGTGCAAGTTCAACAAAATTGACCTAGGTCCAATTGGATTAATATTTATCCCTCTATAATTCTTTTACTACAGAAAGGTTCAAATCACTAATTGAATTACTAATGAGTTTCTGTTGCTCCTAAAATCCCACCAAGTTAGGAGTAGCTAACAATTTACAATACTAAACTAACAAAATTGGGTTCAACTCATTTGGACTTTTAAATCAACAACTAAAAATCATTTAGTCCAGAAAAGCTTCTGTGGCAAACTTTTAATTTATCTTAGCCTGTTAAATATTTTTGAGTGAGACCAACGCCAACGGCTAAATATTTTCATAACCTTTCCAGGGAATTTTATTTCATAGTTTTTGGACATCTAAAACGCAAGAAACAAATGTTTTTGTGAGGGTCCAGAAACAAATCTAGAAGTAAAAGAATAAACAACCTTAAAAAAAAGCAGTGGGCTGGATCTGGCTGGAGTTGGGCTGTGCCGTGAGGGAGGAAGCCCAGCTCGCGGCCCACGAGCTTGAGCGAAGCGGTACGGGCTGGCTTCTCCTTCCTCGACACGAGCAGGGCACGGACGCGGCGCTGCCGGAGCGCGGCGAGGATGGCGACGGCGGCTCCGACGTCCTGAAAAGAAATGGGGATGCCTATGAGAGAGAACACGGCAAGGGGAGCACGTGTGCACAAAAATGGCGGAGAAAGGTGGCCTGTGCCCACCGCGAGCTTGCTCGCACGTCCGCGGCCGGAGGAGAAGAGGATCGGGACGGCGACGGCGATCCCGGGCTTCCCTCTTCGATTCCTCGCGCAGAGAGGGGGAGTAGGGCACGGCGAAGATGCTGGTGGTCAGAGATTTGGAGGGGGAGCTCTCTATCGCCGGCGAGGCGCGTCGGCGACTTCGGCCATGGTTCGGGTTCAATGGAAGCAATGTGAGAGAGGAAGTGAGGGGAGGAAATGAGTGAGGGGTTGAGGGAGCAGAGGGGTGCGCGGCTTCTTATCATCTCCTCCTCAGCAAGGAGGAACGGGCCACGGCAACGACGCCGGGAGGAGCACGGCAGCGTGCGGGTACGGCGACGTGGGCACGGCAGCGTGCGGGAGATGCCACGGCCGTCCCGTTGCAGAGCTGAGGTGAAGGGAGAGGGCAGAGGAGTCAGAGGTCAGCTGGGCGAGGGAGAGGTACACGGCGAGCGACGACCACGGCATCGCCGGCGTGGGGAGCACGGCGCCGTGCCGGCCAGCGTGCGGCTACAGAGGTCAACGGAGTTTTGCAAAACGCCCCCTAAACTCTTTTTCCTCTCACGGATAGGTCCTCGGCTAAAATCCTTTATTTCCTTTTTGAAATCAGTAGGGTTTCCAGAATTTATTTGAGGGGTTTAAACACTTTACAAAAATTAGAGAAAATTCATGTAGCCTCCCCTATATATGAGGAAGCTCCACAAAAATTGGTTTTACAAAATAAAATGTTTTGCTCCATTTTTGTTCATAGGATTTAAATAAACCATTTTTGGAAATTAATAATTTGAGACTCCTTTAATATTTAAAACCAGTGGTAAAATAGTTTGTAGAACCTTTGGAGCTTTCTTGACAAATATGATATCTTCAAATAAGTTTTATTTTCATAGAGAAAACATTTGTTTTGAGGAAATAGAGAAAATGGGAGGGAATTTATTTATGAAGATCATTTTAACTCATGACCTTCATTTCTTTAAAAGAAGGGAGGGGTTTGTTTTTAAATCAACAAGTAGGTTTACTAGAGGAGGGAGTGATATGAAATGGAGAGAAGTATCATTTCATCTCCCTTTCTAGAATTTTGATAAAGAAAGTATGTTGGTTTTCATAAAAATAGAGGAATAGGTAAAGAGGGAGTTTTATTGAAATCACCTCCCTAGGTTTTAGGGGTTTAACTTGGGGTGCATAATTGTAGAGGATGTGTTCCTCTTCAAGTCACACTCCAAATTTGGTGGCCCAGGGTGTCCTAATTTTGTAACAACCCCACTGAGGAATTATCCTCACCAGAAAATCACACACAACAGCAGAATCACAGCAATAGCAATAGCACCAAAATACCTACAACACAACCATATCCACAACTCAAACAAGACCACACACTTCAAACCACCAGAATAAATCACACACCTTTTTCCATAACTAACAATGCTACTTTGTAAAAATGGTCACACTCAATTATGACAAGATGTTGTTTAAGGGATAAACCACCCATAACTTAATAGTTTTCAAAATGGTCTGATCAGGAGAAATATGTGAGGTAATATATTTCCCACTGGTATTTCTTTTAAAACTGAATTGAAACATAGGAGTTTTAAAAATAGGAATTTGGAATTGTCAAGGTGGAAGAAAGGATAGGAGATCACAGATAGCTCTCCATACTTTATAAGCATGAAATTTTTGGGAAATACTTTTACTGTCTCAATTTAAAGGATATTTTATTTGTTGCCAAAACCAAATCATTGTGGAAATAAACTTTTGGCCAACATAAGAATGGAAAAGATATATGGAATATATTCTTGTCATAACATGGTCACCAGTGTTGTAAATATATTTTTACTTAGTTTGATTTCTTGAGTTGACATTTACTAGTCAACCAATCACAACCAACAAGTTACACAAGGTTAACAGAACAAGATAAGGGAAAACACAATCATTTGTGAAGTAATTCAAAAAGTTTTTGTTGGTTCTGAATTTTGGGTCGTGTTTACCCGTGTTATAAATTTGGGATGTTACAAATCCTTCCCCCCTTAAAAATAAATCTCGTCCTCGAGATTTGCCCAGGGGTACAGGGGAGATATGAGGGCAAAATTTTTATTTTAGAAATGCTGTATATTCACTTTCGTGTATACACAGGTTTTGAAAAACAATAGGGTTTTTCTTTAAAATACCCAGAGCTGTGCCACCAATAATTGGCTTATGGACACAGTGGGTTTGGTTTATCCGAAGAATTAATTTTGCAGGGGTTTTTACTGGAAAACGGGGGTTTAACTGCTGTCTCACTGGCAGGTGGGGTCGGGGTCCACCTGGTGGTCTCTCTTCCTTTTCTTCTCTTCTTCTTCTTCCTCGCTCGCCCTGGTTCCGCACTCGCCCCGTTTTCAGTGCGCAGAGCACTCATCCGCGGCACTGCTGCGCGTGCGGTCTGTCGACGCAGCGGCAGACACGGCTTTGGGACACGACGCTTAGATGGTTTCGCGCCATGGAGGCGAGTACTGCTCGCGATTCCACCACTTTCCCGCGCAACGCGGTGTCGAGGAGCGGCACCGAGCTCCTGGTTATAAATTGGAAATCTCCGAGGCTTTTCTCCTCCTCATCTCCACCATGGGTCTTATTCACGCCTTCTTCAAAGCCTACTACGAGATGCTGGAGAGAGCGGGCTTCATCGAACATGTCCTCATCGTCGTGCTCTTCGGGATCTCGTTGTCGGTGGTGGCCGCACTGCTGTTTGCGGCAGTAGTTGTCTTGATTTTTGGCTTTTGCAGTTGGTGGGCTGACGCTGGTGATGCTGCTGCGGCGGCAGAAGAGCCAGCGGCGCCGGAGGTGCCAGTGGTGGGGGAGGGGCCAGCTGCAGTGGAGGAGCACGCAATGGTGGAGGAGCAGGTTGCAGCGCCGGTGGAGGAGGTGGCAGATCTTCCGGCTGGAGGTGAGCAGGCTGCTCGAGCCGTCTGCCGCCGTCGGGCGGCGCGCGACTCGGCTCTGAGTGAGCCAGGCTCATCCTCTGGTGGTGTCATGGAGCTCGAGAGGGAGTAGGAATCTCTGGGGTGCCGTTTCTGAGTACTGGCAGTGTTCTTCGTAGGAGTAGAGTCTGTATCCTCTGTTTGTTTTTCTGAAATTCTCGCTGCTGTACTGCACTCCGTAGTGTATTGATCTTGTCTTTGCTGATGACCTGGGACAAGATTTGCATTGTCGAAATCTTCTGGGTTGTCATGACTCTGGTCTTGCAGCACAGATAGGATGCAGAGGTACTAGAGTAACCTTGCTTTGGTGAGAAATATATATATTCTTAAGGGAAAATAACACTGCATTCTAAGGTCTCAACCACTGGCAGTGGTAGCATAGCATTTCAACCATATAGGTTGAACACAACAACTAAAAACACCCTACAAGAAGTCCTTCTGTGTTCCAGCGAGCATTGACTCCCAGCAAGCATTCTACGGCTTGCGAGGGTTACATCTCGTGGAGGGCTCGGGCCCCTTTCTTTAACATGCAAAATGCACAAGGTTCATATTGGGTGAGGAACCTTGTGGGAGAAGCATGTAGGAAACCACACACAATATAATTTGCATAATACAAAATAGTACCATTTAAAGTTTGCATTAATTCCCAGGGGTATGCGTCTGGGGTCACATACGGTTCCTGGTTTAAGTGATCTGTTGTTTCTTTTTAAAACTTTTAACTGAAGAAAAGCATGACATTCCATCAGGTGTCAACCAAGTGGTTAACAAGATGATAAGAACACCAAGTTTTTATTCCGGGCTGATTTAACATCAGCCGGGAAACAGACAACAACCTTGCATTACAAGAAACACGAGAAAACAAACAACAAGCAAACAACAGACTAACAACTTTGTTGCTCCACACGCACAAACATACAAACGCTGGTCAGGCTGACTAAACCTGGGTTCTACTCTGCCTAAGAGGTTCTAGGAGTCGGTGAAGCGCGGCCGAGACAAAGAGTGGTGTCCACATCTCCATCTTCCACGGGGTAGGGAACTACGGACACGCCTTCAGAGACTATACCTTGCTCCTGGGGTGGCTGCTGAACTCGGGCTAGGGCTTGCGTCACAGATGCATCAACACTATGGTCCAGCAAATCATCTAGGATCGACTGTCTTGCTTCCTGAGCTTGCCCACGGTGGGAGGTGGGTAGGTTCCTCGCTCGACTTAGTTCCAGGTGGGCTCGACCAAGGTGGCGCCTTGTAATTATGAGTTCCGCCATCAGGGAGTGGAAAAATCTTGTCATTGAGGCTCCGTAAGTAACCAGGGTGATTACGGCAGGGTCGACTTCCCTACCAATGGGAATTTGAGCAGGCTCCACTCCAAGCGGAGGAGTGACGGGAAGAAGTTGGAAAGCTCGACTCTGCGCCATCGCCGGTTCTGCATACCGGAGACGGACAAGGCCTTCCCAGGCTGCTACCTGGAGGGCTTGATCTAGAGTAGGCATGCTCCTACCATGGATCAAGTAGGCCTGACCTGTGCCCAGCGGACACGAGTTGATGTGCACGTCGACTTGGAATTCACGCCCAGCAGGCGGGAGGGAGTTCTCTAACACCACATATCGGGGGCGAGCAGGGTTAGCAAGAATATGGCAGACGGCCTTCCAAAGCATCAGTGGAAACCCGCCATGATCTTCGGCAGTGGTTTCCAGAATGACCCTGGGGTTTGCCATTGGGTGGCTTTGGCTCGGGAGAAAGGATAAGAACACGGGATTCCTGCCTCAGGGGAGTTGGGTTGCTATGGACGGTGAGTGAGGGTGGATATAGATGGCGGATGGAACGGGACCTTATATAGGCTAGGTTGTGTCGGCTCCTTTCTATTGGAAGAACCCGGGGAGCGTCTCTCAGGTAGTGGGGACAAGTCTTACTGTACTCTACTGTGAACCGACGCCTGGCCATGCCGGTTAGGCAGGGAGGGGTCAAATCCGCTGACTCACTGTAGGGGAACGTCACAAACAAACAATAAACACACAAGGTATATGTGGTATCGGTGTACGCCTAATACTCGTGATAGTGGGTAGTATACTAAAGTTCCCTAGGGGCCTTGGTTATAATTAGTTGACGAAGTCTCCATTTCATCACCTCGGGCTTCAGCTGGTATACTTGGGATTGGGGTTGCCACTGGAGTAGAATGGTTGACGTTGAATGAAAGTCTTCAGAAGTCTCTTGCCTTGTTGATATCGATGAGATTGGCATTTGTAGATCGATGGACTTGATGTTAAATGTTGAGTATTTGAGATGGTTGCTTCTTCTTTGTAGGTGCTAGCTAATTAGGTCTCTTTTGGGTTCATCGTCAAGTATTTTGAACAGGTAAGAAGGAGTAGAGAAAACCTTGGTAAAATTTAAAATAGAACGGTAAGACTCAGAAATAATTTGAGAAGACGAAAAGAGCGGGAGTCCTTTTTGGACTTCCCTAGATAAGGATATATTTTTGGTGTTAACATATTTTTAACAAAATATTCTCTTCCTAACTAACGTCCATGCTAACTAAGGTCTGTTACAGTCAGGATGGCTCTGATACCAAGTCTGTGAGGACCCCGGATTAAGTACCCGAGATACTCGTTATGTTTCCTGCAACAATCCCGTGATCAGTCTGTTGCTACACATAACTCGAATTGGTATCACAGAACATCCATAAATACCGAATAGACATACTTACGTGATTGAAGTCATAAGCTTCAACAGGTACTTGCAGCGGAAAATCACCAAACAACGTGGAGCCCAAGTCATTCGCCTTAACCCTACAGGCAGCTGACTGGGAAGCGCCCTAGTTCGCAAAGACGCCAGTGAACTCCTCTTCTTCGAACTGCTTCTTCTTCCAAAATCTGGCTAAGACAATAGCCAGGGACGAAACCAATATGAGTACATTTGATTGTACTCGCAAACTACCCCAACTTGAGCATGCACTAGTTTTGATAATCTTTCAATAATACCTTTATTTTTAGAACAAAACATCTCTATACCGTTATTGAAAAGGGAAGAGTAGATCTTTTAATCCTGTTGAAGACAAAACATTTTGGAAAGTAATTTCTCAATACCGGGGTTGGAAACAACCCTTTTTGGAAAGTAGTTTTCTCACTATTTTTGGTTGAAAAAGGTAAGAAGTCTTTTTAAACCTTTTTCTCGAAAATAAACCCTTTATTAAAAAAAAGGTAAGAATTCTCTTTTAAAACTTTTTCCTCGAAAATCACCGTCTTGTCCACAGCCCCATCCTGGTCACTTATTTTCCAGCAACATCATACCACCCCCTCGGTATAGTTGCCTAAAACAATCTTCACTTCATTTTCCTTTCAAACTCAAAACTCTGTAAAACTTGCACATGGCCTTAGCAGTTCTTCCCAACTGTCCATATCCGAGGACTCGGCTATTCGAATAGTTTTACCCTCTGCAGAGGTAGCACGCTTTTCCCACACCCATCCGGTCACTCATCGTGTCAGCCACGTCCCGCCATACCGGAGGTATGCGAAGTTGAGTTCCCGGCCATAGCCCGTCCTTTGCTCATGCTAGTATAGGACCCTGCCTCTACGACACTTTCCATCGACACTCAAATCCTCAGAAACTAAGTGTGAGGACTCGTAGTTCTGTCCGGCGGACCCAAGGGAGCCCTTCAATCCTCTTCCTCCGATACGCTCATACCGGCTTCCGGTAGACTTCAATGAAGAGGACCCAGGTCAGGGGGTAGGTCCTCAGACCATCCCCTCATGGAACGAGGTTATCCTCGTTATTGAGGCATCCAGTACTAACACGAGCAAATTATATGACTACGCCCTTGCTCATATGTGGGTAAATGTGGTCGCACAGGTTATTGGTTGTTCGGTAAGTACCAGGACACAATGTGCATTTTTCAGAAACATCACCATTCACCACTTCTCAATTTCATTACCGACATCTCGGCATACCATAATTCATCCAAGGGTTTTCAAAGGAGTTTTGAATAAACAATGTTTTTCCCATCCTATAGTTTTATTTAAACAAACTGATATTTCTACATAGAGTGGCAAAATATTTTTTCATAAACTTTTGAAAAGGTTTTCACAATCATTTCCAATTCTCATAGCAAAATACTTTTAGTCAAACTTGGGTGGTTCGTAATCCCACCAAAAGATTTTCATAGAAGACTTTGGAGTAAAACAAATTCATTTCGAAATCGTTGTAGACCATTGACACCTCTATATCGGGTGTCTCGAGAATCTACTTGTATTTTGGAAAAGGGTTTTCAAAGTCATAGCTTCCGTGGCAACCACCACATAAATCATTTATGCTAGTTATAGTAAAACAGGTAAATCAAAATAGATGTATATAGGTGCAAGCTCAGTGAAGTAGCTTGCCTTGCTCAGCAAAGTGACCCTGGTCTTGTTCTTCTGGTTCAACAAATTCCCCCTTCTCGCAAGTCCCGGCAACGTTCTCGTCTAAACGTCGTAAAACAAACAAGACACACAATTACCACACAATTTGACCAGGCAACACTAACACTCAAGCTGAACATCTACAAATACCTACTGGTCTATGGAAGTCAAAACAATTGAATTTAGTTCAATTTTTATTATTATTAATTTCATATACTTTTATTAATTTCAGAAACTAGTTACACGCGAGTTAATCCACCATTTAATTTATGTTGATCACAAAATTATGCCAATTTAGGGATAGCTAAACTTGGCTAGTGCAAGTTCAACAAAATTGACCTAGGTCCAATTGGATTAATATTTATCCCTCTATAATTCTTTTACTACAGAAAGGTTCAAATCACTAATTGAATTACTAATGAGTTTCTGTTGCTCCTAAAATCCCACCAAGTTAGGAGTAGCTAACAATTTACAATACTAAACTAACAAAATTGGGTTCAACTCATTTGGACTTTTAAATCAACAACTAAAAATCATTTAGTCCAGAAAAGCTTCTGTGGCAAACTTTTAATTTATCTTAGCCTGTTAAATATTTTTGAGTGAGACCAACGCCAACGGCTAAATATTTTCATAACCTTTCCAGGGAATTTTATTTCATAGTTTTTGGACATCTAAAACGCAAGAAACAAATGTTTTTGTGAGGGTCCAGAAACAAATCTAGAAGTAAAAGAATAAACAACCTTAAAAAAAAGCAGTGGGCTGGATCTGGCTGGAGTTGGGCTGTGCCGTGAGGGAGGAAGCCCAGCTCGCGGCCCACGAGCTTGAGCGAAGCGGTACGGGCTGGCTTCTCCTTCCTCGACACGAGCAGGGCACGGACGCGGCGCTGCCGGAGCGCGGCGAGGATGGCGACGGCGGCTCCGACGTCCTGAAAAGAAATGGGGATGCCTATGAGAGAGAACACGGCAAGGGGAGCACGTGTGCACAAAAATGGCGGAGAAAGGTGGCCTGTGCCCACCGCGAGCTTGCTCGCACGTCCGCGGCCGGAGGAGAAGAGGATCGGGACGGCGACGGCGATCCCGGGCTTCCCTCTTCGATTCCTCGCGCAGAGAGGGGGAGTAGGGCACGGCGAAGATGCTGGTGGTCAGAGATTTGGAGGGGGAGCTCTCTATCGCCGGCGAGGCGCGTCGGCGACTTCGGCCATGGTTCGGGTTCAATGGAAGCAATGTGAGAGAGGAAGTGAGGGGAGGAAATGAGTGAGGGGTTGAGGGAGCAGAGGGGTGCGCGGCTTCTTATCATCTCCTCCTCAGCAAGGAGGAACGGGCCACGGCAACGACGCCGGGAGCACGGCAGCGTGCGGGTACGGCGACGTGGGCACGGCAGCGTGCGGGAGATGCCACGGCCGTCCCGTTGCAGAGCTGAGGTGAAGGGAGAGGGCAGAGGAGTCAGAGGTCAGCTGGGCGAGGGAGAGGTACACGGCGAGCGACGACCACGGCATCGCCGGCGTGGGGAGCACGGCGCCGTGCCGGCCAGCGTGCGGCTACAGAGGTCAACGGAGTTTTGCAAAACGCCCCCTAAACTCTTTTTCCTCTCACGGATAGGTCCTCGGCTAAAATCCTTTATTTCCTTTTTGAAATCAGTAGGGTTTCCAGAATTTATTTGAGGGGTTTAAACACTTTACAAAAATTAGAGAAAATTCATGTAGCCTCCCCTATATATGAGGAAGCTCCACAAAAATTGGTTTTACAAAATAAAATGTTTTGCTCCATTTTTGTTCATAGGATTTAAATAAACCATTTTTGGAAATTAATAATTTGAGACTCCTTTAATATTTAAAACCAGTGGTAAAATAGTTTGTAGAACCTTTGGAGCTTTCTTGACAAATATGATATCTTCAAATAAGTTTTATTTTCATAGAGAAAACATTTGTTTTGAGGAAATAGAGAAAATGGGAGGGAATTTATTTATGAAGATCATTTTAACTCATGACCTTCATTTCTTTAAAAGAAGGGAGGGGTTTGTTTTTAAATCAACAAGTAGGTTTACTAGAGGAGGGAGTGATATGAAATGGAGAGAAGTATCATTTCATCTCCCTTTCTAGAATTTTGATAAAGAAAGTATGTTGGTTTTCATAAAAATAGAGGAATAGGTAAAGAGGGAGTTTTATTGAAATCACCTCCCTAGGTTTTAGGGGTTTAACTTGGGGTGCATAATTGTAGAGGATGTGTTCCTCTTCAAGTCACACTCCAAATTTGGTGGCCCAGGGTGTCCTAATTTTGTAACAACCCCACTGAGGAATTATCCTCACCAGAAAATCACACACAACAGCAGAATCACAGCAATAGCAATAGCACCAAAATACCTACAACACAACCATATCCACAACTCAAACAAGACCACACACTTCAAACCACCAGAATAAATCACACACCTTTTTCCATAACTAACAATGCTACTTTGTAAAAATGGTCACACTCAATTATGACAAGATGTTGTTTAAGGGATAAACCACCCATAACTTAATAGTTTTCAAAATGGTCTGATCAGGAGAAATATGTGAGGTAATATATTTCCCACTGGTATTTCTTTTAAAACTGAATTGAAACATAGGAGTTTTAAAAATAGGAATTTGGAATTGTCAAGGTGGAAGAAAGGATAGGAGATCACAGATAGCTCTCCATACTTTATAAGCATGAAATTTTTGGGAAATACTTTTACTGTCTCAATTTAAAGGATATTTTATTTGTTGCCAAAACCAAATCATTGTGGAAATAAACTTTTGGCCAACATAAGAATGGAAAAGATATATGGAATATATTCTTGTCATAACATGGTCACCAGTGTTGTAAATATATTTTTACTTAGTTTGATTTCTTGAGTTGACATTTACTAGTCAACCAATCACAACCAACAAGTTACACAAGGTTAACAGAACAAGATAAGGGAAAACACAATCATTTGTGAAGTAATTCAAAAAGTTTTTGTTGGTTCTGAATTTTGGGTCGTGTTTACCCGTGTTATAAATTTGGGATGTTACAGGTGGCGAGGTAGGAGATGGGGCAAGGGCGGCGCAGGGGAGAGAAGGAGATGCGGGGCGGGGACGACGCGGCCGGAGAGATCGAAGGAGTATGCGGCGGCGCTCGGGGGCGGCGCGGTAGGAGTCACCGGCGGCAGTGGCGGCGTGGAGAATAGGGCGGCGTGGGGGAGAGAGATTGGGGTGGCGCGGGAGAGAAAGGGGAAATTTGGGGGCCGCGCGCGAGAAGAGATTTGGAGAGGGAGGGCGCGGGCGGGGGCCACGTGTAAGTGGCCGAAACATACCGCTGGCGGACGGCTTGTTCCGTCCGCCAGCGGTAAGCTCTGCTTTTTTATTTTCTGTTTTTCTATTTTTTGTTTATTATTTCAAAAACTTTTTGTCTCCCGCGCCGTCTTTCACACCTTTTCGTCTCCTGTGCCGTCGTGCGCGCTTTGGAAGTTGATCAAGCAGCCACACGCGCCGTTTTAATGAGGAGCTTTGGAAGATGATCGGTCGCCGCCGTTTTAATGGTGCATTGGAAGATGATCAGCCGCCGTTTTGATTGCTGCCCGGCCGCTGGCCTCCCTCTCTGCCCACCGGCCTCCCTCTCCACACTATATAAAAGGCCACTAATCTCCATGGCCTAAAGCACACACAAATCTCTCTCTCTAATCCTCTCTACTAGCTATTTCCAATGGATCAGCCACTCGCGCGCGTTCCATGGCCTCGGCCTCGGTCTCGGTTGTACTACTTCATCAAGGAGGATATGAGCTTCAAGGTATGGGTCACCCTCCGTGCATCACGCGTGGAGAGGTGGATCCGCGATGTGAAGAAGTTCTATCTCAACGCCGCACCGATCAAGTGCGTTGGACTCGACTGCGAGTTCACCGACGCTCTCCCGGGTCCACAGAACAATCTTCCACCCAAGAAACAGCAGCGCGCCGCCGTCCTTCAACTCTCGGTGGCGACCGAGAATCTTGTCTTCCAGATCTGCTGGGCTGATCGGAAGCCGCAGCTCCTCGTGGATTTCTTAGCTGACAAGACCATCAAGTTTTACGGCGTGGCTATCCACAATGACTTGCGGATGCTGCTGCTACGGAATTGAAATTCCGTCCGCGGTCGACCTCCAGGGGGATAGGCGGAACCCAACCAACAATCCTAATCCGAGTCTTGTTGCTCTCTCCAATGCTATCATTGGGACAAAACTGGAGAAAAAGAAGAAGAAGGACAAGAATGACGACGACGAAGAAGACCTCCAGATTCGCGGATGGGGCAACGTGCCATTGAGCTATGAGCAAGTCGAGTACACCGCTCTTGACGCTCGGCTCGGCTTCGAGATTGCGCGGAAGTGGGATAGTCTACGTGGCTATAATACCAATGGCGATCGTCTTAATGTCATTGATGAGTAGTCTATATAGCGAGATCGATGTGTGTGTGCCGTTGTGTCTTCTCTCATATGTATCCGGTTACAATATTAAGGATCAAAATATTTGGATTATTTCACCATATCATGCATTTTTTCTGATCGGTCGAATTCATCATAAATATTAATTACTTTAATTTTGAATTTTGATTTACCGGTATAAAGTTTACTATACTAGTTGCTATGTGAAATGATAAACTTGATTTTCGACAAAAGTTTCACAAACATTTTTCAAAAAAAGCACTATCATGTAGAAACATCTACAAGTTTCAATTCATCGATCAAAATGACCAAGTTATGTCAATTCTCAACGCATAGTTTGTGATAAAGTGCTCGTATTCGACACATAGGTGTGTCTTGGTATAGGAAGCAATGGTTCCTAAGGAAATTTATAGATTGTTTTTATGAATATAATTTTCCTAGTTATTTGTATTACAGGCTAACTTAGCGCTGGCGGACGCTTTAGTGTGCCCGCCAGCGGTACTGAACTGACCCCTAACGTACTCTTTAGTCAGCCCGTCAGCGGTACTGTCCCATTTTTTCAGGTGAGCTCAGTCGCGGCCACTATTTGGATATCGCGCGGTTGCACATGCTGTTGCTGAAACGATTTGGATCAGACAACTACTCTCGGAGCTTCATCGACCTATACAGCAGGCTACTATTGTCTATTGCGACAATATTTCAGCAGTCTACATGTCCAGCAATCTGGACCGACATCGGCGTACCAAGCACATTGAGATTGACATTCACTTTGTTCGTGAGAAGGTCGCCTTGGGTCAAGTTCGAGTTCTTCATGTGCCCTCTACTGCTCAATTTGCTGATATTTTCACTAAGGGACTTGCTAAAGCTTCGTTTACCAACATTCGGTTCAGTCTCAACGTTGTTGAACCCCACGTTGATATTGCGGGGGATGTTAGACTATACGTTTTGGAGTTGTATTCGAATTAAAATTCTAGTAGATTTGTGTCTCAATTTAGGGTCTAGCCCAATGACGGTTCTCCTTGTAATATATAAACACATGTAGCCTGGCCATATCAATCATCAAATATACAAGTTTAGATCTTCTTACACCTAAATCCATCACGATCGAGCAACGACACAACAAGCAAGTGAAGCGGGAGAGGAGTCGGAATAGCGCATTGGCAGGGGACAAGCGCAGATAACGCGCACATACTGCTGCATGACACAACCCAATGGCTCGGTCAGTACGACGTTGTGGGGGCACCAGTGCTTGTAGGTCGCATGAAGACCGTGCTCATGAACCGAGGCCGCCGCACATCGTAGCAACGCCACGATGCGCGGAAAGTTGCTCTCGTGGCTCACCACGAGACGTCGACGATGGTTGGAGACGAAGAAGAAAACCTCAATGGTGTCCCAATCCCTGCGTCTTTCGATGATCGTGTGTCGTGCGCATCTTGGTGGTGCATGACACCACGTCCTTCTGGTCCACCATGTGCCCTAGGAGATGTCATGGTACTCCCCACCCTCTGTCCTCCCCATTTTTTCAGACGGCGAAGATAGATGAATTGGGATAGATGCTGAATATGGCATGAGGGGCCATCAAGACACTGGATTTCTCCGGCCATCTAACAATTTTGAATTTGTTTTTTCTTCAAAAACTAGGTCGAAGGTTCAATTTAGACCGGATATCAACAATTTAGGGTGCAAATGACATGGATTCCAACATTTGAATTCAATCAACTAAACCTCTCCAAGTTCAAAGTTTGATATGGATTTTTTTTTTCGGAAGAAAAGAGAGGCGCAAGAGAGGCAAGAGCACACCACCTCGGCATCTCCCCGGAGCTGGAGATCGTTATAATACTCCATCGTCACCTTTGACCCCTCCACCTTTTTCGCTCCTCTTCCTCCTCCCCCTCTTTTATAAACAAAAACAAAATACGCCGCGGCTACCGAGACGACACACCTCTTCTCAAGATCAAAACGCAGCAGCGACGCCGCGCGCGCCACCACCACCACCACAACCAAGGGCGGGCGGCCACCGAGGAGAGCAGAGGAGTAGCGATGGGGAACAGCATTGGGGCCAAGCGGAAGGGCGCCAAGGTGATGCAGCTGGACGGCACCTCCTTCCGGGTCAAGCCGCCGGCGTCCGCCGCCGACGTGCTGCGCGACCACCCGGGCTTCCAGCTCCTCGAGGCCGAGGAGGTCAAGCTCCTGGGCGCGCGCGCCCGGCCCCTGTCCCCGGACGCCCCGCTCCGCCGCGGCCGCCTCTACTTCCTCGTCGCGCTCCCGCGCCGCCCCGCCGGCGCCGGCCCCATTCGGCGCGCCTGGTCGGGCAACCTCCGCGTCGGCGTCGGCGCGCGCGAGCGGCTCGAGTCGCTCATGCTCGCCCGCCGCTCCACCTCCGACCTCTCCTCCTTCCAGGGCTTCGCCGCCTCCGCCTCCGCGCCCACCTCCCCGCTCACCGGCCCCTCCGCCGGCGGCACCACGCCCGTGCGGCTCAAGATGCGGCTCCCCAAGGCGCAGGTCGAGAAGCTCATGGGCGAGAGCCGCGACGCCGCCGAGGCCGCCGCCAAGATCATGGACCTCTGCACGGCGCTCGGCAGCGCCAAGGTCACGCCCGAGAGGCCTGGGATCCTGCGGAGCCCGCGGTTCGCCGCCACGCCCGAGTGGGGCTCCGGGTTCATGCTCCCCAAGTCGGCGGCCAAGACGCCGCAGCGGTGGCCCTCGCTGCAGCGCACCCAGGGCCAGGAGGAGGTAATAACAGACAAACAACACCTTCGATTCGATTAACGCCCATTATTCATTTCTCCACGTGCATTCCATCACTGCGTGTTCCCTGGTACACATCGCACATTGCGTCAAACAGAATTCATTATTTGGGACACAGCTCTGGACAAGATCTATCTACATAGGACAGTACATTTTTGCTTGCTGGAATCCCTTGATTTAGCTTGTAGTGCTGAGATGCAACTGAAAAAAAATCAGACACAGTTCACTTTATGAATTGCCCTTGGCTAGAAATGTGTAGTGCTCGCATATAATTCTTGAGTGATTTGTTACATCGTTTTGTGTGTTGCTCACCGTAGTACAAAGGCGCCCACTAGCAAGGTTAGCGTAATTGCAGTATGTCAGATTCCGCGTCATGAGCACAGCGGCAAGAAAGAGTTGTCTTGTATCTGCTGAGGACATGTAGCATGTCTCAGTGGAGCACTACTCATGGAAAACTCTTCTCCGCTCATTGCGAGAAACAACCTACACACGAGTACTTTCCTGCGGTTTCCCTCTTTCACGGTTTCACACCCAAATGGCACTTAACAAGTAAGCAGCCCTCTGTAAAGAAAAACAGAGTTAGTACAACGGGTACAAAGAAGAAAAATAATGTTGCCATTGTCTTAACTGTATGAGTAAAACGCACCGGGAGTCTACCAAGTTGCACGGTTGGAGCGTTTTAGTCACCTACTGGGAAAATGCAAACTTTTGGTCACTAACTTGTGCAAATGTTGCACGTTAGTCATTCCGTCACTAACACCGTTAAAATGCTGACGTGGACGCTATTTTTTTACAAAAAAGACCTTAACCTTCCGGAAATTCACATTCGCACCCGAGCTCATATGCTACAGTGATTTTCGGGAAAATAAAAAAAAAAGTAAAACTTTTCAAAAAAATCTGAAAAAAATCACAGGCAAACATGAGTATGGTACGCACACCGGTGATTTTTTTCGGATTTTTTTTTAAAGGTTTTACTATTTTTTTTATTTTCCCGAAAATCACAGATCTGAAAATTCAAATTTTTGGATCTGTGATTTTCGAGAAAATTAAAAAAATAGTAAAACTTTTCAAAAACATCCGAAAATAATCACGGGTGTGCGTACCATACTCATGTTTGCCTGTGATTTTTTTCGATTGTTTTTGAAAAGTTTTACTATTTTTTTTATTTTCCCGAAAATCACTGTAGCATATGAGCTCGGGTGCGAATGTGAATTTCCGGAAGGTTAAGGTCTTTTTTGTAAAAAAATAGCGTCGACGTCAGCATTTTAACGGTGTTAGTGACGGAATGACTAACGTGCAACATTTGCACAAGTTAGTGACCAAAAGTTTGCATTTTCCCAGTAGGTGACTAAAACGCTCCAACCGCGCAACTTGGTAGACTCCCGGTGCGTTTTACTCTAACTGTATTGTGGTGTTGAATCCAGGGGCACGCAATTTTTTTAGCGACGAAGTTCCTAAGCCCATGAAGTTTTCTTTTATCTTTTCTTGATTTCTACTTGTGAATAGACTAAGGTTGGACTCTGGGCCATCCATTAAGTTGCAATTTTTTGTCCATGCCACACCGAAGTGGCGAAGTGCTCATCGAGCCAGTATTGCGGCGTTGAATCCAGAGGCACCCTGTTTTTGTAGGGACCAAGTTTCTAAGCCCATTAAGTTTTCTTGATTACTACTAGTTGTGAATAGACTAACGTCTAGACTTTGGTCATCCATCAAGTTGCAACTTTATTTTTCAAACATGATAATGCACACCGAAGTGTTCGTCGAACCTGTAGACAAATTTGTGGCATAGTCGTCGCCTTTCCTGAAGACTTAATCTTATTCCTGTTTTGGTGTTTCAGAAGCGAGCAAGGTTCGTGGCGTTGCCGGATGAGCTGATAGCATGAATTAACTCATCATTTCTACTGTTCCAACCATGCTTGGTGATTGTCAGGCCGGCCGGAAGATAGAAAGTTTAAACGTATCTTCAGGTTTGAGACATAGTTCGATTGTTGCTCTTTTATTACAAGACAAAAAACTATGGTCTGAAGACAGAGAAGCCGCCGAATGGCTTCCAGTTCACCTTGATTTCACATCTGATTAGTATGTCTGTGGACTCTGTTCCCTCTTGTGCGTTTTCGTCTTAGCTTTTTCTCTGGTGGTTTATTATTAGCCCACCACCATGTTGTGCTCTCATGCTCTGTACGAGCCAATTGTCTTGGTCAACTCTGTTGCATGATTTGGAAGATGCTAACCTCCGTTTGCTGCATGATCCTGGAACAGACGTGCGGACTAATAGTGCTTAATAATGGATTGTTGCGTTGAACTGGCTAGATAATTCGCATAAGTATAATGGAGCATGATTGGGGCTGTTTCTGAACCGCAGTACCTGGCACATGCAAATATCATTTACAAAACCATGCACTGGGGGTGTTTCTTGTCCAAAACCACCCAGGTTCGGATAATGATGTTGCGGCCAATTATCAGGAAGCTTGCACATGTTCTACGATCGATCTGAACTACTGCCATTCTTATATTAAGTGTGAGAAAGTCAGAAGAATATGCATACACAGATACACTTTAGAATCAACTTGGATCATTTAGAAGGGTAGGAATAGGAAAAACACATGATTGAAATGCCACATATGGTGAATTACTACAGGATTTAAAAACACATAAATTTTTGTAGACGTGTCTTTGGATGGTGCACCAAAATCAAACAAAGTAATTTTACTGGATTGAAAAGAGAGAGTAAAGAGAGATAGGCACTTTGGATTGAACGATTTTTATAGCAATTTTGAAGGATACCAATTCATAGGTTGAAAGGAACAACAAAAACAAAAACGGATATATTGCTTCCTAGGATGTTTCAGAATATTTGAAAGTTTAAAATGTTGATTTGCAAAAAATAAAAGTGAAAAGGCTCCATAGAGCCCGTGCTCCAAAGAGACTTTTCGATCGATTGCCAACCTTAATTACTTCGCTGGAAGAGAAATAACTCCATCCAATCCTGACTAGGCTATGTTTTTTTTTTGTTTTGTTGTTGAGACTTACCTGACTGGGCTATTTAGGACTGCAAAGTAGAAACTTAGTATGGATTGTGGTTGTTGGGTTACCTGGGACTGAATGGGCTGGAAATGAGAAAGGCTACAGTATTGTGAGCTAGGCTAGCTCTGCCAGGCGTGTCCCTATTTCTCGGGAAAACCTATATCACGCCCATTGCGTCTCTTAAACGAAGGCCGGCCCATTATGTGTTTCATCTCGGTTTTTCTTTTTTTGAAGGTTCCAGAACCTTCCGGTTCGTTTTTTTCATGATATACTGGTTTTTGTTTTTTCGGTCCGTTTAAGTGTTTTCGGTTCGTTTTCTTTTCAATTTTTTTACTCTTTTGAAATCCGTGAATGTTTTCATGTTTACAATAAAATATTCATTTTAAAATTGTACAGATTTTATTTTTTGAAAATGGTTCAGATTAAAAAAATGTTCACTTTTTAAAATGTTTTTTAAATAGTTCACTTTTTGAAAATGGTTCATATTGAATTTTTATATTTGAAAATGTTTCATTTTTAAAATGGTTCATATTTTTAAAATATGTTCATTTTTTAAAATGGTTTATATTTGAAATTTGTTCATTACTAGAAAATGGTTCAAGTTTTTGAAAATGGTTCAGATTTTTTTAAATGGTTCAAATTATAAATATTCATTTTAAAAATAATAGACTATTTTCAAAATTTCTAAATTTGAAAGCCAAATAGAAAAGCAGAATCGTGCTACCTGGGCCGGTCCAGACGGACGAGCTCTTCAGGCGTTCTTGTGCAAAACCGAGACTTGAAACATCCTATAGGGACACCCCTCTCGCGTGCAGCCAGTTGCAGCTAGTGCATGCACGCTCGCCGCATGAGTCTCGTTATGGCCTACAGCCTAGTAAGCTTTCTTTGGTTCCGTCAAATTATTTCACGGTTGACCAAAGTGCCCTCCCGTGGCCCAGCTGTCTCACCTTCCCGATTAAATCAAAAGAAAAAAATTCCCCGATCGAACCAACAACCCACACCATGACACCACACACCCGTTCCTTCCCTCCCCCAATTCCCCACAGAACCCTACCGATGGCGTGGCCAGCGCGTTCTGTAGCGACCGACGCGCTGGCCTGCGGCTGACGTGCCATGGAGCAAGGGGTGGCTTCAGATGCGGAGGGCAGCGGCCATGGCGGGGCGTAGGGCAGCGACCCAGGAGCGGCGTAGGGCGGCCATGGGGGAGCTCCGGACGGCGGCTTCAGTGATTGAGGGCGGCGGCCATGGCGGGGCTTTGGGAGGCGACCATGGCATGGCAGAGGCGGTGACCCATGGAGGCCTTCGGACGTCGGCTTCAGGGGTCGAGGGCGGCGGCCATGGCGGGGCGTTGGGAGGCGACCATGGCATGGCGGAGGCGGCGAACCAGGCATGGCAGACGGCGACCATGGGAGTGCTCCAGACGGCGGCCATGCCGGGGATACAGAGGGAAGAGAAAGCACGCCGGTCGGATGGAACGGCACGGCTGTGGAGCACCTATCCACGAGCTCAGCTGCTACAATCTCGGCTGCATGGTTTCGCATGGACGCCTACAGGGTTGGATCATGGTGTGGATTCGGGTTGGGCTTCCAGTTCAACATCATCGTCGTGGAAAAAATTGTATGTAGGATTTTTATAAGGATTATGGTATCGAATTAAAGTAGAGATTCTGCCCAACATATGAATATTTTGTATTAAAAACGAGAACTAAGTTTTTTTTAATTAGAGTCGGTTTTGTGAACAAATCTACATGTCTCATTGTGTCATCTATCCATACCAAAATATGTCACATCACCTATTGCCTTTGTATTTTACAAAATTATTTTAAAATAATGTATCAGGGGTAAGTGTGTCTTTTCATGTTCCTATTCAACACCGTTAATGCTCAAAATGAACTAACGAGTGTCATATAGGGCAATTTTTTGCACAGAGAGTCATATAGGAAAGAAAAAGTTTCCGAGTGTCAAACAAGGAACCCAACTTTCAAGTAGTGTCATACAGGGAATTCTCTCTTGTTTTTTCTTTTCTCTCTTTATATTTCTAATTCTTTTTTCTATTTTTTTTGGTTCATTTTGTTGTTTTGTTTCTTACATTATTTTTCCTTTGTTTAATATGCAAATATAAAATTTTCAACATATGACCCTTTTGCTTGAACCCGTGATTTTTTGCTGAATCCATGTTTCGATCCAGTTAATTTTTTTTCGAGATGTGTGAACATTTTCAAATGCAATATGAAAAAATGGCTCCGTAAGAAACGGTTCATGATAAAAATGTTTACGGTAAAAAACGATTCACAATAAAAATGGTTAAATATAGAAAGTGTTCAAGACAAAATAAGTATTGATGTATTCTTGAAGAATAATTTTTTCACTTATAATAAAAGATGTTCACAGTAAAAGAGGGCACGGGATTAATTTAAAAGTGTTCACATGTAATAGAAAAATGGTTTATAATAAAAATTAATTCATGATAAATCATCCGGTATTCTGAATAACATAATAAAAAAGGAGGAGAAGAAAAAAATAACCTAAAAGAAAACAACAAAAAAACTAAAACTAAAAATGAAAAGAGAAACAAAAAACGAAACCGAAGCAAAAAAAAAGGAAAAAGAACAGAAGAAGAAAACTAAAAAAGAACAAAAACCATCCTCAAATGTGCTGGCCCGTTTTGGAGGTTGTGCGGGCGATGCGGTATTTCAACTCGAGAAGGGCGAGAAATAGTGGATGCGCCAGACAGCGCCTTGTGACCCATCGCTCCTGCTCTTACCCACAATCTAGTCTATGTTCTAAGGTGGAGCTTGTCCATAAGAGAATTTCCTTATGGATAACCTATAAGCTTGTGGTAGTCCATAAACATTAAAACAGTACTATCTAGGGCACACAACAATATAAAATGAATTTCAATCATAACATTTGTGAGATGGCACCTCCTACACGTGGGTCCTAGCTTATGGACAAGTTTGACCATATACATTGTGGTGCAATCAATTGGTTTATGGTGTAGTAAGTGAGACCCAGCTTATAGACAAGTTTGACCAAATACATAGTTGATGCCCTAAACCTTGCCAAGCGGCATTAAGCTGCTTCGGAATAAATTGCGTACTAAACTGAGCAAATTTGACCCCTATGTATTCACAGGTCGTCAGCACCTGACCCGTCCGTGGACAGGTCAGAACCACCTCCTTGATGTCCCCTCATACAATCGGACTTTGCAGTGTCAATGCTCAAATCCATGCAAAACATGCATGTAGATCATCCTACATATCTAAACTTATTCCGAGTTGTCCGAAACAAATAAACAATTCAATTTGCAACATAAAATTATTCGGACGGCATAGTTCAAACATAAATAGTTTGAATTATTCGTAGTGTATACTTCAACCATGAAATCCAATAATTTCAAATGGTGGATCCACGTATGCTCGACAAGATTTTTGAATAGTTGCACGTCGCTTGTTGATCTCGAATTTGTCGATGCATCTCAGAAAAGTTCAGAACATGCTCTACATCTTGTTCCAGGAGGCGGACATGTTCTCTGCGCTTGTCCAAATCATTCGTGCGAGTGCGCCTTCTCTCTCATCACATTGTGCAAAATTAATCAAGAAGCTATCACCTCCGAGAATGTATCTGGATCATACGTCATTGCCGCTCCATGAACAATACCCTGCCAAAGGGTTGGCGCACTCCAAATGCCCTTTCAACATCCTTTTAAACATATTCTTACATAGTTCCAAAGTGACATCGTTTGTGACACTGGGGATTGGATATAGTCTTCATAAAGTATGTCAACTCCACAAGTGTTTTGATGTCACCGTGTGAGATATGATTGTGACTCATGTGGTGTGATCTTGACACTGCGCACGCAAATCTGTTGAACATTCAGAAAACCTCTTTCTCCGATGGCCAGTAACTTTTCGGTCTTCGGGAAGGATGGAAAGATCGAGCTATAGCATTGCTGGCTGACCGTTGGACGGTTTCACCGACTACGCGTATACACGTACTCTCTGGCGCCTCACTCCAACAATCCATTTCAGCCTGCATGGCGATACACCACGCAATACAGTACGCTCTGTTGCATGCGGAAGCCGAACGGCAAGAGAAGACCCGGTCGGTCACCCTGCTGCAGCTGCATCCATCATGGGCGGGCGGCCATGGGATTCTCTCTCGATCTCTCGCGTGATCCATGATGTTTCCGTATCCTATATATGCGTGTCGAAGAACTGAGCTTTCAGCTTTCTACACCTCTCCTGATCGCGATTTGACCGATTCATGCGCGCGCAGGCACCCTCCCAACCTGTGCATGCTCTGCCAAGTCCAGTGATGTTCTGAGCTAATATTCCAGGCAGTGATGATGATTCTTCTGGTATGTTTTTCTTCTATAATTGACCCTCATCTGCAGGCTAAACTGTAGCTCGATCTTTTCCCTCATTTCTGAAGCTAATAGTATCGTTCTGTTCAAAATTTGACCACTTCATGCGCGCGCAGACACACACCCACCCTCTCAAGCTGCCAACTCCAGGTCGTCAGTCATGATGCATAGTACCACTACCATGTAGTACCATCTAGCATCCTCGTCCTACATATGCACATCATCGATTTCCCGTGACCGGACCAGGACCAGGTCGTGGGCGATCAATTATCTGCTAGCATTTCACTAATCATTAGAGCATTCCGGAGTAAAAGTGAGCTCAAGCTAGTGCAATCCCCTCACTATGCACGTTGGGCCTGGGGTTTTAGTTCTACTGAACCAACATTGATCAGAATAAGCTTAATCAGAACGACGTACCATCCCAAAAGATTTGCACTTGATCGCACCTGGGACGACCGTCTTCAAGAACAAAACTTGCAAGTCGCAAGACGATTCTCCCCATCACTGTTAATTAGAAGAGGTCTAGTGACACAAGGACGGACATAGGTCGACGAATGCTTGGACAGTCACGCGGGAGGCCTGCCATGCATCTACCTGCTCTCCGGTGTGGTTGGATCACTCTTCTATATAATGGCCACCGATCATGTATCTCTCTCCATCACCACAAAGCTAGTACCAACGACTGGAGCACACTACCTCGTCCTTCCTGTCCTGCGCGGCACTGCCTGCACACTGCCATGGCGACCGCCACCGTGGCCCTGGCGTTCCTGGTCGCGGCACTGCTTGCCGCTGCCGGGGAGACCACCCCCGTGAACAAATCCTGCATCACCGGCAGCGCCGGCGCCTCCGTGAGCATCGGGTATGGCGGGGCCAGTGCCAGCGCCGGCGTCGGCGTGTCGCTCGGCGCCGACGGGTACCGCTCCGACTGCCCCGTCGCCGAGGAGATCGTCCGCGCCGCCGTCGAGAGGGCCGTCGCCGCCGACCCCCGCATGGCTGCGTCCCTCCTCCGCCTCCACTTCCACGACTGCTTCGTCAATGTGAGTGATCTGATCATCAAAAGCAAGAGATATTTAGTCCAATGCTGCATGCAGGCGTGCCCCCGTCAACTATGAGTTTCTTGGTTCTGTTCTGCCAGGGTTGCGACGGCTCCGTGCTGTTGGACGACAAGCCCTTGTTTGTCGGGGAAAAGACGGCAGGGCCGAACGCGAACTCAATCAGGGGGTTCGAGGTCATCGACGCCATCAAGGCCGAGCTCGAGCAGGCGTGCCCGGAGACCGTCTCCTGCGCCGACGTCCTGGCCATAGCTGCGCGGGACTCCGTCGTGGCGGTAAGCACTTTTCTATCAAGTTTCGAGCAAATTTAGGTTCAAGTGTGTTACTGAAGACTAATCGGTCGCCGAGGCGCAGTCTGGCGGGCCGAGCTGGCAGGTGGAAGTCGGCCGGAAGGACAGCCGCACCGCGAACCTCCAGGCCGCGAACAGCAACCTCCCCGCGCCGACTTCCGGTGTCGCCACGCTTGTACAGAAGTTCACCAATGTTGGCCTCTCCGCCAAGGACATGGTCGCCCTCTCAGGTAATCAATTTGGCTATCCAGTCCAATCTCGCCTCTATACAGATGCATGCAATCTATATGCTAATCGTGACGCAAACATAGGCGCGCACACCATCGGGAAGGCCCGGTGCACGACGTTCAGCACGCGTATCGCCGGCGTT
Source organism: Poa pratensis (assembly GCA_947311845.1). Taxonomy (NCBI): domain Eukaryota; kingdom Viridiplantae; phylum Streptophyta; class Magnoliopsida; order Poales; family Poaceae; genus Poa; species Poa pratensis. The sequence continues at coordinate 19,463,025 of CAMZMU010000119.1, read as the reverse complement.
GGCGTCTCGGTCGGGTCCCCTGGGGACATGGGGTTCCTGCAGCAGCTGTGCGCGAATTCGGCAGGGTCGGCGCTGGCGCACCTGGACCTGGCCACGCCAGCCACCTTCGACAACCAGTACTACATCAACCTGCTCTCCGGCGACGGCCTGCTGCCGTCTGACCAGGCCCTGGTCTCGCCCGCTGGCGCAGACGACGTCTCGGCGCTCGTTGCCGACTACGCGTTCGACGCGTCGCTCTTCTTCGACGACTTTGCGGCCTCCATGCTGAGGATGGGGAGGCTGGCACCGGGCGGAGGGCGCACCGCCGGTGAGGTCCGCCGCAACTGCCGTGTGGTGAACTAGCTTGCTAGTTAAAGTCCACTAAATATGCAGAGAAAACATGTGATTTGGGTCGGTCTGCTGAGTGCCTTTCAGTTAGTTTGGAGTGTCCTGATTTAAGCTGGTAGATTCTAACTAGATGTATGAACTTGATTGATGTATCTGATGATGTGCGGCATTCTGGGCATGTGAAATAATTAATCTATGTTAAGAGTATTCGTTTAGTAGTTTTATTGTGGTTTGCTCAGTGTATTCATGTTTGCCAGTGCGATGAGGTGAAGCTTTATCTTACCGTTCTTATTTTGGGAAAGGAGGTTAAAACCCTGAACTTGTGTATAAAAATGATATATACAACTTTTCGTATTATCTAATCGAAAAATCCCGGTAAAAAGAAATGTTCCCTCCATCTCAAAATACAAGGCGCCCTTTAATTCCGCTGGTCAACGCCGTTTAACTTTGACCATGATTTGTACTTATAATATGTATCCAAAATTATTATAAAGATATATGAAATAAAAGAATTTTGCAAGATGAATCCAATGGTACCATATATATATACATTCACATTCAATGTATTTTGTTATATATTGGTGCTCAAAGTTGAGTGTTAAAGACCACCTTAAAATAGCGCGCCTTATATTTTGACAACGCAGGGAGTACATTATCACCTAGAGCACCTTACTTGTGATAGAAGTCGTTAACACTTAAACCTACAACCTTGACAATGGGGTGGCCATGATCTGACCAGTGTCGTGTTGCGCCCTTACATCTACTGACATCATTTAAATTCGGAAGCCTCACCAACCTGTTCAACAGCGAGCCGGAAGCACACAGCGATCCAGTAGACCCTTATGACCTTATTGTACACCATATGCGCGCACACTCCAGAACAAACGCCGTTGTCACTTCCCCACACCCATTTTTAATTAGAAACGATCAACATATTGACCTTGCAGTATCTAGTGTCGATGCTGCCACGACGCAAAACAACACCACCGCCCTACAAGCCTCCGCCGCCGAGACCCTGCTGCACGCATGCACCATGCTTGTAGAGTTATATTATGCTTCCATATATATATATATATATATATATATATATATATATATATATATATATATATATATATATATATATAGGTAGATTATATATATATACTTGTATATTTTCTCCGTTATACTAGGGGAGCGGCTAGGGTTGTTTGCGTCTCTCTCCCCTCCGGCCGGCAGCACGTGGCCTTTCCAACTGTGCCCGTCTCCGTAATCTCCCTTAGCACGTATATTTTTGTATATTTTTAAAAATCTAAGGTTTCCCTAAATCAACGTCACTTATTTTTATTTTTGTTCGGGGAGTAGTGATTTACCATGAGCAATATACATATATTTAGCTAGTAACGGTAAATACGGAGCGACTGTTTTTTATGGAAACATATGTCACATATATATGTCCTTATAATTATATTTGATAGAAATATCGAGAGATTTATTCCACAATCAAAGCACTAGAGTAGGAATGTAAACGGATCGGATTGGATTTTGCCGCTACCATATCCTTTACCACATTTTTTCGGATTTAGAGCGGAGCGGAGAATTACCAGATGCGGAGCGGCTTCATAGGGGAAACAAAATTAATCAGATATATACACGCATAACTAAATATTCAATCCATGCAACCAAAAATAATTGTTTAAAACATATTAACTATCCAGTTCTACTACATAGTCTTTATACCGGCTATTTAAGCGAGTTATTGTTCAACCGAATGAACTCACAACTCACTTACTGCATATTATGCTCAATTAGGTTAGACGTTTCGGTAAAAGGTAGGATTAGTCTGATTAAAACTATCAGATAATCCTATTACTTTATTTGAATAATCCATATTTTGGGCTATTTAAAGTATCATATCCTATAACATATCCGATTGTCAACTTCGGAATCGGATATTCTTATCCACCGGACTCTTTAAAATCGGATATGGACTCTTCAATACGGTTTGGGAGTCGAATACAATGAGGAAATTATCCTATCAGTTTACACCCTACACTACACTAGAATCATCAGCCTGGATGTAAAATAACTTACAAAGGGTGAGTACAAATACACACATATACGGAGAGAGTATAGCTGCGTCCACAAAAAAAAAAAAAAAAGAGTGGTTTCGTTTTGGATGCGAAGTGAACGGCATTCAGTTCGCTACTCGACGTTAGACGATGTGCCGCGCCCGCGCGGCGACCTGCCTGCCCGTGCATCCCGATCTCACTCACGGACGCATGCACACCTCGTTTTCGGCCACGTACTCCAACTCCCACCCGCGCGCGCGAATGTCGTGAGCGTTAACAGAAATATGGCGAGCATGCACATGCCCCACGCCTATATCTGCACACGCGGGGACACGAAATCAGCCGAGCGAACCGTTCTATACTCTCGGCCCACCATCACCGGCGACGACGCAGGTTCGTTCGTTGTGCCGATCGTCTTCCCCGAGCCCCGATCGAGGCGCAGCGCGGATGGAGATGGACTTCCTCGGCCCCCGCTCGTCGCCGTGGCAGGCGATGCCGCCCGTGGCGCGACGCAACGCCGACGACGAGCCCTGGCGTCTCGCCGCCGTGGCGCCGATGATCCACACGCCGGGCCACCGCCACCCGACGACACCGTTCTCTGAGGTTTGTGCAGTGCCCACCTAGCTAGTTTCGATCAGGACCCCTTGCGTGCGCGCGAAGCCGATCTCCCGCACGTATAATGATCTGTCTGCCAGGTTCATCACGTCGCCGGCGCGCGCGTGCCGCGGTCGCCGTATCCCCAGGCCTTTCCCGGCGGCATTCCCGCCTCGTACCTGCAATGCTCCCAGGTAGGCGTGATCCACAGCGCCGCGCCGCCGCGCGAACAGAGGTAATTCATTTCATGCCACCCTTATCAGTTGGCCCAAGATTTGACAGATCGATCTACGAGGTAAATCGTTCCATCTGTCACTCAAACAGGTGCCCCGCCGCGCAGCTGACGATATTTTACGCCGGTTCCGTGCACGTTGTCGACAATGTCACCAAGGAAAAGGTAACATTAATCTCTTCCTAAATCCTGACGATCTACACTGATCGAGGTAATGTCATCGTGGGCGTGCACCATTGCTGAAGATATATCGGGGGTGCACTGCGCAGGCTGAGCAGATCATGTTCATGGCTTCCAAGTCGGCTCAGGCAGGCAGCAGCCCTCCTTTTCGCCTGCCGCTGCGGCAATCAGAATCAGCTCCAGCTCCAGTCCTAGACGAAAGGCAGATCGCGCCATTGGCAAGAGCTTGTAGCGATCCGGTGCACCTGAGCCCAGACGCCCTGCACGGCATTGTCGACAATACTTCGCAGCAGGCAATGTTCATTCTGCCGCCTAGAGGTTGGTGTTCGTCGATCTGTGCCTGTTGAAGTTGTACTGTCTTGCATTGCCGCGATTTAATTTTGCCGTGGTGTATCTTCCGCTGCAGATGTTCCGCTGGCCAGGAGTGCGTCCCTCGCCCGCTTCCTCGAGAGGCGCAAGCGAAAGCAAAGGTGCGAACAGAGCACTGATGATTAGTCCTGGCTGTTTTTCTGAATAACTAGCATGGTGGCCCTCGCAAATGCGAGGGCATTGTCTTTTATGAATTGAATATATTTAAGACAATTCGTCAATACTTTTATTTTTGTCCTTTTTTTATAATTGTTACAACTTATCACAGTAATGTACTCCCTTGCTTCCAAATATAAGATGTTTAGCTTTTTCCAGATTCTTATGTATGTAGACACCTTTTAGTGTGTATGTTAACTCATTTTTGTGAATCAGGGAACCGTAGGGGAAAAGACCTACGGTCTGAATTATAGTGTGTATGTCAACACATTTATATCTATATCTAGACAACAATTAAAATAGGTAAAATATCTTATATTTAGAAACAAAGGGAGTACTACATACCTATCACAGTTACATCCATCATTATGATGCCATACTTGGCATTTATTTTATTTATTTTTAATACACAAATAACTTATTTGAGGTTGTCTATTTGTTTTTTTTTATCATAGAGCCTAATTGAACATCTTGATCTACAAGTCATCCATGGATGTTAAATAGATAGGCCTTTTTTGTGAAGTTTCTCACACAAGTGTTTATATATTTGAAATTTATATTATGTCAATTTTGTACAATAGTTGCTACTAACGAAAAATTGTGAATATATAATAATAAATGTTATTAAAAACTTGGCCAACACATATATTACCTTAATAGTTGAAATAAACATTCCAAATATTTATTATGGTTGATCATAAAGGATCTAAATATGAAAATGATACATGAATTTTAAATTTCTTTAGTAAGAAACACATGTCGCTTTCTAATTGAACCCCCAAATTGATTTGTTTTATTTGACATGTGGCCCAATCCCATTAATGTCCCTTTATATCAGGTATCTAATTGATTATAGTCCATCTAAGGCTAGTTCCATAATCCATCGTGACACTGTCTCTTAGCAATCCACATTATACTTTTTTATACATGGCGCGTAATTAAACAGGAGAAATAATGAAATTGTTTCTTATATTAATTAGAAATGATCTCACAGGCAATGATCTATGCACACGTCATAGTTTGAAATGTGTATAAGATTTTTATTCGTAGTGCTTGAAAACTTTATAATGACTCAAAAAAGATAGAGCATACATTCTCAAGAATATAAACTATTTTTGGAATCTTGCAGAAAAATTAATCTTGCATTTCAGCTAAGCAAGAAAAAGGTAAGAGAAACCTCAATATGTCTAATTGTGCATTTAATTTTTGTGTGAACTATTATCCAAAGAGTAATGTCTAATGTCTATTGCATAACAAAATTTTAACTAAAAATATTATATACACTATTGGACGTGCTTATATAAGATGGGATAAGCTGAAAGATAAGAAATAGACCAACAATTCAAGGCAATCCTAGATAAAAACGAATTTTAATTGGTCGAGTAAACAAACTAAACATAGTAGGAAAGTCACCTAAATGTTACCGATAGCAGAAGAAATAGGACATAGGTCGGAGTACAGACTGATACAGATACACATATAACATTACATCATCATTGTTTGGAAAAAAGTATTTCTATAAATAACTAATTTGAAGAATAAATTTCTAAATCTAATGGTCTACCAACGCGCTAAGTTCCTCTCACATACGCAAAATTTAAAATAATTATGGATTCGTCATTTATTGTAAAAGCTTCTACACCACTTATTTCAGATGTAGTAAGCTCACCGGTTCAGGCATGAAGCAAATATTACCAAAATATCAATGTTTTCTTACATGGACCTGATGGTACATATTCGAGGCACTTGTGCATGCATGCATGATGCATGGCTACTTCCCCATGCTGCTTCCGCTGTGCACATGCACCAACAGTCCAGCACCCGCATGTTGCCTCAGCTGGACCGCACCGCCTCAAAAAAAAATTACACCGGGCGTGGCTAGCGAGTCTCTCTCGTATCTCAGCGCAACATGCCCGCGTCTTTTCTTTTTTTGACATGATGCACGCGTTTGTTGGTACCGGTAGTTTTGTCGAAGTATTGCACCCGGCCCAGACTTTCTAGATGGATTCATACAATTCAACGCTCCGGTCTCTAGTTAAATCGTGACCATAAGTTGCGGAGCCTATATGTATCGTGTCAACCGGACCTACACAATTACGTAATTAATAATCTTACATTAAATCCTAACCGTTGGTTTTAAATCCAACTATCTAAACTAATTTTAATGATGTGGCTTAACGTGGTGTCTCTATTTATAACTCATTTTGCTTTTAGTATATAATAGATGATTAGTCCTAGCTCTACCTAGCTATCCGAGGGGTTATCAATTTTGAAAGAGGGGATTCCTGAAGGATTTGAACGTTTTTTAGAATATTTATTATGATCTATGGTCTCTTTTCGATCTGTAAAATACCCCTCTCCTGATGCAATCGTGGGAGGCTCACGAAACAGGCTTTCGCCCAGCTTTATAAATAAATCAACCACCCACAAGTCTTACAATGAGTTCAACCACACAAGTTCGAAATGAGAGACATAGTCTGTTGGGGCCACAGCACAAACAAGCCCAAACAAGAACGCACACCGATACAACTCCAAGAGGAGTAAAGCTCAACGCCTAGACGGTGCATGAAGCTGGCGAGCCGCTACTAGGAGCTTCTCGATCGTCCCGTCTAGCCGCGTCCTGTCCCGCCGTCTACACAACGGTGCCACTGCTGCAAGAATGCCAAGAATTTAAACACAGAGTCAGAGGCCCGTCGTAGGAAGACACGCTCGATAACCATCTTATTGTGAATAGTCCAAAGGGTCCAGGTCATCGCAGCAAACACTAACCAGAAGAGGCGCCTCCTCTTGCCGGTACGGTTCGCCTGAACTTTCAGGAACTCGCCCAGGTATCGGGCCTGCCAGGAAGGCCCAAGCGACTCGGATACGAAGCTCCATAGGAAGCGTGCCGCGGGACAGGAGAAAAGGATGTGGATTCCCGTCTCCGGAACCGCACATAAGGGGCAGGTGCCATCACCTGGCCCCAACCGCTTCGCCACCTCCACCCCCGACGGGAGGCGGTCTCTAAGGAGTTGCCAAACGAAGATTTTAATCTTCAATGGCAACGGGGCTTTCCATAACGGAGATGTCCACAGGAGGACGGGCCCTCTAAATAGGGCCCTGTACGCAGAGCCCACCGTAAAGCATCCCGAAGGGGCCAACGTCCACGAAACGCTATCCGGGATGCCACCCGGGATCTTGGGAGCCTAGCCAGGAGCAGCTCCCAAGACGCTACTTCGGCAGGACCAAAAGTCCGCCGGAAACCCACCTCCCATCTACCCTGGGAGGACGCGCTGGAGACTAGTAACATAGGATTGGCGCATATGGCAAAGAGTTGGGGGAACTCATGCCGGATCGCACGTCCATCAAGCCATGGATCTAGCCAAAATAGGGTGCCTCTTCCGTCGCCTACGGAGAAGGACACCCCGAGCCGAATGTCATGTTTGATGGCTCTAAAATGTCTTCAACCTTGAGGTCTCATGCATACGTACGAAACAAGTTAAGTAAATCCCTTCAGCTCACAAAAGTAGACATACACACTTACACCTTTGACTTCCAATAAGTACTGTTATACATATTTAGATTGAGATAATATCCATATGATTTGCCTTGAAACCTATTTTGTGACTACTTATATTTTGGAATAGAGAAACTAAATTAGTGGTCAACTTTACATCTTGAAGATCGTGTCAATTATATTTATGTGAACTAAATAAAATACTAGTAGCAACTCTGAAGCGGTGTGACCGTAAAACTCTCCATCAACAACATCACCGGTTTATATAAATGCTGAATCTGAACTAGTTTCTTGCATTGCAGGGCAGCAAATGCGGCGACACCTTACTCTCGCAGCGACATTTCTCCTGGTAGCATGGGCACTTTCCTCATGGCTTCTCCGGAAACACAACCTTCTCTGGCCACACCGAACTGTCATGGTTCTTTGGAGATGAAAAGGGAAACCGCGATGGGGAGGCGCTGGACACCGAGCTGAAGATGTAGCACTCGGAGCCAAACGTCGGGTTCTGTTCGGAACGAACACACAATACGAGCCCGAATTTTGGATCAGGTCCGGGTGGATGATCGAACTGACGACGACAAAAGCTTTTGCTAATTCAGCAAGAGCTTGGCATAGGTTTCTTCTTTAAATTTTGAGTTCGGAGACGATGTTTTCTCACAGTTTCTCTTGGAACTGAAAGCATCTCTCCTTTTTCGGCTTTACGTCCCCGAATAATGATTTATGGGTTCCTTCAGGTTGTTCTTCAATCTGGGTAGTGATCCTGTAGTTTTGACAGGTGAGAGTTTTTATTTCCTTCCTTCTGAAAATGAGATGATTTGATGTATCTCATGAGTATTAACATTGACTGCACGATCGCCACAATGAACAGTACATTTTTTGTGCATTGCTCTGCTCATGCCGCAATGAAACTATTGCTCTTAGACGAACAATATTCATCTCCTGCTTCTAATGGATTACACTTTTTGAGCGGTGCATAATAGGTAAATATGAATTGACAGTTGTGAAACTAATGCTTCAGATTAGTTTACAAAGTTCTATGTCAAGGTTCCACTAATACGATTGCTTCCATGAAGATGGCTATAATTAGGAGAAACTGTCATAAGGGCACTGTGCTTTGTAGTAAAACTCACAGGACAGAAATGTATCAGAACAACTTGCTAAGGAAAACGCTACAGCAAGGATAAGGCAAATAAATGTTGACACAAGCAGTGGAAATCAAAGGAATAAGATAGAGACAAACAACACATGACGTGCACACAAAAGAAAAATCAAAGATTAAAGGTATTTACAAAGTAATACAAGATTCTCAGGCTCAAGTCCTAGACTCCACAATGTTCATCAGCGACAGCAAATATATATCACACATTACAAGGCTGTCACCTTTTACCTTCCCCTTCCGGGTCATGAAACCGTAGATGTGCAAACTGCAAACTAAATTCATCTCGGCACACATGAAGGAACACACAAACAAACAACGACACTAGTTTGCTGTTTTAGAATGCTTGATAAGCCAATCCATGACAACGTCTATGTTCACCGAGTCCTTGCAAGAGATCATGTAGCAACTAACTTCACGGTCCGTTATAGATTCCAGACCTCTGAAAACACAGGAGGCACCTCAGCTGAATAATCATCAGGAAAGAAGGGAAGCTATCCCACAAAAGGAGGATTTTTACTCACAGTTGGTCAACTAATGCCTGCTTAGAAAGTGCCTCCGACTTGTCAATTTTGTTGCCAAGGACAAGTATAGGAATCCCAGCTAAAGATTGTTTCGTCAGCAGGTCATGCAATTCACTTTTAGCTATCGGAACGCTATCTCGGTCAGCAGCATCGACAACATATCTGGCATTAAATGATGAAGTTAGCACATTAATGACTAATTTATCAGAGTGCTAAGGTAGAGATAAAAATGTTAACAAGCATCATGTATACCAAAAATAGATACATGAATAAAAAGTTAATATGATGCAGAAAAATATATTATTAGACAGTACATGATGTATCTATATAACTGAGCTTGGACATAAGGTCAACTCAACATCAATACACCCATGATTTTTGAGTCGCCGAGTCAAGTCAAGTCGCCGAGGCTGCGGCTCGTGACTTGCCGACTTGAGTCAACGACTCAGCGCGTATAGTCGCCCTGCTACAGTACACGCCAAAGTTGGCCTGTCACCCCCGAGCCCAGCTCCCAGCAGCATTGTTTCATCCAGGCCCAGCAGACAGGCCAGGCCAGCCAGGCCCAGCACTGGCCCAGCTAACCGCTCCCAGCTTCAGCACGTGACGTGAATCCTCCCAGCTTCTCACTAACCCTAGAACACCAGCACGCGTGAATCCTCCCAGTGCCGCCAGCCCGTACTCGCACTCCCGCACAGCCTCGCTCGAGCCTCTCCCCTCGCCGCCGGCCTCTGCTCCCCGTCTTCCTCTCTCCGGCGCTCGCCATCCCCGCTCCATCCTCGAGCTCCATGAGCCGCGCCATCGCCAAGCTCTGCCCCGAGCCCGTGCGTCGACCTCCGGCCACCGTCCATCGCCGCCAGCACCTCCTCCTCCCGTGTCCCTGCTCCCGTGTCCCTGCTCCGCGTAAGTCGCTGAAATCCTCAGGCAAAAGTCGCTGTATAGTCGCAACAAATCGCCGTCGAGCCAGTGACGTGGCGCGACTTGCTCCATGAGTCAAGTCGCCTGCGCGACCCAGCCACGCCGCGACGACTTGGCGATTAGTTGGCGACTAATCGGCGACTCAAAAATCTTATACACCCATTTTGTTAACACGGCATTGGTAGTTCGAAAGACCTAACAGTGCTTCATGGCTGGCCCTAATGAAGCTTACAAAAACACAGTAAGCGGATATGTATGGACAGCTATCAAGCATATCATTGAACTTGTCTTATACAGTACATCTAACTCTACTATCTCCTCCCAGCATACATGAGCATGTTATGTACTATGAGAAAATGTGTTATCTTGCGGAAATATGTCACAGAAAAATGCACTTCCATGTAGATGTTATTTATTGCATGTTACCACACTAATCTGTTGTAAAAAAACTGAGTGCTCAAATTTCTTTCCAAAATATATGAAGTTTTAGATCTGGTCACAGTTTCCAAGATACGACTTTGACTATTGTTATCCTTATGCATATGTTAGCACAAAATTATAAAAATGTGCTTTGAAACTATTTGTCATGAAAAAAATTAGTGGTACAATATTGACCTAATAAATCGAAATAGTTTTATGTTAAATTAGTTGAAGACAGAGAAGTTTGACTACACACTCTAGGCTAAGGCATGTATTTTGGAACAAAGGTAGTACTAGCAACAATATGGGATCTCTGGGAAGCATGAGAAATTACAGAATAGCAGTGACTCCACGACAGTAGCGCTCCCACATGGTTCGGAATCTCCGTTGCCCTCCAAGATCCCAAAGCTTAATTGTGACATTTCCCTTCGTGACTTTCCGCATATTGAAGCCTACCTGGTTTCAGCAAATGAACATATCTTGTTCAGGTAAGAAAACCAAGACATTACTTCAGGATATACATAAAAGATGTGATATTTACGTACCGTTGGAATCATGTCCTCACTATAGCCACCTGTCTGAGAAAGAGAGCGGCCATGAATGAATATCAAAACAATAGAGAGAAAAATATGATATAGCTCAAGTTGTGTAAGTTGATGCATACAGCAATTGAATTGACTAAAGATGTCTTTCCAGCATTCTGTAGGCCAACGAGGGAGAGTTCCATCTCCTGCTTAAAGAACAAGCTGAAATGAAATAGAAATAATTATTGCCATGAGCATAATTTTGATTTGTTATTCTTCAGAGATAACAAAGGGCTATAGGAACACATATTCTAAGGTAACTCTGTATTTGTATCCACACATCTTCAAGTTTTGTGATTGGTATAACAAAAGAGCAGTCTCGTATAGCATAAAAGCGCACTAAACTGGAGCAGAACTTGTCTCATATGCAACAGCTAAGGCAAATTATTCAGGATAAGAATAAGATGCTAAAATAAAGTCCATACAATTCAGGCTCACCCTGAAGCATGATAGCAGTGTGCCAATGACTGTAGCAAGTGAAACCTAGAACGGCAATTTCTCCATAGTTTCACAAAGGAAGCTCGAACATCTCCAACCTCCATAAGGGCAGGACAACTACTTGTGGTAGCATACACCCTAGTTGGCGTGAAACTGCAATTGAATCGTGGAATTTTCTTCAAAGCGCGCTGCTTTATAACAACATCGAGATCATAATTACGCTCTTTGCTCTACATTAACTCTGACCTAGCCTGGATCTAACTGCACAGAACACGAATGAAATCCGATCCAGACCTAACCCCACGGAAACCCATACTGCCGCTCCGCAAATCGACGGGCGAAACTGAAATTCCGCCGGGAGGAACCGACGAAGACGGCGAAAAAGGAAGGAAGGGAGCTAGAAGGGAACCTTCGGAGCCAGTTGAGGAGCGAGTCAAAGAGCCCCATGTCGCCGCTGCCGCCGCGCGAGAGCGTCGCCTGCCGGATCTGTCTGGAATCCCGCGATTGCCGACTGGGGAGGGGAGGGAGAAGGAAGCGAGGAAGGAAGACAGGAGACGTGCGTTGGCCGGAGACGGACACCGTGTCACGGGCGGCACACGCGAATAATCCAAATCGGAAGCGATCAGACTCGCAAAAAAAAAAAAAAAAATCGGAAGCGATCATGGTGTGGTGAACCGGCTTGGACACCGCTTGGCCGTCGATTACAAAAATGAATCAAGTGAGTTTCTAGATTTACAAATGCGACAATTTTTCAAATGAAACATATAGCTCTCCACTTTTTTTTTGATATCAAATCAATAATTTAAATTCTAAAAGTAATACTGGATGTTTTGAGAGTTTTTGAATGGTTTAAACTCGATTTTTGAATTTTATAAAAATAAGTGAATTATATGCTCAACAGTCCAAGAACTTTTTTTTATAAATGGGGATAATCTGTGTGTGGTGAGGGGAGGAGAGGGATACTAAATTCATGTAGCCGAATATAACATGATTATCTTCAAGTTACAACACAAAATAATAGAAAATTCATGTAGCCATCTTTGGGATCTTCAAACTCCACCTACCATCTATACTTGTTTCCTCTACATTTCGGACACCTCCACTTATTTCCCCCTTGTGACATTTTATTTTGTTGTATTTTTTCTATGACATACAATGCTCGTTCATCCAACTGTTTCTAGCAAATTGACCATAGGGCCCCCCCCCCCCCCCCCCCCCCACTGCCTCATGTTGATGTTGTTCATCTAACATTTTCTGTTTTGTGTAGATGGACATGGTATGCTGTCCATCGACTATGGCACTTTTTGTGTTTGGCAAACTGACGTGATTTTTTTCCAATCTTCTTTTGGCTTATTCTAGTTGGATTTATAAAAATTTAGTTGTATGCATCATTAGGTGGTTTAGATACTAGAGGTAACAAATATTACATTTATGAATAATACAAGTAATGTAGAGCATCAAAGCTAGTGAACAAATGTCCCAACGAGTCCAAAGAACTATACATGCATATAAACAGTCGGTCACGCTCGCTAAAGGGCTTTGCTGATGGTCGGCCCATTTAGGGGATTTCTTTTTTCTTTTTCTTTTTGTTTCTTTTTTCCTTTTTCTATTTTCACCTATTTATAATTTGGAAAATCTTCCGTTTTCAAAATGTCTAGATTTTTAAAATGTTCAGATTAAAAAGTCAATTTTTTATGAATGGTTAGTTCTGAAAATATACACATTTCAAAATAATAATCATATTTTAAATGATTGTTTTTATTTTTCTACTTAAAAATAACCAAATAATACATCAAATAGGAAAATAAATAAATAATCACCTGTTAAATGGGCCGCATTATTGCAGCCAATTTAGTGGTGCTGCTGGCGGCGGTAGCATCCGCGACAATCATGCTAGACGTCGGGCCATATTCCAGCCCAAGTGATGTTGACTGGACAGTGGACACCCATTGGATCTCAGGGATGGAGAATTGGCATTGCGCCAGGTTTTGGCGATCTGGCAGGCTGCAGCGAAGCTTAGCTAGCGCAGTATGCGACCGCATATATATCAACGAAAAAAATAGCGTGCTATCAAAAATAGCGTGGTCCTTCTCCAAAAGCTACAAAAGATATAGCGGGATATAGCGAAGTTACGTGAAAAATAGCGTGATGAAAAAATGGCGAGATATAACCCAAATATTAAGGACTTCAAGCTTTTCAGCACTAAAAAATTGTCCAAAATCAATACATGTATAACCTTTATACATGTAACCATATTCAAATGTGGACTCAGAAGAGGAAGACGCAGCCGCCACCCTCAGCTGGACGGAAGAGCTCGATGTAGACTCCAGAGGAAGACGAGCTGGGCGTTGCCGCCGCCGCCAGCCTCGATCTAGAGGATTAGATTAGGTTCGATATGGACTGGAGTGGTGGACGAGTGAGCTGGATGCTTGGTTTGACTAGATTTACTCAGCGGCCGACACAATATTTCCAGTTATTTTTAGCGTGCTATAACGTTACGACGTTTAGCGTGATTTAGCGCGCTAAAAACTTCATTAGCGCTATAGCGGCAACTTTTAGACAAATATAGCTTAGCCCCTCAAATTAAGCTATAGCGTGCTATTAGCGGGGATATATCGTGCTATTTTTTTCCATGATATATATATACTCACTATATAATGGCTGGCCAGATTCGCGAACTGTGAGCAAACACTGTGAGCAAACGAGTTACTCAAGGTGGCAACGGGAACGGGTATCTCCGGGGGGCACTCCACCGTCCCCGCCCCGATCCCCGTGAATCCCCATCCCCGCTAGCCCCGCCAAGCTTCTCGGGGGGGAAACGTTCCCCGTCCTCGTCAGTCACGGATACCCGATCCCCACGGGGCCTCCATGGGGACCTGCAGATGGACAAGAACAGGGGAAGGGAGCGGCCAAGGGAGTGCTCCTCGCCGCGCGAGGGGTCGACGGACCTTGCTGAGGCGACAATCGGAGCGCGGCGCCGACCTGGCTGCTGCTCGCTGCCGCGTGCGGAGGCGACAATCGGAGCGCGGCGCCGTTCGCTATTCCCATGCTCCTCGCGATGGGCGGAAAGGAAGGTCGGATGGGGTGCGCCGCCGGCGGCTGCCAGCTGTGGAGGCAGTGGAGGAGAAGGAACCTCACCGTCTCGGCCTTGAGGTGGAGTACAGGTGGAGGAGAAGGAGAAGGAAGAGGCCGGCGAGGTCGCGAGGTGCAGTACACGCGGTGGAGAAGGAGGAAGCCGGTGAGGTTGCAAGGTCGCGAGGCCGCTGCCGCACGCCGCCGGTGAGATGCGGTGGCGGCCGGTCAGGTCCAGATGCGCCGCCTCCTCACGGGCTCGATTTAGAGAAGGGGAAAAAGAAGCAGAGTGCGGCCTAGCGGGTGTTGGGTTAGGGTTTTCTGCATATATACTTTTGTGTATGTTACACTGACAGGTGGGGTCCCGGGTACCCATGGAGCCCCACGGGGCCAATTTGCCCCCCGTCCCCGCCCCGTTACCTTAACGGGTACCCGCCCCACTATCCCCATGGGGGGAATTCGCCCCCCGTCCCCGCTTCTTAGCGGGTAGATCCCCGCGGATACCCGCCCCCGTGGGGAAAATCGCCAACTTGACGAGTACTGTAGATGAACAGTAACCAACCAACAGTGCTCCTGCCTGTTTGGTTCGCCGGCCCTGTACCGGCCTGTCCATGCATACGTGTCCGCCCAGGCGGCCACGGTTCGCTGCCCACCGCTTTAATCCTTCCTTTTGCTTCCGCGTTGACCGTCTTCCGTCCTCCTCTGGCCTCAACACGCACACGCACTTCTCCTCTGCCCGCCGCCGCTGGTGCATCAGCACCTCCATCCGCGCCTCCATCCTCAACCGCTCAGCCACCCGACGCCTCCGTTCTCTCGCTGGATCCGGACCTCCTCCGCCGGCGCTCTTCCTCTCTCTTTTCCCGCCGGAGGCTGCTCCTCTTCTCGGATGCGCCGCCGACGCCGGGCCTCTGTTCGGCCCTCTTCCTCCTCGCTACAGCCCGACGCAGGCTTCTTCTGCGATGTGGCGCCTGATTTTTCTCCGCCTGCTTCCGTTCATATGCCTGCTGATTTTCCGTCTACGGCGTCCTCTGTTCTGCCGCGGCGTCGGGGTGGCCAGCCTCGGGCGTTGTTCTCATCCGCTTCATTCGATGCAGACCTCTCGCTTCATGCCGCGCCTGGGATTTCGACGTCTCCTCTGCTGCCTACCTCAATTGATTTTCCCGAGTTCAGATAGCCGTGCTTCGGCTGACCCTTTGAGTGGCGGCGTTCAGCTTGAAGCTGTTGGTTGTCGTCGCCGCCGTCCTCCGGAGCGTTGGTCGCCGGAGGTGCCTGTTCCTCCGACGCGGCACCGTCGTCGTGCCCTGGACGTGCCGTCGCAGGCGGTTGGTTTTCAGTCTGCTGCAGCTCGTGGTCGACGTCGGCCTGCTGTCGACCAGCTTTGTTCGGACGGAATGGTTCGACGGGTGCGGCGTCGTCGCTCTGTAGAGGAAAGCTCTTCTCGGACGTCTGATGTTCATCGTCAAGGCCCTGCTGGATCTTTGTCTGCCCGGCCACGGCCTATGTGTTCTACACGGGTGTCTTCTCGCCGTCGATGGCTGCCGCTTGATGCAGCTTTCAGGTTGTCTATTGCTGGTCTTGCTGACCCTCTTACTTCGGCGCCGGCTTCTGTAGATCGCCCAGTTTCGTTCGCGGCTGAGCGTGCTTCTACTGCTGTTCAATTTGGTGATGCTCATGTTGCTGCGCCGTCTGGAGATTCTTTTGTTGCGATCCCGTCGCCGCCTTTCGATTTATCAGCTGTGGACTTGGGTTTGTCTGCTTATTCTGTTGATGTTGCTGCACCGGTTGAGGACGATGCGCGCAGGAAGGAAATTCGGCTGGGCAAGCGTCCGGTTGGCGGTGTTCCTTCTGATCTTGGTCCTCCCGCTGACACTGCCCCTGCTGGTTTGTTCTACTTTTTGTTGCAATTCTTAGTCAAAAGTTAGCTGTTTTTCTTCTAGGTTTAGTTACGTTGTTTCTTATTATATTGTATATATTACAATTTAACGTTTGGTCCACCAAATATAATTCTTAAGGTTACTAGATCATGCTATTGCAGAAAATATTGCTTGAACGGCAGTCCCATATATATTAACTTCATGTGCAATTTATAAATCAAGACAGATGCTTCTTCCTGCCTTAATTTTTTCCTTTTTCAAACTTACCGTACGACAGAAGACTGCTTCAGTTTTAGTATTGAGCTCTGCTTCTGATACTTAGCATGTGCTTCTTTGCTTTTTCAACTCCAAGCTTTACTTCTGTAATAGAAAGTATCCGAGAGATTTTAGCCTCATATTCCAAACAAAAACGCATGCAGTACATTCAGGTGTGCCTTAAGAGCTGATTGTTCAAAGTTAGGTGCACAGTGCTATTTGCAGTCAGGCACAATAAAATTTCCATGCTGGTGTACCAAGCTGGAGCACAGAATGCTTGCTGAGATAGTGGGCAGCGTACTTCTTTTCTCGCAGCAACTTTCCATAGGAAGCATCCCTCTTCCGAACGAAGGACTTCAGTACTTACTCTATATGCATATGTGATAGCCTGTTTTAGTTCTAGGAGGCTTAAAGATGCAGAGCTTAATTAACATTGCTTTTCACTTTTGCTGTGACTACTTTTTTTGCATCTGATTGTGCTGCCACATTGATTTAGTTGTGCATTGTTTCCTATTTATGGTTACTACGAATGTCTGCCAACCATGGATGAGGGTAATTACTTTCTGTATGTTAATTTTACTGCCAAGGTGATTTCATAATGTGTTGTCCTCTATTTGTGGTTAGTAATATTATTTGTTTGTCACGGACGAAAATTGATGCACAGTTTTCATTTGGATGTTTTTTAAATGATGTTTACCCACAGGCACGTTTCCATTGTCTTCTCGTGCGATGCCTTCGTTCACAGAGCATGTGTTCCGTCGTTTGCCTGAGGAGATCGATTCCTCTGATGATGATGATGTACTGCCCAATTGGTCTGGTTTGTTTGGTGTTTCTGGTTCTCCTGCTGCGGATGGTTTTAGTACTGAGATGGGCCAGCCTGGTGTTTCTACTGCCTTGCCTGATGTTGGAATGTCTGCTTGGGCTCCTATGTCAGCTGATGAGTTTTATGCTTCTAGGGCTCCTGTTCGCTCTGTTCATCAGTCTTCTGAGTTACCATCTGCTTCTTGTGATTTTGAGGCGCAGCGTGTTACGGACTCTCATTCTTCGGAGGATAATGATTCTGACTCTGATTCTTCAGAGGATAATGATTCTGATGTTGGTAGTCATGTTCATTCTTCGCCGCCGTTGCCCCCTGGTGCTAATCCTCTAGATTATCTGTCACGAGGTACTGCCACTATCATTTTTACTCTTTTTTCCAAGCTTTATTTGTTCAGTGTTTTTCTAGCTGCTATTAATTTTTTTATTGTTGCCTTCCATAGTTCCACTATCCTTTTTGCTCTTTTTTCCAAGCTTACTTTATTTGTTCAGTGTCTTTGTAGCTGCTATTAATTTTTTTATTGTTGCCTTCCATAGTTCCTGCGACACCTCACGTGTCTCCTTGCCGAGCTTCCTACAATCGTCGGATGCGCAGGGCTCTCCGTTGTCATCGAGCATTGCTTCGAGCGGGTTATACTCCTGGCCGTGTTGACTTGCCGTTGTCCAAAGATTTTGTTGCTCTATTAAAACGTAATTCTTTCTGTTTTCTTCCTGCCATTTACTTTGTTGTTTACATTGTTTTTTATTGCACCAGTAATAGACTGCTTCCTATATTTTTAGGTGCTTGGCCTGGTCGTTCCTACTATGGGGGTCCTCATCATGTCTGCAGGCGTTGTTCCGCTTCATTCTGGTTTCAGGAGCGACAGAAGAAAGCTAGCCTGAGAGGAGGCGGCCTGTGTACACTAGATGCTGTCGTTATGGCAAGGTGTCCCTTCCTATATTTCCTGCTTGGCCATCTCCCTGTCAGAGTTGCTAAGATTTGATGGTGGTCCTGAATGCAAACGTTTCTTGCGTTTAATTCGAGAGTACAATTCTATGTTTGCCTTCACATCGCTTGGTGTTCATATAGATGACAGTATCAACACTGGTGGTGGTCCTTATGTCTTCAAGATCTGCGGAGTGGTTTGCCATCAGATTGGGTCTCTTCTACCGCCTTCTCATAATCCAGTTCCTAGGTTTGCCCAGTTATATATTTTTGACACACTACATGAATTGGATCATAGGCTTGGCATATTTTCCTCTGCTGATGTTGATGCTCCTGATTCAAGTCTTTCGGATGATCGTTTCTCTTCTGTGCCTCCTGGCCGTCGGCGAAGGAGACATTCAGGCAATGACGATGCTAATGAGGACGAATCTGGTCGTTCTGATCGTCGTGTGCGCTCCCGTAGGGAAGAGCCTGACCGTGATGTAGTTGATTCGCTACGGAGTATGCTTGATGAACATAATCCGCTTGTGCGGACATTTCGCATGGCGGAGAGAAGACTGTTCTCGCCTGAATCTCCGAATGTTGCTATTCAGTTGTATGGTCATGAAGGGACGGAACATGGGAATCGTTATTCTCTGCCCGCGGCTCCTGAACTGGCTGCTCTGATAGTTGATGATTTCTCTACAGAAACCAACAGGTTTGACCTAATTGTTCAGAAAGATGCTGGTTTATTTCAGCGGGTTTCACCTCTTAATCCCTCGCTTATGGCTTTGCAATACCCACTTTTATTTCCTCATGGTTCCATGGGTTTTCATCTTGGAATTAAGTATCAGCCTGTTGATGGTGTGTTCCTGCTGGAAGACAAGATGTATCGATGCTTGAATATTATTGTTATAGATTTCATTATCGAAGAGGTGAACCCAATCCTTTCACTTGCTGTGGCAGGTTATCGAATCAGATAATGGTCGATTCTTTCTCATGTGTGGAGTCATCTAGACTTAGTTATCATTTCTGGAATCAAGACACCCTACGCTCTGAAACTTACCAAGGTTTGTCCGATGCTCTTGGAGAAGGTACTCCAACTGGAAAAAATGTTGGTGTTGAATACATATTGCATTCCAGCTACACAGGAGGTCCTCGATATATGATTCAGAATTATCAAGATGGGATGGCTATTTGTCGTGTTTACGGGCCTCCTGACCTTTTTGTGACGTTTACATGCAATCCGAAGTGGGATGAAATATCTGAAGCAGTCCTTCTTGAACCTGGACAGATTCATTCGGATAGGCCGGATATGGAAACTCGTGTGTTCAAGATGAAGATCGATGAGTTTAGGCAAGGAGTTAGAGAGGGAGATTTTTTTGGTCCTGTGAATGCATGTATGTTCCAGCACAGATTAGTACATAGATTCATTTATATGTTGATGTGCTTTAGTTCTGTTCATTCTTTTTTTTTAAATTGTCCATTCTGTCCACTATTTGCAATGTAATGGAACAATCTTTTTGTACTGATGCTTTATTCTTTTCCATGGTTTCCTTTTTGTGATTAGTGCCAGCGTCTTCTGTTTATATATGTATGTTTCCACGTAGCTTGGTGCATACATTAATTATGTGTTGATGTGGTTTAATTTTGTTCATTCATTATTGATTAATTGTCTATTCTTCCTGCCATCCGCAATGTGTTTTTCCTCTTAGTTTTCGTGCCGTATGAGATATCTGTGCTTCCTGATTGTGCTGGCTCATTACATATTTTCCTTAAACATTATATTGTTAAATCTTATTAATTGCTGTTTATTGAGGTTGTTCTGTCTATGTTCACCTTGCCTTACTTTCCTTTTTCAGATTTGTATGTAGTTGAGTTTCAGAAAAGAGGCTTGCCTCATATACATTCACTTGTGTGGTTAAAAGTTGACACGGATGATCCTACTCCGGCGACTATAGACTCTTATATTTCAGCTGAAATACCTGATTACCATGACGATACTCTTGGCTATGCATTGGTAGAGGAGTTCATGGTGCATGGTCCGTGTGGTGTATACAATCCACACTCGCCATGTATGAAAGATGGTGTATGCTCAAAGCATTATCCTAAAGAATTTAATGAGGAAACTACTATTGATGCATTGGGCTTTCCTGTTTACCGTCGTCCCAATAATGGACGTTTTGTCACAAAAAATGGACAACGGCTAGACAGTAAGTGGATTGTTCCGTACAATATGGCTTTGCTCAAAAAGTTTCAGGCTCACATCAATGTTGAATGGTGCAACAAGACAAACCTCCTTAAGTACTTATTTAAATATCTTGCTAAAGGTCCTGACATGGCTCATGCGCGTCTACACTCCATGTATGAGACTACAACTACTCAAGCTGGAGGCAGGAACGAAATAAATGACTATGCTAAATGCCGGTATGGTTTCCCAGCTATTGATTCGTACGGTTTTCTAGCCGTTGATATTTTCCAATACCATCATTTTTGTTGGGCCATTTATGTTCTTCATATCAGTTGTTCGATTAATCACGTGGTTGTGCTCTTGATTAACTAGAATTATCCGGTTAACTGTAGATCTGGTTATACTTATGCTTGCTAAATGCAATGTTGTGTTCTTAGGCCTTCAGTTTTGCCTTCGAGTGTTAATTTTTTAGAAAATGAATTAACTTGAGTTATACCGGAGAGATAGCAATGCTTTGGACTGAAATTTTCTCGCGCTCCTCTGGTTAGCTCCATTCTATAGTTTGTCGTTGCTGAAGATGGTAATGGAAACCTTAGGAAATTTGCCGGTTATCGGCTGATGGTCTATGTTAGAAGTGACATTTCGTAGGCTTACTAATTTCTCATGACTTGTGAGAATCAGTTGATGAGGATTAAATTAGTGTAAATGCTGTCTAATCTTATCGGCTGATGGTCTACGGTTAAATTAGTGTAAATGCTGTCTAATCTTATCGGCTGATGGTCTACGGTAGAAGTGACATTTCATACGCATTACAATCAGTCTTATCATGCACCTTCTATTATTGTTGATGTTTTTCCTGCTTACTATAACCAGGTGTGATAAGTTAAGCCATTGTTTAGTTCCATACTATCTGTTCAATTCATACCAACTGTGCTAAGTCTCATTTTTTTGGTGTATATCACTATCAACTGAAACCTGAAATTGGTCTTTGTTCACGTTTTCTGTTTAACATCTGGCTTTACAAATTTTAAGATAAAGCTGATGTGGTTCAGAGCATCACCAAAAGTAGTATTGCACTTACTGTCTTACTCAAGGCGGTTTTTCAGTTCTGCCGGACAATATTCACATTGAAATAAGAGTTACATTCTTTGCTACCGCTATGTCTTTGTCCTGCTTTGCTATACTCGGTGTCATTTAGCTGGACAGACAGTTTGTCTGCCTCTATCTTCAGGTTAGTGAGGTTAGTGCTTGCCTGGTTGCTGCTTACTTTTTTAGGAAAGTAAACTGACCAGCATATCATATAGATTCAAATCTAAATATTTCCATATTTAAAACAACATTCAATAGCCACCGTTTTGTAAAAAAAAAAAAACAGAGGAGCATCGATGTGGACAGTTTCCAGTACATGTTTTGCCAATTTCTACGTTCCCTTATTTTTGCAATACCATCATTTTTCTTGGGCCATTTATATACATGTTTTCCCACTTTGTAGGTACCTGTCAACATGTGAGTCGTGTTGGCGAACATTTGCATTCGACATCCACGTTCGTGAGCCCTCTGTCGAAAGATTAACTGTGCATCTTCCCAATCTGAACAGAATTATCTACAGTGAAGATGACAGTCTTGCCGACATTGTGAACAATCCAAACAAGTATAAGACAATGCTGACGGAATGGTTTGTTGCTAACCAACGTTATCCTGACGCTCGATCTTTAAAATACCTTGACTTTCCAACCAAGTGGAGGTGGGATGGTAGCTCCAAAAAATGGAAAAGAAGGGTCCAAGAAAAAGGACGGTTTGGTGCGCCAATTGGAAGGATTTATAACTGCCATCCTACAACAAATGAGCTTTTCTTCTTGCGTCTGCTGCTAACTAAGGTGTCCGGAGCTACAAGTTTTGATGATCTTAAAAGTTATAACGGCACTTTATACAGTTCTTTCAAGGAAGCTTGCTTAGCTCGTGGGTTAGTTGGTGACGACAACGAGTGGTTTCTTCTTTTTGATGAAGCTATTATATGGGCCTCTTCTTTTCAGTTAAGGCATCTGTTCATGACTGTTGTACTTTTCTGCGGTGTCATCAGTGCACAGAGGCTCCTTGATAAGTATTCCAAATATATGTCTGATGACTTGGTGATTCGAATTCGTCGCTCTCTTGATGATGACAGTTTATCCATCCCTCCACAATACCTACAAGCTGAGCTTTTGCAGGAACTTTCTATCATGTTTAGCAGAAATGGTTATTCTTTGGAAAGTTTTAATATATCTACTGCGTGTTTGCATGGTGCAAGAATGCTTGGAAATAGATTGGTTATTGAAGAGATGCAATATAACAAAGAAGATCTTCGACATACAGCTTCTTCTCTTCATGAAAAACTGAACCTTCAACAGTCAAACATCTATGATCAAGTTGTTGCTGCTGCCACCGGTTCAGTTGGAAAGTTGTTTTTCATCTCTGGTCATGGAGGCACCGGAAAAACTTTTCTTTGGAATGCTATCATTACTGCATTGCGAGCAGATGACTATATTGTTTTAGCTGTTGCTTCTTCCGGTGTAGCTTCTTTGTTGCTTCCAGGGGGGCGAACTGCTCATTCCCGGTTCAGAATTCCGCTTGATGCTACCGACCAAACCATGTGCAACATGTCAAGAGGAAGCAATCTAGCAGGGTTAGTCCAAAAGGCAGCACTGATCCTATGGGATGAAGCACCGATGACACATAGGCGCTGTTTTGAAGCTGTTGACAGAACCATGAGAGACGTCCTTTCTATAGACGACAGTTCAAAAAGAAATCTTCCGTTTGGTGGGAAAACGGTGGTTCTGGGTGGAGATTTCCGTCAAGTGCTTCCTGTTGTCGAGGGTGCGACAAGGCATGAAATTGTTAATTCATCTCTTATTATGTCTCCTCTTTGGCAGCATGTCACTGTTTTCAAACTTGAAAGAAACATGAGGCTGTCTAATCCTGATTTGTCTGAGAATGAAAAGGTTCAGCTGGATTTGTTTGCGCGCTGGGTTTTGGCAGTGGGAGATGGATCAGTGCCGATGGATACCGAGAAGGAGAGGCCAGTCCGTCGTGGCTTACATTGCCACCTGATGTTGCACTATTGCCGTCATCTAATTATGTCTCAGCGCTTATCGATGCAACATACAATTCATTTGAAGCCAACTTTCATGATGTGTCTTACTTAGCCCAACGAGCTATAATATGCCCAACTAATAAGGTGGCTAACTCAATCAATGATATAATTTTTGATGCTGTTCCAGGAGAAGAGGTCACATTTGAAAGCTGTGACGTCATTTGCAAGACGTTGGATCATGTGGCAGACGCAGATTTGCTATACCCTCCTGAATTTTTACACAAACTTGAGCCTCCTAATTTTCCGCAACATAGAATTACTTTGAAGGTGGGTGTTCCAATTATGTTGCTTCGAAATATTAACCAGTCTATTGGTCTCTGCAATGGTACCCGCTTGCTGGTCACAAGATTAGGGCAGTGGGTTCTAGAGGCTAAGATCATGACTGGAGCTAATGTTGGAGAACATGTGTGTATACCAAGAATTGTTTTATATGCGCCTTCGAAAAGGTGGCCTTTTACTCTTCAACGACGTCAATATCCTATTCGTATCTGTTATGCAATGACGATTAATAAGAGTCAAGGTCAGACACTACATAGGGTGGGTGTCTATTTGCCAAAACCGTGTTTTCTCACGGTCAACTTTATGTAGCTGTATCACGGGTGACATCTAGAGAAGGGCTTAAAATTCTTGCCTTTGACGAAGATGGAGAGCCTACTCTACAAACCAAGAATATTGTCTACCGTGAAGTGTTTGCTAATTTGTAAAGCGTGTTTACCACGGTGAGTACAGTAGAGAAAACTATGAACACAATTACCTTTTTTGTTTATTTAAAGAAATCATGTACCTACAGAAAGGAACCAGAAAGTTGCTTCAAAACTGCTGTTGGCTCTTTGCTACATATGCACTGATCTTGACTCGATCATATCCTACAGGAAGTGGATGCAGGCCAGTGGTGAATTGGAAAGTCAGAATCATACAGTCAGGTTTCATCCAGTATGGAGTACATATTTTTCCCAGCATCGAGCACTTGGATTGCACAGGTTGGTTAATTACGTGTATCGCAAAAGAGCTTCTGGTTGAAAATGTTTGAATGTAGGATTTAACGTGTGCTTAATAATTTTCTGCACTTTACCGAGTTCCCAATATTTTATCATATCAAATTATAAGTGCCATCGCTTTTTCCTTCTTTCTGTCACATTACGGTTGAATAATGTTTATATTTTCCCTGCGAAAGTAAGTTCAATATAACATAAGCGAGCATACCTTTAATCGAATTTCATGTTTCTTCCTAAATCTAAAAGAACATTTGCATCAGCTATGTAATTTTATCCGAAGGTGTGGGTTACCGTCTTTTCTAATCAGGAGACATATTTACTAAATGTTATAAATATTAGTTATCTTTTTGCACAGTGCATGTTTTCTATTCAGTACACTTTTTATTTTGACTCCACCAATTGGCGCATGATGTGGTCATTATGCTTACTATTTGTTTCCCTTATGTCTGGACAGGCAATGATCTGTTTACAGCGCTGAATGCTGCAGTACACAAACATGTTATCCCTCTGAAGACAATGTAATGGTGCTGATGCTTTTTAGATGCTTTTTTCAAAGAATATATATGCTGTTTACTTTTGTTGTGAGCATAACCTTTGCTGTAAATATGTTATGCTCATGTTTTTGTGTATATGAGATGTCTCCCTATGCTACGTGTACGAAATCACCTATAATCAAATTATTTGTTCTTACTGGATAATGTTGCTTTTTTGCTGGATAAGTTCCATTAACCAACATCTCACTTTCGAATAGCCTTTGCTTTTCCTTCTGTTGTCATGGAGTAATTCTGTCAATGATGATCCGGAACACATGGGCCAATCTGCACTTCACAACTGACTTGTGCTTATGAAAGAAAGATATGCATCTACTTTAATTCACTGCAGTTACATATGTATAAAGTTTTGCTCCCAGGGGATTATGAAGGTATGGGTGGCATATCTGTGCTATTAATTTGCCAGTGCAATCAATTATTCTGCAGTTTCTATCTGCAAAAGATCCACATATTTCGAAGTTCCAGTTATTGCAGTGCCCCTTTGGTTCAGTGTAAATTCTAACTGGTGCACCTTTTGGTACGCATGATTTTGGATCAGTTAGACTAAAGACCAGCTTATTCTTCCCCTGGTAGTCCATTGAGTACCCATTCCATTTGTTCCGAGTGCTTAGAGCTTGGACAATTCCTTCCTACAACGGAAACCAGAAATTTTCAGTATGGTAATTTCCAAAGAAATATACTCCTCTGGTCCACAACATAAGTCACATACTTACAAACAGGATCACCGTCTATGATTTCTTAACTTAAGTGGAGTTCTCAACTTTTCGATTTTCCGACTTTACGACTTCCCGACTTGCTTCTGGCTTCTCGGCTTCACGACTTCCAGACTTCCGACTTTCCGACTTGCTTCCGGCTTCACGGCTTCCCGACTTCACAACTTCCCGACTTTCCGACTTTCGGCATCCCGACTCTGCGACTTTCAGAGTTTCTGCCGAGTTTCTGAGTTCCCAACTTCCCGACTTCTCGGCTTGCCGGCTTTCCGACTTCGCGGCCGACTTTCCGACTTTCCGATTTCCCGCCTTCCCGACTTCACGACTTCTCAGCTTCACGACTTGCCGACTTTCTGACTTCACCCCCGACTTTCCTTCCGACTTTCCGCCTTTCCGACTTCCCGACTTTCTGAATCTCCGACTTCCCGGCTTGCCGGCTTTCCGACTTCGCGGCCGACTTTCCTTGCTCCTGCAGTTGGTCATGTATCCAGAATTAAACTTATCAAATCCTTTGTTCTGCTGAATGTCAGTGCACCACTCAGCTTCATCTAGACGGGTTTTTTCTGGTTTGTTCTCTGCTTGAAGAGCAAAAATCAAACACCCGCATAAAAAAGAACTTATGTACGTTGTACATAGATTTAAAAGGAAATGTAACACTGCCAACGCACACACACGAATGCGTTTTATTCATGCAAACAGTACAGCTGCCTTGCACACGGTGAAATTCATCTACTTGACAGTTTATACGGCTGTACAGATCATACCCTCCTTACTTATACGTTCCTCTGGCTATTATGCTATCTCTAGCTACGCCACTCCCAGCTACAAGCCTACCGCCAATTATTTACCTGCCGCCACCACCTGCCACTACACCAGCTGTTGTTCTTACAAGCAACGTCGACACTAGCAGCACAACTTGATGAATAAGCATAAGAAATCAACGCCTGCTGAATAATTCAAGAGTTTAGTAGCGAGGCAGCACCCACGCATGTATGCTAGCGCAATAACCTCATTGTAATGTGCCATTCCTTATGTACCAATCCTTCCTTTATTTACCATATTGTTTTCTACCCAATTATATGTTCCCCTCTACATTTTACATTCATACCATCCCTGTCATTGCATGTAACAACGATAGACACATAACGTACCTCAATGCAAATTTTCTACTATTAAACACAACATGTACAAAAGGCGCGGCGTGACGCCGCGCAAAAATACCACTAGTGTTTATGATTGGACCGCCAAAGAGAGAGATACTAGTATAGTTCAAATACTGTTAGACATCAAGAAGAAAACGAAGGAATTTTCTGGCAGGCGTGGAGGTGAAGAATTTGAACCACGAGGCTCTCACTCTCGTTAAATTTCCGTCGTCTCTAAACCCTTGCCGCCATGTTCTCTTGCATCCGCGCACATCGGTCATGTGCCCTTTTGTTGCTTCGAGTAACTCGTATTTCTGAACATTCAGTATCTGCCCTTGGCCCTCCTCCATCCATCACACACCTGTGACCTGAGAGATTCCACACAGCAGCGAGCGTCGATCGCATTGGCATGCAACGCCGGCCAGGCGTTTGCTTCACACGGCACAGAAACACAATGTCCGTGCGCATCACGGTCGACGATCATAAAAAGGCGTCGGCATATATCGCACCAAATACGTGCTAGCAAAAACATACTTATAAACGCTAGCTAGTCCTGAATATACTAATATACTTTGTTAAAGAGTTTTGTGGTTTACTCGCCTGCTTAGAGTTGGCTAGTTCTGGATATGGCAAGGACATTGCTTGCGTCTTGGTAGGGAAGACTTCGGAGAACGTAATCAGAAATGTGGAGAAATAACTCAAGAAGGTTTCTGCCAGTGACAAAGAAGAAGAAAAAGAAGAGAATAGCAAGGAAAGTTTCGGTAGATGCGTGGTTCTAGAGTTATCATCAGTTTGCGATTGTTATATATAGATGGAGGCTATTAATTTCTGGCTGTTGCTTGTTTTAGGTCTTGCTCCCTCTAATTGTGTGGTCTCCTCCTTTTGATATTGGTGTTTGTTGTATGATTTTCATCCGGTTTATTCTGCTAATAAGTTGGATACTTTTTTAAAATTTAATGATAAAGCAAAGCTTTTGTCTTTATTTTAGAAAAACTTATAGACGCTAGCTGCATATACAGTATATAGTTGTGCTTGTGGTGTTTGGTAGAAAACGCATGCTACCTGAGCACACGATCGAGCTCGAACTACGTAGCACGTGTCGAAAAAGGTTGGTTACGCGGTTGACTGAGCTCGTCGGTTAGGACACTTTTGGTCATGCTACTACACTAATTAAGATTGCAGGTGGATGTATAGTTAGTGCCCTTTTCGGCCTGATTAATTAATCAACACTAACTGGAGGAGTCGTTCGAATTAAGGGAGCTGGCTAGCCACGGACTGACTGACACCGGTCTGATTTGGGAAGTTAAGGATGAGCTTAGTGAGCACCGCCCCATGAAAGACGGCACCCAACTTTGGGCGCAGGCAACAAACAGCGCCTGCATGGTTCCACTTCCACCCAAATATTATTTTGAAACGGAGATAAAATATTCACCTCATTCTATATATTAACAAAGAGAGGAGTTTGACAATAAAATAAAGGTCTAATTATTACAATCTGGACTACATCCAGAATCAACTCACTCAAAACGTTTTGCTACCTCGGTAACCCATAGATACATTTCCTTTTTGATCTTGTCAAACACACGATAGTAGACGGTGAGTGCTTGTTTCGGAACACTGGAGTTTTGCTTTCATTTCGAAGTTCCAAAGAGTGTGAGGAAGCTAGGGTGAGGAAGCAATGGCTTTGATGTGGGAGGCCGAATCGGTCTTGTGAAGCCACTAATTTTACAGGCGTTTTTTTAGCCATTGTTGAATGTCCCCGAAATAGAGGCCAAGCCAAACTTTGAGGAGGCATCAAAGTCTCATGGTGTAACGGCATTGAGCAAAGAGGTTTTTTTTTGCAAAGAGGTGAATAACTGACTCGCTCATTCTTTCACAAACTGGGCAAACACCGCAATTATGCCAATGCCGCTTTTCTCAAGACGGACCGCCATCCATAGCCCATATTGTAGCGTAAGCCGTATTTTTTTTTTTTTGACGTTGGTGGGTGTCCAAACCCTTAGAAGCCTTTTTTTTATGTTACTGGTTGTGGACCAAGAAATTGAGCTTGATAGGCCAAGGCCGCCTCCCGCCGAGTACTAGCTGCTTGCTGATAACTTCCAAATGGTACCATCGGCCACCTCCTCATCAAGTTTGATGTCTTGGTGTTTAATCCATAGGTAAATGAATTGTCCCAAATGATCAAAGGAGAGTTTCACAGGGATGCCGATGATCTTGGCAATCCAATCATCCTCGTGCAAAGCCTTGTTGACGCACCACCTTTTCTGTTCGATGTCGCATAGATGAGAGGTGCAATATCTTTTGGTTTATCCTCATATATTTAACCACGGCGCAATCCAAGACGGCGTTTTCTTTCCATGCCAACCGAAATCTCGGTGGACGCATAGAAAAAGGGTCCATGTACCAAATATTGCATTCCCTCTACCAATCCATTCATCTTCAATACACAAAACAAACTGATCGAGCCTCATAGCCAAAACATATACAAAATAAAACAAATAGCAAAAAAGGTCTCTGGTTTGGTGTGGTGTGGCCCAGGATCGGCCACTTTCCTTATCCTGCATGCTTTTTTTTTTATTTTGAACAGGACCTGCATGCCCATATAGAAAAGCCAACACCTTTTCTCTTGGCCCATTCTACGTGAGCCCCTTCAGGCCGCGGAGGACCGCCGCCAGCCACCTGGTGCCATGCCGGCCGCTCGACGCCGGCCACCGCCTGACACACACTCGATCGACCTTCTCGCTCCTGCTCCTGCACATGCATCTCTGTGGCGTATTTCTCAGAATCATATGTTGTCGATCAGCATCATCGACAGACATTCTGGCCGGCTGGCTGCGTCCATCTATCATGCAATTCTTTGACAGTGCGCGAGCTCGAGATGTGAATGATGTACCCTGCTGTTCTTTACAGATGGATCGATGTATGTATTTCGGAGGAGTTGTCAAAGCATGCTTCAGCTGTCAAGCTCCTACTGGTGTGTTCTCAAGAAGCACACTTTGCTGATCGATGAGTTTTAGAGCTAAAGCGTAGTGCGATTGTGCCATTTATTCCCATCAGGCTCCACCAGGGGCTGTAGCTGAGACCCTCCAGATGGCACTTGTCTTGCCTCTGCACCAAGCTGCCGGTGAACGATCTGGCAGGTACATTGTCCTGTTCAATACAAGAAAAGAAAAGAAAAGAAAAGAAAAAAGTAAAGTACGGGACATAAACATGGGGCTCACGGCCTCATCTCCTCACATCACACATTATTTGTGATGTACTGGTCTCCGTGTACTACATGAATAATACAATGCCTTTGGACTTTCGTGATTTCAGGTGTCCTACAAAAAATATGACTTAAGTTGCACACTACTAAGCTTAGAATTGACTTCTTTATAATTTGCGCAACCTTAATAAGATTTCAATATGATTTCTACTTGTCAGTAATTATGCGGTGACAGTGAAGACTTAGAGATGCCGGTAGTTATAGATCTTTCCTACTGACAAATATTTGAATTTGAACCAGCCCCTCGCGTCGCTCCCCCAGCGGCGCCCGGGGAAAAAAGCGGCTCCGCCGAGCTCTCCCCCGCCCGGCCCCTCCTGCCGCTGCCGTCGCCGGCTTCGGCCGCGGCGGTGGCGGCACCCCCCGCTGCCAAAAAGGTGGCCGGGGGTTGGTCTTCGTCTTGGCGCTGGTGGAGACCGGCCCGTGGGGGTCTGGGGCGGAGGAAGCCGAGCCGGTGGGCCCGGGAGATGGTCGTGGACGGCGCGACGGGTGCGGGCGGCAGAGGCGCCGTCGCCTGCCGTGGTGGTCATCTGCGCGCCCGATCTGGGCTCGTCGGACCCGAGCGCGTCCGCGTGGAGCAAGGTGGCCGGCGGTGCGGGCGCAGGCAGGCGGGCGCGGAGATGGGGCTGGAGGGCGCGGTGTGGAGCGGAGGCAGCGTCGACGCCATGGCCATGGCATGGTGCTCGTCGGGTTGGCGGCGGAGGTGGAGGTGCAAGCGGAGGCACGGGGCGGCCACGAGGCTACTGCAGTCATGGCACTCTCCCGGGGTGAGGAAGCCGGGGCGGCGGCCCCGGATCGAAGGCTGCGGCAGGAGGCGCGGCAGGCATGGCAGCGGTCGTGGAAGGTGGTGCCACGGCTGCTGTGGCATGCGGTGGAGCTCGGTGGTTGACGACATGGCCGGGATGCCATCCTGCTGCTCCCGAAGCTTTGCGGTCGGGTTGAACTCCAGGTGAAAGCTCGCATGGACTTCGGTCGGTGCCGACGACGGCGGCGTCCTCGGGCGTCGTTCCCTTTCTTGATTGCGTTGTCGTGGAGCTTTTCGGCCTCGTCTAACGCGTGGTGGTTCCAAATTCTCCGGGTGAAAACCTTTGCTCCTTCGTGAGCGGGCGGCGGTGACGGTCTCGTCACTACCTTGTTGGAGGCGCCGCTTTGGAGACCTTGGCCAGCGCGGTGCAACGGTTTCGCGACGGATGTGCAGTGGTGTGTGGTCGTGGGCAGTGGAAGTCGGGGCGGCGGCTCCGGAAGGTGGTGGTGCGTCGAGGCGACGACCTCGATCCCCCTCGCTACGACGGTTCTATGAGGCAGAACCGTTGTTTAGTGCATGTGGGGTTGGGTGGCGACCTGGATGAAGACTGCTTGGGCAGAGGGTTCGTCGACCCGACTAGATCGTCTTCGGGCAATGCGAAGGTCGATCTGGTTGCTACAGCGGGGCGGCGGTCCCGGAACAGGTGGTTTTGCTGGCAACCTGGATGTAGACTGCGTGGGCAGAGGGTTCGTGACCATGACTGGATCACCTTCGGGCAATGCGAATGTCGATCTGGTTGTTACGCCGGGGTGGCGGCCCCGGAGCAGGTGGTGTGTGTTGTGGCATTTGTCGACTTGGGTCGTGTGGGCGGCGGGTCGTTTCGTTTGTGTCATTCTTTTGTACAGATTGTATGGTTTTTGGACCCGGTTTCCCTTATAAACTGGGTCAACTCTTTCTACCTATTTGGGCGGTGGATACCGACCACTTTATAGCTAAAAAAAATTGAATTTATAGTCGTCCGTTCACCGGTTTCCTAGCGTACCTCGTAACAATTCCATCCATGTAAATCTATGAGTATACCAACAAGTTAATCTTCATTACTGCCATTGATAGAAAAATGCATCAATGGTATCTTATTATATGTGAAACATGAGTAACTATATTTTATATCTGTTTTGTTCCCTAGCGTACTACTAACGGCGTCTCAATAATTGATCAAGAATTGACGAAATATGAGGCAATATAGGAACTTTATGAATTGCCACTGACATTTGTTTACTCTGTGTATATACTAGTTGAATTCAGCGCGGCGGCACGCCGCGCCCTTGCTGAGAAATTGTGTTGTCAGGTTGTTTCCTTGTCTAAGAGAATATCAGACGCTCAGAAACAGAGTCTATACAGCTTCATAGGTATGGAAAAGAAAGGCAAATCTCCAACATATCCAAACTGAAATAATATATGTCATAAAATGCCAGGAAATTAACATGACGCAGGATGCAAAGAGGTATAACTTTTTATGCTTCCAGTTCTGCACGTGTGCACCATTAGACCTCCTCCATGGGGGGAATAATAGCAAGGATGATGATGTCAATTCCACAATCCTAGCAATCTAAAAACTGCACAATCTAAAGACGACCACCGACCTTAGCAATCCAGCAACTGCACAATCTACAAAAATCTCTACGCATGTCCACCAAGCGCGGCTGGTAGCGGATTATTTTCCGTAGTCAAAAGTTTAAACCTAAAAACAAATAGTATCAATGAGAAACTATTCTTGACATTCCTTAGATGCTAAATAGACCGGTAAATTAACTGCAGATAGACAATGGGCGGCAGACTTAACCAAGAAAGACACTTATAAAATCAAATGGAAAAGAGGGCATGCACGATCAGGAACTAAATAGAATGATCTTAGATGTATGAGAAGATAGATAGATACTTAAATAAAATAAATGCATCAAATGCACTGAAAATGCCATTTGAACTGACACAGCTCACCTCAAAGAAGGAAGAAGTTTCAAAGAAATTCAGCTAGAACCTGCATCCGTGTGAACAATTTTCATAAGTAATAACAACTATGATAATCAGGAGCTCAAGCAAGATTAAAAAAATCATAGCCTTATACTACATGGAAACTTGTACACACACCAACCTATATTGTCAGTCAGGTCTTCAAATTATGCAAGTGAAAATTAATAGCAAAGTTTTAGTACATGAGAGAGAAATGAAATCTTGTGTCTTCACCCACAACAGATAGCTGAGATCATGAATTGGTTACAAAATAGGAAAACAATAAAGAGAAGTGCTTTGT
This sequence comes from Poa pratensis, assembly GCA_947311845.1. NCBI lineage: Eukaryota > Viridiplantae > Streptophyta > Magnoliopsida > Poales > Poaceae > Poa > Poa pratensis. The sequence goes on along the minus strand of CAMZMU010000119.1, from coordinate 19,429,625 downwards.
TGATAAACCAAATAAAGACAACAGAAGCAATAACCCGAAGTTTGAGGTATATGGCTTCTATCCCCCCCCCCCGAAGTTTGAGAAATATGGGCATACAATTTTACTACTATTTTATCAAATAGTCCGGAATCAAAGTGGAATCAGTCACACCAGCAGCTTGGTTTGCATAATTTAAAACTTTACAACACATGATGGAAGCAACCATTTCTGTTCCATGATTGCATTGTGTGAAATCAGTTACTATGACTGCCAGGTAATCTGAGTATTCTGTAGCACCCATATCTAAGGTATAGGCATGTTTTTCCTCCCTCCCTCCCTCCCTCCCACCCCCGAGGCGGCGGCGCCGCGCCGCCCCGGGGTGCCCCCTCCCCGCCGTCCTCAACCCCTCCCCCCGATCTAACTCCTCTCCCGCCGCCGTCGCTGGGGACATCACCGGCCTAGGCTGTGTGGCGTGCCGGCGGCGGCTCTCCCTCGGCCGCGATCTAGATCGGCGGGGCGGCGCACTTCCTCCGGCTGGATCTTCGGCGATGGTGCGGGCCGGCTGCGGTGGCCAGGGCTGGCGTGCAATGGCGGCGGACGGGATGAAGGCGAGTTTCGTCTGGACCTAGCTCCAGCGGGCCGATCCGGACCTCCAGCTCCATGGCGGCAGATCCTGGGCTAGACCCGCACCACGAGGGCGTCGGGGGCTCTGGCCCTGGGCGTGGTGGTGGTGGCCTCCTTCTTCGCCGAAGGTGGTCGGCCTTCTTCGGGTAGATCGACGACGGGTGGGGCGGGTTGGCCGGTGAGAACCGGGCTCCGTTTTGGAGACGACGATGGTGGCGCCCCCGGGCGTCATCACCTTGTTGAAGGCATCGTTTCTCCGCCCTCAACCTGTTTGTTCCGGGGGAAACCCCAGATCTGGTTTTCCAGAATAGACGATGGCGTCACCTTCGGTGTCGTTCACCCTCTTGAGGGCATCGTTTTGGAACACGAACTACCTGGAGAGAGTCAGCTGGCGGAGCGGTGTTTCATCTGCCACGTCGATGTCGGTGAGGCTCGGCGGCGTGGCGCTGCGGGGTCTCGATTTCGGGTTGATGGACTCGCATATGGTGGCGCTGTCTGGCATCGTGGCGATGCCGACGGCAGACCTGATTTTGCAAGGTCATGGTGTTGATCCTTTCTGAAGATGGGTTCGTGGAAGACGGCGGCAGCGACTAAAGCGTGCATAGGTGTGCGTTGAGTGTTTAGCTGAAGGTTTTAGATGATGTGCGTTGGTGATTAGTCACCCCCATCATAGTGGTAGCGACCCTGTTGTCGAGAGGTTGACTTCAGTTTGTTTTCAATATTGTACTCTGTAAATCTGGTTGGAATTAATAAGTGCGAATGGCTGTGTGCATCTCTCGATGCAGAGGCCGGGGACTCGCACCCTCCTTTTCTAAAAAAAAGGCATGTTTTTCCTTTACTTCTAAATAACACCTGAACACAGGGGATGGGCCACTCTGGTTACTATGTATATTTCAGTAACTACCTCCTGGACCAATAGCATACAACGTGAGCACGACACAGCTCGAACTAAGGCAAGTGGAATTTTCACCGACTAACCTATGGGCAAAAACTAAGAAAAGGCTGGGTAAGAAAAGGCATTTACCTGGTCAGAAGCACAACTATTCACTCAACAAATAGCCCATAAAACCATACCAACAATATGCATTTATCAACCTAACTACTTCCTGAGATATATGTATCCTGACCACATACAGAGCAGTTGAAATGGAACATTCTAACATGTCAGCTAGGCATGGTAAAGAAAACGCTCCGAAATAGGCCTTGGTCGTAGCAACAAATTGTCACTTGGGATTTTTACCAAACAACATATAAGCATAGATAAGAAGAAGCTGAATAAAGAAAGGGCATTTACCTAGCAAACTGGCAGCCTCTCCAAAAAATACAGCCGATAAATCCAAAGAGAAAACCAGCAGATAAAACTGCAAATCAAAAAGATGATCAGTAAATAAAGACCCTTTGAACCATGTTCGATCAACAGTGCACAAAAAGAGCCTAAAGCTGTGGAGGAGACAATGAGTAGCACAATGGTCCTCCCAAGAGGCCGACCCAAGCCCGAAACTGTTCTCGCTGGTAATTGCTCGTAAAGCAACCGCACCGGAGTGAGTTCTCTGGACACCCTGGACCCCACAGTTTGGACAGGCAAAAACACAACAAATGCTTGCCAAATTGAATCGTAGATACCTGCATCCTTAATGATTTGAACAAATATCTCATCCACCTGACATGAACAGAGGAGTTCCCTATTAGAATTAACACCGGACATCAAAGACGATTTAGCAAAACTGCAATGGTTGAAAAAGCTCAAACCTGATGGAGAACCTCCAAAGCATTGCCTTCTGTAACATCACCCAGAGCATGCACGTACATCAAGACCTGGTTCAGGAAACGGGTGTCGTCTCAAGAATGACTCTGGGACATTTAAGATGCTTCCCAAGTTCCGCACCTTTTGGAGGACACTAAATTCAACAAACTACATAGGCTCAGACCTAGAAAGGGAATGAAAGAAACTTGCAAAGGTTGACCATTGGTTCTCCAAGTAATGAAAATTCATAGGCAATCATTTCTAAACAGACAAATGTCTGCATATGTGTATAAAATTATAAATGGTGCCGGAACCAAGAAAATGATTCTAGACAGCTTGAATTCAGATGGCATGTACATGATACGAACAGTCCATATGGAAAAAACAAATAAAGCTCTATGCTATTTCATCTAAGATATTACATAGCATTGATTTCTCGAATATGTTGACTAAAGTGAAATTACAAAAGCACATATTGCGAAAGGATTGGCCTTCTATCACTGTATTCATTTACCTCTTGTCGATCGTCGCTGTCGGCGGGAGCTTCCTGCTCGTCATACTCGAGGAGAAGGAGGAGTGCTGCATCATCTGCGTGGCGGCCGTCTGGATCATGAGTTTGATCTTCATCGGGGACAACCACTGCTTCCGAAGCGAAGAGTGTGAAAAGGTCGATGTTTTCACCAGGAGGCGCGACCATGGCCAGAGGAATCTGATTAAGCTGGACATATTACATCTCAATTAGAAAGAATCAACATTCAATATATGCATGGGACTGATACAAATTAATAAAGGTATTTCTCTAAAACATGACGCAGTAGTATTTTTCTAAAATATGACGCCCTAGTTCCCTTAAAATTTGTAGGTTGCTGCTGTTGTGCCATTAGATAGCAATCTATAAAAAAATATAGAGGCTGTTTGGATAGTAGCCCTGTGCTGCCCGACCAAAATATTGGCCATTGACCAGGCTTTGGCTCCCGTTTGGATGAATATTTGGCCTGCCCAGCCCGCCCCAGCTTCTCTAGTTTAATTCTGCGCCAAAACTTTGGCGAGCTGCGGGCGGCCGAATCCTTAGCCAATTATTTGGCTCGCCCAGCTTTGGCGTGGCTGCCACAGGCATAAACCAAACAGGCCCATAGAGAGGAGTGGAGAGGACACTGCAATTACATGGGAATCAACAGATTTGTAGGTTGCTGCTGCTGTAACATTAGATAGAAATCTACAGAAAAAGATAGAGAGAGGGGAGAGGGCGCTGCAATTACATGGGAACAAACCGGAGAAAGAGAAAGAAGGAAGGAATGCACCGGAGGGAGAGGAGGAGCCGAGGAGGAGTGGAGTTCGTTGGCGAGGGGGAGGCGGGGAGTTGCTGGCCTGCTGCATCTGTGCTCGTCTGTTGGTCGGCCGGAGAGGACGGGACTCAGTTGCCGCCGAGCGCCGGCTGGGTCACCGTTGGCTGCTCGATCTGGCCGGCCCCTCGAGAGGAAATCTGGACCCGGAGGCCGCGTAGTGATTAACGCTGGGAAAAATTGACTGGATTGAAGCCAACAAAAGCAATACTAACGGGAGGACGCGGTATGGAAGTTTAACAGACAGAGGAAAGGGAGAAGGAGGAGGAAGCAGATGCTCTGACCTGTGGCGGCGACGTGAAGATGGACAACGACGTCGTGGCTTCCCTGCTCCTGCCGCTCGCTGCGGCCGACCTGCGCCATGGCGTCACCGACTCTCCGTCGCTGCCACTCGTCCTGGCCGCCCCTGCACCGTCGCGTACCGCATCTGCGTGTGATGCGTCGTGGCCAGCAACAGCAGCAGACGGGGAATGAAGACGGTGGACCTGTTGTGGGACAACGGCGGCCCGAGTCGGAGATGAGGCTGGCGAGGGCGAGTACGACGGAGCCGCGCGGACGGCCGAAACCCTAGCCTGGGTCGCGCGCGGCCGCGCCAGGCGGGGAAAATCAAATCGAAATGGAGGAGAAGGTGGAGCGGCGACCGCCGCGTGGACCGCACGACATCACGGCGGCGGAGGTGGCCGGAGCACGCCGGAATGAGTCGGCGACGGTGAGGCGGCAGAGGTCGCCGCGGGAGCAAGAGCGAGGGGAGAGAGGAGATCGTGAAATTTGCAAAAAAGTCCAGGTTTTTTAGGAATTTTCGAATTGGCCCCTCGACTCGCGTTTTAATGGACTGCGGGTTGGTTTCTTTTTCTGGGAGGGACTTTTTTGCAAAACCGTCATGGTTGTGCTGCGTGTACCGTTCGATCAGGAAGCAACGGTGGAGATCGATGCACTGTAGACTGTATCAATCTACAGTAGATTGCTACAGTGCACGAGCGCTGTGAGAGCGAGAAAGGTTCCGTCTTTGATATAGTTAGAGAAGATGTAGATTGCTACAGTGCGTGAGCGCTGTGAGAGCGAGAAAGGTTCCGTCTTTGATATAGTTAGAGATATCACAAACTACTACGTCAGGGTAACATAGAGGAGTTGTGTACCGACACAGTCTTCCACGCTGACCCATCATATCCTCCCCTCTCACAACTGACAACTGGAACACCCTGATCACATACGAGAAATAATAAGAGAGAAAGAAAATTAAAATGAATTAAGTGCGGATTTTGTGCAAATACAAAATATGAATCATATACTCCAAACAAGGATGAATGAACAAATCACCTGATTGAACGCGTGGACTGAGAGGCACTGACACGCGCCTACACCCTACGCAAATACGGACACTAGAGGTGTGACATGGTCATGACGCCATGCTGAGGTCACGCCGAGCGACGACGTCCAACAGTGAGACGATCGCGCAAGCGAGTGCAGCAACTGCTGCAACGATGAGCAGATGTGGGGCACCTAGTTAGCTTAGCTTTAGCGAGAGAGAGAACCGACCAACGCCGATGGAACGGCGGCATGCCAGCTTTCCCCAAAGCCCACTTCCCGGCCATGCCATCCACCGCCTTCCCGACGGGCTTATCTGTCGGTCACGCGTGCCGAGTGGAAGCTATCCGGCGAGGCGCCGATCCGGTTGTCCCTCACCGGAATCTGCACGGCGCCGGCGGGTGACCGGGCACCTACCGGCTGACGGCTGACGGCACGGCCTCGGGAAAAAAGGTTGACGCCGATATATCGGCCGTGCATCTTTCAGTGTTGTCTGGTTTGTTTTAGACAATGGATATTTTACTTCGCCGTCGTTTCTTGGCCTGCTTCAACGAGTACGCTCAATGCAAGTCTCTCGGCGCAGCTTAATATGCATTTCACTGACGTGGCAAACTAGTTAATAAATGGAGATGATGTTGTCGTAGCTGAGATTAGATACTCCCTCCATATGATGCATTTGGCTAATCTCATTGAGTAGAGCAATTGGTGTGCATGTCTTCCTTTGCTCTCTCCTAATTACTCATTAATTGCCTAAATTGGTGAGCATGCATTGTTGCCTTTCATTTTCTCTCTCCTTATTGCACATTAAATGCTTGAATTGCAACTTATTCTTGGAAAACCTGGTTTTAATGAAGGGAGTACAACACGTGCACGTGGTTATAGACAAAAAAAATGATTTTACCCCAATCATATGTGTGTATGAGCCTCAAATCATTAAATGTAGACGCAACCATAAACAACAATGGACTAGATTAGTTGTATCTTAAATACATGTTTCTCGATGCGGCAGTTCTTTCCCCTCTGCTCCACCGCTCAAGCGTTTTGAGAGTCGTCTCGACCCTTCCTTCCTCCTCGCCGGCTCGCTCCCCGCTCCTCTCCGGCGGCGCCGCCGCTTGGCGTGGACGTGGATGCGCAGCTTGGTATGTATATAGTAGTTGTAGGATATGTTTAGCCTTTGTGCTAGTGTTTGCCGTCATGGCGTCCTTCTTCCTCCACAGCTGGACTCCTGCGACTTGCAGCGACGTGGGATCCCGTCCGCTTCTCTTCTGTAGATTGAATCCACGGTGGATTTCCTGCAGGATTGAAGATGGACGAAGCTGTTTCAATAAACTCGCTTGCTGTATCACCCACTTTGCATACCGAAAGGAGATGCGGTGCTGTATTCCTATGGCCGGCCGTGGCGGCGAGGAGGGGATAAGGTGCTGCCATTCTTCTTCAACATCGGCGGAGTGGCTTCTGCTGCGACCTGGAGCTCCTCACGCGGTGGATTTATTCGCCGCCGCGATCTATGGCCATGATGGTGGTCGAACTTCAACCTCCACGACGGAGGCCATCTCGATTCAACGCCAGTGCTCGGCGGCTTGCTGCAACCAAGTGGTTCGTCCCCAGATGCGTCAAGCTTGCTGGCGTTTGGGTTCGCTCGCCGGAAGGGAGAGACCGAGCGCTATGTGCTATGATGATCTCGATGTTCATCGCATCTGGAGATCGCCGGCGATGGGTGGCAGAGGTTTCCTAGGACCTAATTACTTTTCTTCTTTTACTTCTAGGGTGCTTTTTGTAAATGTTCTGGCCCTTTCTTCAAAATCCATGTCTTTTAGGGCAATAGATGAAAAAGGCCTAGATGTAATTTGTACGTGCCACTTTGTTAAATGAATATGCAGCAGCGGGGTCTCTGGACCCCACCCCTTGTACAAAAAAATAAATACTTGTTTCTCGTATAAAATCGTCCTAAAGATGGTGCATTGACACAAGCCTAACACGTACTTTAGAAAAGAACTCTTTTTAGACGATTCCCGTCCTCACGGACCATGTATGGCCAATTTGGCCAGAGCATTGATCGTACTACATGACTCTTTGAGGACGGGAATCGTCTAAAAAGAGTTGTTTTCTAAAACTGTTTTTCAGATAGAATTATTTTATGTTGAGTTTATGATAAAAGTTATTATTTTCTGTCGTTTTTATGTGTGGCAAAGGGCCCACTCAAAACCTTTTGGAGAGACTAAAAACCCCGCAGGCTTATGGCTGACCATAGAACCTTGGAAAAACGGTTGACACCGATATATCGGTCGAGAACCGTGCATCTACGATATCATGGATTTTTTTTCTTTTGTTTTAGTGAGACGGTGTGACTAGATACAAACAACTTGTCTCCATCTATGCATTTTCATACCCCACAGATGCGGCCAAAGAAAAAGGGCAATGGAGGACAATCCCATTGTTTATTTTACAAAAGTCTAGCTTCAATTGTGTGAAATGAAATCTAGTAAGACATTTGGTCCCGGTTCCATTGATCCCAGGACAAGGGAATTGGCACCTCAGAGGCGCCCGAGTATGCGGCCAAGTAGATTAGGGAGGAAGAAGATGCAGTGGGGCGACAACAAACACACAAGGTGAGCAAATTGACAATAAAAGTTGAAAATCAAAGTGTGTGTCATGTAAATAGAGACCGACTCACGCAAAGATAGTTGCTAAAGCCATGAGCGTGGCGTTTTGTAGCCCGAGCTACATGGATCTCGATTTTTCAAAATTCAAAATCGGCATTTTTCAGTTTCCAAAAATCCTGAAAAAAATCCCAGAGGCAGATAATATCTAGATCCACAAGTGTGTAAAGTTTCAACTCGACATTCGGTGTATTGTGGGCTGGGGAAAAATGACAAATTGTTGAATCTGAGCGGTGAACAATACAAAGATTCAAAAAACTGAAATTTTGCCTCTTTTTTGTGTAGCCAAAACTACAATGGATTTTGAGTTGAAATTTGGCACGCCTTTAGATCTACACATTATCTACCACTGGTATTGTTTTCAGGATTTTTGGAAACTTAAAAGTTCCGATTTAATTTAAAAAAATTAAGATCCATAAAGCTTGGGCTCTACTCAGAGTTTCCGCTAAAGCCACTAAGCGTGTGACTAAATCGTGGAATTTGTTTTATTTCCGTATTTAAATCTGGCACATCCTGGTGACACCAATTTTGCATTAAAAAACCGGATGGAAAACCAACTCTTTCATATGGATTATGTACATGTACTCAACTAATAGTTAAATGCATTTGATTTACGCATGTAACTAGGTCGATCGTACAAGTCAAACAAATTTCCCGGCGATCACCTGTTGAAGAGTATCCATGCTCATTACATGTGTGATAGTGTCATATTGTCTGCTCACAAGCCATGTAAAAAAAGCAAGCATATTGTTTGGAGAGTGGAGTAACTCCCAATCAAGACTTTCAATAACCGAACTTGGGATTCATCCTAGATATGGAACGAGCCTTTTCTTAGTGGTGAGCCGTTTCGGAGTACTGTAGATCAACTTTTCATGTGCCAAACCTAAAAGCGATGACTGTGTGGGTTTCCGGACTTGTGACGAAGTTACTCTGAACATCTATGTACTGCTTGTTACTCCGTTAGTGGTTGCTCCTACTGGTTAGTACTCTGCATGTTACTACCTCCGTTTATCAAAATAAGATGTATAATTTTAGTAAAAAAGAATGTAATGTAGCTTTCACCAATCTTACAGATAAAAATATGAGCATTTACAAGATTTAATAAACATATTATGAAAATGTATTATTTGTTGTCAATTGATATTAATTGGTATTCTACATGTCTATATCTTTGTCTATATGATTTCAATATTATTATTTATTGACTTTTGACTAAATTTACATGACTTAATTTTTTGAATTGAGGAGTAGCTTTCAGCCTACTCGTGCAAGTCAATAGTGAAAAAAATGTATTTCTTAGATTAAAGGGCTCCTTCTCGAAAGAAAAGACCGAAGGGCCAAATTAAGTAATTATAGTGCTAAAGTATAGTAGTGAGTCCTCACACAGTCTAATCCAAGCTGTTCCTGGATTATCCCAGGGAGACTCTGCCGCAGTTTATTATTGGAGCGTAAAGCGCATAAAACAAATATTTCTTTAAAAACAGGCTTACCTTTTCGCTTTCATGATCGAATATATTTGTGGGGTTGGATCGAAATGTTCTTTCTTTTTTCTTGCGTGTGTGCGTTTGATCGTGTCACGAGGTGATAAACTACAGACTGAGTGTCACTAGGATTCAGTGAACTGATTGACTTTGTTCGTGTCACCGATTTCCAAAAAAAAACACGCCATTTCTTTATCAACAAGCTAGCATGCATGCATGGACACATGAACATGGACGAATTCTCTCCTATGAGGACATGAAGCCAAAGAAAACAGAGCACAGAGTGAGTGAGTGAGTGAGTGAGTGAGTGAGTGAGTGAGTGAGTGAGTGAGTGAGTGAGTGAGACTGTGAGAGGACACCAGAAGAAGGAATGAACTGAGGTGATCCTGCTGAGCCACGTCTAAGTCTAACCCGCAGACGATCACATCCACACTTCTTGGTCAAAGCCGACGTCGGGGCAATGGTCGAAGAGATCGACGCCAATGTCGCCGCCGCCGCTGCCGGACAAGATGCTGGCCCAGTCCATGTCGATGAGGGCGTCGACCTGGAAGAGGTCGACGGGGTCGGGCCAGTCCACCACGTCCGCGCCTCCGGGCGTCGCGACGGAGGCCGAGGAGGAGCTGCAGGAGGAAGAGGACACGGCCGACGCGGAGGAGGTGGCGCCCTGCTTCGGCTCGGCGGTCGTCTGTGTCTCGTCCTCGTTATCGTCGTCGGCGCTGGCGCCGGCCGGTTCTTGGGACGAAGCCTTGGGTGGCTCATCACAGTGCGCGTGCTCGGGATCCGGCTGCTGGTTCGTAAGGGGATCATCATCGGGCTGGGTGGCGCGGGGGACGACTGGCTGGTGGGTGGCGGGGTCGATGCCCATCTTCTTGAGCTTCTTTCTGATGTGGGTGTTCCAGTGGTTCTTGATCTCGTTGTCCGTCCTCCCGGGCAGCCGCGCCGCGATCTTGGACCACCTGGCGCAACACGAGACCACAATTCAGGCGAGCGCGCGACATGCGTAGAATTGACGTCTAGTTGAGGAACAGCATAGCATAGAGAGCATGATGATGTATACCTGTTGCCGAGCTGCGCGTGTAGATCAATGACGAGCTTCTCCTCGTCGTCGGAGAGGAGCCCCCGCTTGAGGTCGGGGCGCAGGTAGTTGGTCCATCGTAGGCGGCAGCTCTTGCCGCACCTGAGCAGTCCCGCGAGCTTGGGGACGAGCCTCCAGCAGCAATGGTCGTGGGAGAGGAGGAAGGCGACGAGCTTCTGGTCCTCCTCCGCCGTCCACGGCCCCTTCTTCAGGCCCACCTTCTCGCAGCACGGCTGCCTGCCCATCTGGTGGTCGATCACCAGGTGAGAGCGTCTGAGCTGGTGGGAGGCGGCACCTGCTCGAGTCTCGATGCCAGGGAAGAAGCTCAAGGCAGAGGAAGTAAAAGCGTCGACGGCCTTGATTTGGGGAGCGGAGGCTTGGCGCGGGGGATTAATAGGCGCGGCAGGAAGTGGAAATGGGGCCAAGCGCACGTGTCAGAGCCCAGTCGTACGTGTGAGCCACCCTCTGACCTCACTCACACGGATGGCCTGAGCTTAGCTAGGACTAGGGTGCACCGCCACCGGAGACGGAGGCCACGGATTACCAGGTAGGCTTGGTAACCTCTGACGTTAACCACTGACGGTGTTTCAAAACGGAAGAAGTAACCTCTGACGTTAACCACTCGGGTGAACTGCTCCACTGTTACAACCGTGGTCTGCACAGGACAGGAGTACAGACCATCATCATGTAGCAAGGTGGAAAGAATCAAAGTTTGGGGTAACCCTTATCAGAGCGAGAGAGGTGCTGCCGTGCACGGCGCGCTCGGTCCACTGTGACAAGATGTCCATGGCTCGGAATGTGGGTACATTGGCGTCTGGTGCCCATAAACGAGAAACAGTCCCTAGAGCCTGCTCCGAGACAAACCTTGCGAGCTACGTAGCATGCAATGCAACTGCTCAGCTCAGATCGGCGTCAAAATAGTTACCCCTGACCCTGACCATCAACCAAACGAAGGATGTCTAGCGCCATGGTGGAAATAAGAGGTACATATATGACTGACCGCCACTGTGAGACATGTTTTGACTGCCAAGTGGTGATTCCGTTGTAAAGTACAAATGTCACTAACGTACTAGTACAACACTGCTAGGTAACCTGTCTCTAATCATTGTGATGAAGATCCAGATTACAGTCTGGAAGCTACAGGTTACAAACGCTTGAGGTTCAGGCCTGTACAGTGAGCTCCGCCAAGCCGCAGTTCCGGTGTGTTTTACATCATCATCCATGTAACATTAGGATGGGTGTTGCGCGACTAGCTTTGGGTGGGTCGCTGCATAGATTGAGGAGTTTGGATCAGTCTTCAGGTGAGAGAGGAGGTGCTGCACGTCTGGCCTAAGAATATCCACCACTTTCCCACACAACGTCAGTATCTCCACTTTGGGTTTGCTCGTGCTCTGAACGGGGCCGCCTTGGCCTTCGTACATGACCGCATGGTGCCTGTTTGATCAACGAGAAACAGGTGAAGTGATGATACATGTTAAAACTTATACATAGAATGAACAACTGGAACGCAGAACGCAAACTTGAACAAAGAGCATGCCCGAGAATTTCCAACGAGAAAGATGAAGATTAACTTACAAGAAGTCGATGATGTCTGTAATTTCTGATGCCTCTACATGAGGTGAGGACTGAGAGTTCTTCCCAAAGACATCCCCCAACACGTTGAATAGCAAAGCCAATGTCTGAAGATCCCAGCAACACAAGAAAATTAGTACTACCAAAAATAAATTGCACTTACTTCATACAACAATGTGCTGGACCACCGGTGAAGCCAGCAGTGGAGCAAGCGGACATTGTGAAAATTAGCGATATATCAAGAGGTCGCTACCCATCCCGTGCTTGCCCCCTCTCTCCCTCTTATCCACTTCTCTCTTCCTCCTCTTTGCCTTCCTTGCGGCCTTGCCGGGGGTCTTACACAGATGTCCGGGTTGGCGGTGGACTTGCTCCGTATTGGTTGGTGGGAAAGGCAGTCATTGCAGGGGCGCTGGATCTGGGAGGTTTGGTGGAGATGGTCGCCGGAGTTGGGAGGGGATTGGGGAAGGTGGCGCATTCAGGCAGCCCCCTTCCAACAACCTCTAGGGCTGCCGGAAATGACCGTGTGCAAGGGTGATCGCCAAATAACACCTCCCCGATGCTATGAGACTTAGCCACCCCTGTGGCTTGCATGAAGCTCTGCACATGGGGAAAACCCTTTCTTGTCCAAAGTCTCTCCCAAATTTCCTTAAAGCACCGCCATGCGAAGAGAAAAAATAGGGCATGTGACATTCACGTGCCATGTGATAGAATGGGTCTAACTTGAAGATAGAAAAGACCTGGTCCAAACTTACTACACTCCAAAGAGGTTTGTAAATAGAAGCCATGAAGATATATATGATCTATTGCTTTATATATTAAGATCACAGGTACAACATAGGATAGTTCAGTTTAGATAGTGAACTTAACAAAGTTGTAACATTTTCTTGATAACTAGGAAGTAGGAAGGGAACAGCAAGCATACCTTCATGAATAGAGGTCGAGCAAAGGCTAGACGGGGCAATAAGGGGCCTAATATGCGAAAGGCAATTCTCAGCATGGCAACTGAAGTCACTGGTCGGAGATGCTTGATGACAGTATGTGAAGATTCCAGCCACTCTTGTGGAAGATTGCTAAAGAATGAGTGTAGAAGGGCAACAATGTTACCTGCAATCAAGGCAGAAGAAACATATGGTGTGAGAGCAAAATGGCAGCAACATATTAAATTAATGGTCAGCTGAATGGACCCAAATGTTAAAGTTGAACAGGTGCAAAGAACAGTAAAACTAAAAGGGCTCACGGTACGGTACCTATGGCTGTAGATGTATTGTCCTGAGAAGCCCATGTTGGGTCTAGAAGTGCATAACCAACAGCAGAGTCAAGCTCTTTAACAGGTCTCGAACTGTCAGCAAGCCACCGGCAATCTTTTATGATTAGAGCTGCTTCCGAGTATAGTTGCATGTGAAATTCAGGTGGGAGTTGTGCCAGCAAGAAGCCACATGCTTGAATCATCAAAACAGACAATTGTTGGCAGGAGTAGCCACTTCTAGAAACAAAATTAGCACTAATTCCACTTGCAGAAGTGTTTGCTCGGTTGGCACCTGCAGATTCAGCACCCCCACCTGAAGGAGAAGTTGGCAGCCCAGAGTTTTGGCCCAAACCACCAGACATTCCTTGACCAGTATTTGATTGTATAAGTATTGCTTGTATATGTGCTATTAATTGGACTAGAGAAGACACTATTTGAGAAGCTGGCACAGAAAGTGAAAGAATCTCAATAGCTGCTGTTTCCAAAACAAGCTGTGTATATGACCCAGGATCCTGATTTTGATAAAATGCCCTCTGACCATCCGCGCTACTATTTCCACCAGCTTGCGTAGATGCATGAGGCTTGCTGAAACTTGTGCGTGCTGTATTGCCAGAAGCATCTGCTGGATTTGATTTGGACTTGCTACTCAAAGGAGGTATGACATTATTAACAAGGCCTAGCAAAAGGTTGGCAAAGTATTCCCTTGGTGGGCAAATAGAAGAATTTGAGGAACCTAAATATTGAGCAAAGGATTCCGAGAAAGGAGTCTGTAAAATGCTCACAATTAGCATGAAAAAAATAAGACAGGTAGAAGAGTGTCAACAGAAAAGAGTAAACAGGGCTTTACCTTGGTGCTAACACCCAGCACGTTGAGGATCCTGACAATTAGCTTGCTTGGAAGATTACCATAAAAGTATGCAAGAATATCCCGCACAAATGTAAATCTCAGTGGGTGGAAGGCGAGAAAGGTAGAATAAAATGCAAGAACTCTGTCTGCGATATCTGTAGCATCGTTCTCAATAAGCCTATAAATTATCAGCGGAATGACTGGAAGCAATCGGGCAGCAATGTCATCGAAAAAGGGCGGATAGCTGCATGGACACCATAAATTATAGTGAATCACAAAATACACTAACTGAATATGGTTTAGAGAGTCAAATAGACCCAAATCAGCACAATATGTCATGCTACAAACCTACAAGATCGCATAAACATAGAAAGTAAGAAACTATCAGATCGGGAGCAACATACTCAGAGTATTGACATTGGTCCGAGCAGCATAGTAGAATAATTAATGAAACTGAACTTTGACCAATTTCATTACAATGTATTCTTAGTACTACAAAATCATGCTCATAAGAACTTCCAAATACGAATCTAAAGATATTATTTTCCTATCGCTACACCTGTTGCTTGAAATTTGAACCATGAAAAGCATTAGCGAATTAAAAAATCAAGAGGATTTTAGAGAAAAAAATAGATATGCTTCTTTTGTTAGAAAAAATAGATTATAGCACATTGCTAAAGTAAAATCTAATCACAGGAATAAGTAAAGAAAAGCATCCTACATCACTTTAGAGTTCAGCAAGTCAAAGCTAGTGCCCATATAGTTGGGAATAAGATAAGGGTTTCCCAAATTGGCGAGATTCAGTCAATGTGAGGATGGTTTAAATTAAGGCTGAGAAAATAAATGGACAAATACACATGAAACATACTAGAAAAAACATCCATGACTAAATACAAAACTAAGTACCACAGTGCAGTCTAATTTATCTAGAGCTCCAAACTAACAGTTTTTTCCTTGTATCAGGAAATCTGTTTAACAAGAAAATGAGCAATGAAACAGCGAGCTGGTATTGCATTCAATAGAAAAATAAGACTAAGAATGAAACTGCTTTATGCATGTGTTAAAGGAATACACTATATATCATTCAAATTTGAGATACATAATTGCAAAATTAAATAATACACTAGACTTGAGTATTAGTTAAAAGATTGCAATTACCGGTCCTTCCATGAGAGATGGTTACCAAGAGCTTTCTGGAGCTCAGCTCTTTTTGGAGGTTGATTTTTTAGCCAATGCTCAGGAGAACGAGAAGCACAGAATGCTTTAATTCGGTGCTGAAGTTCAGGTCTTTCAAGCAGACTAATCTGTAACGTTAAAGTTATTATCAAAGGAAGTCCCAAATTTTTGTATGCACAGGTAAAGCAACTACTGAGTAGTAACACAGTAAATGTATCAAAATATAATGCCGCAAGAGGCATTTAGCATTTTGGCTCCCGGGTGCATATGCTCTTGTTATATGTTTCAAAAATTAAAAATATGAAAAATCTTCAAAAAATTCTGAAAACAATTGGGCACAAGCATATACAATTTTTCAACATTCATGCAAAATTTCTGAAGGAAATAACACTTTCTGTGGTCTGTTCAAAAAAGACAAAATCTGAGCTTTGAAAAATGTATTTTTAAATCTCATTTTGGCCACAGATTGTCTTTTTTGCACAGACCACATAATGTGTCATTTCCTTCCAAAATTTTGCAAGGATGTTGAAAACGTGTATATGTTTATGCCCAATTTTTTCAGATCTTTTCGAAATGTTTTCATATTTTTTTTTGTTTGAAAAAGTTAACAGGAGCATGTACACCCGGGAGCCAAAGTGAATTTCTGCTTCTTAAGCACCTTAGTATACAAATATAGAAAAGCTAGGCAGTTTTAGTAGAAACTAGCCAGTTCGGGCACTGGTTGACACTCTGAAAGACCCTGTTTGTTTGGGCTTGTGCTTTCGCTTGTGGTGCTTCTAGCCCTCTCCAAGGACCAACTCAACGAATATCTAATGTTTTGACTAGGCTCGGTAGAAGAACTTGTCAGTTTTACAGTAGAGTGGCGAAGCACCATAAGAGGTGCTTCCCGCCAGCTTCGCAGACCACCCCACGAGCAGTGGCGAAGTTTCAGCCCGAAGATCCCTGGCAGCTGCCCCAGCTCTGCCCAGGACCCTTCATCGAAGTTATAGCAGTTTTTTTTTCGCGAAAACGCGAAAAGATTTGCGTTTCATTCCATTGCAAAGGTAGAAGGGTTTAGGTTACAGATTCGCATCCCACAAGAGGTGGATGGAACCGGAAACAAGTCGGAAAAAAAACGCTACTCAATGAACATCCCAAGTCTGGGGAAGCAGAGCACGCAGGCCCAAAGCACCAGCCCTAGCCCAAAGCGCGGCTTCTTCTCTGATGTTGGCGACGAGGCGGTTGGTTGATGGCCGGTCGCCGTCAAACACACAGCCGTTGCGATGTTTCCAGATCATCCAGGGCGTCAACAAGGTGATGGAAGCAAGTCCCTTGCGGAGCGGCTTCGGCATTGTGCGCTTGGTGGAGAGCCACCAATCGTGGAGAGAGGAATCGCGGTCCGGGAGCCGGCATGGCAGGCGCAACCAAGATAGGATCTCGTGCCAAACCTGCCGCGAGAAGGGGCAGGCCGTGAAGAGGTGGCCGATCGTCTCCATCTCTTGGTCGCAGAGCAGGCAGCGGGGGTGGTGTGCGAGACCGCGGCGTTGAAGGCGTTCCGCCGTCCAGCACCTGTCGAGCGCGGCGAGCCAGTGGAAGAATTTCACGCGTGGCGGCGCCCAGCTTTTCCAGACCAGCTTCCATGTAGCACTTGCGATCGAACCGTGGAAGGTGGCAAGGTAGCAGGAGCGGGCGGAGTAGGAACCGTTCGCGGTCAGTCGCCAGACAAGGCGGTCGGGCTGGGCAGAGAGGGCAACTTGCTCGATCAGGCGCCAGAGCATGAGGTACTGGCCTATCTCGTGCAGGCCCAGATTTCCGGCGATGTCGCGCGCCCAGCTGTGGGCCTGCAAGCCTGACGCAACCGTCTTCCGCTTCCTGCGTCGCTTGGGGATTAATGAGGAATTAACAAATAGTTTCGATGGGCAAACAGCCGTTGGCCAGGAGCAGTTGCAGTTTGCCCAGGCTATCCGGCCAGGTTGGCTTCACCAATACCCACAAGATGGACTCACACTTCGCATACAAGAAAATTGGCAGTGCATATATAAAGGGAAATCCTTCATAGTTTTCTCCTCATTCTCAATCTAATATCCTCCCATCTTCCATGGGATGGAGGTGCTTAAGTTTTCAGAGAAGAAATGTGGCAGCTGAAGAGCTCTCATCTGCCGCCATCTGTCAGTCCCTGCCAGCCTATGGAGTCCTCGTCCAGCTGTGGTCCCCGAGCTCCTGCCCAAGTTTCCGAGCCCTGCGCAGAACTGGAGCTCAACCGCTGACTGCTGAGAGTTCCCATCCTCACTGCCCACAAGATGTCGTCCCTTTGTCACCTCTTGCTGACCGTCTTCCCGGCGTCAGATGCATTCTGAAGCTACAAATAGAAGGTTACAGAGTCCAAGTCCATGGGATACAATAAAGCCTTGTAGACTTGCATCCAACTCTATCTCAGGCTATGGTCACTGTTCACCAGCTGACCAGCTGGAGCTGTTTCTTAGTTTTACTAGCTCCAGCTCCAGCTCCTTCTCAGGTAAGCTCCAGTCTGAAAAAATAGGGCCATGTAGACGGTATACGGACATACGGTTGTAACTACTGTTGTACCAACTCTTGATAATCATGCTTGGTAGTGGCATAGATATAGACCCATAGCCTAAGCTATACATAGGGTATAGAGTAAGTACTCTACGCGGTACTTCTACATCATTTTGATATAGGTACATGTCACCATAAGACATCCACATTTTCCCATCTGTTACTATTTTGATGACTAAATACAAAAACTATAACATGTTACCATATCCAAGTGTTTTACAACTTGCACAAGCTTTAGAAACTACCACTAGGAAAAAATGGCTAGTTTTTAACCAAGTTATACTTACATATACGGTAGGGTACTCCATGTCTGCTCCTACAACATTTTGGTATATCGACGTGTTACCCTAAGGCATTCATGTGCTGCCCGTTTGTTACTATGTTAATAACTAAAACAGAAACTGTAACACGTTGCCATAGCCATGTGTCTAACAATTTGTACGAGCTATTAAAACTGCAAATAGGATAGAAAAAAATGGTCTAGTTTTCAACCCACAAGTCCACAACTACGGCTAAAGTCTACTTTTAAAACCCTAACTTGATAATCATTCTTGAGGTGATTCCGCAAGTGGTTTCAGTTGGCGTGGATGCCACTTGTGTGCCATGTCACTACAAATACATGGACTAAATCAGTGAAGGGTTGAAAAATTCAATTAGCGGCTTTAATATTTAATCACAAACAACTGTTGAACTGGTTTTGAGTAGAAACGTAAGCTATCGAAAAATTGGCAAATAGTAAATAGTAAGTAAATAATGGTTACATAATTTATAATATATTAGCATGATTTAGAAAAATGGGATGCAAATCTGAAATTTGTAAGAGGACTTACCACAAGACGTAAAGCATAAGGATCATCATCCCTGTCAATAAGAGCTAGCAGCAGAATGTCCAGTGGAACAAGCTCATGTGTCCAAATAAAGAATGCAAGATTTGTGATTGCTTTGGAAAGTAAATCCTGCATAACAAAAGTTACCAGAAAAAATTACACGCTAGCTACTAGAAAGGAAAAACATAATAAATAGCCAAAGAGACAACTTTTGTATTAAAAAAAAATATCTTGAATCACCTGCGCTAGATGCCCTCGTTGAAGCTCAAGCTGGATATGATGCAGAAGAACATCAACCATTGCATAAATGTTTGCCGTAACTTCTTCAGGTGAAAACTCTCTCAAGACACGAGCCTGCGTTAAGATCAAGCAACACAATAGAGTAACAGAAACAGTACTATCAAAGTAATAAAAAAATCATACAAGATTTGCGCTGTTGATCTCAAGATGTCCATTCATTAGCATCCAAGCACCAGCGCAAAGAAATTGACGATGTTGAGTGAAACTGTGGGTCAAATAAGTCATGACATAGTTCGGTTCAGCGGATGGTGACAGTAGCTGGTTGCATTGATTAATAACCGTAGTTTCTGCCTGAAATGAGAATAATCAATACTAAATGCGAAGAATAACGAACCACACAGTATTTCATCTCATAAACATGTGATAGCAACTTAAGGAAACCAAAAGTTAAGCTAGGTTGGGAATTCAAGACCTTTGGACATCTGATGCTCATTTACACACGTCCAGAACAAGTATATAGAAATACTGTATTTTCAGGTCACTGAAACTCTTTCAACTTAATCACCAAGTACCAAAGTACTAATAGGTAATAATATCATCTGGAGGTGTAAGAATTTAATGACATTTCTATGCTAATAATGCTTCAAAAAAGTTAACGAACAGAAGCTCAATTTGGCAATCGGCAATAAAGATGAACTATAGGCTGACTAAAATGCTGATCAGAGATGCATGCGGATAAGATGGCCAAACACTTGTCCAGAAACATATGAAATTATACCTTCTGCCATTGGTGGATAGCTTGTCCCCTCTTATCCATCCTCCCCATTAAAAATCACGAATAAGGGGAGGGAAATAGCGTAAAGTCTTTTCTGACCATGTGTGCTGACTGGTTGCCATAATTTGCTCTAACAGTGGTTGCAGATAAACCATGTGTTCAACCTCGGCAATTCCACGTGTCTTGATGGTGATAGCAAGGCTTATTATGGTTATGCGGTTAAGCGTTTCAGTAAACTCAGTTGGTCCCTACACATACATAGAAGTTCAGTCCACGGACTAGTGATAGTCGAATTTCCAAAGAAAAGCCTGTATTATTTTACCTTTAACTCTTTTTTCACCAAAAAGAAATCTCTCAGTGAGAGAATTAAGTTCATGCACAGATTTTCAGCTAATCTAAAAAGGCGATGCTCTCCACGTTTCCCCTTAATCATAGATATTATCTTTGTGACATCATACATCAATGCCTTGCTTTTTCCATGATACCTAAAATAGATCCATATTGATGTAAGCCAACAAGAAACGTGCAATGTATCAATAAAAGGCACAAACTTTTTGAGCATTTTCCAAATATAGAAGTCTTTCAAAGGAGGTGAAAAGAAAGGAGAAAGAGAAGGTAAAAGAAATATTCAAGTAAAATCCAATCTTTTTATGAGCCAAATAAGCTACTGACTTTTAGGAAAAAGAAGAAACCAAAGACTAAATTAAGTAGAGAATTACCTGTACAAAGGAAGCAGTCTGTAATTCAGTATCTCAAGTAGGAGCAAAGACACACCAGATTTGCTCAGAATAGATGGCGATCTTTGGGTTAATGTCTGCCAAGTTTAAATAGTACGAATGTATCAGAATTTCCATATGACTATGATTTGCATGAATTGAGAAAAAAAAACATTTTAGGCTTACAATTGACAATTACAGAGAGTAATTCAGAAATCAGAGGAAAACATAAGTCACAGTCTGGCAGAAGCTCCACATGAAGAATACAGGTCATCTTAACAGGCAGCAGAACTTACCGTAAAATGTGGACGGAACAATGAATGAGGTGTGATAAGCAGCAACCTGACGTAAGTTTCAACCATAGCAATGCTAGGAACAGCCTATCAAAGAACAGAGGTAGATTAGGGTAGCAATATACAACTTAGAGAATCTAAAGACAGGTTTAGCAATGGCAACAAAGAACAGACAATTGTGATTGCATGCATACTTATAGAAAGATATATTTCCAGGGAAGATTGCAGAGATGCCACAAATTTAAGAGATGAGCCACAGGTTCACATATTTAGCAAAACCATAACATATAATATTTGCCAGTTGCGATTTAACATGAACAGAATTCTTCTGGTCACATGAAAGAATATGTGAACCAAGTTATTTTCTATTTCTGTTATTTATCGAATTATGCATATAAAACCAACAGCCACAAAGCCTTTGTCGTAATAAAGTTGCGTAGGCTGTAAAAAAAATACAGAACAGAGATGTAAAATCAACTAGGGTAGCAGCAGCAATGTTTTTTTTCAAGTTTTACCTGGCCAAGAAATATAGTCTCTTCAAGCTGGAAAGCAAGCTTCAAACAAAGGTTGATAGACAACCCAGAAAGCAACGACATCGACAAAGGGCAAGTTTCCGCATCATGTCATTCTTTCATTCGGTTGCATATTGGGTCCCTGCATGAATTCTGTCCCTCCAGCTGATGTAAACCAGTTCATGACAGCGTCGCATGCTGGCTGTGCCATGGTGAATGAGAGAACCCAAAACATGCCCATGGACCGTTCATCCAAGTTCATAAAGTCTATCATTCTCTCTCCTGAAGCTATTATTTCAAAGAAAAACACATTCTAAATTACACAGATACATGAAGGAATGCAAAATTGCAAATTGTAAAATGTTTGCAGCCAAGATCTCTCAATGAATAACATGCATCGCCTGAATTCCCAGTTCTAGTGCTACTACTATGTAGTACAAACAACAAGAATTTCCTAAACCTAATTGGTTCAAACGACCTATCTACGCATATTCCTTTCAACTCTTGATTTGGCAGGAATATTGCAAAACAGAAGCATAATGGTACATATAGGCACAAGTACCTTTCGTCGTCTGTTTCCACCACTCATCTATCTGTTTGCCTTTTTGAAGCTGATCACTGTTCAAATGCTCTCTAATTGAACTGTTGAAAGACCAAATGCGCAAAGTTTGGCTGCTACTTATAAAATCAAGAAGAATACTTTGAGGCTGATGTTATTAGGATCAAGGCTCTTGTCTTCTTTGTGGAATGAAATTATCTTGCGTGTCGTCTCAACCTGATAAAACAAGAAATAGTCAGAACAATTTTATAGATAGATGAACATGTAACAGGCAAACTAAAGCAAATACAATAAGAACATAACAAAAGAAGCATACAAAATACTATCCAATAAAACAAATTGGTAACATTTAAGTTTTAATAGCTCTAGACGTGAAGTTAGCCTTTGTTGAGCACTATAACAGTTTGTCAGTCCTTTAGTATTCCACAGCGAATAGCCTTTTACAGCATCCAGTCATCAACAAACAATTGCGCTCCACCTCCCCCTTTCATCCCAGGCCTTTGATGAACTTCAATACTTCATGATCTCAGAAAATTCGTCCTCAACAATCACGTTACTCAGGAAAGCAATGATATTTGGCACTATCCATGGGGCAACGCTTCCTTTCCTCCAGCAGATACTATTATTCAACTTTTCAGCATGTTAAAGCTCCAGCACCTATAAAACGGATTTGGAACAAATGCACTTCCTAGCTGATAGACTCAACACCACTGCTTCTTAGGCATACCATCCATGTGACTTAGGATTGAAACTGTGTGCTCTGCAACTTAGAGAACTGAAAACCAGCGATCATTTTTTCTGGAGCTGCCCCTTTAGCACCTCATGTCTGGCATGGCATCGATTATCTTTGGACACCAACTCAGATACACACATCTTTTTCAATCGGCCAAGACACTTCTGCAGGCCTTTTTTCATGGAAGCTTTCATCGTAGCGGCCTTGACCATCTCAAAGCAGAGGAATGTACAAAGTTTTTGATACATAAACCCTAGTATAGGTTCTTGGTATTTTCTGTTTAAATAAATGAGATCTTTACTCCTGTCATTTAGAATGGAGGAGATTGCACATACTATCTCAACCTTATAAATATTTTCTTCTTTAATTTTTATAAAATTTACTGGCAGGCCTCCTCTACAGTTGTTCCATTAAAAAGCTAAACAATTGCATCTAAATAAACTAGAAAAAAAAGTATACAGATCATCATACAAGAGTGTATCACCTTCCTTGGGTCTGAACTAAGTGTGTTCATCACAATCTCAATACGGATAATCTGTGCAAGCAACCAGGTGACATGATTACTGCGTAGAATCTGTTGGTCACCATTTGTTACTCGAGAAGCAAGCTTGTCCACAAAATCGAGAAAATCAATACAGCCGCTTTTCATTAGGAAGAAAAAGATGTCAGCGAACAAAAGCCAATCTTGCCAGCACTGAGTCTCTGCAATAGTATGGCAGAGCTGTAATGAGTACGCAGCTAGAAACCAATAACTAATAACCTCCATACATATATCCAACATGCAGATTTATATCTTTTGCAGCAAAAGTAGTATGCCATAAAAAGACATTTAGTAAAAGGGGTGTGTATCCATGGACACTTGGATCCTATCAGCTACCCACTTGAGAAAGAAATTTATGTACTTCAATATAGACAAATAGTGAAGCTCACAGATGCTAACCTGAGTTAGTTAACTTCAGTAGTTCGATTGTCCTGTCAGCAACTGCCTCACCAATCATATCCGGTGAGAAAACAGCTCCTGGTGTTGATGTTTGAGAATGTGGTCTGTAACAAGGAGCAACAAGAAGAACACGTCTCCACCAATCTGGTGATGGAGTTGTGCGGAGAGCATGCCTCAAGCAACGGAGAGCACGTTCCCAGTCTAAACCCCCTTTAGGAATAGAGTTTGCAAGATCCTAAACAACAATGCAATGTAAGCAAATTATACTGCAGTACTGAGCCATTAAAAATAAAGCCAAATAATACTGATCCCTTTGTAACCAATCATAATTCATAAACCCTTCTGAAAGCTTTGCACTCAAACTATACCACCTTTAATGACTAACATACATCTAACATGGCACATGGGAATCGCGAATTATACATAAAAGTATCTATTACGCCTACATGAAAATGGCATTGGTAGAAATCTATCCCCAGCACTAACATGATTACATCATAAAACAGATGAATGGTAGGACCTTTATATAGGAGACTGGGATTTGAAAATGAACCTAAATCAATCCATGCAAAATACAGAGCATATTTTATTCAAAATAATTTTTGAACAGAGTGTCTTTTAGATAGTACAATTATCACACCCTAATTCTCATAAGGATTTACAAGGACATTTCAATTATTTTTCTCATTGGTTTCTTAAGTTTACAACCTTTATGATATGTAACTCAAGTCAATGTCCAGCAAAGAATTGCTGTTGGGAGGGAATAGTAACATTATGAGCTTGAACAGGGCTTCAACGCATGTATAAGATGAAAATGCATACAAGTATCGGAAAGGTAACACAGTAACACTAATAAAAGGAAAGATGTGGCTACTTAAAGAAAAAAAGTAATATTACCTCTCCATGCAGTGGCTCTCCCAGAACACTAGGATAAGTAATGGGGGAATAACGCAAAGGAGCAACAGATTCACCAGCTATGCTTGGGTAGGATTGTGACAAGAAGCGATGAGTTCCAAATGTTGGGCAATGAAGGTGCTGATCCAACATCTGCATGTGCATACACACCATGTCCCTCCTCCTATGAATTTCCATAATAATGCAAACTAGTGCATCATCATCACGAATGTTCTCGAGAAACTGCAAGTTGCTGCGAACAAGCTCATAGAAGGGGACGCGGCATTTCTCTTCATCAACTAAAATCCAGATAACATCTAAGCATAGATGCATCCAGTCATGCACGGGTCTTTCAATCCTACGATTTTGCATTGCATTAGCTTCATCCACGCCTTGGGGTCTCTGGTCCCAGTTAACCAGCCAATTTACCATATGCTGGAATGTCACGGCATGGGTAGCTGGCTTTAAATCGGACTCCAGACCAGCTAAAATGATCCTACATGATAAATGATGCAGATAGCTAACTTCTGCTCCCCTGCGGGCCTGGTCACCTCTTGCTGTGGTACCAAGCTGCCCAAGAGCAGAGAACTCAGCAGGCTTGATGGGTGACACATTTGCACCTACAGGTTGGTCGATACCAGATTGAGTAGGAGATCCTATAGTGTTCATTGCTGACAGAGGAGACATAGGATTTGAAGCCTGAAAGCTATGAGCGCTTGGAGCTACAATAGCTGATGAAGAAGAAGATACAGGGCCACCAACAGTCACGGAACCCCCTTGCCCCGCTGGTGTCTCGGCGGAGGAAACCGCAGTAAGTAGAGATGGAATAAGGCTGTCCCATCTTAGGTGGCCACGAGCGCACAGGCACCGCGTAGCAAAGAGCAGGAACTCAGATTGAGGAGCGTGGCTACTGCATTGCAGAACAAATGAGATGAGAACTGATTCCGTGACTGCCTGCAACTGCTCCTGGTCCTAAAGAAACATGAGAATCTAATCAATTTCTTATGTTTGTGTCCTCTGGTCAAAATGGCTATTGTGTGTAATGGCTCTGCTTACTGGAAACGGCGCGCGCAACTGCTCAAAATCCGAAATGAACTGCTCGTCACGGGGCGGTAGATCTCTGTTAAGAGCAGATACTCTCTTCTGCAGCTTGTTCCTGAAGAATGCAATTTTCATTCAGTTTGGCAAAAGCTTACTAAATTGTCTCACGGGATCAAACTACCAAATAAATCAACCCAATTCGCGCGGGGTACAGTTCCCCCAAATAAAATACCCAATTTGAAATCCACGAGAGGGGAAAGCAACTTACGAGGTCTCCTTGGCCGGGTCCTCGGCCCGCTGCTTCGAGTTCATCTGCAAAGGCACGGACAGCCAGGGTCAGAAGCGGCGCACACGGCGAGGGACTGGGGGAAGGGAGGGGGCACGCACGCCGAGGTACAGGGTGAAGAGATCGGCGATTGCCGGCCGCGCCGGGTGCTGGTGGAGCTGCATCTGCCGCTGGTGCGGCGGCGCCGCCGAGGCGGGAACCACCGACGACAGCGGCTGCCTCTGCCCGTGGCCCCCGTCCATCGCCGGCGAGCGGTGCGGCGTCGACCGGGAGGGAGGGGAACGTGACGGAAAAGGGTTTAGACGGAGGACTGAAGCAGCAGCCTGGTGCGTCCGCGTCTGGGAGAGACGGGATGGACGGTTGGATGTGTGGTTCTGCGGGGTTGATCTGAGCCGTTAGTTTTGGTAGAGGTTTGAGCGACCGGGCACCTGAGCCACCGAAGCAGAAGGATATATTTTTTTAGTTTTTGAAAAGAAAAAGGGAAAAAACAGAAGTCTTCCATATACGCAAGCCCCGTCCTCCTCCTGCTCCCGGTATTCAACATTGACCACCGCAATCACAGCTGGGACGCGCATAGGTCGTTGCCTTCTCCGTATCGGGGACGCTTTCGAACCGGAATCCGAGTACTCGCATCATATATCAAGCAGGAAGTCAGCTAGCCAGGCCTATTTCCTCAAGTTCGCGGTCGTCGGGGCAAGCCCGCCGCTTCTCCTCGCACTGCTGTCGCGCGGCGGCGCCGCTCTCCGACACCTGGAGCTCGGATGGTGCCGTATCCTCCGCACCATCCCCATCCCGCCGACGCCCCTGGCGTTCCCTAAGAGCATCTCTAGCAGAGACTGCAAAAGTGGTCAAACCCGCAAAAATCCGGAGTTTACAGTTTTTGTTGTCAAAAAACGCCCCGGACAGAGACTGCAAAATTTGTCGAACCCGTAAACGTTTTGAGGGGCCTGCAAATCCAACCCCCCCGACCCTTTGCATCTACAGATTTGAGGCAAAAATATAAGGGTATCTGCAAACCGGTCAACGCTACACGACAAGTGAATTCGGCGATGCGCTCCCCATCGCCGTCGCTGCGCGCTCGCCGGCTCCGCCGTGGCAAGCTACCCGCTGCCGTCCTGGACACCGGGGAACTTCTTGCCAGAGATGGAGGGTCTTCCGACGTCCGTCGTGTCCGCCGGCGGCGGAGCTGCTACGCAGCCGGGGGGATTCGTGTGGCCTTTCTCAGTGCCAGCAACGGAGCATCCGTGTCGCGGTGGGCTTCCTCCCGGCCGGCCGGCGATGCCGAGCTACAAGGATCGATCGATCCGATCAACTAGCTAGCTAGCTCAGCTAGCTCGATCCACTCAAACGATCGATCAATCGATCCGCGGTAGCAGCTACATACATCAAAGGATCGATCCGCTGGCTTTATCGTATTACCTAGCTACTACCGTCTTCTTAATTTAGCAGTGGAGATTGAAACATGTACGGTGGCGTTGGAGGAAGAAGAAGATGGTAGAGAATATTCTGTTTTGAGGTTCGGATTTACGGTTTCTGTTCCGCCGCGACTCGTTTCGAGCCAAAAAACACGCGTTCCGCGACCTGCAAAACTGTTTTGCGGGTCCGTGTTTTGCAGGCTCTGCTAGAGATGCTCTAACCTAGAAAAGTTGTGCCTGGCCGGCGTGGGGATCCCCGAGACGCTGCTGCACTCCGTGATCGCCACCTACTCAGCATTGCGGGAGCTGCACCTCCACAACGTCTATGAGCTCCGCCGCTTTGTTCCGTGCTCCCGCACCCTCACCCAACTGTACATCAGGCCCGAAGTCCCGCTCGACGAGGTCTCCTTCAGGGACACGCCCAATCTTCAAAACCTCGTATTCTTGTTTGTCGACGTATGGCGCCTATATCCCGCCATTATCACCAAAGCTGACCTTCCTACTACGGTTGACCTTGCACTTCCACCGCTAGATTCACCGAGCTTTGCCATTATGCCGAAGGTACGTATATAAATTAAGGAGTTGTATATTGCACTGTTTTTCTATGCACGTACAAAGTTTTTAAATAACCTTTTCTTCTCCCTCCTTAATTTATGCACGCAGAGGTCGATATCCATTGTAACAACACTCGATCTCATCATCAAATTCAGTGACGGTGAGGAACTTAGGAAGGCTTCAGACATGTTGAGTTTATTCCCATCCTTACATATTCTTCGGATTGTGGTAAGCAACAAACTTTGCTCTTCTTCAGATTTACCGTTATTTTAAAAAAATCATTGATCTTGCCCTACTAGGTTTACGGCCGGTGAAAATTATCGACCTTTCCACTGGGCTATCATGCTATGTCTAAGTGCAGGGGCAGAGGCAGGATTGAAGATTAAGGGGGGCCAAACTTGGTAAATCATCCATTGGGGGGGGGGGGGCAACCATACTAATTTCCACCAAAATTTGGTTCTAAACATGGCTTAAGCATAAAATTTTGCTCCGCCACTGTCTGAGTGAACTGAGCTCACCTTCAACGTATTTTAGTTAGGCACTAGGATATGTTCCTTACTCTGTCTAATCAAATTACTAAGCTATACTTAGTAAATCATACATTTTGGTTTACATCATTCCTAGTAAAATTACAAATCATTTATCTCCGTTACAGTGCTTAAGCTCTGGTTCGACCGAAGGTGAAGATGTATTTGGGCAGTGGCAACCGGCAAGTGATACAATTGTGTGCCTAAATAAGCATCTCAAACTTGTGACGTTCCTAGAGTATTCTGGAACTAGAGGGAGATGGAATTTGCAAGATTCCTCATGGCCGGCGCAAAGGCTCTATCAAGCATGAAAATACTTTATGCTGCTAACTGGAGTGATGAGAAAATCAGAATTCAGAAAGACAAGATATTTATGGATGGTAAAGCCTCGTCTGATGCTCAGGTTAACTTTGAGAAGGTCAGCCACAACATACAAGAGAGTCTGAGGAAATTTCGTATTGGTAGGCACCAACTTTGCATAGTTTGATAACTTACCGATGTTAGTAGAATAGCAACTTGTATTCCCTGAAGCGAAAGACCGCCAACAAATATATATATATATATATATATATATATATATATATATATTTAAGTGACAAATGGGATATTCTCCTATGCTTGGAAAGTTTGTCAACCTTTTGTTTTAAGCGCATACAACGGCTTATAATGGAATGTAATACTTGCACGTCAATGTCGAATTGCCCATATTTCATTTGAGATACAATTAAATCGATGGACCGACCGGTAAAAAAAATCGGTTTCATCAAGAATTGAGTCGGTTCTGTTTCTTGATCTAAGACTTCTCTATTTGAGGTTGTTCTTAGGTGGGATCCATTATAGTCTCGTTTAGTTATACCCACGTTTATGTCATGTTTTTACACGTGTTTAACGTGATTTTCATATTATTTGTGATTTTCCTACTCTAGTCGTGAAGATCGGGTCACCTTAGAGGTTTAGACTTTATCGTATGGTATCAGAGCTCTAGGTTGCCACGGGATTGACAAGTGTTTCTTGTTGAGTATATGAGTAGATTGTCTGGCTCTTTACATTAGATCGGTCTTTCGAAATAGTGGTGAGCGCATGAAGCTTGGCATGGTATCAAAGGCAAGGCCTCGAGTTCGAAACTTGTGTGGCGCATTTTCTCTTAAAATTGTTGTTGCTCACTCCGTCCATGTAGCTCCTCATGCGCTTACCTCCGAGTTCACACATGTTGTCATATCTCTTCCTATCACGTGAAGAGGGGCGTTAAGTGTATAAGTATAAGTGAGTTGTCTGATCCTTCCATCAGATCGATCTTTCGGAACAGTGGTCAGCGCATGAACATCTATTGAAATCCCCCAATTTTTTCTTATTATTGAATAATTCAAATATTTCAACAAAAAATAGTCCAAATTGTTTCTGGTTTGATTAGGAGATTCTTGTGCGTTTTGATAGGTTTTGACGCATAGATTCGCTGCTAAACTTGTTGGTCACCTTTTTTGAGTTTCATGGCCTAATTTTTCCATTTCTCCACGAATTTGAGTTTTCGAGTAAAATTTTCGTTCCCGCAACTCGTCGGTTGGGCCGGTTGCCCGTCGGTCGGTATGGTTTCGCCGGTCTTACAGAAGCCGATATGCGTCGTATAACATTTTATCCCTTTTTTTACGAAAATAAAATTTTATCTTTTCCTTTTGAAAAATAATTGGCAATTCTACTCGTTTCCTTGCTGGACGTACATTTTGTTGGATTTGGGAAAGAAAGAAAAAACTAAGCGGTACGTGCGACAACCCTATTATAAATAACTTACTCTTTCTTCTCCCAATTCACAAACTAAGGCTTTTCACGCATTGCGTTCTTTTCCACACCGCCCTCCTCACATCCGAAAATTCTCAATCCGCCCTCGCCGCACACTTCGTTGACTGGCTCGTGCCACGTCCCATGGCGTCCGGTCCAGGAAACGACCGCCTACCCCAAACCAAGAACCCAAATGCGGGTGGGTGCTTCACCACCGAGACGCCTCGCCGCCACCTCCCTGCACCGCCGAGCAGCCCGGGGAGGAAAGAATCCCCGGCATCGGAGGTTCGGGCTCCTCCACCGCGGCGGCCGACCGAGAGGGCAAGAACGACGCCGTTCTTGCTCGGTCGTCTTCCTTGCATGGCTCCACCGGAAGTACCTCCTCCGCCGCCGACGCCGCGGAAAGCGCCACGGCTTCCTCTACCCCACCTTCACCTTCCCCTGCCCGCCCTTCGAGCGGGTGGACCGAAAGGGCAAGGCCGCCGTTCCTTCTCCGGCGTCTTGCTCGCGTGGCTCAGCGGGATCAACCTTCTCCGCCAACGCAGATGTGGACGAGCAACTGGCACGAGCGTTGGTAGAGACCGACTTCTTGGGTATGCAATTGGGGGCGGCGGGACGGAAAGCAGGTGATGTCTGATCTCTTCGCGTGTTGTTCTTCGAATTCTGGAGTGTTTCTTGGTTTCTGAACGTCTCTTGGTTTTCTCTGGATTAGATGATATGGCCGCAGGGCAAGGAGGAGATTTTCTTTAACCAGCATTTGCCAGGCAAGAATGAGGTATTTGCCCTGAATCTTGAGTTTTTGCTTACATGTAATTCTTGCCTCCCCAATCTTTGGGTAAAATGTTAGCTTATGTCGGTGCGACCATGGGAAAATTTGGGATACTCAGATTAGTTAATCCAAAGCGCCATAGTGGTCATGAAATCTGAATCCCTGGCATCATTATTTCCACTTACCCTATTTAGAGAAATTTGGGCCAAATTTTACCCCTTTTAATAACTGAGAGCATTCCGTCCGTTAAGTCCTGGTCATTAGGGGTACCTGGAGACTGCCTGGAGTGCTGCATTGAGTAAAATCACTGGGATGATTTGGTTGATAGGTAACAGGCTAACAACCCAGTCTACCGCTGCGCCCGTTTCGACAAAAGGAACACCAGGTCTTACTTGGCACGGCCTGCACCTGCCGATATAGCAAGTAGCTTGTACAACCATCGTCTTCGTCGCACCTTGCAAACTTGTACCAACCAAGCAACCGTTGGGGAAAAGAGAAATGGCATGGCTTCATGGCAAGCTAGCTGCTGAGGAGTGGGCAAGTAGTGTCTTCACCTGCTGGTATCAATCTCATCTCCTTGAAGCTACGTAATTGTGTGTTCCTCAGCTGGTTCCTTTTTGTGTTGCATGTTTTGTTATTTGTGCAGATAACTAACTAACCAACGTGCATAGATTGGTGTCATTTGGAGCAAGTGTTGAACTTTAGAAAAAAGATGTCTCCATGTGAAACGCCAAATAGTCCTAAAGAGCAAATGTTTCACTTGACAGAATACTTTAATTCTTAAAACGGGTAAATTCTGGCAAAAGTAACACTGAATGGGGTAAGCGGGTAGATTTCTGCTAAATGGTGCATTTCCTGTACACCAGCTTCCTATTCTTCTTGCTGTATACAGTATTGGATCCTCCCTCAAAAAGCATAACGTTGAAAATTGTTTTCTTAATGGGTATACTGCAACTCATTAACATTCTGGACTATAACTGTTTTTTCTTATTGGCACTATTGTACACGTGGCCATTGTCAGTTTTGTAAACTTATTAATTGAATTTCGAGCTAGAAATTGTTAAGCTAATATAGGTTATGTTTTATCTTCAAATAATGATTTAGTTCGCAGAGGATATTTCTGGGAATGGTTATGATGAGGATTTTTTCGACAAACCCAAGCTAGGCAATAAGGTGTGCAAACTGCCCCTGTCCTGTGAATAAACTATATTGGCTTGTCAAGTATATCAAACTTATTATTGTCATGTTGGTTTTGTAGATACCTTTACTGGAGTTTGCTTATAAATATAAGGCCAACAACACCTTCATGGAAAAGTTTATGGTAAATGTTCATTTAGTACGCTGTTCTTTGTACCCGCAATTTTTTTTTCATCTTATTTACTTCTATTCGCATCACAGGTTCTTCATGCCAGTTATTGTTTCGTTAGACAGACAGATGGTGACGGGAGCTGTTTTTACCGATCTTTTATTTTCAGCTATTTGGTAATCCATTTTCTGATTGATTTTGTTGTGTTTTAATCTTTGAATTGATCCTAAGCTTTGTAGTTGTATATTTAGGATAAGGCTATAGCAATAGCAGATAAAGATGTCCGTACAAATGAAGCTATGCGTCTGAGAGAATGCATTGAAAATTGTATGCGAAGTTGTATTCTTGGACTTCATAGGATGACAGATGCACGATTCGAGCACTCCTTTTCTGTACGTACATGTTTGTGTTTAAAATATAAAATTTTGTGATACACTTTATTCCTTAACACGGTAGGCTCTGATATGATTTGATGGATGTATTTGCAGGGATCTGAGTTTGTTGTCAAATTAATTGAAGATGGGTAATATTTTCAAGCTGTTTAAAATTAACATATAAACTGAGCTTTTGCTGATGAAACCTTTCTGTTGTAGGCTTGCTGCTGGAGAATTATATGAGCGAGAGTTGACTGAAAATATCACATCGAGAAGTGAGAGGAGTTAACAATTAAACTGTGTTGCCTTGATGCCCATATATTTCTGCATGTAACAGTTTTTGTGTTCAGTTTTACCCCTGCTTAGGTCACTTGCTGAGATTGAGCTGTGCACAAGAGAGAGCTACTACAAGTGGTTTCTGACCAATCATTCCTCGATTTCTGAGGTTAGAAGAGTTTGCCCTTTCCACCCCCACTATCCATGATTTCCAGTTAAGTAGATTAGTTTTCCTTTTGCATTACTTGGCATTAGTCGGTAAAAATTGGAGACTGACTGTCCAAGGATACTCGGAATCATCATATTATTGTCTGGCGCTAGAATGTTTAGACTAGAAGTAATAATGACACGTTTACAAACCAGATGAGAGAAATCACGTATGAAAAGGGCTGCAATACTTTGGATTGTTCTACTAAAGAAGTCGTAGAAACATATGAGTAAAAACCAAGGAGCATGAGCTTGTCTCTCTGGTTTGTTAGTTTTATAATAAATTCTGATGGAATCGGTAACAGGAACAACCACACCTGATCCAGTAGTATTGCTAGAGTTTGCCATGTATTTCTGTGCGTGTCGCTTGTAGCTTTAGATGCTTGTTTGGAATCAGTGCCAGAAAGTAGTGTCTCGCTTAGTTGGCCTCTTGATCTCTTAGATATTGAATTCGTTCAGAAGGCTAGTGAAGTTTTCGGTCTCTGCGATTAATACTAATTCCCTTGTCTCCAATAGTTGTGCGTGGACGAAGTACGTCCTGATCATGGTGAAGCAAGCCACCTGACCATACAGGCGCTTGTCAACGCCATTGGGATTGCCACTGTCATCGGGTGTGTTGACATGAGTGATGGTGGTGTTGAAATGACACTGTCGCCTGAATCTGGGAACGTGTCGCCGGTTGCAGCCACAGTATTGTACGTGCCTGGGCACTACAACGTTTTGTATGCTCGTGAGTAGAATAGTCTGCTGAGGGGAGGCACACTCTCATTTGTATATGTCCCTTATCAAATGTGCTACTGCTACAAATGAAATACAGTAGTTATTGCTGGTTGATGTACAAATGAAACAGTGGTTGCTTGTTGATGTACAAATGATATGTGGTTGCTGGTTGATGTACAAACAGTTTCATATTATGATACTCCCGCGTTGCTGCTTGCTTGCTGGTTGTATGTTAGATTTCACCATCGGCCGACCGTGTTGTTTTTGGAGACAGTTCATATTATGGTGCCGTTTGTGAGTACGTGGCCATATGTACAATGCGCGTTGGCGGGGCATTCCATTATTCGCGCGCTTTCGGTGTGGCATGTGTTTGCTGCTTTTTCGTGCTTCAGGCTTTAAATTTAATGCTCTGCTGCTCCACTCTCAGGTCATGTTGACCTCGGTTGAGATGTACACTGGAAAAGGTGGTCAGTTCATCGTCACTAGATGACCCGTTGCGCCCCGGCGCAGTGACTGATTTAGATCGGATTTTGAGCCATAAGCTTGCCCACATATGTTGTTGTATGACAGAATAGTGCAAGTACTTGGAGTTTAATGTATAGATATCCTGCTGCGCAAGTACAATCATGCAAGGAGACAATCATTTGTAGAATTAAAGGTTCAAAAGCAGTGACCATAACACAACTAACACACTATCTTCACACTTCAGGTTATATACTTCTCTATCTCTTTTCTGCATACTGCAGGTGGTACATCTCTTCACACCTCAGCTTTCAAATACCTAAACTGCATCCAAGATACGGATAATCAGAATTGTAAGAAATGATATATTATGTGTCCCATTTCTGAATTTTTTAACAACAGTACAAACTTCCCTTTATTTATCCGGGCTGACAAAAAAAGGAGGAATACTGTTTAAGTTAAAATAATACAAAAATGCATTGTGATATCTATTTAAACATTTTAGAAAGATGTGTGTGTCACAGTAGAAGAATGCGCTACATTTTAATTAGCAATCTATAAAGCAGGCCATCAAATTGTCAATTAATGGAACAATAGTGTTAGAGGTGTTGGGCAAGCAGAACAATCTATAATGGCTACCAATCATCATCGGAAGAATTTCCGACATCTGAAAAAATTGATGTTGGGCAAGCAGAACCTTTTGGTCTCAGAGGTGACGATCTCAGGTTCCTTCTCTACAACGTCAGCTGCAGCGGCATGCACAACAGCTTGAACAGAGGGTCAGCAAGCTGGAAAAAAGGTCAAAACCGGAACACCATGGAACCACCATTGTACACATCTTTTCCTGCGGGCAAGCAAGAGAAAGCACACCCATCAAACAGAAGCAAGGAAGAGGAAGGAAGCAACATAAAAACAGAAGCAGTTCTCGCAGTCACAAGACTCGCGGTCATACCGAGTCGCCGGTATATGCACAAGGCCACATGCCGCTGATGACAACGGGAGGAGTGCCGCTGCTGGAGTGGCGAGTGGCGTACACAAACTGAGCACGAACCAAGCCACCCTCCTACAAGAAAAAAGACGGAAGTATCAGAAATCAATTCAGGCAGTGAGTAAAACTCGTAGTAGACCACCCCGGATGAACTGTAAAATTCAGAGAAAGAATGCCCATGCGGACATGCCATGAAGTGGAGGAACAAATAGTGTGACTCTGAAGTTTAAGAAGGGCCGAAGAAGACAATCATACTAACTTAACAAGAAAGAAAAACCCCAATTTATTGTTTTCCGTTGCTATCTACAACAGAGTTGAACATAAATAAATCTACCATACATATTGCAAGCAGTTCAAACAAGCAAAACAAAACAAAGGTGTGAATCGTGAATTGGAGACAATAATGCAATTTTTCAGCAAAGTATTCCTTCATATAGTGGATAAGAAGTGCATACAGTAATAAATTCCAGTGGTTGGTCCACAACAAAAATTATACAAGGAGAAGCAGCAGATTTAGAGAGGTTTGGAACGCCACACGACCGCACAGACAGACCTCTTCTCCTACTCGCTTATGATCATGACCACCAGGTCCAGCATCACCACCATGTCCTCCAGCCTCCACGACGCCATAGCGAAGGGCAGGGCATCCACGCACTATGGTTCAGATTCTAAATAGGTCCTGGAGACCAAACCCTAGGTGCAAAATAAAAATTAAATTAGAGAGGGAGGAATCAGATGAATAAAAATTAAATTCTTCCAGTCAGTCATCACATTAATTAATCCTAGGGGCAACATGCTGTGCTACAAAGAAATGTGCTGCCTATCATAAAAAATGTCATTGTACAACTACCACCATTCTCCGTGAGTGCTTGATCTGGTGAGAAACCTACTCAGAATGCTTAAGATAAAAAATGTCTCTGTACAACTACTCACCACGTTGTATGCATAGCAGGTATAATGAGTATTTACGCATATCTCATATCTGAAATGAGACATAGGTCAAGCTGGCCGCAGAAAGGAATACATAAATTTCAGGTTGAGTATTATTGGAAGAGAATGTAAGAGGGCAGTGATATCCCTTAATTATACCAAATTATAAAGATGAGAAATGAGAGTAAATTGTGAAGAACCAACAATTAGTCTACCATTTTCAGTTTGAAACTAAACTAAATAAAAATTATAGATGGCAAATTCACCATCCTCCAACGCACCAGTATTACCAAGTAATGGCCGCGTCCCTCCTCTAAATCGTCTTCGTGTGACTCTTCTCCTTGCTCAAAACCATGTCAAAGCTGCAAAAAGCAGCAGCAAATCATCATTAACAATTGTAACGATCTGAATAACAGACTGGCCAGATCAATTCAGAACTCCAAATATGCATATATGGAGTAGATGACCAGAAAATTAAAAATTAGCCAATACACATCCAACTATAACTGCAGATCTATTGCAAAAAAAATTGTAGACATTATCAAAAATACATGGAGAATTTGACAAACCTGCTAGAAGCAATGTGTTAACACAAGAATGGGCAAGGTCAGAAGAAATACTTTAGTCCAAGGCACCTCATACATGATGCCATATACTACAGTGCACAGGGTCCTCCGGCACCTTACGGAGCAACCCTATTGACCTGCAACAGGCATGAACGAGAGCAATGAGGGAACACATCTGGAAAGAAAGACAAGGCATGCAGAGTTCATCGTGCTAGCTGCAATACAGAGTTCACAGGAATCACCGACCCAAAACACAGTGTAAATCCCTCCAAATCCCCACTCTGCCCGCTGTAGGCTTGGCAATCATTGACGTGAGGCTGGACAAGAAATGTGTGTGCAAAGCAGGCAGGGGAAACCACCATGAAACTGTTGCTGTCCACCCACACCCCCAAAAAAACCTAGATCGAATCCATGCTATATCCTCGATGCAGAATCAACCCACGAGCGGACACCCCACCGCCGGCGACCAAGCGGACGCGTGGTTCGATCTGTGGACAGAGAGGGAAAGTGAGAGAGAGACGTGAGAGAGAGGAGATGAGTTGAGAGGAAGAGGAGGGGCTTACCAGCGGAGAGCCGGCGAGGCTGCTCCTCCCTCGTCGCCCTTGCTCGCCTCGTTGTTGGCCCCGGCTCTGGAGCTTGTAGCCACCGGATGGGGAGGAAGAAGAACGTGTGCCGTCTGCGTCCGCAGAGGACCGTGCCGATGCTCGCGAGCTGCAGTGTCGACGGAGGTGCGCGGCCCTCGAGCGGGAGCCTGGCCGCCGGAACCCAGCTGCAGCAAACAAAAAAATTCAGGAAATCGCAGTGAGATAGCAGCATCCAGGCTTGGAACCTGCAGATTCAGCACCATCACATGTAAACAAAAATTTAGAAAATCAACATGCCTGATTCAACCACCGCAGGGAGAGGGAGATGCGAGCAGACTGCCTCTCTCTTCATGTTACTCTTCTCCTTGCTCAAATCCATGTCAAAACTACAAAAAACAGTAGCAAATCGTCATCAACATCAACAGTTTTAACAAGCTGAATAAGAAATTGGCCTGATCAATTCAGAACTCCAAATATGCAGAAGTATATGATAAAAAAAATAGCCAATACACATCCAAATTCAGATCTTGAGTACATAGCACCAAGCTGGCTCCAATCTGTCTGCAAATTCAAGCATGTTCATGCAAATTAACCAGACGCACGAAAAACAACAAATTACCTGGAACAGAGAATAGGGAGAACGAACGCAGTGGATCGTGTAGGACGCCCAGGCCGCCGTCCACCACCGGCGGCGGCCTCCCTGGCCCGTGCACCACAGGCGGCGCCTCCCTAGAAGCCGGTCGAAGCAGCACGAGGGGGGGGGGTGCGAGGCTGGCGGAAGCGAGAGGTCGACGAGAGACGCAGGATTTTTTTTGCTCTCCCCGAGGGCGGACGCCTCCCCGGCCTCCTCTTTGGCCGCGCCGATAGCCGCCGCCGCCGTGCTCCTGCTCCTCTTTGGCCGCGCCGACAGCTGCCGCCGCCGTGCTCCTGCTCCTCCCGCGACCCCCGCCGTCCTCCTCGCCGCCGCCGCCGTGCTCCTGCTCCTCCCGCGACCCCCGCCGTCCTCCTCGCCGCCGCTGTGCTCCTGTCCGCAAGAAATCGGAAAAGAAAATATAGTTAACTGTCCGCATGTATTTGGACCACAGCTTCCAAAGCTAACTTACTTACCCTGCTCTTTATCAGAATTGGTTTTACTGTCCCTCGTGTCAAGATACTCCACAACAGAGAAAAAAGTACATGGCATGCCATGTTTTGCATATTCTGTCCGAATATTAAAATCCTTAGCACCCATAGAGACCATATAAAGTATAGAGGGAAATTGATGCTTCAGTTAGGGTACCTGATCAATAAATAGGTATAATTACCAATTAGATTTAATAGAGATTTATATGAGAGTTACAATATAGACATGGTTAAAAAAATCACTCGCATGCCTGACATTTAGACATTTCAAATCCAAACATTTGAGTCGTGACTTCAGTCTGAGCATAGCATCCAGTTATTTGGAATCTGGAGTGCATGCATAGAACTATCCAATTGGGGAAAAACATTCGTCATTTACATGCTTCAATGGCATATTATATGAGAAATTCCATACGAATTGCAGAAACATGTGAAGAAAACAATATGAGATGAAAATGACAAGCACTATGGTAAGTCTGATTATCAGGCAACACCAGCAATGGCAAGTGTACCATATTATCAGCAAAACAAAGTGAACAATTATTTTGACTGCAGTGAAACTGAGTAAAGCAAAGTGACCAATTATTTTCACCTGCAAAGCTAGACTGGAATCCTGAACTGATATCTAATTAGAAAGACGCGTGACGGGAGAAAAAAGAGGAGCTTAGCACCATGGCCAAACTTGCTACTGCCTGATATAGAAAAGCTAACCGGTAAACAAGCAAGACGAAGGAGAACGGTAGTGTTAAATAGAAAGTGGGACTGGCACCATGTTCAAGACAGTCACCCCCATTCCATTTAATTCTGCATTGTCAAGCCTGTCTCCATAGAATGGATCAGATTTCAGAGATCTCCAGCGTCACGGTATATGAGTCCCTTGACGAATTCCATTTGGTGAATCCATAGTCAAGCGAAAATGCAGCATTACTCTTGTCCACGTCATACTAAACATATACCTGTCAAGGCATATTTCTTTTGTAAGTAGCACATATCTTAGCTTACTCGCATGAGTTCATTAAAACTGCTGGTTATGGAATATAGATTTTGAGAGCATTTAGATAACAGAAATAAAACAAGTTTGTGTGTATCTGTTCTCCAAATTTAATGTCCAGTGGTATTCGCGAAGTGAACAGACATCCCTGCCCGGAAAGCCTTTCCTTCGATCTCCCAACAGGATTCTTTTGTGGTAATATCACCATTGTGCTTTATCTGATTTGATAAAGACCCACATGATTATAACTGAATGTATTGACAGGGAAAAAATTACATGAAAGGTCTCTAATGGAAAATATTAGAAACGGTAAGCATGACAAAAATTACAAGAATGCCTATTGGAATTAGGAGAGTTGGCTTGGAGTTCTTTGGATTAGCAACACCAGACCATGCTATCCAAAATCAAATCACGCAATAATCCACTTCATGTAAATGACAAATAAAAAGTCTGAGAGTTCACCTAGGACTCAAAAAACCTCTATTACTGCTCAACCATCCGCATCAATTCTACAGAATCAAGCCATTTGTTTTACCTTTATGTAGCTCACCACAAACTACAGAAATCTATTTTCCATTCCGCAGCTTTGTTATTAACTGAACTCTATGCTCTTATACTTACCTGCAACCTCCTGTACAAGGCCCTGTTGCATAAGGGAGCTTCTAG
This sequence comes from Poa pratensis, assembly GCA_947311845.1. Lineage (NCBI taxonomy): Eukaryota > Viridiplantae > Streptophyta > Magnoliopsida > Poales > Poaceae > Poa > Poa pratensis. The sequence goes on along the minus strand of CAMZMU010000119.1, from coordinate 19,389,970 downwards.
GGATTTTAGTTCAGGGTGGTGGAAACTTGATGGAATAGTGCAAGCAATCGAGATAATCCATCTGTACCATCATAACAAAGAATCAATAGCAAGGTCAAGCTACCATTATTGGTCCCAAAAGTTTCCAAACGTTTTAGTAAGAAGATTAATATTTTTAACAGAGAACACGACCTGAGGAGCCAGGTAGGCTAATTATCCAGCTACCGGTAAAATCTTTTTCTAGCTCTTAATGCTTTATGAAACGATAGGAGTTCAGATCTAGAATATGAAGAAGCGAGGCAATGAAAGGACAACTACCTGAACAAGTGAGACGTGGGCAGCGAGGAGTAAAAATATTATCCACATAATACCACCTATTATTGCCAGAAGCCATTTAGAGAGCAGACCTTGTCAGATGTCAATTCAGTGCCAAGGTCAACCGAGATAAAGCAAGAACCATGTTGCCTGTAGTCGATGGAGCACAAAAATATTAGGTACATAGAATGCAACGAAAAGGATAAGACTTCAGGCCTGTTTGAAGTTAGTCAGTACATTTGCTATATCAATTATGTTAGCAGATGACATTTGAGAAGAAAAGATAGTATCCAGAAGTCATTGCATGACCCAAAAATCATCAAATATTCAATTTTAGTAGTACAATCTTGATCAATGCCCAGAATTTTCATATATAAATCATGTTAGCGGATAAACCCAAAAATATCTTTGTAGACATTTGTACAACCAAAACCTTTCTAAATAATAAGACCTGGCATCACATCGTACGGAAGAATTTTAACAAACATGTGATGGACACATTGTATCAACTTATCATAACTGCGGTCATAAATTTCTATCCAATTAATCAAACAACTAAGATAGGCTCAAGAATGGAGAAGCATACATATTGTTGCGAAGAGTCACGGGCTCTGAAACTTTTGTGGAGAACCATCGACACCGCCACATCCTCGGCAACTGCACAGGAAAGACGATGAGCTGGTTAGCTGTTTCGCAAACATGGCAAAGACCAATCTCTCGGGCTTAGATTTTGTCAACAAAATGGTGGAAAAGGGCTGGCGGCTGCTCACCTCGGCTCATCACTGTCATCAGGTAGAAGCAAGGCGTGGCTTAAGCTCCAAGCTCTGCATCCTCTTATGCAGGGAATTTCCTTCTGAATTGTTGCTTGCACCTCACTGCACTGAATCCAGAAGGGTGAGCACAAATTAAATAGACCAAACCCAGAAAGAGAAATTGGGTACTTACCAATAAATCGTGCAGCAGCAGTTCCATCACTGACCTCCTCCACACCAGCGGAATGCCACTTCTTAATCTTTTGAGTAATCCCATGAGCCTGTTACTAAACCAAAAACCAAACATCAAAAGAGAACCTAGTATATATTTGTGAAGAGAAGGCCAGATACGATACCAAACATACTCTGCGCTTAGTCGATGAAATTAGTGGCTTCAAGGGGAATGCCATTTCTTATGCTTTTGAGCAGAGACACAGCAATATTCCTCCCTACAAGCACATAACATGATTACATCAAACATAGGATAATATACAACTGAAACAATGGAATTTACTAAGAAGCTAGAAAATGAAAAGAAAATCCCTTTGCATACACTTTTCTTATTTCTGTCCATAATAACAGGCAGAGAATGTAGCATTGCTAAAATCAAACCTAAAGTTGCATATTTGATTATTTGTAGAATGGAAACATTTCTTCAGTTATATAGCTTCCATTGGCTTCTTTTAAATGTCAAAAATCCAAGTTACTACCGGATCAATCATCAGTATTTGGAAAATCCAGATCTGTGGCATTTGGATGACCAATATTTCACATAAGAGTTAATACTTCGATTTTATCAACCAATCCCCAAATCTACACCTGTTATTTAGCATTCGTATCAGCCACCAAACAATTCCAAGCAGGCAGCTCTCTCCCCATTGGCAGCCTACACAAAAATCAATACAACATAAGAACAACAACAAAACAAAAAGGAGCAACTTCTCTTGTGCAGCAAAGGATTAGAAATCAAAGATTGATAAAATAGTGGTCATAAACCATATGTCAAATATATGCCTGCAGGTTGAAAGCAAATTACATAAGCAAACCTTTAGATATTTTTTCTGAGCACACTTTCCAAGCAAACAACTATCTCCATTGGCGCACCTACAAAAAAAATCAATATTTAGCTGCCGCTACAAAACAACCTAAAAACAACAAAAAGGATCAAGGATTAGAAGATCCGTGCAGCTCGAGGATGGAGACGGCAAGGGACCATATGCAGGGGCACCAAGCTATTGAGGAGCTAGATCGATCTCTCCCAGCTGGGCGGATCTGAGATAGAGGAGGCAGCGGTGGGATAAAGTGAGCTCGTACCTGTACAGATGGTCGCTAGGCAGCCGCGTCCACCACGTCGGTGCGTGCAGACAGCATCGAGCGGCCGCATCTGGTGGTCGCCGAGCAGCCGCCGTTGTTGACCCGTCGTGGCCGCTGTCAGCAGGCGCTAGGTCAGCTCTCCGCGCAGGAGCGCTCGCGGAGCGGGAGTGGAAAGGGTGGAGTCCACGCTATGAACGGGAGAGGAGGAGGAGATGACGAGAGAGAGGCGGCGCAGATTGGGAGACGCGGTGATGGTCGGCGGCGCGGCCCCCCACCAAGCACGGCTCCACGGAGGCGTCCCACCAGGCGCTCCAGCCTCCGACAGCAAGGCGCGCGGCGGCGGCGCCAGATGGCGAGCTGGAGGAGGAGAGAAGGGCTCGACCGGGAGAGGCGCGGGAGGGGATTGGGGAGAGAGGCGCGTGCAGGGATTGGCCTGGGGTTGGTCGTTCGTCCGCGCGGCTCCATTGGACAGCATCATCTACCGGGCGAAAAAGGAGGGATCTAGGCGGAAGAACACGATGCGAGGAGAGAAGAACACGATGCGAGGGGAAAGTGAGAGAGAGGAAAGGAGGCGGGGCGAGGACGAGGGAGAAGGAGGCTGCGCGCGACGCTGTCTCGCACGACAGTAAACTCGGGAAAAAAGAGGGCGACGCGGGCGACGTGCTGCGCGTGGGCGGCGAAGACCCCACACGTCATCGACTCTGTGTGTCCGCCAGCGAGTGAGAAACTGAAAAACGCACGATCCAACGGCTGTGAATCAATGGACGGTGGAAACGAACGGCCAGGATAGTGTGGCCTTGGAACAGTAAAACGGCTGAGGACACTCCATGGAAGTGGTGGACATTTATAAGGTAAATATGTAGTAGTGAACGGCAAGCTATGTCGATCGGTTGGATGCGTACCCGTTCCCCTTTCTAGCGGAGGAGAAACAGAGTAGTTAGGAGGGGAGCGGCCGGCCAACGGGTGACGCAGCAACCTTCCTCCTGGCGGCCACCAGGGAAAAGAGTGCCAGGATAGACGGGTCACACGAAGAGACCTTCCTCCCGGCTGCTATCACGAACAAGGAACAACTGTCGCCCGCCGGCGACGCAGGGCCCTCCTCGAGGCATCGCCTCGTGCTCCTCCTACGAGCATGGTTAATAATGTTGAGTATTTAAGCAATTGTTCGATTAAATTACTCCAAGAGTAAATAATGAACATGATGTTATCAGTGCCAATGATATAATGAAACTTGATAATATAAACATGTACTAGACATATAGTAGAAGCATCTACGCAAATCGGTAGTACTCTAGACATGAAAATAAACAGGAGAGAGATAAATATGTTATACGCTCCAGACTCCAGTTGGCCGTAGCAACGGAGGCAGTGGCCTCGTCGGCGATCCTCTTGTCAGCAGTAGCCTTCTCGATATCGGCGTCTGTGGCCATGGCGATGACGAAGGCGCCGTTGAAGTAGTTGATGCAGATGTAGTTAAAACAGCCGAACGGAGGCAAGCAGTCGCATGGAAGCCGCTCCCCAAAAATCCAATCGCCCCTCTCCCGTACAGATCTTGACATGCCGGGTTTCGGAGGCCTGCTCTCTCAGCAACCGGTGATCAACGATGGCAGCAACAGGGCGAGGAACGATAATGGCGGAGCATATGCGATTCATTTGCCATTAAGGCAAACGTTTCAGTTTTGACCACGCGCATATACCAATTCTGCGTGACAAAAAGAACACATCGGCTCGGCGAGATTGCCGCAACCCGCGGCGCGTCGTGACGTGACGAGGCGTGGTGAGCGGCGGAGGAGGAGGAGCGCGCGTGTGGAGCACCTCCTTTTCTACACAACCAACACCTCATAGATATGGGAGAAGAGCTCACATTATATGATGGTGTACATCTCTCCCAACTAGCCATGTGAGACTAAACTCCCCACTTGCTATGACACATGGGCCTTTAAGGATTTATCTGAATTGTAAGATGGGCCAAATGCCCAATCTATATTTCAACAATCCCCCACCAGATTCCAAAGACCCATGATGTTGTCCTATGTTCCAAACATTGTTTTGATATGATAGTATTTTCAGTGGGGACCAGTTTAGGTTGAACATCCACCTAGAGAATACACTCATTCACAACAAACAATGGACTATGCCTTGAATTGTCAGTTTTGCGTGAAGTAGTTTCACCAAAAGTCTTACTGGTACTAGGCTGCCGAATGCTGACCCTCGAGTGGAGCATATTAGTCACGCTCCTCACCTATTCATGAACTTGCTAGAGATCAACCCTATCTCATAGACTATAACAAGTTAGGATCATATAGGGTGTGTTCCTCCAAAGATCGCTCCGTAGAGTAGCATCTTGCTTATACAAAGCCTTGGAACACATTAAGATAAATGTCAACCTGCCATACATTTACCGAGAGTAGCGCATCTCCAATGGAGTGGGTTTGTAAAGAAATACTCTACTCAGTTAACCACTAGCTTGTTTTCCCAAGTCCTACTTCACGGGATCTCTGATCACATAGGTTGGGTTACTACTATGGCAACTCATGTGGGTTTCATCCCCATCTCACTTGATGCATTTTCTATCACAACACGTGATAGCCCTTTAGTGAAGGGATCTGCCAGATTCTTAGCCGACTGTATATAATCCAACGCTATTATTCCAGAGTTTATCAAATGTCTGACAACTTTTAATCTCATTCTTATATGTTTGTTGGACTGCATGTTGTCCTTTGAACTTTTGACCTTGGTAATCACTGTCTGATTGTCACGGTTCATAAGGATAGCCGGTACTGGCTTTCCAACCACGAACAGAGTCTATCAACAGATCTCGAAGCCATCCTGCTTCGACATCAGATATGTCTAATGTTGTTATGTCTGCTTCCATTGTCGATCTCGTCACGATCTTTTGCTTGCAAGACTTCCAGGAAACAACACCACCTCCAAGGGTAAACACATAACCCATTGTGGCTTTCATCTCATCAGCATCAAAAGATACCCTTCAAGCACTGAGGGGCTTCCGGAAGTCCGTAATTCATAGTACCTTTCAAAAAACGCATATCCTTTCAACAACATGCCAATGCACATCACCCGGATTGGGAACAAACCGACTCAGTTTGCACACAACAAACATGATGTCAGGCCTTGTAGCGCTCGTACATAAGTGAAACAATTACTTGAGAGTATCTCAGCTGATCCTTAGATGTGCCTTTGAACTTTCGAATCTGCACACTAGAATCATATGACATTGAAGAAATTTTGCAGTCCGAATATCCAAAACGACTCAAAATTTTCTCAACATAATGAGATTGTAAAAAAGTAATCCCACCCTCATTATCTTTCGGTAGCTTGATGTTCAAAATAACATCAGCCACACCCAAGATCCTTCATCTCAAAGTTCTGAGACATAAATGAATTAACCTCCTCAATGCCTTTTGAGGTTGGTCCCAAATATCAGTATGTCATCAACATACAAGTACATCAACATACAAGTACAGTATAACTCCTTCACCCCCACCATGGCGATAGTATACACATTTGTCAGCTTCATTAATAACAAAACCAACAGAGGTTAAAGTTGTATTGAACTTTTCATGCCATTGCTTAGGTGCTTGTTTCAGGCCATATAACGATTTCAGTAACTTACACCCCTTTCCTTCCTGACCATCTAATACAAAGCCATCTGACTGTTCCATGTAGATTTCCTCGTCTAGCTCTCCGTTCAGGAAAGCCGTCTTAACATCATCTGGTGGACGTGAAGACCATGCGAGTCCGCCAGAGAGAGTAATACTCGTAGGGTGGTCTCCACAGGTGAATAAGTATCAAAGAAATCTTCCTCTTCTTTCTGGAAATAACCCTTGGCCACAAGCCTAGCCTTGTACTTTTCAATCGTACCTAAACTTCTTTCTGAACACCCACTTACATCCCAATGGTTTACAACCATAGAGACGTTCAGTAATTTCCCATGTTCCGTTAGCCATGATGGAGTCTACCTCGCTACAGATCGCTTCTTTTCAGTAATCAACATCCGGAGACACATAAGCCTCTGAAATAGAAGTGGGAGTATCATCCACGAGGTACACAAGGAAATCATCACCAAAGGACTTTGCAGTCCTCTCTCTCTCTTGCCCCTAACAAGGGTTTCCTCGTCATCCTCCTTAGGATTTTTTTTGAAGGGCATTACCGTAGAGGAGAACCCCTATGGTGTGATTTTCGATTTACAGATGAAGTCACCAAAAAGATGACCTCACCTCAAGTTCAGATCAGTACAATACAATACAATACAAATAAGGAGTATTTAGGGGGGATCGGAAGCAAAAGGGAAATACATGAGTTAAGTAAACAGATTTCTAGTCCACGCTAAGAGAGGAGCCACTAAGTTATTCTTGACTCTGTGTTGGTGGAGAAGGATGTCACTCTGAAATCGAACTTTCCACGTCCTATGTGTAGCGGCTTGCTCACTAAAGATGTAGTCATTCCGGATCTTCCAAATATTCCAAGCAACACAAGCCACCACCTCCATGAAGCAGGGTCCAGCAAATGCATGACTAGCATCGACAAAACGAGTGGTGATAGGCACTAGGCCGTTCCTTAGGATTTTCATCATGTGTATGTGTTTGTTCATAATATTCCATCCGATTGGCAGGTTCAGAAGTTTCATCAGATTCCAATCTGGAAGTGCTTTGTATATCTCTCATAGGAAAAATATCCTCAAAGAATGTAGCATCTTTAGACTCCATAATTGTACCGACCTTCACGTTAGGTACCTCAGATTTCACTACTAGGAATCTATAGCCGACGCAATTCAGAGCGTAGCACAAATAAACACAGTCCACGGTCTTTGGTCCAAGCTTGTGCTTTTTGGGGATTGGCTGTTGACTTCCGCCAAGCAGCCCCAAGTACGCAAGTATGAGAGTGTCGTCCGTCTCTTCTCCCATTGTTCATAGGGTGATCTCACTGTATTTTGTCGGAGCTTTATTCAGGACATGACATGACGTCAATAGAGCCTCCCCCACCACGCTTTGTGTAAAACCGATGTATCTATCATGGCGTTAACCAAATCTCATAGAGTATGATTTTTCCGTTCAGCAACCCATCTGATTGCGGTGAGCAGGGAGGCGTCCTGTCATAAATAATGTCGTGTTATGCACGGAAAGAATCAAACTCATTTGAAAAGTACTCTCCACGACGATCTGACCGGATTCATTTAATTTTCTTTTCAAGTTGATTCTCAACTTATGTCTTATAGATTTTAAACTAGTGTAGAGCCTCATCTTTAGTGCTTAACAAATATACATATCAATATCTAGTGAAATCATCTATAAGTGTCATGAAGTATCTCTTTCCACCTTTAGTGAACACGTCATTAATCTCACAAAGATCAGAATGTATGAGTTTTAACTGTGCCAAGTGTCTCTCCATCGCCGCTTTATGGGGGTAGCGAGGTTGCTTTGCTTGCACACACGAATGACACTTAGAATCTTTGGCTAAACTGAAATTCGGGGTTAAATTAAAGAATGCTAACCGTCTAATACAACCAAAACCAATGTGACAAAGACGTGCATGCCAAACTTCTGTTTCATTAACATTCATATGAATAAAAACTAAAGGTTATGCAATACTCACATGGAAATGAGTGGAGACAAATAAACATGTATAATGGACAAAAAAGTGACTAGATAGAGCATGAGACGAGGGGATGATGATAAAGATTAAAAAGCTGTGACGTTAGCAAGTGCAACATGGTATATCCATGTCACAAACTTTAGTATGTTTGGAAATATCACACCTAGTCACAAAGATGAACCATGTGCATCTAAAAAAAAAGAACCATGTGTGAAGATACAAGCCCGTGTAAACTGAAATCTCGTATACATTTCCCGATTTCCGGTCTTCCATCCGCTACAAAACACAAGTACTCGCACTGCGCGGTATGCTCCACCCAGATAATATCACTGTTTGTAACTAAAGCACAGTTTGAACGGAATATGTATAAGATCCACAACACAAACATTGATCGCCGGCTATTTATACATGTTATGCTTACGCCCGATACGGTGCCGGCGCCGGCGCGGCGGCTGGCCCGTATGCGCTGGCGCGAGGAGCCGGAGCGCTCGCGCTCGCCATGTCACCCCAGAGACGGTCGGCGATGATCCGGTTGGCGGCGTCCGAGGTGTGGTACGCGTCCCAGAACACGTACGCCTTGCGGTCGCGGCAAGGCGTGGAGTCCGGCAGGCAGAGCCCCCCGATCTTCGTGTCCACGCCGCAGCACGATGTGTCAGACGTCGTGAACCCTGCATGCAAAAGACGCAAATGGCGGACCACGAGATTGTTAAGGAGCGGCATGCAGAGAGAAAAAGGCCTGAAGCTAGCACGATCGAACGAAACACCGACCGAACAGCCTGGTTGGCGGCGCTAATGTTACCGTGTTTCTGTGGGTGTTGGATGAGCTCCATGACGACGGAGTAGCAGTCGGCGAGCCCCATCTGCGCGCCGGGCAGCCTGGCGTTCATGCCGTCGAGCAGCTTCTTGGCGGCGGCGTTGAACTGCACGGCGTAGAGGTTCACGTGGTCCAGGCACTCTCCGGTGGCCGACTTGACGCGCTGCGCGGGGATGCAGCCGAGCGGGGGGAGCCCGTTGAACGCCACCTTCCGCGCGCCGAGCCCGTACAGCCTCTGAATGGGGAACAAATCGGCCGGTTCTCATGTTGTCAGTCAGATACGCATAACAAATCAGGCGGTTAACCTGAGACAGTGTGAGCGTGTCGGTTCTTGCCTTGAGTTGCCGGTCTAGAGTGGCGACGAGGAGGCGGATGAACTGGTCGTGCGTGTATGTCTTGCCGTCCGCCATGAACGGCTGCAGGAAGTTGTTGATGTAGTCGTTGCTCCCTGATGCAGAACAGTGAAGGGAATGAACAATTTAATCCATGAGCTCGCGCTTCATACGCGGTCAATCTGACAGACTGAGAAGAAGAGGTTAATTATTGCTTTACCAAGACCAATTTGGAACATTGCTGCGTTGACAGTCTCCTCGGCGGCCTCCTTGCCGATCTTGGCGATCATCGCCTTCTTCACGCTCTCGAAGCACGATATTTGCTGGTCGAACGAGAAGTACTCGACCTGCAAATTGCAGTGCCACCGCCGTGTCAGTTACTCTCCAGACCAGGAGTGATCAGTGACAACTGCCGGCGAGAAGTATGTGAACAATGCGGCTTACAAAGTAGACGCCAGTCTCGTTCAGAATGCCGGCGCCGCCGGACGCGAAGTTGACGCCGCCGAGGTAGTCGTCTTCGGCCATGGACAGGGAGAGGAAGGGCGGTGGGGACGGGATGCCAAACTTGGCAGCTGCATACCCAAACATCACTCATACTCGGCAATCAGCATGCCACTCGATCGTGTCGTACGGACGTGCACACGATTCATAAGTTAATTAACGTTGACAGATACTTACCCATGTAGTCCCCGATGGTTCTTCCGTTGGTGAACCTCCCGGTGGCGACGGCGTTGGGGTAGTCGATGCCGTACCATGGGTAGTTGGACTTGGCGAGGGAGAGCTGGAAGTAGTTGTTGTTCCCCACGTCCGACATCGAGTCGCCGAACACATACGTCACGGGGCCCTTGGCCGCCGCCGTGGCCGTGCCACCGGCGACTGAACAATGCGCTAGTGCGACGACGGCAATGCCAACGGCGAGCGCGGCGAGAGCTGCCATTGCTTGTTGCTTCGCTGTCCCTGAAGCTAGTGTCCGTGCTCGATCTGGTGTGCTAGCTGCTGCTGCTGCTGATAGCTTGTGTTGATTTGCTTACGACGAGGTGGCGGTGGCGCTGATTTTATAGCAGCGGGGAAGTATGAAGTCATGTCGTTTTCTGGAAGTTTGGGTTATTACGGGCAAACGGTTTGATTTTCCAGCTTGAGTGTAGTGCGATAAACTTCAGGTTCACAGATAATTAGCTGTGACGGTGCGGCGAAGGAAAACAGAGCAATTGGCAATGGGAACAGACGAGGTAGCTGAGGTAGCTGAAGAACTCTTTGGTGTCTTTGGGTCCTTGCTAAGTTGCTAGAAGCAATTCTGATTGTTTAAATCAAAAAATGTTTCATATGGTTAGGAATGTCGCAAACTTGCAATTGCAAGTTTCTACGATCATTTAAAATTTATTAAAGAATTGGATATCCGAATTTTGTGTGTACCTACTGAACATAGTTTTCTGACAGGTGGGCAAGTGTGTCATGCATGCTCAATAGAATACACGCTTGTCATATTGAACATACCGATAATTTAATGTACTGCAAGCGCAAACAAGTTTCAGAAGAACAAACATTCTTGTTTGCAAAAGTGAGAGTTCCATCTGTGACTATCGTAAAGTGATGAATCAATAAAAGTTCTAACACAGTACGACACTGAACTTTGATACGAATTTTATCAAAATCTTGGATCTAGTTGACAGGTGCAAACGAGGATAACTGTTTGTGCCCCAAAAGTGTTGGCATGTAAATACTGACACTGTAGTTGCACCACTTTTTTTTGAGCTATGCTTCTTTGTGAAGATCATGAAAGAGTTAGTGGACGACCTGTTCAATGTATTCATAAAAAACAATAAGTTGGATGTTGTTCTTAGAGAGAGTTTTTTCATCTCCATCTACCTCTAATTCCGGGTTGATTGGCCCCGCAAGGCGGTCTATGTATTCATCCAAAACTAGGTGTTCGGTCTTATTCTCTAGTATTTGCCCTTGTTTTAACCCGAGAGGTTCTTCCATTGTGCAACAGAACTAGCTCCAAGGCCAACCCAAACATATTTTGGGTCCGGGGAAAATTCAAATAAATATATTTATACTAATTTTTATACTTAATTATGACTTTATTTAGTCATATTAATAAGCATATTTTTTATTTATTAGTTTCCATGATTAATCATATTTGAATGCTTCTCATTTTAATTATACAATTGCATTGTGATATGAGAAATTAAAACCATATGTCGTAAAAGAGATTCTCCTTAATTTTTTGAGGATTATATAGTTTATTTAATTATATGCATAAATTTGTATTTGTGTATTTGCGAGTATGTGGTCGAATCTATTTTAATACCCTTAATATTATGGCAGAGATCTCTAAAGCACATGCTTTAATAAATAAATATATTAATAGTGGTTTCTCGTGTATGATTAGATGAGCACCTTTATATTAACTTCTAGAGTATAAATTTAAACATCGATAAATGTGTTTTGCAAGTTTGGTTTGCTACGAGGTTGAGAATACATGTATGTTTTCCACTTGGGATTGAATCAGTATCAATAATAGAAATTACTGGACAATCTAACTTACATTTTATTTCATTATATGCTCATCTGCAGTAATGTGTTTGGCATCATATGCCATATGGAATGATATTCTCAAATAAAAATTCAAACATAAAATTAAACTCGAAAATCTCGTTAACATAGATTTGAGTATAACAAGTAGAACATCCTCGCGAGAGAGACTAGCAGTCTAACTAAAACTCATGGTTGTCTATCAGATTGTCTTGTTTGTAGGTGGTACACGATATTGGTCCGGTGTGTTTTCTCCTACAAACTAATATTTTAAAGATATTTAATAGTTGTCTGCCCTTTTATTCTAAGCCACGGGCGATCGTCATGTTTGCCCGGCCTATGGTGGACACAGAGTAGACAAGGTGTCATTATTTATTAACGATGGTTGGTTTCCATATTTTGAATGTGAAATGGCACCACTCTTCACTATTGAATCGAGTTTCCAGAACATACTGATCTTGTTTCAATCTCTGATTTATGGTATATTAGTATCCAAGTCAGTGCTTCTCGTCATAGACGACCTAGCTAGCAACCAAACATTGGCACTGTCCCGAGTGTTACCATGCCCCTCCCTACCACTTGGCGACTAAGGCTGCCATCGACCAAAATGTGTCGATTGTTGCCGTGGAGACCAAGATCACCCATTTCCATCCCAAGGTAATTCCCTCTACCCTGGACTCACAGCTAAACTAATCAAAAAAATACGCGCTCATTTCTCCGCTCATGTCGAAACCATAGTCATTGATCTCCGATAGTGGCGAGCTCAACAAAGCATCATTGGTCAATTACTTTAGCGACGTGGCACAGAGTCCTCACCTCGGTTGTCGACGAGTTTTATGTTGCAATAAGGCAATGACGAGAGAGAGAGACGGGAGAGAGATTGACAGGGCCCATCGTCATGTTTAAGTGCTCACGGGTCAGCTAAGTGCTCTTTCTTATAATGAAAGAGTATCCTCTGAAACTTGTATTTGGCACAGCCGAGCCAATCAAGTTTCTTTAACCTGTCATGCTCATGTAGTAAATTGTTATTCATCGCTCGACCATATCTATTTTGCTACTAGCTCTGCCATGGATCAATTCACTTAAATAAATTCAAATTTTAATGATACATCCTATGACCTATGGTGCTGGTTTCAATTTTTTCATAATTAGTTAGTAATAATTTATTTATGTATATGCTATATTTAATCTTGTGGTTTATTCGTCATGGAAGCCCTAAGCCTCAACGTGTTCGAGACCCTTCTAACTAGTAGGAGCACATCGGTTTTAAGGAAACTAACCACTCGCTATATGTCTTCAGGCAATGTTTGATTGCTTGATTAATTGCTTTATGTTCACATGCCTTAGTTTGCTATGCTTATTTACGCCCTATGATTAGCATTGTCTTTTGTATCATTGTTATTAAATTAAGTCCTATGATCAATATTGTCTTTTGTAGTTTGCTATGCTTATTTAACTCCTCATACTCTTTGCTGCCCGATCCAAAAGTGCCGCGGATGATCTTATCTGCCATTACTTGCACCGCACCCCAATCTAGGTTTACACCTTGCTGCCGAAACCCCTACCCCAATCGCACCAATGCCGTGATCCTGAGTATAGATCACAGGAGAAAGAGAGAGAGACTCCAGCGGTGAAAGACAATCTCACGCAAATGTCGAGCAGAGAGGGTGTGTTTTTTAGGTTCACATGTCTTTATTCAAATAAAGTTGTTAATTAAAGGCGTGTTCAAACCATTTGGAGGCTCTAGCCATCCATGTCTGTCCGCAGGCAAAGAAGTAGCGAAACGAGCAAAGCCTGTGAGCTTTGTCATTTGATAGCAGAGAGGATGCGGGTTTTCTTCTTCTTCTTTTTAGAACAGAGGGTGCGGCTAATAAGTCAGGTTTTGTTTTGTAGACAAAGTCAGGTTAATTGCGTATGCACTTGGGCCAGAGCAATGGGCCTATCTGTGAGCTATATTCGGCCGACAGTCCCGGACACAGCCCAACCCACAAGGAATCCACCCGGGAAGAGCCCACCGAGCGAGCGTGAGGATAGGGAGAGAAGGGGCAACTAGCCAGGCAGACGCATTTCTCCCTCGCTCCCTCCGCTGGTCGCGGCCATGGGAGAAGCTCTGGCCATGAGGCCCTCCTCCTCGCCCTACCCTCTCCTGCCTCCCCCTACCTGCTCATCCCGCCTGCCCCCGCTCCGCTGCTTCGTCGGCCTCCGGTGGTCCGCCCCCCGCGTTCAGGTACGCCTGCCCCCGATCTTCCCCAAGGTACCACGTCCCCGTCCCTGCTAGAATGCTAGGCCACACACTAGCAAATAGGACCTGATAAGCGTGGGACTGTGTGGTGGATACTCTGTTTTCTTTTGTTGTTTTGATGCTTCATTGTGCTGTATGGCTGGCGCAGGTCAGGGAGCAGTTGAATTCGGTTGCAGGAATCAGCAGTGGCACGAGAGGTTGCTATGGGCGATTCAGGTCAGTTACTCTAAATGAATGTAATTGTTCTGCTACTTTGCTTGGTTGCTTTACAAGCCTCGAACAAACTAAAGGGTATGAACAGGTAATTGGTCAGTCCGTAGCAAATCATAAACTTGGTGAAACAAATAGAGTTTACTGAAGAGAGCACGAGTGTGATGACATGTGCAGCTGGGTTCGAAGTAATTATGCTAGTTTTCTCTGGTGGTTTGCAACTCTAAAATGTTCTGATAATTAACTGGTACCAGTGGTACTGAGTACCTCTACCAATAAACTACGCTGTTAACGAGATGTCAGCCAGGGGTATGATCAGGTAATTGGTCAGGTATAGTAGCGAATCATAAACTTCTAATACAAAATAAAATCGATGAGACCAGTACATTTGCTAGGTATTTCTTTGTGAATCTGTTTGAAACTTTGAGCTGATATGCATGGTGAAAATTTACTTTGATTGGGCAAAAGTAATGTTCCCAGTGGGTAATTAGATTTGAATCTGAACTTTACGTGAGTTGGAACAATGGTAGTTGAGCATAAGATGCATCCTGCACACGTCAGCTGCCGTGCTTTGAATTTCTTTTCATTGTATTTTTTTCTGAAAATTTACAGAGCACCTGCTTCAAGTGCGTCCCAACCTTGTCACAGAGCCATTATCATTAGAAACGAAAATTCTCAGAATGCCGATTTTCCGCGTAACTACTCAAAGAGGGAGAAGAAACCATTTCCCATACCAGTAGTGGAGTTACGGCGCCGAGCAAGACAGAGGATGAAGCAAGCTGAAGGAAAGCCCAAGCGATCATTGCCACCTCCGAAAAATGGACTGCTAGTCCACAGATTGATACCAGAGGCATACAGAGTGTATAATGCAAGAATTTTGCTGATCAACAACTTGAAGAGGCTGATGAAAGTAGTACCAGTAAGAGGATGCAAGTAATTTTCTTCTCCTATCTTTGGTATAACTTTTACCCATGTAAATCATTCTTACAGTAACTATGGTGATATTAATTACATATCCATCACATTGGAAAGGAAACTTCTGCTTTCATGTTGTATAAACCAACGTGGCATGATAGGATGCATATAAAGGACTGACAAAATACCACACATCCACGTTTACCTTTGGAATAAAATTTGTTCCTGCCAGTAAATATAATAACACATGTTTTCATCAGGTATCTGACATGAATCATGGAGATATCTAGATGCCCATTATATTGACAATCATCCTGTGTTATAGAATGCCAAAAATCAACTTCACAGCATCGAGACCTCCACTGTTGGCATTTGCATGGTGCTCTTCATATTATTTATTTGGGAGTCTATGGTACAATACCTGCTCCATAAAGGCGTGTCATGTGTATCATATTGAGATATGCATTTTACATGTGTTTGTACTTATTGATTCCAGTTAAGACTCCATTTAGTTTAATGAGAATCCAATAGACATCTGCATTAAGCCAGGGTGACCATTTGGGCTTCATGTTTGTTTCCCAAAGAAATCTATGTTCATGTCAAAACTGAATCTCAAAATGGTACTGAATGATTTTTTTAAAGTAATTTGGTTCATAAGTCATAATGATATGTCATCGTCTGCTTCCAAATGCTTTGTTGTACGACTGACAGAATGATACCCATGGCTAGTTTGCAGTCTACCAACTTATGTACCCTTAAGTTGTCATATGCATTTTCTTTAGGTGAAGATCTATGACTTTTGTTCTCTTTGTATATGAGAAAGTAATGCATGTTTCTATTGCAGATATTGCAGTGAGATACATGTTGGATCTGATGGACACCCTTTCAGAACATGCCGAGGAATGTCTTCTGATAAACGTAGGGGAGAACATGACTGGGGAAGTACTTTGGTGGACGCTATTTCTTGCCAGTCGAAGCATACCACCTAGAGGACCGTCTAGGCCCTCGTATCCCTCATGACCAGAGGTTTGAGGTGCCCGTATTCCTGCTCTTGTGGAGCTGTGTATCCAAGCTGGTGTTGACCTACCTGAGTACCCACAAAGCGTCGAAGAAAGCCGATTATTAAGATTGGAAGGTCAGAGTTTGTTGATGCCAATGAAGATGACCTACCAGATCCTGAGCCAGACGAAAGATTTAAGCAGCCCCTTCTTGAAGAACTACCAGACGATGAGATTATTCCTACAACAAGCCCAGAGGAGACGGCTGTTCTTACTGAGGAAACACTTGAAGCATGGGAGACTCTCCGGAAGGGTGCCTTAAGGCTTCTGAAGAGCTATGCAGTGAGGGTTTGTGGATACTGCCCTGAGGTGCACATCGGATCAAGTGGCCATAAAGCACGGAACTGTGGAGCCTTCAAGCACCAGCAGAGGAATGGACAGCATGGATGGCAGTCAGCAGTGCTCGATGACCTGATACCTCCTAGGTATGTTTGGCACATGCCAGAATCTGGGGAGTTGCAGAAGGAGCTGAAGAGCTTCTACGGGCAGGCACCGGCTGTTGTTGAGATATGCATTCAGGGTGGCGTAGAAGTGCCGGAGAAGTACAAAGCCACAATGAGATTAGATGTAGGAATTCCCTCCAGTTTGAGAGAGGCCGAAATGGTCGTCTGAATGGTAGCTGTGGTGTTTATGTTGTCTATTATTGAGGTTGAGAAAACATCATGCTCCATTCTGGTTGACCATACATTCATGTTGTACTCCATGTATATAGCAGGAACTTACTCAATAAAGGATAATATGGTAAGGTTTGTTTGTTTCAGATGCAACATTTGCCAGATATTCTTTATCAGAGGAATTTCATGGCCACTACTAAATACTAATACTGATATGTCTCGCATGGTGCAGTGTACTATAACGTGCACACTTTCTTTATCAGAGGCAGTAATTCATGCATTGCACAACAAAAGAAACTGAGCTATAGCTCATTCAGTACATTTCGAAAGCCAGTGCTTATACAACAATCTGTGTTCACTGTCCAACATTTGTTCGTTTTAGCCATCTAATGAAGCATTAGAAGCCTCTGCCCAGAAGCACGCCGACCGTTACATTGTTCGAGTGGAACAGGTTACACCATAGCCTTGATTCACAGATAGCAATAAGAGGTCTCCATTGCCATCGAAGAAATCATGTAAATTTACAAGGCCTTTGTTCAGCTGAACAGCTGCATTTCGTATGCCCTCCACACTTCAACATTGCATACAGTTCATGAGCCATTTGCTCTTGTGTGCTCATCGTCAGTGGGGCGATGGCTCCACGGCCGTCTTGAACAGTAGTATATATACCTTATCAATGGAAAAGTACAAGAATCCGCCCCTGCGTGCGTGACATACGAACCGAAACCTGTCCCTACAATGCAGTGCCAAGCTGACCCGTAAGCAGTGTCGAATTCCTGTCAGCGAAAAGGACAATAAGCTCCCATCATTTATACAGTACTGGATAGCACAATGCAAAGTTTGAGAGTGCTCGAAACAAACAATGCGGTGCTCTGGTTTAAACTGGGATTGAAATACCTAAGGACGGTGGGAGATTCAGGTACGTAAATAATTGGTCAGACAGATGGGGTAAGTTGTAGGATATACTAGTTTCAGAGAGGCAAGTGTCTTCTCTGTTGCACACTACTGCATTTCTGAACTACATCTCTGGATAGTCGGATGCTGATTATCTTCTACAAATACGCTATTTGGCTGCGAGAGAGGGCTTCTCTGAAGTATCGTAAGTACTAGCATAAACTTGGTTTGATGATATGTCGGTGCAATTTATAATTGCAAGCGGCATTAGAAAAACTATTGTGTATTGGCAGACATTCAAGGGTGTGTTTGGTAGCCCGGCTCACCCTAGATTAGCTTTCCCACATGATACAAGCTGAGCTTATACAAGCTGTGTTCAGATTATGTTGGGCGTTTGGTAGGTCGCATGAGTTGAGCCATGTTAAATAGAGATGTTGTTTGGTAGCCTGTATGAGCTGGGCCATGCTGCACAAATATGAAATTGCAAACAGGTCTGAAATTAACATAAAGGTCCTTGGACAGATATTTAAAAAGCAATCAGGTCCTCAAATCCTCATTGACCTGATCCTCTCCATGGCGCACGGGAATGCCCAACCAGGCGGCGTGAGCTGATCTTCTCCATCGCGTTGTGAGGATGCGGAGCTTGCTCCACCTCCGTGGCGGCGCTCGGCATTGGAGTGGGCCGGCACATGGTGCTCCTCTGCCGCGGCGGAGCATGGGAACGGCGACGGGATTGGGTAAGCATGGAGGAAGAGAGAGAGAGAGGGTCCTGGCGGCGCGGCCGGCGCGGGTACTTCTCGTGGCGGCGGTTCTCGGAGCTTGGCGGCGGTCGGCGCTGGGGGCGGTGCTAGGAGGCGGCGTTGGCCGGCCCTGGGGGCCGTCGTTCTCGTTCGCTTCGGCGGAGGCGCGACGAGAGGCGGCCGTGGAGGCCGAACGAAGCGGCGGCCGTGGCGGTCGTTCTTCGTGGCCGTGCCGGCCGTCTTCGTGGCCGTGGGCCGGCGGCGGCGCGCGGAAGAGGCGCGGAGGCGCCGTCTTCGTGGCCGTGGGCCGGCGGCGGGGCACGGGAGCTCGTGGAGAGGCGGAGGAGTGCGGAGCGCGCGCGTGGGGGGGGGGGGGGCAGGTGTTCCCGACCGGGGTGGAGGACCGCGTGCGTTCCGTGTACACGCACAGTGTTTTGCGGGGATGAAGCGAGCCTGGGCGAGGTGAGAAGCTCGAATCGAGCTTCTCTCGTGGGCATGGCTGAGAGCCATTTTTCGGCGAGGTGGGCAGGGCTGAGGACGCACGAGCCAGTCTACCAAACAGCGAAAAAATGGGGTGGGTGGAGATTTTCTGAGGGGAGCCGGGCTACCAAACACGCCCTGAGTTCCCAGAATAGTCTACATTTCCGGTCAAACTTGCTTAGCCTCCTGTGCAGTGACACTGACAACCACATGGACACGTCCTTCTTGTTGTCCTTGCCATTGCGCTCTAATCGGTGGTTAGCCTCGCGAATGAGTGTTTCATTCGGTTTGACCCCATCGCCGAGGTGTTGAGAGCCTGATACTTCAACTGCCAATGATATGACAGACAAAACAACAAGCCTATTTTTGGCTTCGAAAGCTGCAGTGGCAAAACAACCGACTGGATACAATTCATCTGCGCAACACACGCATAAGGGAGTACTGATCAATCTATCAGGAATTCATCAGGGGCCGTTTGGCTCAACTTCAACCTAGTTTTGCCGAATGCACATAGCGTCAGTGCAATCGGTAGTTCAGTACACCAGCCAAGCAAGACGCTGGTGCAGCCGCTGAACGATCCCCAGTTACTCTAATCCGTGATTATAACAGAACATAAATAGGAATGTAGCTCGCGGCTAAGCTGTGCTAGTGCTACAATGTATACTACAGTACCAATCTGTAATGCAGTTCTGGCAGTAGTGTAGCGGTAAGTGCGCGGTGTTTTTACCTTCTTGAGGGCGAGCGCGAGGCGCTTGGGCTCGAGGCGGCGCGGGAAGTGCGGCATCGCGGCGAGCTCGTCGCGGGCGCAGCGGAACGCGCGCCGCTGCAACGCGGGCGGCATGTCGGCCGCCACCACCCGCACCACCGCCTTATTTCCCTCCACGCCGTCGTCCCGGGCCTCCGCTGCCTTCTTCTTCGAACCGCCGCCCTCGGCGGCGTCGTCCTCCGCGAGCCTGGCGACGCCAAGCAGCGACCTGATGACGCCGCCCCGGCGCCCAGCCTCACCACCGGCCTCCTGCTCCCTCATGATCACGACTCACGACGCTCCCTTCGCGCCGGGAGTTTTGACAAGCGGGATGAGGGGACGCCGGAAACGAGCTGAGCTGAGATGGCGAGTGTGTCTTGTTTTTTCTTTGGTTGGGGCGGCTTTTTCTATTGGGGAGAGGACGGCGCGCGTCGGGGTTCGTTAAAGTTTTCGCGGTACTCTGCACCTTTTACCCTTTCTTTTCTTTCTGCGCGGGAAGCCGCCGGCGGGATCACCGACGGCGCGTTCGGGGGCGGCGCACGGCATTTTTTTTACCTCGGCGAGGCGCGTGCGTGGGGGACGAAGACCATACGGGTAGGCTGCCAGGGCCATACGGCGCGGCGCGGTTATGATGGGGATCGTTGCAGAAGGAAACGGTAGAATAGGACTGCAATCAGTACGTGCACGAGTACTACAGCAGGTCATGTGGAGATGAGTAGAGATTTCTTGATTCCAGTGCTCCTTCTATTAAAAAAAAATCAATAATCACATTTAGAAGTTTCAAAAAAGTTAAAAAGAATTTGAATGTTGTCAATGATGTTTCCCATAAACGTGCAAAATCTTGATTTGAAACTTTTACTTATGTTCTAACCTACATAAAAATGACAAATATTTGGATCTAAATGTACATATTTTCAAATCTTCAAAATATACAAGATTCGTCATTTTTGTGTAGCTCAAAATATGAGGTATTTTAAATCAAGATTTCACAGGTTTGTGAGATGTGCATTTGTGATGTTCATAATGATCTGATTTTCAAAGATGTGCAACCGAACTGGGCCAGATTTCCATGGAGATACTCGTCTGCATCGACATAGGGTGAAGGAAGCTTTGATTCCGCCACTTATAGAGTGGGCTAGAAATTCCTCTACTTAACCAGTTTTTTTAGAGCAACTTTTTATCATGTCGCCTTTCTTTTCTTTCAAACCTCCAGACACTGTTCCTGACTTGTAACTCCCCCATATATATAACTGAAAATCCCTAACCCTAAGGTGAATGCTCTCAAAAAAATTGTGATGTTGCTTTCGTTGATTAATCTCATAAAAAATGCTCAATGTTCCAACAAATAAAGGCAAAGATTGGTTAAGTATATATAATAATCAATATGCTATTATTCATTACTCCCCTGCAAAACAATAAAAAAATAGTTTGTAACTTTTACTATGATTTTCACTTATAATTTGTCTAAAAAATAATATAAATACATATTTCCACAAGACAAAATGCGACCATTCTATTTATCCAAGCTGAATCTACACTTTGGTGTTATTAGTGGTCAAGGTAAATAATAATGAAAGAAGTGAGCTAGGGCAAGTGGATGCACAACACATCCACCCAGTTTCAAGTCCCCACAGACGCAGATTTGGGTTCTTATTATTTCAAAAACAAAAACCGTTGTAGGGGCTTCCCTACCGCATTTGTTTCAAAAACAAAAGGTAAAATAATATGATGAAAGATCATGTGTGCCTTAAATTATAAGTCGTAAAGAGTATTTAACATAATAAAATTATTATTTTGCGCAAAAATAAGTACACACCACGGGCTTCATGGGACGTAAAACCCACTGTAATTGGAATAAGTTTATTTACCATGATTCTTTGATAAGGATGACTATATTTTTATATTTAATTGTGTTTATACAAATAATTCATAAAATTGGCGGGGGACTTGTGTGCACGATATTAAGAGCATACTAATGATAAATTTACATATATAAAGTGTACACACATAAACATATTTGAATCCACACTACATTTTAATTGTTGATTACTCTTGTTTTAATACCAGATTGCACACTTTGTTAAATTTTGATTTGGCCCACAATTTTGACCATGAAAAAGTAGTTCCTCACTTGTTTAGATTATACTATAAAGTTTATATTAAGATTTTTATTTAATCAAACACTAAAAGCTGCTATTTAGACATTTACTAGATCATACTCTTTACGGATCTGTACAATAAATACTTATAAATTCTATAGATTATGTGTTCTACAAAATATAGGTCTAGAGTAAACTTTTTTTTTAATATAAAATAGAGTTTAATATATGAAATTGCTAGAAACAAAAAACATACCTAACATTTTTATATTGTATGTTACATGAGTAAACTATGCAAAAAAAAAAGAAATACTTGTAATAATATAAATGTTAAAAACAAGACATCGAGAAGTATAAAAGTTTAGTATAAATTGTATTATTTTTTATTCACATCGGGGAAAATTTGTCACATATGCCGAAGTACAATGCGGAGATTCCGCGAGGGCATGCGCCTCCCCGTCTAATCCAACGGTGCGCAATGTGCTAGATTCCGGGTGTAGAACTTTGCTCCTATATACAAGTTCATATTCTCGCCCCTATAGACACGAAGGGGATAAGTAGATCGTCCCCAATCCCTCGAGTTGTTATCCTCTCCTTTGTCATTTTCGCACTCCACCCCTTCGAGAGATAGAGTCAGGTCCCTACCTTGCCTCATGTTGGTCGTCGTAGACATGCACTGTGTTGTTACTTCACTCCGGCATCAACTCCTCCTTGGGGAGATCAAAACCCATAACGTAGTTTTTTGCTCAAATTTTCAGAGTCCTCTGTGCCTTTCTTGCACTTTGTGTAAGAACAGAACAATCAAACGTTACAATATGTCATTCATGTGATATTTGTTGAATAATAATTCATGTGATATACATTGATTAATTTGTATCTATTGGACGCTGAACAAAATGCGGCTACGACTTCTGGATCTCAATTGTTCCATATTTTCCATTCATTTGTATAGATATCTATTTTTCCTTGACATGTTCTTGTGGCTAAGTTTTGAACGTGCCGTGTTCTTGTGGCTAATTTTAACATGTTGTGTTCTTGTGGCTAAATTTTGAACATGACGTGTTCTTGTCGAAGATTACAGTTGATTATCGTTACATTTGTCGAACCAAACAAATTATGCCTCATGAATCTACATGTCTTGAATTTCTTCTTCGTGATTCTTCTTACAATGTTTTCTTGGAATTTTCTTGATTTTGTCCCTACGTTCTTAGCTGGATGCTTTCCTTCTGGCAATCTTTGTGGGGTTACATTTTGAACAAAACTTTTTCGATACCGTTTATGTACCTCCTCACAGAATCCGACTAACTAGATGTTTAGCATTGATCTCTGAACATACATTGTTCTTTTATTTTGATGAGGGGAGGATACCTATTTCTACCATTGTACAACAGTCCATTATTCCTGACATCGCACCACCTCATTTATTCTGAAGATAGGATATTTATGCTTTTAGGTTCCTCTCGAGGATAAGGTTAAGCCCAACTTCAGGACTCCGACGAGTTAGAGGCGTTGAAAAGGCATACTTCCCCGTAATCTTGTTTTGGTGATTATGACAACACAAACAGTTTTTAACAGTATGTTAAGCTTGTGATAGGTCCAAAGTGCACAAACATAGAAGAGATGTTCTTGTGGAAAAGCAGTTTTTTACACTGGCCGGAAGTTCCGGCCCTAGGGGCGGAAGTTCCGGTCAGAAACTTCCAGTCGACATTTTTCGACGAAAATGTGTTCTGTTTCCGGCCGAAGGTTTTACCGGAAGAAATGCCAGAAGTTCCGCCCGGCCGGAAGTTCCGGCCCAAGTGAATATGCGCAGAAAGGAGCGCAACGGGCAGATTTTCTGGGAGGGGTATAAATACCCCTCCACCTACCTCCAGCCAAGTAGCTCGCCCAGAATTAAAGTCCACCATTGTTGCAAGCTCAAGAATTTCTAGATCTCCCAATCCCTCCACCCAAACTCGTTGATCTTTGGAGGATTGAAGGAGAAGGCCCCGATCTACATCTTCACCAAGCCGTTTTTCATTTCCCCCTCATTCACTTGAGGGACATTGCTAGGGTTTCCACTAGGAAAACCTAGCCCATTGTTGTACTTACTTGATTGTCTTTGTGACAGATTGTAGCTGTTTGGGAGCCCCCAATCCTTTGTGGGTTGTGCCCCAAATCGTTGTTGTAAAGGCTCCGGACTCCGCCTTGAAGGTTTCCGATAGTTGAAGTGAACCAATCCTTTGTGGTGCGGTTCACCGGAGAAGAGGGTGAGCCTTTGTGGCTGTTGAACCATTGTGTTGGTTCACACCTCTCCAACGAGACGTACTCCCCTAAAAAGGAGGAACTCGGGAATACATCCGTGTCTCCGCGTGCTTTGACTTCGGTTACCTCTATCCTTGTTTACCGCCTTACTTTATATCGTGCTTAGTTGCTAGCTTGTCATATAGGTAAATTCACCGTAGTTGCATATCTAGAGAATTTACCTTTTGTGTCAAGCCTAATTGAAAAAGACTAAAATTTGGAGTAGCACCTATTCACCCCCCTCTAGGTGTCATACCGATCCTTTCAATTGGTATCAGAGCCTAGGCTCTCTTGTTTTGGGCTTAACCGCCTAAGAGAAGTATGACACAAAGTGAGGATGAGGCCGATCTTGCCAAGGCCAAAGAGACCATGGCATCCATGGCCGATATCAAACGTTGGAAACAACATTGACATCGTCCATGAATGTCAAATTTGATGAGTTGCGTGACATGCTCATGAAATTCACAAATGCCAAGGTTTCGGAAACCATCCCACTAGAGGGTGTCTCTAACTCCGATGAGGTGATTCCGAGGAGGTAAAGAGAAAAGAAAAGGGGGTGGAAACCACCTCCGGATCTAAACCATCTCCACCTCCACGCATGTAGATGGGAAGGAAGAGTACCATGCCGTTCCGGGATGGTACCCTATCGACCCACCTATCACCACCCGCATAAACCCTTTAGGTCCTCCACCTAAGCTTAATGCATTAGCTTTTGCTAGTTGGCAACGCTCAATGAAATCTCATATCAACAGTGCCTCTATCGAGCTTTGGAGGATCATTGAAGATGGATACAAGGTCGCGGATCCAAGCAATGTGACAAGAAGAGAGTTTGCCGAAAAGCAACTCAATGCCTCCGCTCCACATGATTGAACTCATTGAGTGAAAGTGACAAGCATTATGTTCTTCACGCCACCACCGCCAAAGAAGCTTGGAATTGTCTTGAGGTTGCATTCCTTGGAATGAAAGCATGAAGAGAAATAGATATGATTCTTTGAGCAATGATGCCGAAGGCTTCTACATGTTTGACAATGAGAATCATGAAGACATGTATGGAAGACTCAAGACTCTTGCAAAGGCCTTCTATGATGTGGGGGCAACCTATGTGGATGATGCTTGGGTCAAGAGGAAGTATGTGAATGCTCTCTTGCCTTTCGAGCCCATTGAGTTGAAGTCATTCAAGGAAGACACAACTACAACAAATGACATCCAATGAAGTTATGCAAGAAGTGCAAGCCTCCAAGGTTGCCACCAAGAATGCCGAAGATAACCGTGCTAGGGCCATGGGATGAAACAAGGCCCCTCACTTGCTTTGAAGGCCAAGGTGGTATGTGATAATGATGAGGTTGAAGTGCCCAAGCAACATTGCTCCAATGACTTGAACAAGCTCTCAATGGTCATATAGCTCTTGCCACAAGAGTGTTTTGGAAGACCCGGCAAAAGCTAAAGCCGAGTTGATAAAGAGAACAACTCAAGTGGGAAGAAAGAGCTAGCCTCAAGGAAGACTTGCTACAATTGTCATGACAAGAACCACTACATAAGAGAGTGTCCTTATGAGAACCGAGAGCAAAATGGTGGGAAGCTTGTCCCAAGGACCACTCAAGGTTGATCAAAAGAAGCCCGCAAGACCAAGGAAGCCTTTCTTCAAGAAGGCACCAAGAATTGTGTTGGTGGCACGAAGAATATGCCTCAAGTGGTTCCGAAGATGAAGATGCACCTACTAAAGAGGTAGCCGCATTGGCTATTGTATCAACTTCATCATCTTCTCTCTTTGAATCCCCCAATGAGAACTTCTCCACCAACAACGCTCGTTGCCTCATGGCTCATGTACCGAGGTATCATCTCCTTCTCCCAAGACTATGCATCAATAGTCTTGTGATTAAGAAGGAACTTGTTGCTTTCGATACTTCATGACTAACTTGCAAGGTGAAGCTAAGGAACATGTTGAGTCTCTCATGAGACAACTATGTGCGGCCGAAGAACTTCTTCAAGAAAAGAGTAAGATTGAGAGAGAGGATTCTCTCACCATTGCCTCTTGAATGCTTCCATAGCATCCTTGAATGCCTCTCTTGATGAAGAGAGTGAAGAAAGATGTCTTGAGGAAAGACTTGATTCTCTTGATGCTAAAAATGATGATATCATTAATAAAATCATTAAGGATAGAGATCATGTCTTTGCTAAATATAAAGTGCTTAAAAAGGAGAAAGTTGAACTTGGGGTTGCTAATGCTAGACTTCTTGAGGATATGGAGAAGCTTGACAAGGCTCACAAGGCCTTGGAAACGACTCACTCTTCTAGTCAAGTCTCATGAGCAACTTCAAACTCAACTTTCTAAATCTAGCTCAACTAGCATATCTATTCTTCCTCGTGTTCATGAAAATGTTATTGAAGAAAATGCTAGGTTGAAGGTGATCTTGCCAAGGCCACTAGTGCCAAGACCTCTATTCCCAAAGGTAAAGATAAGGGTATTGCTTATTTGTTTGAGCAAAAACCACACAAAGGGAAGGAGGGTCTTGGTTATGTAGCCGGCAAGAAGAAAGTGAGCAACAACAAGAAGATCAAGACCAAGCCCGCACAAGCCAAGACTTCCATTGCGGGTGGTAGTGCCACAAGGGGCAAGACCACTCGTAGTGACTTTGCGGGGCATAACAATCCCAACTACATTCTTTATGTTGATTATTATGGGGATGTTTATGCACAATATGTTGGTCCATATGATGGTTACATTGATTACTCTATTTGGGTTCCTAAGACCCTTGTTGCTAACCAAAGAGGACCCATTGAGAAATGGGTACCTAAATCCAACAATGATCTCTTGTAGGACTATGCTTCCGGTGGATCTAAATGGGTGGTTGATAGTGGATGCACTAGTCATATGACCGGAAGCAAGGAGATTATGACGGAGTTGAGACCAAATCTAAATCACTCAACCGTCTCTTATGGTGACAAGTCAAAAGCCGAGGTAAAGAGTCTGGCAAGGTGGTAGTTGCAAGGGATATCACCCTTGTAAATGTCATGCTTGTTGAGTCTCTAGGTTACAATCTTATGTCCGTTCGTGCTCTTAATAAGATGAACTTTGATGTCCATTTTACTATTGATATGGTGGTACTCTTGAGGAGCAAGACTCTAAAGGTCATGTTCGTTGGGTATGTTGAAAATGAGTTGTTTGTGGTGGACTTTTCGGGGTCAACCAACACTCAAGCAATATGCCTATTCGGAAAGGCCGACGTGGGGTGGTTGTGGCATCGCCGCTTGTCCCATGTCAATATGAGAACTTTGCAAAGTCTTCACAAGGGTGGCCACATTCTTGGACTAAAAGAGATGTTTCTTTTTCTAGAGATCGTCTTTGTAGGGCTTGTGTTGAAGGAAAGATGCATGATTCTCCCCACCCAAGCAACACCATCATTCATCAAAGAGGATATTGGAACTTCTTCATGTTGATCTCTTTGGTGCCGTGCCTCAACCGAGTCTTGGTGGGAAGAAGTATTGTTTGGTGATTGTTGATGACTATTCAAGATTTACTTGGGTTTTCTTCTTCAAGACGAAGGATGAAACTCAACAAACCGTCATCGACTTCTCCAATGAAGTTCAACGTCAACACAATGTTCCCATATTGGCCATTAGAAGTGACAATGGCTCCGAGTTCAAGAACTACACCTTGAATGAGTTTCTTAGTGAAGAGGGAATTCGTCATCAATATTCCGCTGCGTATACCCCTCAACAAAACGGTGTAGCCGAGAGAAGAACCGGACTCTTATGGATATGGCTAGGTCCATGTTGGCGGAGTTTAAGTCTCCACTCTTCTTGTGGGCCGAAGCATCTCCACGGCGTGTCACTCCTCCAACCGGTTATTCTTTCGCAAAGGAAAGAAGGAAACTCATATGAAATGCTTACCGGCAACAAGCCCAATGTCTCCTACTACCGTGTGTTTGGTTGTAAGTGTTTCTACAAAATCAAAGGTGTTCATTTATCTAAATTTGAAGCTAAAGCTTTAGAGGGTGTTTTTGTTGGGTACGGTGCGAACTCTCACACTTATAGAGTCTACGACAAATCCTTAGGGAGAGTTGTGGAATCTTGTAGTGTGAGGTTCGATGAGAATGACGGCTCCCAAGTGGCGCAATTTCATGTTTGTGATGTAGATAATGAGGAACCTCAAGATGCAATAAGAAGAATGGGGGTTGGTTTCTATCGCCCCATTGAAGTCCATCATGAGCCTCCTCAAGCAAGTCCAAGCTCCACTCAAGTGGAGACTCCATCATCACAAGTTGAAGTTGCACCTTCTATGGAAGCAAATGATGCACCTACCCAAGAACAAGTTCAAGACCCTCCTCAAGTTGACCAAGAGGCTATGCAAGAACCAAGTTCTCCTATTGTCAACACTAGCCAAGGTCAAGACCAAGATCAACCATCTCCTTCTATTGAAGATGTGCATCAAGATGATCAAGGTCACCACTCCGGTCAAGACGGGGACTCAAATGATCAAGATGATCAAGCGATAATTCCTCGCAACAATGAGGATATCGAAACCCGTCGTGTAGCAAGAGTAAGAATTGAAAGGAAGAAACATTTCTTGAAGCTATATTGTGATGCAAAGAACAAGGTCACCACAAGACAATTGGCAAGCTTTAGTGAACATCAACATATCTCTATGGTGGAACCAAAGAAAGTCTTTGAAGCTCTTGAAGATCCGGATTGGTTGGAAGCCATGCATGAAGAGCTCAACAACTTCAAGCGCAACAAAGTGTGGAATCTAGTGGAGAAGCCAAAAGATTGCCTCAATGTTATAGGCACCAAGTGGATATTCAAGAACAAGCAAGATGAGCATGGAATGGTTGTGAGGAACAAGGCAAGATTGGTAGCTCAAGGGTACTCTCAAGTTGAAGGCATTGATTTTGGAGAGACCTATGCTCCCGTGGCTCGCCTTGAGTCCATCCGTATCCTTCTTGCATATGCATCACATCATAATTTCAAATTGCAACAAATGGATGTGAAAAGTGCCTTTCTTAATGGTCCTTTAAAGGAGTTGGTATATGTTAAGCAACCTCCGGGATTTGAGGATCCACACTTCCCTAACCATGTCTACAAGCTTGATAAGGCGCTCTATGGTCTCAAACAAGCACCTCGTGCTTGGTATGAGCACCTAAGAGAGCTATTGTAGACCGTGGCTTTGAAGTGGGGCAAATCGATCCCACTCTTTTTACCAAGAGGGTTAAAGGGGAGCTTTTCATATGCCAACTTTATGTTGATGATATCATATTTGGCTCATCTAACAAAGCTTTTAATGATGAATTTTCAAAGCTTATGACCGATAGGTTCGAGATGTCCATGATGGGAGAGTTGAAGTACTTCCTTGGTTTTGAGATCAAGCAATTGAGTGGAGGGACTTTCATCTCTCAAGCCAAATATATCCAAGACATGCTCAAGAGGTTCAAGATGCAAATGCTAAAGAGAAGAAGTTTCCTATGGACACCAAATGTCATCTTCAACTTGTCCAAAGGGTAAAGATGTCGATCAAAAACTCTATCGCTCTATGATTGGTTCTTTGCTTTATCTTTGTGCATCTAGACCCGATATTGTGTTGAGTGTAGGAGTGTGTGCAAGGTACCAAGCGGCTCCCAAAGAAAGCCACTTAATTGCGGCTTCGAATCTTTCGATATTTGGTTCATACCCCAAGGTTTGGTTTGTGGTATCCTAAAGGCTCAACATTCTCTCTTGCCGGTTACACGGATTCGGATTGGGCCGGTTGCAAGGATGATAGGAAATCAACTTCCGGGGCATGCCAATTCCTTGGTAGGTCCTTGGTGAGTTGGTCTTCTAAGAAGCAAAATTGCATATCTCTCTCCACCACCGAAGCCGAGTATGTGGCGGCCGCTAGTTGTTGCACTCAATTGTTATGGATGAGGCAAACTTTAAAGGAATACGGTGTCCATTGTGACAAAGTGCCTCTTTTATGTGACAATGAAAGTGCTATCAAGATTGGTCACAACCCGGTGGAGCACTCAAGAACGAAGCATATTGAGATTCGTTATCATTTCATTCGTGATCACATCAACCGGGGTGACATTGAGCTTGGCTATATTCCCACGAAGATCCAACTTGCCGATATGTTCACGAAGCCACTTGATGAAGCAAGGTTCACTTATTTGAGGCATGAGCTAAATATCGTAGATTCGGGGAGCGTCGCTTGACTATCTTGCATACACACCTATTTCTTAGCTATATGTTTGGTTTAGGTGTAGGCATGGACATAGGGGGAGTGCGGTCCTAATCCATTGGACTATCCCTCCCCCCATTATGCCGATAGTAAGAACTCATTTTGTCTCTATTTGTTCATTTTATGAATTGTGAGCTTAAATGATGAGTAGTGGCGGTGAACTCAAGATATATCTTCGCGGTGTCACACCACATACACTCATACATGGTGGCCTAGGCCACCGACATCTTCTTTGTGAAGAATTGGTCTTTATGGAGTTATATTTGGATTTCTTGCCTATTCGATGTTTTCAGGGAAAACACACTCAAATGTTGGTTTTTATTGTGTTTTGTTGCTTCTTACAAATTTGAGTGTGAAGTACCATTTTCAGTAACTCTCTCTATCCCAAGCCATGCTTTACTCTTCCTTAAAAACGTGCTAAAACTCTTGCTCAAGTCATTTGTTGCCTTTCCGGAGATATGGAGGCGTGGGTACATCGGAGTTTTCGGACATCTGGCTCGGAACATCCAGCGCCCAGAATTTTCAGTCAAAAATTCGGCTAAGTCCCCGGGCGAAAACTGTTATGTTTTCACCCGGAACTTCTGCCGGAAGTTTGATCGGAAGTTCCGGCCGCCGAAAATTCCGGCCCAGCCGGAACTTCCGGTGTAAGTGAGATCTGGACGCATATACTCGAGGCCACAGGGTGAACTGCTTCTTCTTGAGCAGTTCGTCCACCCTCGCGCCCTCATCTTCTCTCTCCTCGCCCAGACCCTCCACTGCCGCCGCATCTCCACCGCGGCCTCCCGCCGCGGATTCCTCCGGCCGCAGGCCGGGTCTGCATCCCCACAACGTGGGGATCCCGTTCCTCCACGCAGTTTTCGCCATGGACTCCGGTACAATCCTCTATTTCAAATCTAGGACGAGGTTGTATTTCGTTTAACCTAGAAGAAATTGTGCACTATACTATATTTCCTTTGGTGAAAATACTCCTCTAGGCTTGCCCTAACACATACTAGGAGCGATTTGATTTTTGTTAGCTATTTTTTGTTTGAGGTTCTTGTTCCTCTCGCAGACATGCAAACCGGAACTTCCGGTTGGCCAGAACTTCCGGCTGCGACCAGAACTTCCGCCTTGAAACAAAAAAAGCCTACATCAATCAACTGGTTCCTTGTTTCTTTTATCATCTGACTTGAGCACTTATCTTCTGCTATCTTCTATCTGTTCCAGCACCTAGCAGCTCTCATGGTCGTCGGGCTTGCTCCAAGCGTGCCGCATCCCGGTCCCGTCCCACAAGTGGAGGAGAAGATGATCTTGTGCCAGATGAGTCAGCTGCCCCTTTGCAGCAGAAAGCACCTTATGTGAAGATATCCAAGAGGAAGAAGAAGAAAGCACCTATGCCTGTTGTCCCTAAGCATCAACGGGATTTCATTCCTTGGCACTTAGCCTTCACCAATGAAGGCGAGCGCGACCCTGATTTGGACACATGCTTCTATCATGTTGAGCAAGAGGTACTGTACAAGACCGTCTATTGCAAGCTTGGCAAGCACAAGGTGTGCCCTATGCAGCCCATTGATTTTGATCATTTGGAGAAGAAGCAAGCATATTTTGGTGGGGCTGTCGCTGTGGTGGAGGCTCTTGGTCTGCGCCCTCTGATGGAAATTCAATGCAACTACAACATTCACATGATTCATCAGTTCTATGCCACCGTGGTGTTTGACAAGACTCCGGCCCGTGGTATGACTTGGATGTCCGGAAATCACAAGCTCTCCACCAACTTTCATGATTTTGCTAATTCTCTTGAGTATGATGGCCACCGGTATGGTTTCTCTAGCAGCAACAAGGCCTCCGGTCAGCGCATGCACATTCAAGGGCTGCCTATGATAAGAATGAAATGAGTGACCTCTATGCTGATAATGGGATGATTGGCACCACTGCAGGGCTCCTTCCCACTTATGACATTTTGCTTACACCATTGCTCCAAGTGGAGGCAATAACAACGAGATCCGTGGTGGTCTTGTCAACCTCATGTGCTATGCCCACAACGTTTTCTAGGAAGATGACCCGAAGCGAATTCCTTTCCTATTGATGTGATGAATTTCATTTTCCATGACATATATGATGCCGTGATAGGAAGGAAAGTACCTCCATATGCTCCATACATTATGAGACTTATCAAGTCAAAGTTTCCTTATGGAGATCATGATGTGCTTGACATGGATGCGGCCCTCGACTGTGACATTATCCATAAGCCTGTGCAGATGAACAAGAAGAATGCTCATCTCAATCTCAACAAGGATAAAGGTCCTATGGCAACCGATGAAGGAGCTAGTGGGTCTCATGTCCCAAGTGATCCTAGAGTGAAGAAGCCCGGTATGGCCAAGCAACGCACATGGGCTCAGCGTGCTATTGACAAGATCTTAAGGATGAACGTTTGCATTCACAAGGAGAACTACCAAGCATATGTGGAAAGGCACCGGGGCCTTGTCAACGATTACAAGATTATGCAGCATTTGAAGGTTCCCAACTGTCCACCTCCTCCTCCGCCACACCTCGCGTACAAGTTTTGGAACAATGAGAAGGTGGTTTGGGACACGTATGTGCCGGATGATGCGGACCTTGGGGTTGACTCGTCAGATGAAGAGTGAGGGACGCTTAACATCGCTTATTTTCCCTTTTTGGTGTCTTGATGCCAAAGGGGGAGAAGTCTATCTCCTAGGTTGCGGGATTTGCATGGGTGGAGCACAAAGACTCGTTCTTTTATTTGTTTCCGTTGTGTTATTGTGCTCCGGTTATTGTATTTGTCACTCTTGTTTGAACTTTATTGTGTGTGAACCTCCTATGTTATGCATGTGGTAAGACATGTGGAACCCATTTGTGAATCTATTTATGTAAGACTATGTTGTGTAATCTCTATGTCTATTGTCTTATGTTTGTGCAAGTTGTGCCTTTATGTTTTACTTGCTTACTTGCTTGACTTGTAAAATATAGGGGGAGTGTTGATCCTAAGTTATGTGCATATTGTATTCAAATGCAATTTTCTAAGTTATGCACATGCTTAGGGGGAGCCGCTTTTATGTTTTACTTGCTTACTTGCTTGACTTGTAAAATATAGGGGGAGTGTTGATCCTAAGTTATGTGCATATTGTATTCGAATGCAATTTTCTAAGTTATGCACATGCTTAGGGGGAGTCCGTCTATATTTTGCAAATCCTTTTCCTTGTGTTGTCATCATCCACCAAAAAGGGGGAGATTGAAAGGGCATACTTGCCCGTAATCTTGTTTTGGTGATTATGACAACACAAACAGTTTTTAACAGTATGTTAAGCTTGTGACAGGTCCAAAGTGCACAAACATAGAAGAGATGTTCTTGTGGAAAAGCAGGTTTTTTACACTGGCCGGAAGTTCCGGCCCCAGGGGCGAAAGTTCCGGTCAGAAACTTCCGGTCGACATTTTTTCGATGAAAATGTGTTCTGTTTCCGGCCGGAGGTTTTACCGGAAGAAATGCCGGAAGTTCCGGCTGGCCGAAAGTTCCGGCCCAAGTGAATCTGCGCGAAAGAAGCGCAACGGGCAGATTTTCTGGGAGGGGTATAAATACCCCTCCACCTACCTCCAGCCAAGTAGCTCGCCCAAAATTAAAGTCCACCATTGTTGCAAGCTCAAGATTTGCTAGATCTCCCAATCCCTTCATCCAAACTCGTTGATCTTTGGAGGATTGAAGGAGAAGGCCCCGATTTACATCTTCACCAAGCCGTTTTTCATTTCCCCCTCATTCAGTTGAGGGAACACTTGCTAGGGTTTCCACTAGGAAAACCTAGCCCATTGTTGTACTTACTTGATTGTCTTTGTGACAGATTGTAACTATTTGGGAGCCCCCAATCCTTTGTGGGTTGTGCCCCAAATCGTTGTTGTAAAGGCTCCAGACTCCGCCTTGTAGGTTTCCGATAGTTGAACTGAACCAATCCTTTGTGGTGCGGTTCACCGGAGAAGAGGGTGAAGCCTTTGTGACTGTTGAACCATTGTGTTGGTTCACACCTCTCCAACGAGACATACTCCCCTAAAAAGGAGAAACTCGGGAATACATCCGTGTCTCCGCGTGCTTTCACTTCGGTTACCTCTATCCTTGTTTACCGCCTTTACTTTATATCGTGCTTAGTTACTAGCTTGTCATATAGGTAAATCCACCATAGTTGCATATCTAGAGAATTTACCTTTTGTGTCAAGCCTAAATTGAAAAAGACTAAAATTTGGAGTAGCACCTATTCACCCCCCCCCTCTAGGTGTCATACCGATCCCTTTCAGGCGTGACGTGAAGATTGAGGCGCACCACATAGTCCTTTTATTTTATTTCGAGTGTTCTATTTTAGTTGGTTCGAATCATGTTTGGGTTCACCCGATTTGAGTGTTTAGACATTTAGTAAGCATCCCTCAGGGGACGGCGCCGCTGTTTTATAATAAAGATCGCCTGAAGGTTCTTGTGTTCATCAAGAACTATCGTGATGTGGTTTGAGGCGTGGTGATCATCACCCCGTTGTTTGCTGAATTCGTCCCACTTCTTCAGGTTGTGTTCATCGTGTGATTGGAAGATTTATTTTTGTGTTTATTTGCAGCGAAAGATTGGCAGATGAAAACATGATCTAAAAGGGTTTTAGGCCCACTCTATCACGACTAACCAAGAACAACAACGTTAGATCAAATGGAATCAATCCCACGTGATGCACAAACAATATATCGAAACGATCAACAATCAAAAATAAGCAACACCTCAATACGGCGACCCATCTTGGGACGAACCTCACGGCAATTCTTAATCTCAAATTGTAGCCTAAGATACATCGATTGCTGAACCCATTATATGGGTCACTCAAACCTAACTCCGTGGGACATGCCCAACCCGAACCTAACACAAACTCAAATCGGCTGAACCCAAACATCGTTCGAACAAGAAGTGATCTCAGCTCACTTGGTTAGGGCAAGTGGATCTACAACCCAGCCACCAAGGTTCAATTCCCGGTGGACGCAGATTTGGGTTCTTATTATTTCAAAAACAAAACCGATGTAGGGGCTTCCCCTACCGCATTCCATAAAAAAAGGTTTGAACCAACTAAAATAGAACTCTCGGAATAAAATTGGTGTCTATTTGGTGTCGCTAGGTGTATTGTACTGTCTTAATAGTCCATCCACGACAATCTTTGTGTGCCGGAGGTAGTATTAAAACTGGATTCATGGTTGTGTCACATCTCCCACGGTAACACACTTCCACCTAATAACAAAAACGACACCACACTCATGTTTCTAACAATTTTCTATTCACACTAAAAAAAGGTGACTCTTCACACTAAAAAAGGTGACTCTTCCTTCACCCGATCTTCAATTTGTGACGATCTCTCGGATCTTGCACACTAATAGCCAACGAAGGCAATTACTCTCGCCGTTACAAATTTGATAACTTTCATTTACCCATATGTGGATGTATCTCTATTTGTAGGCAAATGAAAGTCAGGTTATTTAGAACGGAGGGAGTAATAGCCGACAAGTTTCTTATTTTTCTCACAACTCCTCACGTTTGTCCATCTTCCTCGTTGTGTATATGTATACAAGTCACGTACGGCAAATATATCTAGCAGTAGATGACTAGATGTGACCATATGTCCACAGCGGCGACGAACTTGGAGTCGAGTAGAGTAGGTAAGCAGCTGAGCTGAGCATCAACGAGCACGACCTTGAGGCTTGAGCACGTGCGCGAGCACAGCCCGCCACTCCCGCCGGTGGTGGTGGTGCGGCTCCGTGCTCGCACATCTTCTGCGGCGTCCTGGACTCACGCCATGAAGTTGGCGGCCGAGGCTGATCGAGCTAGCTACCGATCCACTCAAGAGTCTCAGAACATGTACTCGGCACTCGTACGTGATCGTGATCCTCACGCTCACATTCATCTGTACCCAGCAAGTGCAGTGCCTTCAGGATTTAGCCTAAATGTTAATTTACAAAGAAACGTAAAATTCATAAGAAAATAATTTTTTTTATCAGAGCCAGGTTTCGATCCTGGGACCTGTGGGTTATGGGCCCACCACGCTTCCGCTGCGCCACTCTGATTGTTGTTGCATTGTTTATGAAACTTTGCTAATTATAATCAGCCATACCGAAAGGTTTACACAGCCTGTTCTTCCTTCCAGGATGGGCTCGTGCGCTGATTGTTCCGAGGCTTCACATACGCTTAGGGGTGTAAACGGATCGGATCGGATCGGATCGGATTTTGCCTCTATCATATCCTTTACCATATTTTTTCTCGGATTCGGATCGGATCGGATAATGAACGGTTGCGGATTCGGGGGCGGATAGATATAATCACGGATTCAGAACGGAAACAGAGCGGATTCGGGACGGAAAGAAAATTAGTCGGATCGGTATGTGCAATGTATATCATCAAGCCACATAATCAAAAATAATAGCTCAACAACATAATAATCTAACAAAGTTATACTCCATAGTATGTAGAATGACCATGTAAGGGAGTCCTTGTTCAACAAATGAGCTCCACAACTCACTAAATACAAATTGTGCTCTATTAGTTTAGACATTTCGGTAGAAAATTGGATTATTCGGATTATAACCATCGGATAATCCTAACTAATATTCGGATAATTCATATTCGGATGCTATTTTTCATACCATATCCTATACAGTATCCGGGTGTTCAGCTCGGAATCGGATATCCTTATCCGACAAATTCTTCTGAACCGGATATGGATTTTTTAAAACGGATTCGGCGACGGGTTCGGTACGGAAATTATCCTATCCGTTTACACCCCTACATACGCTGCCTTATGCGCGTAGGAAATGATTCAATGGTGGTTCGCCAGACATGCATTTTTTTTAACAAGAGGCATCTGCTATTTCCTTTTTGAGGCGTAGCATCTACTATTTGTACGAGCAAACTCGATACAACTGAAGACACAGGTTCAGACTTCAGACAAATGCTCTTGGAGGACAGCCCGAAAGTAAAACGAAGTCTGTAGCTGCTTTTACTTCTCAGAGTTACTAGATGCTTGAACAAAGCAGACCCGCGGATCCTCACCGTAGTTCCGTTGCAAGCGTTTCTACAAACCGCCGACTGATGGCCCCATGTGGGCGGTGAGGATCCGTAGAAGACGACTTGCTCTGGCAAGAGGTTCTGCATTATTGCTGTATGCCAGTTTAGTTCTCCAATCTTCTTGGAGGTACGACATGATGACCCCTGGTTTCATAAAATGAAACTGGGATCCTCGAAGAAAAAATTAAAGAATGACAACGGACTGTTCTGCATTAAGCGGTCTGGCCCTTGATACGTACGTGCTGCATTACAGTGTCCGATCACACCGTTGCTGTCGATCTACGCGGGGGCGGCAGCAAACTAAAGTCACTCGCCAGAGTCCAGAGCAGCAGCAGCAACCGCCCTAAATCGATCAGCATTCACTCTCGTTATCAGTTTATCTAGGATGACCGTTACTCCTACGTTCCGCAGATTTGCTGTAACAGGAGCACGAAAAGTCTCCCCTGTCTTACCGGCTTTCCAGTATAGTCCGTCCGTCCACCGGCATGCACGCGCTCGGCCTTTCTCGAGGCACAAACCATGGCTGCTGCTGCAGCCGCCGCCCGGCCGGCATGCAAGCCAAGTGGCTCCCCGGCCGCCGGCACTAGACGTCCGGCCACCCTCCTAGCCGTTGGAGATCGATCAGGGATCGGTCATGCGCCATCACGAACACCACCGGCGCCTCGCCATTTTTCTCTCGTCATCGGCCATGGCCGGAAGAATCCAAGACACGGCGGGGCTTTACATCACTGATCACTCAATGCCCCCTCACGCACGGCAATCGGCAGAGCAGCATCGATCTGTCAGCAGTCAGTCGACACCTTCTCTTCGACTACAGGTTCTTCTTCAGTGGCAGCACGTACGCTCGCCTCAACGGCTCTCCTCCCTTGCACAACCGGGCGGGCCCATTCTACGGTCCCATTTCTCCTCCAGGCCCAACGGTCAGATTCAACGACATGATCGAGCACGCTAATGACAAAATCGTGATTGTCCTGATGCGCTATCGTAGATTGCAATGCAAGGTCGTTTCGTATCGAGGGACCATCGATCATTCGGCTCGACTGGGCACAACGCTGGTCATTAACTAATACGCATGGTTACAATAGTACAGTATCCAAGCTGCACGCATGACGACATTTATCTCAGGGGAAAAGTATAGTTTTCATCCTCAAATAAATGTAGTGATTTGGAGACAATTCACCCTGAACTCGAAAACCGGGTAATTTGTACCGTGCACTTTGCAATACTGGAGAAATCAAACCCTAAGGTGGTTTTTATTCGATTTGGGCGGTTTTCTGCTATGACTAGGAGACAACGTGACAATGACGTGGCATGGCGCAACGTGGGTCCCACATGTCATCATCTGCTCTGTTGCGTTGACGCAAATCAAACACGGAGGCCGGCGACCACGGCGAGCGGCGGCGCGGACGCGGCGGCCGAGGGCGCAATAGAGTTCGACGGTGCTTGGGCGGCAGGCACGGTCCAGCCAGGCAGCCACCGCTGCTAGAGTTAGACTACGCAATCGTGAGCTCTGCCAACGGATTGGATTGGGTTAGCGTTACTTCTCTTGGGCTGGGAGCGTGGGATTGTGCGGCTTTTTGTGGGAATTGGGATTGCGGCGATGTCGATGCCTGCCGGTCGCGGTCGTGGTCGTCGGCCGCTGCCTGGCTGCCGTGCTCGCCGGGATGCCAACAGTTTGCCGGAGAAGTCGGCCATTCCGCTGGCCGGGTACGACGTCGTTGACATAATCAAGAAGGAGGTCGAGGACGTGTACCCCGGGACGGTCCCCTGCACGGACATCCTGGCCTTTGCGCTCGCGACGCCGTCAACTGGTCCGCGGACTTCTACTACCCCGTCAACTCCGGCCGGCGCGACCGCGACTCGTCCACCGCCATAAGCATCCTCACGAACATGCCGTCGATTAGATCTAGCATCCAGGACCTCGTCGCGAGGTTCGCCCAGAAGGGCCTCAACATCGTCGACCTCGTGGCGCTCTCGGGCGCGCACGCGATCGGCTGTGCTCGCCAGAAGGGCTCTGCTGTGCCCTCGGCCGCCGCGTCTGTGCCGCCGCTCGCCGTGGTCGCCGGCCGCTGCTTGCCTGCCGTGCTCGCCGGCCTCCGTGTTTGATTTGAGTCAACGCAAGAGTAGAGGATGACACGTGGGACCCACGTTGCGCTGCGCCACGTCGTCTCCTAGTCATCGCAGAAAACCGCCCAAATCAAACAAAAACCACTTTAGGGTTTGATTTCTCCAGTATTGCAAAGTTCAGGGTACAAATTACCCGGTTTTGGAATTTAGGTGAATTGTCTCCAAATCACTACATTTGAGGGTGAAAACTATACTTTTTCCATCTCAGGGTGCAGGTGGGAGTGGGCCGCCCACGGAGCCCACTACCCAAGCTTACGGGGACTCCCACGGTAAGAAACAAAAATCGTGTGGGCTTCATGGGACTCCCCATGTCGCGCCCACCAACTACGCTCGTTCCCCACATCGAGGGCTTCCTTCGGTCGTTCCCCACGCACATCGTGTGAGACGAGCCATGGCTGGTCCACCGCCGCCTCCGGCCACCCTCTCCATGGCCGGACCTTCACCGCTTCCTCATGCTCCGGCGGACGGAGCTCACCCTCCACCCACTCATCCCTCCTCACTCAGATCCGGCCCTAGCTCGAACCCAAGCGACCTAATTGCTATCAAATCGAGAAGGAGAGATCCGGTACAGGCCGCAGTGACTCCCCAACCTCCAAGAACAGGCCCCACAAGGTAAGAATTCATTCTTGAATCTTACTGAAACTGGTTGTGTTCTGAGATTTGATCATATTATGGTACTTGCCGATGAAAATTATGGCAATGATCTGTTGATTAGTTCCTGCTGCACCCTATACTGAGTATATTCTTCATCACTGCAGGGACCTGAGATCGGTATTGGATTTGGAAAGGACATTGGCACTAAGCCCTTGTCGTAGTTAACTGTAGTCGTCATGATGAACTTGCACCAGGATAAGCTTATGTGGTTGTCATTGATATTCTTTTAGATCGAAACCGAAA
Organism: Poa pratensis; assembly: GCA_947311845.1. Taxonomy (NCBI): domain Eukaryota; kingdom Viridiplantae; phylum Streptophyta; class Magnoliopsida; order Poales; family Poaceae; genus Poa; species Poa pratensis. The sequence continues at coordinate 19,349,738 of CAMZMU010000119.1, read as the reverse complement.
GCATTAGCAAGTTTGTTCACTACCTATAATTTTCAAGGTTTGTGTTTGCTACAATTATAGAATTTTGAGCACGCAAAATAATCTGACTGTGAGAGCATCCAACAATAACTGGACAAAATTTTGCAATTATGTAATAATTGGACGAATTTTTGCATGTTGATTCATATGTGGGCGTATGTGGGCTTCGTGGACACCCACATGTGGTTAGTGGGCTACCGCGGAACGCCCATTTATTATGTGTGGGACCGTGTGGGTATTAAGCGGGGGCCCACGAGCAGTCCCACCTGCACCCTGACATTTATCCCTCAGGCCTAAAATGAACGATATTATTGGGCTAAAAAAAAAGAACGATATTATTGCTAAGAACGTCCCTAGCAGATCATTTAAAAGATGATGAATTCTTCAAATAACCTTTTTTAAATAGTTTTGGTCGAAGAAAAATGAACCGGATAGATCAGATCCCGTAAATATGGTTGAACAGTATTTTTTAAAAAGTGGAACTGAAAATCAAACTTTGTGTGTCTCACATCTCCGGTTTCCGGCTCGATTGTTAGCGTTTACCGCACACGCGGGAAAACTTGGTGCCACAGAACTTTCATTGACGAGTTCCTCACACTGATGTCGCAGGATCAACCAGTTCGACCAAATTCCTCCGCAACGTCTTGGTTCCGACCATCAATCGCCATGCCGTCTTGCTTTTTGACCGATTCCTGGCGAAATCGTGGCCAAATTCCGGCTATTTAAACCAAGTCGCGGCGAAGGACCTACATGACCGAGCTCCACATCCGAGCAACTCCTGACCTTCCTAGTTGAGTGATCTGATTGTGGTGCACTGTTGCAAGGCACACTATCAAAGCCGGAGGAGCAGATACAATATCGCTACGATGGTTCTGTGCGGGAGAAGGTGGAGGAAGCTTATGGAAAGAAAAAATCCACTTTGGACAGTGCATAGGGAATGTAGTGTACCAATGTGTTAGAAATATTTTAGGCTAGGGTACCCTTTTTTTAGTATCCAATCGTATCCTGTGTAGCCGTAAATCATTTCGGCTACGTTAGTCTGCACACTAAAGACATCTTTATATTGTAGGGATTTCAAAATATTTTCATAGGATTGCAATCCTTAGGAAGAATTTGAACATCCACTCCAACCCCCTTTTTAGACTTAAATGCGTAGGATTGAGACATCTTTCTCCTGTGTTTTATAGAAACGATAATTCCTACAATTTTTCTGTTCTTTACAATCCTCTGTTTTACTTTTTTTTTGAAGGAAAGGATCTGATTCATAAACAGAGTACTCAGACAAATTACAACCAAGTCCAAAAAGAAAAAGAAATTACAAACGTACCCTGCAACTTTCACAGAGCACCCTGGGCACCCTGGAGAAAGCTCAATCAGACCCCTCGCCGGCTCCCAAGAAGTCTAGCGAACGCCGCCGTCGCCGTACCTCGAACCACCATGGAGGGAGCGCCGCCCCACTTTGAAGAAGACCGCAAGCCTCGTCCGCCGCTGCGCGACGGCACCTTGAAGCGATGAACGAACACGGCCCCAACGCCACCTCCACCGCACCACCCCTCTTCCAGCCGACGCGCCGTCGCTCAGGCCAGCCACCACCAGCCCCCACCCACCTCCAGATGCCGCTCCCCTCGCCACCTCGGCCGGCCGTCGCTCAGGCCAGCCACCACCAGCCCCCACCCACCTCCAGATCCTCTGTCTTACGCTTACAAATCTTATGAAATTCATGTGTTTTTTTTTATATTTCTGTGTTGTCCAACCTCAGGATTGAAAGAGGCCATAACTAGCGAGCCTTCTTGTAGAGAGGGAAAAGTCCACTCTAAACCTTGAACTTATGGAGCATAGCTAAATTGAACCCCAAACTCTCATTCCGGTAATAGGCACACTGAACTATTGAATCCCGGTCTAAATTTGAACCATGTGCCAGTTTTGCATACGAGGAAAATAAATCTAAAATTGCTACTACAAGTTACAAGTTCCTCTAGCATGTCGCTCCATGGTTTTGTCGTGTGTCAGAAGTCAGAACCGCATGGATAGACAGATTGGGGAAAATGAACATGACATGCGGACCAATCTTGGCAGCGAGACAATGCAGTATTCCCAGCCAGGGTCATCTTTTCCCGGTGTGACAAACAGATCCAGGGTTCAAATTAGACCGGGATTTAATAATTTAGTATGCTAATTACCGGGATTTAAAGTTTGGGGCTAGATTTAACTAAGCTCTATAAGTTTAAGTTTAAGTTCAAGGTTTTAAAATGTACCTTTTGTAGTGTCGTATGGAGTACCCTACTAAACTAGAGCTAATCACGAAAAAGAGAGCTGCCGTGACACCCGGTGAAACAACAGCAATGATCGGCCCGTGCTGCCGTACCGTACATGACTGGGGCACGCTGAGCACCGGGACCCACCGTAGTTACTGCTGCCCTGGCTGACCGTTTCTCCCACCATCTACATCACCGCCGCACTATACTCCTGTGTGATGAGTGGCATACTGCGTCGATCACTGCTCAATCGCCGGCTACTGCTGGTCTCACGCGACGCCGCACATTGGGGCTGGAGAAAGCCTGAGGAGGTTTTAACCATTTACTAGGTAAATTTGGTGCGGCGCCCATGTGGTAAAATTCAAATTTGAAATCGGTGACGTTTAACATTTACGTAAATTTGAGAATCGTTTCTATAAAAAGAGAGTTTTTGTTTCAAACTTGTCTAGATTTCGAAAAGTAGTCAATTTTCAAAGGTATGTAGATCTGTTTTTTTTATTCTAACGGTAGTAAAATGGTTAGGTTTGAAAGATAGTTTGATTTTTTAAATATTCAAAGTTGGAAATGTCTGTATTCGGGAGTTGTCTAGATTGTAAAATCGTTGAAATTGAAAAAATGTATATGTTGAGAATTCTTTTGAATTAGTTGAAGTGGTCAAATGGGGAAGCCATTGTGCTCAAATTTTGTAGGCATGTTGATATGTTGGTAATATTTGCAAGCTGCGCCCGCGCGGTGAAATTCAAATTCGGAAATGTCCTTATTTTAAAAGAGTGGGAATTTGAAAACCATGAAAGTGCAAAGAGAGCGCACGTTCAATAACTTGTTCATATTTTCATGATATGGCGTGTGGGTAAATTCAAATTTGGAAATATCTTCTTTTAGAAATTGTGGAAATTCAGGAAATTATTGAATTTATATTAGATGTTTAGTTTAGCTTAGTAATCAGAGGGAGCACATTGTATGAGTATTTGCGAAATTTAATTTAAATCCATTCCATAATTAGAGGATATTAATTTGTATTCTCTGGAATTATTCATCTAATCAAACATGTGTGGAAAAACTTACCTTCATATATCTAGAGGTAGTGCATTTGGATTTTTTTGGTTTGAAATATTGACTCTTTTGTGTTCTTATGAGTGGAATTGCTGTAATATTTTTAGGTAGGATGAATGTCATGGGGGAATTTTTTTTTAAATCGTTTGAAATATTGAAATTTATTTTGAAACTCAAAAAATAATCGGATATTTTTAGGGAAGTAGAATGTTACGGGGAAATACCCTCTTCTTTTTTTAAAATTGTTTGAAGTATTCGTAGTTTGAGTTCGAGTTTTGAAATGTCCACACTTTCAAGCAGTGTAGTTTTGAAAAATTTGGAAGTTTTGTTTCAAAAGTTCCAAAAGTTCTTTAAAAAAGGAAAGCAGGGGGAAAAAAAGAAACAGAAGAAAAAAATAGGAAGGGCCGACCCACGTAGCGGCCCATCTGGAGCCCAGGCCCGCGGTACGTCGTCGTGACGTCACCGGCGAATGGAGGTGCCGTGGCGGCCGCCAGCTCGCCGGAGGCGAGGGACGGCGAGATGGGACGCGGGAGCGCGCGCGTTCGACGCGGCTCGGCGCGGGGAACACGCGAGCGGCGGCGCCGCCAAGATTTGGTCGCCGTGGCGTCGCCGGCGACGGCGAAACGCGGCGGACGCCAGCGGGCGCGGCGGCGGAGATTACCGCGCAGGCCCGGCGTCCCGGCAGGCGGCGCTGGGCAAGGAGGGAGTGGGAGAGGCGGCGGAGCTCTCCGTGTCGCTCGATCTGGGCGGGAAGCAGCGTAGAGGCGGCGGCGGCGGCGCGGCCGCGCGGGGAGAGAGGAGGAGAGAGGGGGGTTGTGCCAGCGTTTTTCAGTTAGGCCCCTACAGTTCCAAGAATTCTCAGTTGGGTCCTTGTGCGTGCAAATGGTAGGACCGGTCCGTAATTTCCTGTGATGTCAGGATGATTTTCGTAAAACGACGCGCTGGCCTTCTGCCGACCGCCCGATGGAAAATCGACGGCGCGAAGCGAGGCGGGCACTGCTGAAACGCGTTACTGTAGATGCGACGCATCTACAGTATTTGCGGACGTGTGGCAGTCTCGGCCGTCCGGTTGCTCGATCGGACGTGCTTGAAAAGAGGGTGACGTGGCCGGTTTCGTGGGAAACTGAAGAGCTCAGCTTTTATATATAGTCAAGATTCCCTTCAATTTTTTTAAGCACTTCTGATTAACGGCAATCGGAAAACCAAACAGGAAATGGCAACAGAACAGCAGCAAAAATGTTGTGGCTAAATGAAGAAATTGGCGTTGCTAATTACCAGACCGCATCATACTACACAGTCTACACTCCTACTCCCTCCGTTCTAAATTAATTGACTCACATTTAGTACAACTTGTACTAAATGTGAGTCAATTAATTTAGAACGGAGGGAGTATGTGAAAAGGACTGTGCCAGTGTCGTTGTCATTACTTTCTCCGATGGAGCAACGGCCAAAACGAACCAAACCAACCGGCGCCGCAACGTTCGCCAAGTCCACGTGTCCGCGCCGCATTGGCCTCTGCTCGGCATCCTAGGCCTCCTTCCTCTCCCATCGTCCCGTCAGCTCACGTCTGCGGCCGTCACATGCCATATTTAACCTCCCGCCCGTTCGACGCCGGCCACCACCTCACCTCCTCCGGCTTCCCTATAAACAACGACCCGCCGAGTGCAGAGTGCTTGCTCCAGCAGTTCACTCGATCGAACAGCGCTGCCTGCAAGTAGCTACCTACTTGTTGTGCATTGTCATCGTAGTAGCTTCAGTTGCAGTGCCGGCGGCCGGCGTCGTTGGTGGCAGGGAAAGCAATGGGGGTGCCTGCGGCTGTGCTGGCGGTGCTGCTCTTGTCTGCAGCGGCGGCGGTGACGTCCGCCGGGCATCACGATTACGGCGACGCGCTCCACAAGAGCATACTCTTCTTCGAGGGCCAGCGCGCCGGCAGGCTCCCACCCGACCAGCGCCTCCGGTGGCGCCGCGACTCCGGCCTCCACGACGGCGCAGCCGCCGGCGTAAGCACTGCCACTTTACAACTGTTTAGAATGTAGTCGTCGTCTCTGATTTTTCTTTGTTCAGAAAGATGATCAACGCGACAATGTACATGATGCTAATGCAGGTGGACCTGACTGGCGGGTACTACGACGCCGGCGACAACGTGAAGTTCGGGTTCCCGATGGCGTTCACGGCGACGCTCATGTCGTGGGGGCTCATCGACTTCGGCCGCAGCTACGGCCCGCACAAGGAGGAGGCGCGGAAGGCGCTGCGGTGGGCGACTGACTACTTCATGAAGGCGACGGCGAAGCCCAACACGGTGTACGTGCAGGTGGGGGACGCCTTCAAGGACCACGCGTGCTGGGAGCGGCCCGAGGACATGGACACGCCCCGCACCGTGTACAAGGTGGACCCGTCGCACCCGGGCTCCGACGTCGCCGCCGAGACCGCCGCCGCGCTCGCCGCCGGCTCCATCGTCTTCCGCGAGGCCGACCCCGTCTACTCCCAGCGCCTCCTCGACCGCGCCGTGGCCGTGTTCAGGTTCGCGGACAGGTACCGCGGCGCGTACAGCGGCAGCCTGCACGACGCGGTGTGCCCCTGCTACTGCGACTTCGACGGGTACCAGGACGAGCTGCTGTGGGCGGCGGCGTGGCTGCACAAGGCGTCGCGCCGGAGGGAGTACCGGGAGTACATCAAGAGGAACGAGGTGGCGCTCGGCGCCAGCGAGTCCATCAACGAGTTCGGCTGGGACAACAAGCACGCCGGCATCAACGTCCTCATCTCCAAGGTATTGTGCTACAATTATTTCAGCCACTGTTTCTACGCGATTTGCGCTAGTTCCATTCCGAGAAAGATGAAGCAGTGCCATTTGGGCACTTTGGCCATAACTAGAGTTTGCTCACGCCGCAAGTTATGCGATATTCCTTCTTTGGTGTCTATCTACCACTTGATCTAATGATGATCGACTCTTTTACTGCTTTACGCCTTTTAGCTTTGCATGTGGATGCATATCTTTGCCAACGGATCAGACATTCTGAAATTACCCTGAGGGCAGATGCTAGTGAATCTAGGATGATACCCTGGGCGGGCAGATTAGATTAATCAATGACCGGACAGTTAACTATATTGATAGTTTAATACAGTGTTTAGCATCAGTGCACGCCAAATAGGAGACGAGGAGGATGCTTGTCTGTTTATCATTGTCTCCCCTAGGTCCGTCTGCTCCGCATGTTGCCGATGCAGCAAACGGTAGCAGGTACCCATACTTTTTCATAGGGGCTCACGGGTCTTCAGTATTTGACTCTTGTGCCAATCGAGAATCCCTCGTGTTCTTCCCCCAGTTGAATCAATCAACTTTTACTAGAATAAAATATAAACTAGATCATGGCTCTAGATGTTAATACTAATTTCTTGTGTTGCTCTTGATCAGGAGGTGCTAATGGGGAAGGACGAGTACTTCCAGTCCTTCCGCGCCAACGCCAACAACTTCATGTGCACCCTCCTCCCCGGCATCTCCAATCACCCCCAGATCCAGTACTCCCCAGGTTCAAATCATAAAAGAAACTCACTCCATGTAATTCCTCACCAAGAACAAGCCACTGCGTCTGAAAGTCTGAACTCACCAACATTTTGCTTGCTTGCAGGCGGGCTGCTGTTCAAGGTGGGCACAGCCAACATGCAGCACGTGACGTCGCTCTCCTTCCTGCTGCTGGCCTACTCCAACTACCTGAGCCACGCCGGCGCGCACGTCTCCTGCGGCGGCGGCGGGACGGCGCCGCCGGCGAAGCTCCGCCAGGTCGCCAAGCAGCAGGTGGACTACATCCTCGGCGACAACCCGCTGCGCATGTCCTACATGGTGGGCTACGGCCCGCGGTTCCCGCGCCGGATCCACCACCGCGGAAGCTCCATCCCCTCCGTCGCGGCCCATCCGGCGAGGATCGGGTGCAAGGCCGGGTCGGCCTACTACGGCAGCGCCGCGCCAAACCCGAACCTGCTCGTGGGCGCCGTCGTGGGCGGGCCCACCGACGCCACGGACGCGTTCCCCGACGCTCGGGCCCAGTTCCAGCAGTCCGAGCCCACCACGTACATCAACGCGCCGCTCATGGGCCTGCTAGCTTACTTCTCCGCGCACCCCAACCCGGCCGAGTGGGCCGACGACTAATAGTCAGATATAGAGAAATCCTTCTGACGTAATAATTCTTTGAGAGAAAAATAGTAGGGCGAATGCTCTGGGTAATGTTAGTGTCAATTAGCATCCGCAGCCAACTCCTAACCTGTGAAGAAAATATCAGGGATGAATGGAGTCTACAATTGTGTCGTAGTTTCAGTATAGTAGGCTATACTTGTTAGATTAATTAATTAATTCAGCTTAGAAGTAAGTATATTGGCTCGCTGTGTAAGATGTTGTAGCAAGTTGAATTCTTATATACAAAATTAATTAATTTAGTGTGGTTGGCTATCCTAAATTCTGGTTTAGTCTATGTGCCATCGTAGGAATAGGAAAAATTATAGGATTCAAATGTCATGTACCCTCCAATTCTATATGATTTTGTATATATCAGTTTGTTTGATTCCACCAAAAAATTGTAAAATGAGCTTGAAGTGAATGTTGGATTTCCCATTTGAAGTAGTACACCAATTCCTATAGAAATTTCCTATAGGATACAATCCTACAAATCAAATGATAAAGAAAGGAACCAATTCCTATAGAAATTTCCTATAGGATACAATCCTACAAATCAAATGATAAAGAAAGGAAAAATTCCTATAAGATTCATTCCTCCACAATTTTTTGAAAATCCTTTGTATCAAACAGGATCTGAAGGTTGGTTACTCTTTTGTGCTCTGGTAGAGTGTAGCAGTGGCAAGTGTGCGGTGGATGAAAACTGAATCTATTCACTCTATTTATCGGGGGTAGACCCCTCAATTCGGAAAAACAGAGTTGAATACATATAGGAGAGCTCGTAGTTCACGGGAGGCTACAGCAAAGATAAGAAAAAAAGACGCTGACTGCAGCTATCAGCCGTAGAGATCACATGACGAGCTACTGTTCACGGGTGGCCGCGGTTTGGCCTTTTACGAGCCTTTTCTGCGGCTACTTTTGTCTGTTACTTCTTGGTAGCCCTCATTTTTCTGATACACTGACGATTGACATGATCAGGATCTTTCATCTCGCGATATAGCAATGAAAATTCTTTGATCATCCGAGCAAAGAAGAGGAGGAAAGGGATGTGCGTGTATTTGATCGCCTGCGATGTACTGTGTTTCTCAAAAAAGAAAAAAGAAAAGAAGAGGAAAGAGATCGTCACCAGACTCACCACTCACCACAGTTTCGTCGCTCATCTTGCATGCCGAAATGACGAAGAAAAAATAGAACAGAGAAGAAATGAGACAGTACAGTGTCAAGCTCCGCCACTGCAGATGCCGGTGAGCAGCACCGGCAGCCTGGCCAGCGACAGCGACCCAGCCTGGGCGGACCTCCGCAGCTTCCACTTTCCCGTCTCCTCCCCGACCGCCGCGGCCGTCGCCGGCAACGACGACGGCAGCACCCTCCCGTTCTCGAACAGCGGCGCCGTCGCCTCCCCGCCGCCCCCGCATAGCAGGCCCGCCCTGGAGAGCTGTCTCTCCATGTGCAGGAAGTGGGCCAGCGGGGTCGTGCCGCCAACGTCGTCCCTGCACAGCCGCCACCAGCTGGCGCCACGCCGCGACCTCCACCTCCGTCGCCACCTCCACCCCTCCTCCTCCGCAGCCGGCGCGGGTGGCGTGCCCCTCTCCTGCTCCTCCTCCTCCGCCGTCTCCTGAGGCCGGTCCTCCCCGTCGGCCAAGGACACGCCCATGAGCGTCCCCAGCGTCGTGCTACGGTCCCGGAAGAACGAGCATGTGGACTGTGCCGGCACGACAACACATAGCGCATGTCAACATGGTTTCGAGCATACATAAATGGGGACAAGATACGGAGATTGATTCGTAGCAAACGTGTTTTGGTGACCTCGGTGTCGATGTCGGAGGAAGAAGACGATGTCTCGGTGGAGGGCGAGGAGGGGATCACCATGCCGGCATCGTTGTCCATCTCCTCCCCTTCAGATCGGCGACAACGTCCTCCGCGTTCCGGCCGCCGAGAGCGTACGCGAGGATGCTTAGCTTAGCTGGTGGGCGGCAGTGTAATGGCGATGTGTACTTGCAAGATCCTTCCCAGTTCCCTCCTCCGCCGATGGCGAAGGTTGGTGGTGCTTTATGGGCTGCCAGACGACGCGGACACAGGAGGTGGCAGTGGCACCAGGGCAACGACGGTCAAGGAATGAAGGAAGCCCTGCGGCGGCCGGCCCCTGTCCGTGACCGGTGGGATGAGTGAATGCTTGCTCGAGCTCTGAGCCTTTGGCTGGTGCTGTGGGGTAGAAGCGAAACCCTGCAAAGGCGTAGGCCGTAGGCTGATTAGTGATTATAATAAGCGACTTCCAAGGCGCGCTTTGACTCTACTGTTCGTTAGCACTTGGCACTGAGCAGCAAGTGAGCACTGCCTACCTCCGACCAAGAGCTACGCCTATACTTTGGGCCTATTTTCAAATGAATTTCCCGGAAATTTTGGAGTGTTATATCTTTTCCCTATAGAATTCATTTGGTCCGTAAGATTGGAAATCTAAATATACTATGGTCTACTTTGCTATGCTATTTCACGGAAAATTCCCCATCAATTTCTATGACAAATATGCAGATGCACCCAGTGATATCGGGAAGTTTCTACGTTTTCGTATGGTAGGAAAACACATGTTCCAGTCTCGTGCTAAGCGTACATAAAACCTGTGCTTTTGTAGGAGGGACTCGAGGTAACCCCACCTCCGTCGACAACCCCACCCCTATAACGTCTCCCCTCAACATTAAATCTAGTTTTAAATACTCCCTCTGTCTTTGAATACACGGCCACATCTTATTTTTAGGACAAACTTTAATCAATAATCTTGTCAACAAAACCTGAGTTTAATACCACAAAAAGTATGCCATTGGATGCACATTTCAAAAACTTTCCAGTAATATAATTTTTATGAAATATAACTCATATTTTGTTGACCAAAATTAAAGGTTAAAGTTTGACACGATAAACGAAGTGGCCTTGTATATAAAAACGGAGGGAGTATCTCGGCGCGGAAAGCTCAAAAATTAAAAACGGTTTGTAATTTAGATGATATATTTTCAGGATATTTCATTTTGAAAAAAAGGTATGAAAAATAAAGGAAAAATATCACCTCCCATCCTCCCGCTTATCTCTCATTCTCGTCCCGTTTTATTCTCATCACGACACTTAGAAAGCATGCACACACCCACAGGAGACCTCGCGAAAAAGACGGTGACACTTGGCAAGATGGAAACGCATGGCTCTCTCTTTTTCTTCTCGTGCCGGATGTAACAAAAGATTAGTCCTTTTTCTAGTTTCTGTTTTCTCTTTCTTTTACTTTTTGTTTGTTTCGAGAAAGATATCGTCCGATTCAGAATTGGATGCTCCAGTGGAATTTAGAACATTTCAAAAAGTGGGAGATCCAACTACTAACGGCTACCTTGACACTTGCTCCAGGGATTATGATTGAATCTCCTCTTTTTGAAGTCCTTTACACGTGGCTCTAGTATGAATCTAAGGTTTTACTTGAACAGATTCATAGGAATGAGAATGTGATACTTGTGAGCGTGTAATACAAACTTTTTCAAAAGTCAGCCTTTTTATTCGTTATTTTTCATGCTGATAATGGCTAAAATGTCACGCTGCATAGGAACCGTTTCTTGGCCAGTATCAAACAAAACAACGTGTGCGACCTCTTATATCATGTCTTTCCTTTTTTTTCTCCCTTATTGTCCCATGTGTGTCCGCCCCACAACCACTGCTCGTTGCCGCCTCATCTACCTGTCCCAGTGCCACTACACACGATCGACCCCACACCTCAGTCTTCACAGCTCGAACAACGTCCACCATGGAGCTCCCATGATGGGGCTGCTGAAGCTGATCTACCGCTTGGTCGCCGCCCTAACCTGCCCACCTTTCACCTCTCTCCCATCGAGCCAACTCCCCCTTCGCCCTGCCGCCAGGATGCCATCTGCCAGTTCGCTTCCCGATGCCAGGACACCTTCTACCCTTAGTGCATCCCACCGCTAGTATGGCCTCAAATACGACCGGTACCTAGAGGGTTGAGGAACCCTACGGGATCAACCGACGAGATCAAGAGCCTCTCCATGAAGGTCGATCGAGCAATTATCACGAGTGGTACCTATCATTCCTCAAAATGCCATGCTGAATAGTGAAAAAACTTATTATTGCAATTATATAATAATTAACTAGTATCTTTTAGTACTACATATGAGAAACTAACTTACTCATGGCAAGTAAAACAAATATTAACGGTACTGAAATTGTAATCTCCCTTGTAACTTGTAACTTGTAACTTGCTAGAGTGGCCTGATATGCTGTCATCTCCGGACCTTCCACCGCTGCCGGATATGGTGTCGCCTCCAGACCTGCCACCATGGCCGGATCTACCGCGACCGCCCTGTCGGAAGGGAAATGCACCATGTTCTAGGGTGTGGGGACGAAGTCTCTGGCTCCTTTCTCTTAGGCATGGCAGGGGAAACTAGTTTCCTCTCAAGTAAAATGGTTGATCTGGTGCAAGGACGGCGCTTATATATATGCTAGATGGTGCACAACTGTTGTTCATCAAAATGTGGTGACTAGTTCTTGTTGTTCTTTCTGCGTACAGAAAGAGTCCAGAGATCACCTCTTATTTGGTTGTGCTGTATCCAAAGTTGTGTGGGTGTGTGGGAGAGATCTTCCACACTGCCACTTGCCCAAAAAACATCTAGCAATGTGTTGCTTGGTTTTATAGCTTCTGGCCGAGGGAAACAAAGTTTTATTCTACCCTTTTGGCGTCTATTTGCTGGGCCATCTGGACCACACGGAATAAAATTACTTTTGAGAAATATCAGCTGAAGAACCATGTTACTATTCTGTTTACTGCTTGTTCCTTGCAGAAAAATTGGGCAGGGCTGTATGGCGCTGAGGATCGGGAGCTCGTCAAGAATGGAGCGGAGCAGCTGGTGCGAAAGGCGATGGAGATTGCCAAGAGAAGCTCGGAGTGCAGGCGGGTTCTGGTGGTTTCTTCCATCTTGATGATCACTGATGGTAGCTGCAACGCGGTGGAGGCAGTGCCCTGCTGGGTGTTTGGGTTTGATGCCCCCAGTTTCGTTTCAGTCGGTGCGACTTGTAGCGTAGCTTGCTTTCGTTTGTGTTGCTGCTGCAACTTGTGGTTTCGGCTGTTGTTATGGTATCCTTGAACTCTGTAGTGCAGAGGAATAAGGTGGTAACAGGTTTTTGCCCCGCAGGTCTGCCTCGAGATCGAGCAGTTCTCAGTGGGTTTCCTGTTACTGTCCCAACTCGCTCTCCTCTGTTTCTTGTTCTTGTTGCGGTGCTGGTTGTAAGCTGTGAACTTTGTATTTCCGTTGAGAAATTAATGGAAAGGGGATAGCCAGGTTGGAAAAAAAAAGTTCTTGATGTAGCGCCAATTAAGGGGATGCGCTACACGGGACACAAGACTGCTTCTACAACATGTTTCTTTGATCAAGTTGCATCTTGCCCCTTGGTTCACACCTAAGATTAAGTGGGTATCTTGCCCCTTGGTTCACACCTAAGATTAAGTGGGTGGATTTGTACATCGATTGGCCCTGAATGCTGTAATATACAAATCTCAAAGTAGCCTACAAAGGAATCTCTGAAATGTTTGGAAATCTAACTAGATCATGCTACTTATGTTTGGCCGTAGCCTGTATAGACGTTTTATTGTTTTTGATTTTATGAAGTAGAATTAATAATCAGAAGAAATGGCTGGATATGGTTGTCACTGGATCTAGACACCTTTTCTATGTTAATATAGGGAGCATTTAATGACAAAGTTCTCCTACCACCAATGAATTACTACCAAGTCATATTTCACCTCATAAACTAATTTCATATATCATCAAGATAAATATGGTACCATGAAAATGATACGGTACACACACTTTTTCTCATTGAAGGTTATCTAACTGTATTTTCTTAAGTTTTGAAGTGACTTCAATTTTTAAACCTACCTTGTGATTTTTTAGAATTTACTCCATTTCATTTTCTTTGCCTCATTTACACGTAAACCTTGTCGTTGCATTGTAGTGGGACTGATCCATTCAAGATTAATCCAAAAGCAGTTGCCCAGACAAATACCCATCCCAAGTGCAGTTCACACTTGCAAAATTCCTACTACAGATTATGGACCAGACACTCCTCGTCCCCAAATAGACCATAATTGATATGGTCTACTAAGTTCCTAAATTCCCCCTAATATAATTTCTTCTGTGTGGATGATCTTGTCATTTAGTATGGATATTTCTTCTGTGTAGAAATTAATCACGAGAGAAAGGATTGGCTATGTTTTCGTCGACACATAAGTGAAACCATACACACATATAGATATCATTTCTCGATTAATTTCTTCATACCACAATAGTAATTATGTAATGATATGCGCCATGAAATAAATCATCTATATCCGACAAGACAAGGCACGAGAAGGATGATAAATGTGAGATAACTAGTAGAAACAAGGCCTCTAGTCCCGGGTCGGGAGGCCCTCTAGTCCCGTCTAGGCACCCGGGACAACAGAATCAGGACTAGAGGCCCCCCTCTAGTCTCGGCTCAGTTACGACCCGGGACTAAAGGTCCCCCACGTGGGCGGAAACCTTTAGTCCGAGTTAAGATGGACCTTTAATACCGATTCGTGATACGAACCGGGATTAAAGGGTCTCGCGCTGGGACCCACCTCTGTGGCTGCCTGCCGCAACCCTTTTGTCCCGGTAATACCAACCTTGACTAAAGGTCCCCTACGAATCGGGACTAAAGCTGGCCGGCGTCCTGACCCCCTAAACAGGAATAATGGTCCCTTTAGTCCCGGTTCAAAAGCCATCCGGGACTATAGCCCAATGAGGTTTTGGACGAAAGGCCTTGTTTCTACTAGTTTATATTCTTTATGAATGTTTAGGATAACTGTACATTATGAAACCTAGGACTGGGCAATATTATAACTAGGCACTAGCCTACCTATTTTGCATCTTACAATATGTGAATGAGTTTAACATATAAAGTGAAATTCACATTTTAAAACTCATAGACTACTACCTAAAGGGATGTTTTAATCCCCGACAAGTGAGTGTAAGACATTCATGGGAGGGTAACATGGAGTATGATTGCAGCCGTAGGAGTGAAGCGGCAAGTCGGTATGGTTTCTTTGTGGGAGTGGAATAAGGGCATACAAATTCAAGATGGGTGTGGGTTTCATGTGCTTTCTACAATGGAGATAGCATCAGATGAAACATGTGCAGGGATTGGTATGTCTGCTAATATAAATGGACCTCGAATGTCACTTACGTGGCAATTTTTGTGGAGTTCTCACATCAACATCACACATAAATGACTTATGGGACCACCAGATGCCCCCCCCCCCCCCCCCGCCCCCTAGGGCGTATCCAATGTGGAAATAAGCACGACCTTAAGAGGCTTGGCGTTGACCAAAGCGTAAAATAAACATTGTGGCCATTGGTCTTAAGCACAAGAATACTGAGGTTGACCACACCAGTATGGTCGAGCCATAAGCAATAAAAAATATTATTCCCGGTCTCCTCTCTCATCCGTCGATGAGGCTTGGGCAGAGCAGTTTCACTCCTTTGAAATCCAGGATCGAAGGACGAACAACTGAGCTCAACAGGGAAGAAGTGAAGAAGAAGGTACGCCACCGAAGGAGGTCACCGTCCATGGATCGAGATACAGTGACTTCAGCGATAAAGTTACACTGCACCTTTAGGGTCTAATCTCCATCATATTTAGATCCAATGGTTCAAATTTTAAACTCAAAATTAAAACTTCTAAAATAACTGGAAAATTCCTGCAAGTTTTATATGTTACGTTGTGTATGCTGGATTTTCTTTGATTTTTTGGATCACCGATTTAAGACTTAGTAGCCTTTTAAGTTCCAAGTTTGAAAATCCAGTTACTGATAAACCATTAATCCAAATGGAGCCAAACTTCTTAGGAACTCCCAACGTGTCATGTACAATTTAATGAATTGTTTTCGATTTTTTCTGAAGAGTTTTGATTTTGAGATCTAAATCTAAACCATTGGATGAAAGTTGGACGGAGATGAGAGACATAAAGTTACAGCGTGACATTATATGCTGAATTCACTGGATCCCGGTCCCCGTCCAGGGCCCAGATTCTGCCGTAGCCTGGTCGAAGTAGGCGTCTTGCCACTTGCCTGCTTACCATGGAGACAATAGAGAGCATGCGATCTGATTTCCAAAAATAAAAAGATTATTCATACTAGCAAAGAACATGCCACATGCAAGTTGAGATCTTCCGCCAAGAAGCTAAATAGCACTCTCCAACCAGAGAAATTGGAGCCATTGTCTTGTCGTCACGGGAGGGATCCAGCACGTACCGGAGGGGGCTACGCCGACTCGGTTTGCAGCGGGACGAGCGGCGGCTAGTACTGCGACCCCAAGCACGGCGAAGGACAAGACCAAGGGCATCACTTGGTGCATCATTGATGCATGTTCACCTTCCCGAGGATCAAGACACTTTCACTTGGGGTGTCACAATATTAGGTTAAAAAAATGAGACCACCAGGACTAGCCCTTGGTAGCATATTTTTATACGAGAAGTGCTCCTTAGTGAGAAAACCAGTAATTCGTCCCTGACGGGGATAGAACTCAGGCTGTTGAGCATGCTCACCCGTGACTCCAACCACTGGGCCTCTACACGGTTCTCACAATATTAGGTAAAGATAACCTTGCTAGGAGAAATTGGCAGTAGATAATAAATGTTATTTTTGTGACGCTGTGGAAACAATACAAGTTATACAACACCTATTTATCTCTTGTCTTTTCGCCCGCCTTAGTTGGCGTCTTGTTCGTTTAACTTTTAATATATCACCTAATATCATGAATCTGTTTAAGAATTGGTTGAATGGATTTGATAAAAAAAATCAAAATTCTTATTCGAGCAAAAGTTTGTACTTTGCTTTGAGCAATATGGTATGTTTCAAATGATTATTTTTAATATAAGTGTTCCTCTTTTTCACAGTTTATCCCTTTTTCTACCGTTTATTCGGGATTTATTCCACCGGTGGGCTGGTGGGTGAACAAAAAACTTACATATTCATGCATAGGTTTTACATGTTTCTCATTTTTGTCGGTTGATCTATGTATCCACTTTAATTTATGTGATACTTGAGTTTAAGCACTTTCAACTCAATTGATAAGATAAATCTAACTATATGCATTAATCTGTGTAGAGACCGGGCTTCACCTTTTTTAAGGAAAAACCTACCAACGGTATACCTCTAGGTCATAAACCAATACGAAGCCTAACAACTACCTTCAAAACTGGCGAACATATCATTCGCATACGCTCCTTCATGTGGAGTATAGTACTCCTGGTAAAGCCAGTTTAAAAATCCCCACTCTAAAACTGATCAAAATCCCCACACCGGGGTTAAATAGGCTGGTTGCAGCTCATCGTGGGCAATATCCACGTCTGGGATGGCCCATACAAGGACGACGCCAACGCCTCGGGTTGAGGCTTCCGGCTGGTGCCAGGAGGTCTGGAAGAGCGACGTAGTGCAGCGAAAGCTCGCCGAACATGCTCTCCCAGCGCGTGGAGACGCTGCTAGCGGCTGGCCTGGCTCTTCGGCAAACCTGTATACGAAGTATGGACCTGGCGAATTTAGCAGCCAGGAATAATTCTTGGGCGGACACGCAAACTTTCTTCACATATCATCTTCAGTGAAATTTAGCTCACAAATGACGTCGGGAGAGGAGAGCTGAGTGACAACGACGGGTGGGCACGTGGCCGTAGCCGTGGCCGCAGTAGATATATAGTGTAACTTGCAGTTTATGATAATAGATGCAAATGACAAAATTACTAAAAAAAAAAATCCACGATGATAGTGCTTTAACCTTAAGAATTCTTACAGTTTTGCCCCGGAATAACTAATAAAAGCTCAATGGGAATTGACTAAGACACCGTCATTTGTTTCTCTGAATAAGCAGTTCAAACAATCATCTTCCTTCAAGCTAGAATTAAATTAAATCTTCATCTTCTGCTAAAATTTTATTCGCGCATCAGCAACCTCACATCTGATACTTCCACACCTCCACCTGAAAAAATAGTCAACTTAGATCAGTAGTGAAAAACTTGAATATTCATGTTAATCAACTGTGCAGTTATACTAGGCAAAATTTGCTCTCTCTGTATACATAAACTAATCAAGTAAGATCACACGGAAATACTAAGAAAATATCTAATATGTCTGTGACTATTGAAAGAGGACAGCATGCAAAACTTTAGAAATACCGAAATGCCTGGTTTTCTTTTCCGAAATGGGGAGCTACCCCAACCTCTGCATTAATTCGATGCACACGGCTTTTATATTAAAGCAAGGTTCATAGAGTATAAGATTAGGACATCCGAAAAAAAACTGGGGTGCAACATTACTCAATTTATAATGGTCGCTTGTTATGTAGCATGCCCTTAAAACATGTGAAATACAAACAAAGATACTGCACAAACCTATGAACCTTAAATCTTGATATCAGAAATCACTTTCAAGTTTGAAATCAGGAAGCCTAGCTAGTATGAACATTACGAGGGAGAAATCACCAGAACTCATCTTTCTAAGAATTGTTTTTGACCTAAGAGTTTCGTTTTTCATAAAAAGGTTACATCTTCTACAGTTAAGTAATTAGATTTTCAATCTAAATAATAATACTTAGATTTTCTTAGTCCAGGCAGCAGGAAAATAAGCTGCATGCATGCAGCCTCCGTAGATTTTCACTGTCATCTGAAACTCTAACAGCCATGGAGTATTAGAAAAACAAGCTGCTTCGCCAATTTTCGATGTGAAAATTCTACTTGAAGAGTAAATATGCATGCAGGCACATGCGTGCTGCCTTTATACTGTAGCTTGATGATTAGACACATAATGTAAGATCTGTATTATTTAGCTACGAAAAGAGCCACATTTTTTATCTCTATAATTTTACCCACAATGAGGTCTGCAAGGTCAATTTTTTTTTTGGTAATACTCAGAGAAATTGCTGCTGACATCCATTATAAGGGTCTGTACATGTAAGAAATTTATGTTGCCCTAGATATATCAGTTCTTCAACGCCTAGGGCACTTGTATGCAACTGAAGAACAAGTGAAATGGCTCAAAACAATCAAACAAATAATCTCTCGGTTCCTCTAGGTATGTATTTGCTCATCCACAATGAGCACAAACAATTTAAATACTTGCTACATCTTAGAAAGGCTTGATTAACCCATTTATATTTTTACTGAATATCACCCTACAATGAGGTAGCTGTTTTGAAATGATACTGATCTTGATCGCCTAATGGAGAATATTTTAAAATTGTGACTTCTGTATACCAGGAAATGAATATAAAGATGTACAATTTAATTTATCGGTTAGTTAAGCATGAGTCTCAAAAGTAGTTAGTATTGTTTCGTTTTTTACTTTAATGTTCACTAGTACATATACAACTAAGTTTCGTACATCACCGATCAATATTTTTTAACCGATTACACTCCAAGCTGGAATGTGCTTGCAAGCACGCATGTAGACACATTGTCATCAAACAGACACTTTCAGTGGCTTTAATCAATACAATACAGCTACTGCAAAACATTTGTGACATAGACCTTTTTTTTTTAAACCTACCTTATTAGCCCTACGGCAACTTTGCATGTCTAGATATTAGTTAAGATGAAACTATTTCCCATTAAGTTAGAGAAATATATTTAAATCATGTAAGGTAATACCAAAAACCTGGCCTGGCTTGGTTATTGCAAGTATAACAAGCGAGCCATTTTATTTATACAATGGAAAAACAACACTACAAAGATATAGTACAAATTTATTTACTTTATTCACATGAAAATATAAGTTTCCAAAGCTAATTTATAAAGTTTTCTTACCTCTCTCTCTATCTATCAATCAATCAATCTATCTATCTCTCTCTGTATTTGAAACGAATCTTGGTCATATTATACATAAATACATCATGACTGTACTTGTGTTTTGTGCACCTCCTCTCATTTAAATCTAATAAAAAAACTGTTCCATAGATAAGTGGCCGCTTATTGCCAATAAAATTGAGGAGAGCAAGGCGCAAATTGTATGTTTCCAGGAGACTAAAAGGAAGCATTTTGATCTCTCTTATTTGCACAATGTTTTCCCTCGACGATTTGATAGTTTCTGCTACTTGCCATCTGTGGGTAGATCTGGGGGACTGTTGACTGTCTGGTGCAGCAACAAATTCACTGGGGAATTAAATTTTCAGAATGAATTTGCATTATCTGTGGAGTTTGTGTCTACCCAAACTGAAGAGGTGTTTGTGATCACTAATATTTATGCTCCTTGCCAACATGATCGTAAGCCGAGATTCTTGTCCTGGTTCCAAGATATTGTGATGGCACCTGAAATTAATTGGCTAATTGTTGGTGACTTTAACCTCATTCGCACCCTGGAAGATAGAAACAAACCAGGTGCCAACTTACAAGAAATTTTCAGTTCAATGAGGCTATTTCCCACCTTGGTTTGCAAGAAATCCCCTTAAAGGGAAGAAGATACACTTGGAGTAATATGCAACAGTCTCCCCTGTTAGAACGACTGGATTGGTTTTTTACCTCTCAAGTTTGGAATCTAACATATCCATTGACTGTGGCTCATCCTTTGGCTATGACTACCTCTGATCATGTGCCCTGCGTAATTTCCATTCAGTCTTCAGTTCCCAAGGCCGCTGTTTTTTGCTTCGAAAATTACTGGCTAGAATATGCAGATTTTCTTCCCTTTGTTACTGATATTTGGCGCAATTCCATTTATTATGCTGATGCTGCGAAGCGGATTGTGGCCAAACTAAAAATTCTGCGGAATGCTCTTAAGAAATGGGCTAGAAAACACAGAAACATTAAGGAATATACTGAAAGGGTAAATCAGGTCATTTGTCTGCTGGATTATGCAGAAAATGTCAGAGATCTGTCAGTTGGAGAGTGGCAGCTCAGAGCACAGTTAAAAGAGCTACAATCTAGCCTGTTACACAAGCAGAAAACCTACTGGAAACAGAGAGGGAAAATTAAATGGGTTAAACTTGGGGATGAGTGCTCTCAGTTCTTTCACTCTCTAGCATCCTCCCAGCATCGAAGAAACCAAATTTCTAGCCTAACGACTGCTGAGGGTCTGATTTGTACTGAACATGCCGAGAAGGCACATATGTTGCTTGAAGCCTTTAAGGACATACTTGGGCAATCAGAGCCACATGAAATGCTATTTGATCTAAATACTCTGATTCAGCCACATCCAGGGTTAGAGGAGCTTGAAAGCCCATTTACTCATGATGAAATAGATGAGGTTGTTAAGAACTTGCCAAACAACAAGTCCCCTGGGCCGGATGGTTTTACATGTGAATTCTTTAAGAAATGCTGGCCAGTTATTAAGCAGGATATGTATGACCTCCGCGAGCAGTTTCATCATGGCACTCTGAACATCCAAAGCATCAACTCCTCTTTTATCACTTTGGTCCCAAAGAAGGATGTACCTACTGGTGTCAATGATTTTAGGCCCATTTCCCTGCTGAATTGTGTTCTTAAAATTCTCACCAAGATCTTGGCAAACAGGATGAGAACTGTCATTTTGGAACTAGTGCACAAAAATCAATATGGCTTCATCAAAACTAGAACCATTCAGGATTGCCTTGCCTGGGGGTTTGAATATATCCATCTTTGCCATCAGTCCAAGAAGCTCATTGTCCTTGTTAAGCTGGATTTCGAAAAGGCCTTTGATAAAGTTGAGCACTCTGTTATTCTGGATATTCTTAAACATAAAGGCTTTGGACATAAATTCTGTGGATGGGTACATTCCCTTTTTTCCAATGCTACATCTTCTGTGCTCCTTAGTGGTGTCCCTGGCAACAAGTTTCTCTGTAGGAGAGGAGTTCGACAAGGCGACCCTCTATCCCCTACCCTTTTTGTTCTCACTGGGGATCTGCTCCAATCTGTCCTTAATGATGCCCTAGCCAATGGTCTACTTCAGTTGCCTCTGCCTGTTGCCTTCACACCAGATTTTCCAGTGATACAGTATGCTGATGATACACTGCTAGTCCTTCCGGCGGATTGTGTGCAACTTTATCGGCTGAAATTCATCCTTGACGAATTTGCCATCTCGACTGGATTAAAGGTGAACTACAACAAATCTAATATGTATCCGATCAATGTGCCGGAGCACATCATGCCTAGTCTGATTGAGGCGTTCAACTGTCAACTTGGCACTTTTCCGTTCACTTATCCGTGTGTCCCAATGGGAACCTCCAAGCCCAAAATGGAACATATGATGCACTTGGTCACGCGTGTTGGCAGACGTTTACAGACATGCTCTGATTTTCTAACCTCTGCTGGTCGGTTGGAAATGGTGAACTCGGTGTTCTCTTCCTTGCCCATCTTCTACCTTAGCACACTGAAGCTATATGCAGGCATTTTGGTCCAGGTTGATAAATATAGAAGGCACTGTTTATGGAGGAAGAAAGGCTTGGAGAATAAAAATCCTCCCCTAGCTGCTTGGTCGACTATTTGCAAACCCAAAGATAAAGGTGGGCTAGGGGTTATTAATTTGTATGATCAAAACAAGTGTCTGCTTATGAAACACCTGGATAAGTTCTTCAATCATGCAGATCAGTCATGGGTTCACCTGGTTTGGGAGAAATACTATCAGCATGGTTTGCCACCTGCCAAGACGGTGGACTGTTCTTTCTGGTGGCGGGACTGTCTCAAGTGCCTCCCGGATTACAAAGAAATGGCAATTTGCCAGCTTGGGGTTGGGAACACCATACTGCTCTGGGATGATAAATGGTCCACTCATAATCTCTCGGATGTTTTCCCTCACTTAAGTTCCTTTGCTATAAACACTGCCTGTTCAGTCCAACATGCCAAGGATTGTACATCTCTCTTGGATCTATTCCAGCTGCCCCTTTCTGAAGAAGCATTTGAGGAATTCCACGAGTTTGTGAATTTGCTTGACCGCAACACTCAGGCGGAAAAGGATGTTTGGAAGTATAAATGGGGGGCTCAGTTCTCTGTTAAGAAGGCATACAACACCATGCAAGATGGCCCTGCCCCTCATCCTGCCTTCTCTTGGCTATGGAAATCGTGCTGTCAGAAAAAACACAAGGTATTTTGTTGGCTGCTCCTAATTGATCGCCTAAACACGAGAGAGATGCTGCAAAGGAAAACTTTCTTCCTTCCAGACTATACTTGTGTAATGTGCAATGCTAGGGTGTTGGAAACACGGGATCACTTGTTTTTCCACTGCCCTTTTGCCAAAGCCTGCTGGAATTTCTTGGCTCCCTCTGCAGATCTGAGCGACCAGCTCAGCCTGGACTGCATCTCGACCCTTAAAGGCAGCTTACATAAGCTCTTCTTTATGGAAATCATCTTGATGGGATCTTGGGTGATCTGGAAAGTGAGGAATGCGTTCATCTTCGACAATCGACAGCCCAGTCTTTATCGTAGCAAGGCTATCTTCAAGGAGGAAATGAGTCTGCTGAAACACCGTGCAACTCGGAAAGCTTACAGTGATTTTGCGGTCTGGGTAGATAGTTTTATTTGAACTCTTTGTTAGACTCTTTTTTCTTTTGCTGTTTGGTACAGCTCTCTTGTACCTCAAATTTTTGTAAAATCAATAAATTAAATAGTACGAAAGTACTGTAATTTTCCAAAAAAAAAAGATAAGATATAATGCAACAAAAGTGTAAATTTTGTTGAGACCAATTTAGGTGAACTAAAGATCATTTTAACTGTTGTTAGCACTGGTCACAAAATTGTACCAGGCTAGGTGTGCGTACTATGGAACCCCATTTTGAATATGCCAATAGATGCACAACCACAAAGTACTGTTAGCATGTATGGTCTATCCTCTAGGACAGTTGAGCTACTTGCATGTAAGATCTAGAACATAGGCCAGGCACATTGGATTAGTAGTATCACATCAATATAGATAGATATTACATGCGGTGAGTATAATTTAAAAGCTGGTCCAGAAGAACTGTTTTATAAGACATATATATGTATGACGTGTCTTGGAAATATGCTGAAAGTGAAAAACTTATCATTACAATTATATAAAAATTAAATAGTTAACTCTGATTTCTTAAAGATGAGTAACTTAACTTACTCCTGGGAAGTAAAACAAGTATTAAGGTACTGCAGTTTCAATCTTCCATTGTAGCTTACTAGAAAAGAGCAAAATCAACACTAATTTTATTCAAGTTAAATAATGCGTTATCCGTGTCTTTAAATAAAATCAGTCATCCATGCAACTGAAACAATATAAACAAATTTCAGGCAGAAAGACATGATGTATTCTTTTTCGTTTGTATATAGTTTATCTACCTCTGATCAATCGATGGGCTCGAGGGACTTCAGAGACAGCTTAGCCTGCTTGTCGGCTTGCCCGCTGCCAGTAAGCTCTATGGAGGGATCAGCCTGTGCTGAAGCTTCAGGCTCCGGTGCAGGTGCATTTGCGAAAGCTTCAATCTCATCAGCCTCGCTTTCGCGGATCATCACCATGGGATTTGACCGAGGGAGGCCCTGATCTGGAAAAGCCAAGTTGATAAAGTTCAAACTATATACCAATTCATATAGGTATGTGAGAAATTATACCGTGCATATTCAAAATAGCTTGCATAATGAACATGTATGCCGTTTTCTTGTACATAAATAATGTTTACTCTATTTGTAACATCATTTGCACTCTTGCTGATGTTGTTCCTCCGTTTTCTTTTTTTTTCAGATTGACACGTATTTTCATCAAGCATATGTTTGTTATTGGTTTCAAAAAATTTATTCAATCTATAAGAGAACGGATACTTAAACTGGTTTCTCTTACGTAATAAGGAAGATGCCTTAACCTAGTGTAACACTCCTCTGGTACAAGTGCAACAGATCTAGGGCAGTGAAGCGCTCGAGCACATATCTACACCAGATCTTGGAGAAATGGGCAACTAGACTCTAGAACTAAAACCAACGAACACATGAGATGGAAGCCGCCACAAAATTGGCAGTACAAGCGAATTTAGAAGGGCTCAGATTAAATTGTTCTCGGTGGTCAAGATGAGCGGCACGTCACAAGGCATACATTATACTGTTTTTTAGACGAATTTAACATACATTATTGTTCTTTAGATGAGTAATTTTGCAGGTTTTGAGAGGCTTATATACCAGCTATATTATTCTCAGGGGTGAGGGCGACCAAGTTATTCATGCTTGTGGATGAGCACTCCCTCATAGACAGGGTTGCAAGATCAGCACAGATTGTTTCCCTTGCTTTCTCTTTCAGTAGCAGCTTTATCTGCAGCAAAGAAAAACACTTGTTAGAGATGTACCTTAGTCACTTATGAGTTATCAACGAAACAGAAACATGTATACCTTCTGCTTCGTTGGAAGCCTGAGGCCGCCGCCGCGGCCGCGGCCGCGCGTGGACCTGCCACCGGATCTGCCACCACGGCCTGGCATGCTCTCGCCTCCAGACCTGCCACCACGGCCTGGCATGATGTTGCCTCCAGACCTGCCAGATATGGTGTCGCCTCCAGACCTGCCACCACGGCTTGGCATGGTGCCGCCTCCAGACCATCCACCGCGGCCAGAGATACCTCCAGACCGGCCACCACGGCCGGGCATGCTGTCGCCTCCAGACCTTCCACCGCGGCCAGATATGGTGTCGCCTACAGACCTGCCACCACGGCCTGGCATGCTGTCTCCTCCAGACCTTCCACCGCTGCCGGATATGGTGTCGCCTCCGGACCTGCCACCACGGCCGGATCTACCGCCCGCCCGGCGCCCGCGAAGGGATCTGCTGGGGCTGATGTTTGGGGCTTCCAGAGCTAATACGGCCATGCCGGGAGGCGGCATAGGTGGCCTGGAGCCGCTTTGCACCATGTTCTTGGCTGGGGACGAATTCTCCGGCTCCTTTCTCTTATGCATGGCAGGAGAAACTAGTTTCCTCTCAAGAAAAATGGTTGATCTGGTGCAAGGAGGGAGGTGCTTATATATATGCTGGATGGTGCACAGCTGTTGTTGAGCTGAATGGGGTGGCTTTGCTGTAGCACCAACGGGATACGCTACTCGGGACTGCTTCTACAACATGTTTCTTTCCTCTTTTGGTCAAGTTGCATCTTGTCCCTTGGTTCACTCCTCAGATTAGAAAGTTAGATGGGTGAATTACTGGATGGGCTGGCACATAATAAATGCGGTAAATTCCAAATCTCAAATTAGGAAATTAACCTCGTGATGGAAATCTTTGCACATTTAGCTAGATCTTGCAATTTATGTTCGGCTGTATAAACGTTTTGGTTTCTTTCTTTTTCTGGAGACGAATTAATAATCAGAAGAATATCTGGCTATGGTTCTCGCTAGATCTAGACTAATATTCTACATTAATACAGGGAGCACTTAATGAAAAAAAAAATCCCTACTACCAAATGATATTTCACCCCACAAACTAATTGCCTTATCATCGAAGGGTAAAACTGTATTTTCTTAAGTTTTGATTGACCTCAATTTTTTAACCTACCTGTGATTTTGTAGGACCCCATCTAAATTTGTTGTCGCCTCATTTATCCCTAAATGTAGTCGCCACATTGTCACTGGACTGATCCCATTCAAGATTAATCCTACAACGGTTGTCCATACATATATCCATACAAAGTGTAGTTAACACTTGCATATTCTACAATTTGTGGTTGTATAAACATTTTGGTTTCTTTCTTTTTTATGGAGACGAATTAATAATCAGAAGAATATCTGGCTATGGTTCTCGCTAGATCGAGACATATATTCTACATTAATATAGGGAGCACTTGATGAAAAAAAAATCTCCCTACTACCAAATGATATTTCACCCCACAAACGAATTGCCTTATCATCAAAGGGTAAAACTGTATTTTCTTAAGTTTTGAGTGACCTCAATTTTTTTAAACCTACTTGTGATTTTGTACAACTCCATCTAAATTTGTTGTCGCCTCATTTATCCCTAAATGTAGTCGCCACATTGTCGCTGGACCGATCCCATTCAATATTAATCCTACAACGTTTGTCCATACAAATATCCATTCAAAGTGTAGCTAACACTTGCATATTCTACAATTTTTGGTTGTATAAACGTTTTGGTTTCTTTCTTTTTATGGAGACGAATTAATAATCAAAAGAATATCTGGCTATGGTTCTCGCTAGATCTAGACATATATTCTACATTAATATAGGGATCACTTAATTAAAAAATCTCCCTACTACCAAATGATATTTCACCCCACAAATCATCGAAGAATAAAACTGTATTTTCTTAAGTTTTGAGTGACCTCAATTTTTTTAACCTATCTGTGATTTTGTAGAACTCCATCTAATTTTTTTGTCGCCTCGTTTACCCCTAAATGTAGTCGCCACAATTTCGTTGGACTGATCCCATTCAAGATTGATCCTACAACGGTTGGCCATACAAATATCCATCCAAAGTGTACCTAACACTTGCATATTTCAGGAGTCGGGGGGGGGGGGGGGGGGGGGGGGGGGGGGAGGTGTAGTCTTTTAGACATATATGATCTTGCACTGGACGTGTAATCTAGCACTAAAAGTTTGTCTAAATATATCCGATGTAGCGACAATTAATATGAATCGGATATAGTATTACAAATGTCGTGATTGTTCACCCTAAGTTAGGATCGAACCCTCCATAAGACTCATAGTCACATTATTTTCTATCATCCTTGTTAGTAAATAAAGCGGACTTGAAGTTGTTTTTCATCCTCGAAATGACTTACTACCTCCAGTCTGATTTAAATGTCGTGCAAAGAGTACTACGCCTGTATAAAATCCTTCACAACTAGCAACAATAATTATGGATCGGAGGGGCATATTCTTTTTTCAAAACAAAAGTGAGCAGTGGGACACACTAGACCCCATTTGTAGTTTAACCCTGAAAAATAAAACAACAATCATGTTGAACCGGTTCAGCTGACGTTTTGATCTTAGAATATCATGTTGATGCAATGTCATTTCATGTTGTCCTTATGTTTTAGATGGTTGATACATATATCAACCCTGTGTGACCCATGATGTAATCCTCTGTAAGACGTGAACTTCAATAAATTCAATAAAAGCCGCATGCATCAATCGATGCAGAGGATGGGGCGACCCCTTAAAAAAAACGTGTTTCCCTAGACCTGTGGACAGCTCATCATGCTTGCGACATCCTGATCGCTGAACGCTGTCAGGCCGGAACACACTCGCCTGAACCAAATTCGCTCCTTTTTCTTACTGCAAAATAACCCGCTGAAAGTCTAATGAAAACACCGGTCACAAAAGGCAATAGAATACACAATTTTAGGTGTATATTTCTGAGGATTCCTCAGCCGTGTTGCACACAAAAATTTATTCACTCTGCAAGTCATGAATATCACGCATATATTCCAAAACAAAAATCACCACAAGTCTTCAGAACGAGTTTTGGCAGCATCTCTACGAAACATGTTGGTGGCATGCACACGGAGCAATGTATTACCGTACCTAATTCCTCGCGGTTAGGAGACCTGCATATAACACGGGCCTAAACCCCAATCGCCCAAACCGCTGCAGGGAAAGAAGCCACCTCGAATCATCGTCATGGGTCAAGCTGTCTCCGCCGGTTCCTCCATCAGCAACAGCAGCGGCGGATCACAGCCGCCTTCGCCGCCGCTTCCTCAGGCTAGCACCACCATAACGGCAAAGAGCCAGGACGCAGAGCTCGTCCGACTCTTCAACAGCATCGACGCCGACCACGACGGCCGCATCTCTACCTCCGAGATTCAGCAGCTGTGCGGGAACACGGACACGGAGGCGGAGGAGATGGTCGCCGCGGTGGATAGCGATGGGGACGGGTTCATCAGCATCGAGGAGTTCAAGGCGCTGATGGAGGACGATGATTTGGACGCGCTGCGCAGCGCCTTCACCGTGTACGACGAGAACGGGGACGGGATGATCACCGCAGAGGAACTGTGCAGAGGGCTGCGCCGGGTACGCGGCGAGGAGAACCGGACGGTCGAGGAGTGCTCCGAGATGATCGCCGCGGTTGACAAGGACGGCGACGGCTGTGGGCGTAAGCCATGTCAGGCAGTTAGCAGGTCCAGGTGAATCAGGCTGTTGGCGAGCGCGTCATGCGCGGCCAGACTGAGCGGATCAAGCAGCTGAGCGAGAGTGCATGTAGGTCGTGCTGTGCGTGCATGCAGCTAGTGCTGTTAGTGGCAGCAGGGTTAGTTGGATTAGTGGAACAGGTGCGTGGGTGCGTGTATGAGCACCGGCCGGTGTGGCATCGTGTGTGCGTTGCTGCGGCTATATAAGCCATGCGTGTAATCTACGTAAGTACCGCGAGTTTAAGGAGCAAAGTATTCGGGTGTTCGTGCGCCCGCAGCGGCGCTCCGTGCGCCGGCCGGCAAATATCTTGTGTCTTCACTCCGGTCACCGTCTCCCACCTCATGTTCTTGTCAGTGCGAGAGTCGAGAGGTCCAAGAGGAGAGGTTGCAGCTTAGGGCTGCACCAACAACGGCCTCGTCTCCTTCGACGAGTTCAAGGCCATGATGGCGACCAACAGTCCGTGATCGATCCGTTCGTCGTCCTGTCTAAGCAACCTCCAGATCATTCGTCGATGCGCGTACGAAGCAACTGCAATTTACCCAAAAGTGTAAAGAGGTAGGAATTATAAATTCGGGTTTTGACGTGATCTTGTGTAAAAATCTGGAAGCGATGATACGGTGTTGCGAATTTCTGCAAATCTTTTGGATGCGTCTGCATGCAAACTGTTTGGACGTCTCGAGTGTTGTTTATTCATACACGTTACTTGCAGGAAGTTCTTTCGTAACATGATTTAAATTCAATTTTGATGGCATTTCAAATGATATTGACGGACAAAAAACAATATTCGAGTGACGACGTCGTTGTTGATTATGTCGGTGGCCATTGCGCCAACCCCACCCCCGCCACTTAAAAATAGGTTGTTTCTCCTCGAGTTTAGATGCTCCCATGACGTCCCTAGGGCTAGAATCTCTGTTTGAGACATGTTTTGGAGCGTGCTTTCTCTCATTCGCACCCATAGTCTAGTTCTTGTGTTCGTAAGCGATTTCCTCTCATTTTTCTACACTGACTTAGGCGGTCAAGGGGCTCTCAACCATGGTTGGTTGTGAGGTGGGAGAGGTCGCCGAGATCCGATTATAATCGGGGCGATAAGACGTACCCGGTTCGGTGATTGTCATGAAGGTGCTATC
This sequence comes from Poa pratensis, assembly GCA_947311845.1. Taxonomy (NCBI): domain Eukaryota; kingdom Viridiplantae; phylum Streptophyta; class Magnoliopsida; order Poales; family Poaceae; genus Poa; species Poa pratensis. Next base: position 19,320,033 of record CAMZMU010000119.1, on the reverse strand, counting down.
TCCATCTACATTGCATACCAGCATGATCGCGTCGGCCCTACGCTCAGCTTGAGGAAACCCTAAATATGTATTTTGGATCAAAAGCTGGCAAGGAATGGATGCTACATAGTCCTTATCATGGTGGGCACGACATTTTGATTCATAGGAGAAAATAATTCTATTGGGAAACCACAAAAATGTAAGGAAATCTGAAAAGAAAATCAGGAGTTCACCACTTTCTATGTGTCCACGTTAATCCCGTGAAAATGATATTTTTCATAAGTTGTGTGAAAAATACAGTGGAACACTAGAATTTTTTCTATTAACATCAAGGGTGGAGCTACGTATAGGTTAGAGGGACGCACCAAGCCCAAAAACTTTTGGCCTGTAGATAGCTCACACCTCCTCCCCACACCTAATTTTGGTCCAAACACTATAATTCTAAGTTCTAATAACAACACAACCATTTGCCCTCGGTCAGCACGAGCGCTGCTAACCGAAAACCTGTGCCGAGCGGAATCAGCTCCGTCTGTGCGCCAGCCTTCCTGGGCCGCGACGCACCCACAACCCCCGATATGTCTTCCTATCGCCTTTTTCTTTCTCTCTGTCCGATTCCCTCCACCTCCATTGCTGGCACCGGCCTAACCGTCTGCTCCCGGCCCCGTGCTCGGAGCCACTAATGCACCGCCTCCGCGCCCCGCCTTGCTCGAGTCACCACCTCTGTTGGTCTGACGCCCCGACCGGCCATCCCTCTAAATCCGCCCACCCCCACCCTAACCCTAACTTGGTCGTTTGAGCACGGCCGACATCGAGCTCCCTACCCGAAGCTGCACCCTTGTTAAGTTTCTTCCTCGCCTTCGCCGGCGATGCCGCGAGGGGGGGGGGGGGGGGGGGGGTGCGGGGTAACCGCAAACCTGACCGTCAACTAGGGATTGCCTCGTCAGCCCAAGCTCCGAAAGTAACTTTATTTTGATCAGGAGATGAACATCCGTTTTTTTTCTGACATTTTAAAATGACCTTGAATTGATCTTGAATCGAACGGCCCAACGGAAAATCTCCAGCAATGCGAGAAAACACCCTCGTGCTTATCGGGAGCTCATTCTCAGCCCCTCCGCCTCCAACCTGCTGCGCGCGCGCCTCTGCCCACCTCCGCTCCGCCCACATGGCCGCCGCGGGGGCGACGCCGACGGCGGCGAGGAAGGCCCTCCTCTCCACGACCTCCACCCTCCTCTCTTCCTCACTCGCGCGCGGCCGCCGCAGCCTCTCCTGCTCCGCCGCGTCGGCCACCGCCCCGCGCATCGCGCGCCAGCCGCCTGACCTGCTCCGGTGGGTGCAGCGCGAGGGAGGGTTCGTGCACCCAGCGCTCCGCGTGGCCGATCACCCCGAGTACGGTCTCGGCGTGTCCGCCGCGGCGGCCGACGGCGTTATCCCCCTGGAGCCGTCCTCATCGATCTCCCTGGCCGCATCCCTCTACGACTCCGCCGCCCCGCCGATGCTGCGGACTCGGTGCTGATGCAGCTCACCGACAAAGTCCCCGGTAAGGGCTCATCTGGCTCAGTTAATTGGTTCGTTATATTCTAGTAGAAATAATGTGGTAACTCATGTTCATTTGTGGAAATTCATTGGAGTATTATTAACTTTTGGAATAGACATTTCAAAACAAACCGTTCCCATCTCTATTTGTTGAACTAGCCAAACATCCCAAGTAGTGAATGTGCATCAGGTTCTACTAGCTTTTTATTCTACAGGGCTGGAGGGGTTTGTCCCAACCCGTTTTTGAACACCCCTGAATAGCCTACAAGAAACAAAGATAATGCATTCATCATCAACACTGTCTATTTTCTTTACCTAAAAAAAGGCATAGCGTTGATGATGAATGCATTTATTTGCTTCCTGTAGGTTGTACCCTACAATTCAACAATAGGCCAAATTATGTTCTGAACTGTTGATGTTTGCTGCTGGAAGGTGCAAGTTGTCGATATGAAAATTCATGGTTGATGAAACTGATTAAGATCCATCTTAACGTTGTACTCTGTAGACTATAATGTGGGATCGAGAAGATTGCAGTCCTCGTAATTAGTACTCCCTCCGTTCCAAATTATAAGATATTTTGGTCACTTCAATGCGGACTAAATAGTGACTGAATGAGTGAATCGACACAATAAAATACGTCTAGATACGTATGAATCAAGAAAAAGCTAAACATACTTATATTTAGGAACGAACGTAGTGTGCTGTTATGATTAAATTGATATGATGCTTTCAGTTAGAAACTATAGGCCACTTAGCTAAAATGTGAAAAAGCAGAGTTAGTGAATATCATATCACTTACACGCATCACTCATTATTTTCTAAAGACTCCAGTTTGACACACACAAAAACTACTTTAGAGAAGGAAGGGAAGTTATAAGGAAGCCTTCATCATTTTGTTGGTATAAACGGTGGGATGTTGGATGGAATAAAATGAAGCAAACCACACTTGAACTAAGAAAAAATAGATGAAATGGATTCTAGCTAATGTGGTACTCTTCACTGAGAAAGCCTAATAAAGGATGATGGTGTCAATCCTGCAAGGCCTCAGTCCGTAGGCATATAGGACATAATGGTTGCGACTTATGCAGAGGATCCTCCCGGCTGGGAAGGCAACCACTTCCCCATGGTGCCTCACGAGCATGTGAGCTGCTTCTGAGGCCAACCGTTGAAGGTGGAGACCCGCAGCAGCTTTCCTGTGCAAGGTCACTCACTAGAAATGTCATAATAGATATAAACAGAGGTATGACCCTTTGGTAAATTCCTCTTGGCATGGCTAGTTCAGTGGAAGGGTGTCAGTCTCTCCCATGCCACCAGTGATCGCCTCAAGCCTTGCAGCCTCCGTCACTAACTCCTTATGTATCTCAGCGAGCTCCTTGTTCTTGCGGAAAGTCGCGAGATCAGCAAGACGCCCCTCCAGGCACAGATGGTTGCTTTGAAGGTGGCAAGCCCATAAGTGATCTCTGTGCAGGGTGCCTCAAGCTTCTCAAGCTATCAGCGTGCTGGCTCAGCTGTCTGAGCTGCTTGGTGGCCCGCTTTTTCCGAACTGCTCGCCTTTCTTTGGCGAGCCACCGGTGACAAGTCAGAGATGAGGATCTGCAACTAGGTAAAATGATTCCCTTTGTACACCGGGGTACATGACGCTACTGCACTATCACCTGAATGGTGTACTTCTCGTCTATGTGTTGTGCCTTCAACGTGTTGTGCCTTCAACCCGTCCTGGGTCTCCATGTGACTCGAGGGAAGGTGCTTATTGCACTCTATGCCAATGTGCAAACTCTTCCCATTTTGTGCATATTTAATTGTGTGAGCTTGGACTCATGTTTCCTTTGTTAAATTGTTCTATAACCCATTCTTCTGTATAACTGATGTTGGCTTGTGGTTAAATAGCTGCATGATGGAAAAATTCATCTGCTCAAGCTCTAATGCTACCTTTGTTTTCTATTCTTTATTGGCTTTTGAGAGAATAATTTCATTCTGCAAAGTTAGTCAAAATGGCAATTGTTAAGTAGTAAATCCAATCATTTGGGAAGCATGTGACAGAGGAACTGTGGGCGATGAGACTGGGCTTGAGGCTGCTTCAAGAAAGGACAAAATCCGATTCGTTTTGGTGGCCATATATTGCAAACCTGCCAGAGACTTTTACAGTACCAATCTTCTTCCCAGGGGAAGATATAAAGAACTTACAATATGCTCCTCTCCTCCACCAGGTGTTAAAAGCTATAGCGACCTTTGTAGCTAGTGTATACTTATGGAATTTCCTGTCCTTTTTCTGACTGGTGCTATTGTAGATCAATAAAAGATGCCGCTTCCTTCTTGAGTTTGAGAAAGAGGTAACACAGAAGCTTGAAACTGTGCCCTCAGGAGATCATCCTTTTTGTGGACAAGATGTACACTCATCTTCCCTTGGATGGGCTATGTCAGCAGCGTCTTCACGGCATTCCGCCTCCATGGTGAAATCCCAATGTTGTTGCCTCTTGTTGATATGTGTAACCATAGTTTTAGCCCAAATGCTCGGATTGTCCAGGTTGGAGATGTTGATAGCCCTGATATGTCAGTTAAGGCAAGTGTTGTGCAACATTGCACCTCTAGATTGCTGTTATTGCTCCCTTCAATTGCCGGTTCCTGTTCTTGAGTCAGTCATCATGTCCTTTATGCGCACACTCGCTTCATAAATGTTGATGCAATATCTTGGTACCTTATCTGTGTGTAAAAACATATCAACAGTGCATAACACTCAAGATATATCAAAACATGTCAACATTCCATCATACATTTCTCATTCTGCAGGGATACTCTTGACTGGTATGCTAGCAGTGAGTTCTGACTGTCATGTGTCAGTTGCCTTATTTGGTAGCCTTCACATACAGTTTGTAATGTGGCTATGTTCTATTAAGCATGTTCGTGCTCTTTAAGCTAGTAGGGTAAGTGTGTGGGTGCACATTGGTCATTGTTGAATTCAGTTTGCAGTTATCAGCTTACATTTTATGTATTTGTTCTTGCTCTTTAAGCTAGTAGTGTAGTACTTACAGCAACCATAAGACTGCTGTATGCCCTGTTCCTAGACAATTAATTCCCTTGTTTAGTAATATAATTTTAGCAAAAGTAGCAAACTAATATATATATAATCAACTGATTTATCTGTATGGTGTCTTTACTCGTGGAAGAGGCAAAGTGTTTCTGTCTAACTATCCTTACGGTGTGCTGCAGGTTGTTGCTGAGACGCAAATTGATCAAAATGCTGCAGTTACACTGAACTATGGTTGCTACCCGAACGATTTGTACCTTCTTGATTATGGATTTGTAGTAACATCGAATCCATACGATCAAGTAGAACTGAGATATGATGGTAATCTTCTTGATGCTGCTAGCATGGCAGCAGGAGTTTCCTCACCCAACTTTTCACACCAGCCAAGTGGCAACAGGATATCTTGTCGGAGCTAAATCTACATGGAGAGGGTGCTATTCTGAAGGTTTCACCCACATTCTTGCACTACGATTTATTTATTTTAGTTTTGTGATTTGATTGACTTAAAATCCTTTGGGTGCCTTACCGACCTTGTTATGAAAATTACTCTTGCTTCCAATCATAATGAAAAGACATGCAGAATCCTGCAGGTTCTTGAAAAAAAGGTCTATTGGGTGCAGTATTCGTGTATAAGTATGAACCTGATAGGGTTTGCGATGAAAGTGACTTGTTTTTTTCTTTCAGGTCAGCTTAGGAGGACCAGACATAGTAGATGGGCGCTTAATAGCTGCTCTGAGAGTTCTTGCGGCTGACCCAGAGACTGTTGGTAAGCATGATCTGAAAAGTTTGATGTCACTTGACGAGAAAGCTCCTTTAGGCCCTATGGTTGAAGCCTCAGCGCTCCGGACTGTTCTTGCACTTTGTGCCATTGCTCTCCAACACTTCCACACCAAGATAATGGATGACCAGGCCATCCTAAAAGGAGAACCCCCTCTTACTACTGAGCTGGCAGTCCAGTTTAGATTGCAGAAGAAGCTGATGCTGGTCGATGTAATGCAGAATCTTAGTGGGAGAATCAAGATGCTATCTGCAGAGAAATCCACTGTGTAGGATATCACATTTCGGGATGCGGACAATGCATTATCATTCTGTACTACCTATTACTGGAGATAAAATAAATCCACAATTTTGGTCCTTCACCATTTCCCTGTGTTTTTGTTATCCATGTGTGACGTTATCAGATCGATCAAGAGAGATTTTCAATTATCCTGACATAATTTCTGGAAACTGTCTGTGCGCACAACTCTTGTTGAAACAAATGTCGTATAAAATGCTGTCTTCTTCTTCTACCGAACCGATTCTTCAGGAATTGGACAAATGGTCCAACTGAGCCGCATCGTTCAGACATTTTCAGATAGGAGACGACATCTTCAGGCCAAAGAATGTTGAAAGAAAAGTAGTTAGTTACTAAATCCTGCCTTGTTCTAATGAACCGGTTCTTCAGGAATAGGAGAGATCTTCTAACTGAACCGCATCGTTGAGATACACGTCATCACGCAAATGGCACATCAGACGTGTTGATCGTGCAGAACTCTAATCTAAGGCTCTATTCAGAATCTCTCTTCAGAACTCTAGCATACAAGATCGGTCTGGATCGAAAGAAAACAATGAAAAAAAAGGAAGAGAACTGATAACAACTCAGGCATAAGTATTTACAGGATCATCATCATCAAGAACCATCCAGGCAACAGAAAATCGTCGCCTGGAGAAAGCCCCATCCGAGACGACAAGATAACCAAAGAAAACAAAATCCTAATTACACGAGGCGACGAGCGAGGATGGAGACGAGACAACACGCGTCAACCTCTCTCCCTGCCAGAAAGGAAGGCCAGCTCTAGGAGTCGCCGCCGATGGAGATGGCGGCGGGGCGCCCGACCCTGCCGAGCGGCGACCGGGAGCGCTGCCTGCCGAGGTCCCGGATGACGAGGCGCATGTCGGCCACCTGTTGCTGCTGGTACGTCTCGTGCACCTTCACCTTGTCGCCCTCCTCCTCCTTGATCTTCCTCACCTGGCTGTGCAGCGCCACCCTCACCGCCTGCCGCCGCTGCGCTTCTTGATCGCGAAAGTTCTCCATGGCGAATCAACCTTACACGACTCCCTTACAGAGACGTAGTTGGTTCTTGTTTTTCTTGTGCTTTCTGGATGAGAGGATGACGATCACCGATCAGGCGGATGTACCGTGTCAAACCTTGCGTTGCATGAGGCGGGGTGTATAAATAGCTGTGTTCGTGTGAACGGGGATCACCGGATCAGGGCCTGACCGGTTCCCACACGCGGCGCCGTTATTGCTGGGGAAGACGAGCGGAGGGCAGTCTCTGCCCCGGTTTACCCGATCCGCGCGCGGCAGCAGATAGCTTCGCATATCCATGCGGTTCTTCCTTTCGAGGTCGCTTTCCTCGGCGACCTTTTCCTTCTTATTTTTGCCAAGTACGTGCGCATACATGCATATCCGTCCATCCGTGTGTAAAGGTTGTCGGCGTCGCGAACCTTGCCGTTTGGCGACGGGTATATGGTGTGTCCATGTCTATCCATACGGTCGTCGACCACGCGTCCCGCTTCTATCCAAACGATCTTCTTCTCAGTCCAAATAAAAACAGGGTCTTCTAAAAATGACGAGTACTTCTCCACATTTTTTAACTAAAGAGTATATATTAATATCGTGAAAATATCAATTACACCCAGCCTCTGCAACAACGCAATACCATAAGGTATTACGGATGCACACATCCAAAAAACAATAAGAAGAAGAAAATAAAATAAAAGTCCCGCTACAGAGTTAGAGTCCTTGCAGCATCAGCACAACCACCACCTAGACAATACCTGATATCCAATTTCTCCAAAGCAACGCCTTCAAAAAGGAAACAGTGCACAAGCGCCGTCGTCTCTCGATCGAAGATCTTGGCTTTTCACCCAGGAGACAGTCTCACTCTCAAAACAATATCTTCAACAAAATCATTGCCAGACACAACCAATTAAGACCAGACCTTAGATTTTCACCCTGAAAGGTAGGACTCTAAACTTCACCTCTATTGTCGCCCCCACTTACATACCGCCGTTGCGATTCCTGAAGCTCCAAGCAAGTTCCTCATCGCCACAGAGGTTCCAATCACCATTACTAGTACTCCAATCACTAGTAGGGAAAAGCCTATCGCTAGCAGACGAAATTGGCCTACCGCTGGCGGGCGGGCGCACGCCAGCGATCATTACGCCAGTGGTAAATTTATACCGCTGGCGGACGGCCACGCCAGCGATCATTACGCCAGTGGTAAATTTATACCGCTGGCGGACGGCCGTCCGCCAGCTGTAAGTCTCGTTACCGCTGGCGGGCACAACTGCGGCCTGCTGATGCATGTAAAATGCGTACATGAACTTTGCACTATATCACTCATATTCCAATCATATTTGCATCATATAAGGGTTATACCACTGTTATTTAATGATTTTAGGAAATAAAATAATTGTTTCCTATTTTTATGGAATTAACCCTGCGTAGGCAGAAAATCCTATTTTTTCCTTTTATGTTTCAGGGACCTAAACGTCGTCATAAAAATCTGGAAAAATACAGGCGTCGTTATTTTGGAAAGAGGGAGACATAGGAACGAAGGAATCAAGCAAACGGAGCCCGGAAGGCCAAAAGGGGTGGCCCACGCGGCCACTGTACCTGGCCGCGTGGGGCCCACCAACTTGGCCCTCGAGGCTCCGCAGCCGTCGATCTTTGCTCCACCGCCTTCGTCTTGACCTAAAAACGCCTATAAAAGAAGTCTCATGGCGTTCTCGAAAACAAGCGCCGCCATATCATAGAAACACGAAAACGAAGATCTGAAGCTGCAGATTGGAGGGTGAAAACTCTGGCGGGGCGCTGCCGGGGTGGTCTCCACCTTCTTCAACGACTTCTCCACCGTCTCCATGGTGAAGGGGGAGTAGTCCACCCTCTGGACTATGGGTTTGTGGTGGTAACTTATGTATCTCTCCTCTCTTTGAGCTTCACTAATTAGTACCGTATGAGCTGCTGAACATGATTACGGTCATCTATGTAATTCCTATGGTGGATATTGTGGTATGAGATGATATTTGTTATGCATCTACTGTTGTGTTGGAGTTTTTATGATTTGTCATACTTTGGAGATATTCTATGATGCATGTGATGGTTTGATTTATGCTTAATGCCTTGTCTATCCTTGTCATGAGGTGATTGACACCACCAAGTGTAGATAGATGAGAGAGTTGTGGTCACACACACGAAATATAAATCATTGCACTAGTGTTTAGAATATTGTCCATTAAGAAGTATGATGTATGTGGGTACGGGATGGCCGATGTGACACGGTATAGGTATTGAGTGACACAGTACCGCCCAACATCCTTTATTTGGGGGTAAAAAGAAAGAGTATGATGTGGGAGTGACAACAACCACGCTAGCCTTACGAGGGTGACCTAGCAACACAAATGAATATTTCTTTCAACTATGTGTTTTAGGACATATAACCGTCATAAAAACTACCATTAAAACATGACAATTGTGTGTACTTTATCTATAACATGATAATCACCGTAGATGAGGGAGAAAGGATTAAGTGAACCCATGAACCCATGTCCATTGTTCCTATAAGAGAAAAACTTTGTCTTGTCCTCTTACTTTGAAGAGGATTGGGACACTTTTACATTCTTGTTTTGTTACATTAAATTTCATCCATCAAATCAACCATCTTGTTATTTAAACTTGTTTAGTGCATAATCAACTAAAACTTGTGACACTTTAGTTGTACAGAATAGATAACTTTTCCTTCTTGCTCCTGTGGATCGATACCTTACTTCCACATTGAGAGGTGCTATAGTGATCCCTGCTCTTGGGGGTAATCACCCGCCAGCATTAGATTATACAGCGCTGGCGTGCAGCCTCGGCCGCCAGCGGTACTTATGGCTGGGTGGAGTTCTGGGAACGCTGTCCGCCAGCGGTACCCCTCTGTGTCCGCCATCGGTATATTTTCGTGGTATTTTTGTTTTTTTAAATAATGTATTCCAGAAGTATATCAATATAAATACAGTATATTCAGGTACAACCGACCAAAATGACAATAATACCACATATAGATGACCAAATTGTGATACACAAATACATAAGTTCACTATCACATGCATTACAAACCATAGTATAGTACCAAAATAAGAACCACAATGTGATACACAAATACATAAGTTGTCATACACAAATGCATCACATAAATGATAGAGAACCACAATGTTTAAGAGAGGGCGCGATCGATGAACTTGGCGTTTCGGTCATCCGATTGTTGTTGCTCTCTTTCAGTGGCTTCAAGTCCTCTTGGCGTTGACAACATCCCCACTTCTTCATTTGTAAGTATACATAAAAGGCAAATAAAAATGTTAGCTAGGCAACTAAATTGTGTTCACATGTCGTGCAAAAAAAAACAAAGTATACACAAAATAAACTAAGCCAACTTGGAAGAATGCCTCATATAATAGACTGGACACACAAATTCAGGGATGGTGTGAGCGAGACAGTATGATGTAGAAGATATGTTTTCTTGCATTACAGGGCTCACTCACAACACCCCTGAATAACATAGTGTCACCTCATTTCAATCATCGGCATTGTAAGACTTAGACAAAACAAGATTCAAAAAAATAGTATGCCTCATATTTCGAATATTATTGGAAGCACACAAAGAATTCTAATAACCTTGTTGAACCAAGTAGGAGGCACAGAACTTGTATGTGTGCATGATACAAGGTTCAACAAACTATCAGAATTCATGTAGTGCGCCACATCATTTTAATATCGGCATTGTAAAGGAATGAAGTATTATTGGAAGACTATAGCTAGGCAATTTAAGAGAGATGGTGTAAACTAGAGCTAGGCAATTTAATTTAACAAGAGTACTAAATCGACAACACACCTTTCACTTCTGGCTCATCGTGGTCGGCCTTGATATTGGCTTAGGCGGGAACGGTTAAGAACCATTCAAAGAGTTGAATGGTCTGTCGTCACACTGTTGTGCTATGCGATTTTGTATATCGACATTAGATGGGCATGCACCTTGGTAGTAGAACAACCCGGGTGGCGTTGCACGACAAACATCCATGAAGATTATTGAAGAAAACCTCTTCTGGATTAGAGCAAACTTATCCATGATATTATCATCAGTGGATTTCGCCATGTCTTTGCACAATTTATCCATAGCAACTGGAAATTCTAGTTTTCGGTGATTCCGTAAGAACTGCTCCATCAGATAGATGACATACCAGGCCTCCGTCGGACTGCCATACCAGGCGCCTTGGCTTACGTTGACGCGTTGTTCCGCCAGCAGATGTGGTCTCGTTACCACTTTCTTCGACAGCAGATATGGTCTCGGGGCCACCTCCACCGCCAGCAGAAGTGGTCTCGTGGCCACCTAAGCCGCCAGCAGTAGTGGTATCGTGGCCACCTTCGCCGCCAGCAGAAGTGGTCTCGTCGCCACCTCCGCCGTCACCAGATGTGGTCTCGTGGCCACCTTCGCTGCCATCACGAGATGTGGTCTCGGCATCGGAATTGTTCTCCACCACCCTATCATCGTTGACATCCATCTCGGCGGCGATTGACTTCCTAACCATCTCCAAATAACTATCAACCGGCTCCTCGTTGACTCCACCTCGAGAAGTCCCGGCCTCCATATTGTTTGCCATCTGCGCGCACACACAAAAAATCGTAGTTAGTAAAACAACACTATAAGGAAAAATTCACTTGGATGGTGATGAAAAATTCTGGTACTCCATATGTCATAATTTTAGCAAGTCATTCCAAATTTCACGAAAAAATTTGGCATGACCTTTGCTAAAATTATGGAATATGGAGTACCCGAATTTGCCGGAATGGAAATTAGTCAACATTCCAGCAATCTCAAGGGTCTCTAGGGTACCTGCAAACATATATATCATCTCCACAATGCCGCACACATATATATCATCTCCACAATGTCGCACACATATATATCATCTCCACAAAAAGGCCAACATATTTGAAATGCCACAATGCCACACACAATGCCACAAACAGCCACAATGCCGCCCGCACACATTCTTAAATTTGAAACCCTAATTTCTAAAAAAATGGGTTGGGCAAACCCACAAACACCTTGTGGGTGTGGGTGCTATCTAGGAGGAGAGGAGGGGTGTGGCAAGCTTACCTTGGTCGGGCGGCGGGCTGAGGTGCGCGGGCGCTCGGGGCCGTCGACGGTGGCGCGGTCGGGGGCGCGGTTGGGGGCACGGTCGGGGGCGAGGTAGGAGATGGGGCAAGGGCAGCGCGGGGGAGAGAAGGAGATGCGGGGCGGGGACGACCCGAGAGAGAGCGAAGGAGTATGCGGCAGCGCTCGGGGGCGGCGCGGTAGGAGTCACCGGCGGTGGTGGCGGCGGCGCGGGAGTTGGGAGAGAGATTAGGGCGGCGCGGGAGAAGAGAGAAAGGGGAAAATTTGGGGGCCACGCAAGAGAGAGAGAGAGAGAAAGGGGAAGTTTGGAGAGGGAGGGCGCGGGCGGGGGCCACATGTAAGTGGCCAAACATACCGCTGGCGGACGGCTTGTTCCGTCCGCCAGCGGTAAGGTCTGTTATTTTTATTTTCTGTTTTTCTATTTTTCGTTTATTATTTCAAAAACTTTTTGTCTCCCGCGCTTTCACACCTTTCGTCTCCTGCGCCGTTGTGCGCGCTTTAATTTGGAAGATGATCAATCACCTGCCACCGTTTTAATTGTGTGCATTGGAAGATGATCGGTCGCCGCCGTTTTAATGGTGCATTGGAAGATGATCAGCCGCCGCCGTTTTGATTGCTGCCCGGCCGCTGGCCTCCCTCTCTGCCCACCGGCCTCCCTCTCCGCCTTATATAAAAGTCCACTAATCCATGACCTAAAGCACACACAAATCTCTCTCAATCTCTCTCTAATCCTCTCTACTAGCTATTTCCAATGGATCAGCCACTCGCGCGCGTTCCATGGACTCGACCTCGGTCTCGGCTGTACTACTTCGTCAAGGAGGGTATGCGCTTCAAGGTATGGGTCATCCTCCGTGCATCACGTGTGGAGAGGTGGATCCGTGACGTGAAGAAGTTCTATCTCGACGCCGCACCGATCAAGTGCGTTGGACTCGACTGCGAGTTCACCGACGCTCTCCCGGGTCCACAGAACAATCTTCCACCCGAGAAACAGCAGCGCGCCGCCGTCCTTCAACTCTCGGTGGTGACCGAGACACTTGTCTTCCAGATCTGTTGGGCTGATCGGAAGCCGCAGCTCCTCGTGGATTTCTTAGCTGACAAGACCATCAAGTTTTACGGCGTGGCTATCCACAATGACTTGCGGATGCTGCACTGCTACGGAATTGAAATTCCGTCCGTGGTCGACCTCCATAGGGATAGGCGGAACCCAACCGGCAATCCTACTCCGAGTCTTGTTGATCTCTCCAATGCTATCATTGGGACAAAACTGGAGAAGAAGAAGGACAAGAACGACGACGACGAAGAAGACCTCCGGATTCGCGGATGGGGCAACGTGCCATTGAGCTACGAGCAAGTCGAGTACGCCGCTCTTGACGCTCGCCTCGGCTTCGAGATTGCGCGGAAGTGGGATAGTCTACGTGGCTATAATACAAATGGCGATCGTCTTAATGTCGTTGATGAGTAGTCTATATAGCGAGATCGATGTGTGTGTGCCACGTTGTGTCTTCTCTCATATGTATTCGGTTACCTAATTAAGGATCAACATATTTGGATTTCCTATCATTCATTTTTTCGATCGATCGAATTCATCATAAATATTAATTACTTGAATTTTGAATTTCGATTTACCGGTATAAAGATATGGATACCGGCCGGAAACCGGCTAGAAAAACGTGAAACCGGGAAGCCGGGAAAACGTGAAATCGGCGGGAAGCCGGGAAGCGTGGGGAAACCGTGTGAACGAAGCCGCGAAACTGGGAAGAATTAACCGTGAAGCCGGGAAGCCGTGAAACCATTGTCAGTGTACTAGTTGCTATGTGAAATGATAAACTTGCTTCTCGACAAAAGTTTCACAGGTTTTCGACAAAAGCACTATCATGTATAGAAACACAACTACAAAGGGTTTCAATTCGAATCAACCAGTTATGTCAAGTCTCAACGCATAGGTTGTGATAAAGTGCTCATATTCGACACACATGTGTGTCTTGATATAGGAAGCAATGGTTCCGAAGGAAATTTACAAATTATTTTCATAAATAGCATTTTCGTAGTTGTTTGGATTACAGTCCAAGTTAGCGCTGGCGGACGATTTAGTGTGCTCGCCAGCGCTACGCAACTGACCGCTGGCGGACGATTTAGTCCGCCCGCCAGCGGTACTGGCCCCTTTTTTTTCCCCGCTGAGCTCAGCCGACGCAACTACCGCTGGCGGGCACCATAGAGCGTCCGCCAGCGGTTGATAACCCCAAAGAGCAGGGGATCACTGTAGCACCTCTCAATGTGGAAGTAAGGTATCGATCCGCATGAGTAAGAAGGAAAAGTTATATATTCCCTACAACTAAAGTGTCACAAGTTTTAGTTGATTATGCACTAAACAAGTTTAAAGAACAAGGTGATTGATTTAATAGATGGAAGTTTAATGTAACAAAATAAGAATGAAAAAGTGTCCCAATCCTCTTCAATACAAGAGGATAAGACAAAAGTTTTCTCTTATAGGAACAATGGACATGGGTTCATGGGTTCACTTAATCCTCTCTCTCTCATCTACGGTGATTATCATGTTATAGATAAAGTACACACAATTGTCATGTTTTAATGGTAGCTTTTATAATGGCTATATGTCCTAAAACATATAGTTGAAAGAAGTACTCATGTGTTGCTAGGTCACCCTCGTAATGCTAGCGTGGTTGCTGTCACTCCCACATCATACTCTTCCTTTTTACCCCTAGATAAAGGATGTTGGGCGGTACTGCATGTGTCACTCAATACCTATGCCGTGTCACATCGGCCATCCCGTACCTACATACGTCATTCTTCTTAATGGACAATATTCTAAACACTAGTGCAATGATTTATATTTCGTGTGTGTGACCACATCTCTCTCATCTATCTACACTTGGTGGTGTCAACACCTCATGATAAGGATAAATAAGGCATTATGAATAAATCAAACTATCACATACATCATAAAATATCTCCAAAATATGACAAGTCATAAAAATTCCAACACAACAGCAAATGCATAACAAATATCATCTCATACCACAATATCCACCATAGGAATTACATAGATGACCGTAATCATGTTCAGCAGCTCATACGGTACTAATTAGTGAAGCTCAAAGAGAGGAGAGATACATAAGTTACCACCACAAACCCATAGTTCAGAGGGTGGACTACTCCCCTTCATCATGGATACAGTGGAGAAGTCGTTGGAGAAGGTGGAGACCACCCCGGCAGCGCCCGCCGGAGTTTTCCCCCTCCAATATGCAGCTCCAGATCTCTCTTTCGGTGTTTCTGTGTTTCGGCGGCGCTTGTTTTCGAGAACGCCGTGGGACTTCTTTTATAGGCGTTTTTAGGTCAAGACGAAGGCGGTGGAGGAAAGATCGACGGTTGCGGAGCCTCGAGGGCCAAGTTGGTGGGCCCCACCCGGCCAGGTACAGTGGCCGCGTGGGCCACCCCTTTTGGCCCTCCGGCCTCCGTCTGCTTGATTCTTTCGCTCATACGTCTTCCTCCTTCCAAAATAATGACGCCTGTATTTTTCCAGATTTTTATGACATCGTTTAGATCCCTGAAACATAAAAGGAAAGAAATAGGGTTTCTGCCTGCGCAGAGTTAATTCCATAAAAATAGGAAACAATTATTTTATTTCCTAAAATCATTAAATAACAATAGTATAACCCTTATATGATGCAAATATGATTGGAATATGAGTGATATAGTGCAAAGTTCATGTATGCATTTTACATGCATCAGCGGTACATTTGGTACCTCTGGCGGGCACGTATTCTGCACGCCAGCAGTAGTTTGCCCCGCTCCCTCCCAAATTTCTGTTCCTACCGCTGGCGGGCAGAGTGGGCGTCCTCCAGCGGTACGTCCAGAACCAGTGGCGGACTCGAAAAACCGCCCGCCAGCAGTCGAAGCGCTGGCGGACGGAAACGGCGTCCGCCAGTGGTATGCTGGTGGCTATAAGCCTTTTCCTGCTAGTGAATCTCGGTTTTCATGACATTCTCCGCCTCTGACTACACCATGGATTTGCCCATGATGGCACAGAAGCAAAGCTTCACGCCGCTCCCTCCGGCGCGACCGAATCTCGTCCGATCCAGCAATCTCTAGGCCTTAACGTCCATGCGAGATCACCGATGGGATCTTCCGGAACCAGACACTCCGCCCAGATCAAAGAGAACATGGTCAGACAGATCTTCACCTTGTCGCAAGATGAACCTAGGACCACCGCCTTTATTCAGGCCGAGCCCCCACGCAATCGACCATCCCGGGGTTAGATGTGGGTCACATCCAGCCCTGGCAGTCCTTCTTCGACGAAGAAGAAGGCTGCCGCCAGCAACCATGTCCTCGTGCCGGCGTTGGCCGAGCCCAGAGGCTATGTGGTCGAGGGATCGTAGGCAACCGGACGACAGCCCGTCCGCCCCATTGGGTACAGATCAGACGCGTCGCCACCTGGTGCCGCCGTCCTCGCGCAGCCCGTGGCCGTCGTCGTCCCGCGCCGCTGCCAGAGATCGGCCAAGCAAGGGGTGCCTCCCCTTCAGCGCGAATCTGGCCAAGGTAGCTCCGCCGCCGCCGCCACACCACAGGGGCGAAGCCCTGCGAAGCATCTGGCGACGGCGGCGGAAGGGAAGACTCGAGTGGGGCGGACCAGAGGAGGCGGCGGGAGACTCCCCGGTGCGACGGGGAGGTTAGGTCACGAGGGGAGGTTTAACGACAACTCCGTTCAGTTCTCCTCAACATTTACACTATTTTCTCGATGCAAAAAGAACATTTACACTATTTTCGTAAATTAGGTAGTTGGAGTTTGTTGTACATGTGGCTCTGTCGGTGCGTGCATCAAGACTCAAGAGGCACCGCCGGGCGCTGGCGGCCACTAGTGCCAGCACCGCCGTGACCTGGTATCGCCGGTCGTCATCACCATCGGCGACGAGTAGGTCACCGGCGGCGCAAACCCTAGTTAACCTGGTGTTTTATTTAAATTTATATATTTATTTAGCTTTAGTTTTTAATGTATTTTGGTGGCCTATGTATTTTTTTTTAAAAATCAAATAAGTAAAAGCAATTTGAAATGGGTCGTCCGTTGGGACCATCGGTGAACCGGCTGACAAGGGTCAGACAAGAGGTGTTCGGCTAACCTCCCAAAAAAGATCAAAACGGACAGATTTCATGTCCCTTCTAGATCGACCTGTTGGAGTTGCCCTGGTGCATGACCAGAAACGAGTTGCTCCAGCTTGCGACAATATGCGCGCTTGGCTTTGCACTTTCTCGGTGATGACCAAGTTTTGCTCTGTTTTCACTGATGACCACGTTTTGCTTGAGAAGCATTAGTTGCTTTGATCACGTCAGGTTTATGTGCTGACTGTTGTTGCCCCCGTTGTATGATCAGATTTCCAAAACCGGTGACACCGCAAGGCCAACTCGTTTCGTAAGATCAGAGACGCGTGGAATTAATTTGGATGCAGTATCTAGAAAGCTAGCAGTGGCTGTCGATCCAGGAGAAAATGTGGCCGCAAAGGCGTTTTGTGGATGGATCGGCGACGTACACGTTCCCATGGCTGGCCGACAAATGTCGATGCCACAGAAGGGCCTGCTTCACGAGGCACCGTGTTGAACCTTTTCATGTGTCGGTTTGTTGCCAAAACGGGTTGACCCAACGACATCCCATTCCAGTATTCACAATCAGCGTTCGGCGATGTCGATACCGGGGGTATGCATCTTTGAACCGATTTCCAAAGGTAATCTTGAGGGTTTGAATTTCTATATAGATTATTTGATGTGTATGATCTTGTTAATTCGAACTTTTCGAAAATATTCGTTTTACTTTTTTTAGGCAATCAAACTAACTTTAGTGCGAGAGCAATCATGTTACACCTTTAGTTCACGACTCACGAGAGATCAACACACTAGGTCTGACGTACATCCAAGGAAGATCATTGTTTCTTATGTGGTGCTCTACTTGTCGGCAATGAGAAATATCTATCCGTGACTTCACGGATCTTGGAAACACTGAGCATCTCCAAGCGGAGCCCTAAATCCGCCTCCCAAACTGTGCCCGGACGCGTCCGCGGACAGTGACCGGATGACAGACTCTAAAAACAGGGTGCTACAACCACACACTTCAAATCTAGATACCAAATTACTACAAAAGCATGCAACGCACATATTGCTACCCCTACGTGTGCACTCGATGCCGCCTTGCTACTTCAGGTTAGCTATCCTATCCTACTCGTCAACGGATAGGACGATGAGCATCGCCTCTGCGCCGGCGGAGCCGCCCCGTGCCGCACTGGCGGGAGGAGCCGAAGAAGAACCCTGTTCGTCGGAGTCGGAGAAGAGCGAGAATGAAGAGGATGGTTCCCCCTTGTAGGGTCGGCCTTCATGAATCGCCGCCTCCGCCTCGATCTGCTTGTCGAGGAAGCCGGACATGTTCCTCATCTGGCTTATGAAGATGCGGTCAGACGCCTCCGCCTTGAGCTATGCCTCGGCCGCACGGTGCTCCGTCCCTGACGCCTTCGCGCTCCTCCTCGCGTGCCCTTACCGCCTCCACCTCCGCCTAAGCTCTCCATTGCTCCGTCGCCGCCTCCACCCTGGCGCGATGCGCTTCGGACGCCACCTCTGCTCGGGCGCGAAGCACTTCGTCCGCCTGCCGGATGTACTCCGAGCCCGTCAGCTCGACGATGTCGGGGTCCTCACGGACCACGGCATATCCCACACTCGCCCCCTCCGCCGCCTCCTCGCGTGCCATGGCTTGGAGGTAGATCTGCGCCTGCGCCATCTTCTCCGGCGTCATCTTGGCGCAGGTGGTGGAATGACAGCGAAGCATGGTGGAGGAGAAGCGGATTGGGCGGAGGAGAACAGAGCGGCGGCGAATGTGGATTGTAAAGCGGCGGCAGATGCGGATGTAGATGAACTAGGGTTCCGGCGTCGGTACATATAGTGGGAGGTGGCCGGTCCGCCAAGAATGCTGGTCGCTGGCCGCTCCGCCATGAATGTCGATGCCGGTCAACGGCTAGCTCCTCCGCCTGGTTGGCGGGTCATACGTGGGTCCGCGCTGTCAGCGACCAGGGGGCGGACGCGTCCGGGCCGCCCCAAACCCGCCCCATATATGGGCTGGCTTTGGTATGTGTCGGACCGCCCGGACGTTTCGGATGACCATGGGGGGCTCCGTTGGGTGGATGGTTTTGGGCCAAAACGCGTCCGGGCTGTCCGCCCGGACGTTTGAGGTGGGTTTCGGGGTTCCGGTTGGAGATGCTCTTACACCTAGGAAATTTGCAACCAGATACGTGTATGTGTATTGTGTCGTGGGAGTGAATTGTTCTTGTATCGACTTCTATTGCCCGTTTATTACTTCAAACCCCCGTGTGAACTCTTTAACTGTAATAGGTTCATGGTGGTTGTATCGCTAGCGTATCTGAGATTAGACCCCAAATTTAACACCCCTTGTGTCTCGTAACGAAGGAATACTTTTTGAGTAAGAAGAGAGAGGCATGTGGTGATTTCGTTAATCTCAATATCCAACCTAATAACTCAGTCTTTAAATATGCTCATAAAAATAGGATGTGCGTACATGTGTTTATAAAGTGACGTGTGAATATGCTGGTTTGATGTGGCCCCATCATTCAAATCAATCTGTTGTATCGGGTGTTTTCTATATTAATATAGTGGGGCTACGGCCTATTTCGTCATGTACCCGTGTGCAAAAATGAATGTGAAATATTATGTAATTTGGTCTATCTGAAACTGACAAATTTCTAGATCTGAGGCATGATAAATGCAAAATTCAACATTTTCATATATGTCAGGATTTTTCATAAATGTGTACGCCGGAATACAAACTATTTTGTACTGAACGTCATTGTTAACTAGTACAATTTTTTTCAATCTTTTTTAAGTATCATATATCGATTAAAAATTCAAAACACGCCCTATGGGGTGGCGTGATTTAAAAGACTAATGTGCCTGTACTATGTTAGTATTAAGAACTCTGCCCGATAAAGCGCATTTATTATTTAATAGAATTTAAGCATTATATTTGGCCTCTGTATAAGTAGGATGCATACAGTCACGACTGCACTGTTTCACAATAATAAAAATTACACACACGAGTAACTAGTCATGAACTACATATCGCTTTGATAGTGAGTAGCCAATCCGAAAATAACACGGCCATCCATCTCAGATAAAAATGTCGATGTGTTCTTTAGTCGCGTTGACACCTCCATAAAATTATTTTGATTTTTCACGCGTTTTAATTTGGATCACGAACAGAGAAAACTAGCTCAACGGTAGATTACATGCATAAGGGATTATTTTTGTCATAAAAATTCTTGTTGTTTCTATACAGCCATAGCAATCATATTACGGCTATCGCTCCCACTCTAATTAGAATTATAAACTTGTGATCAATGGCATGTAACCAATTGCCGAAAATATTCGCAACTGAATCTGAAACTGGTGTATACAAATTACATAACCCTGAGATTCGTTTTTTAGGCCTCCTTTGATTCTTACCATCTCAATGTGTAGGAATAGGGATAGAAATAGGAACGAGATAGGAATGCAACTGTAAACCAAAAGATACATGAACGCTTCCTTAGTGCTTGTTTGATATAAAGGAAAGAAAAAGTAGAGGAATTTTAACATGCTTTTTAAGCATCTTAATTAGCTAAATAAAGTAAGGGCAGCACCGCAGCGGTTTAAGTGGCTTCTGCTGCCGTGCTACAAGAGCCTCAACTCAGCACAAGCTGTGATTTGCCGTTCCGCTCAAAGGAATAAATAAATGAGGTCACAGTGGATTGTTTCCTTCCCGTGTGAATCTGGTTGTAAAGGAAAAGTTCTTTCAAATTTCCTTAGTGCAATCCTATGAATCAAACACAAATTCCTATGCGAATTGAAACCCTACACTTTTCCTGCAAGGACCCTATGATTCAAAGGAGGCCTAGTGTGGAACCCCAAGATTCCTTTTTTCTTCTTGAGGGGATAAACCCAAAGATTCCTAGATTTTTGTTTACAGCCTTTTGTTTTTTGAGCAACGATTCTTGTTTACAACTTTTTTTGAGACTCTCTGTAACATCCCGAAAATTTGGAAATTTTTGAAAAATTTAAAACCATGCATTCATTCATCATCATCTCGTCATCATTGAATTTCAAACGAAAATTTTAAAAATATAAAACTCAAAATAAAACGCCTATTTTGAAATGCCCTAAACAATACTTTGATTTTATTAAATAATTTTTGTGTCCAAAGAACAACCAGAATGTTCCATTTTGGACAAGATTTCCAAAACCTATTTTTGAATATTTTAGAAAAATATTGTGTAAATGTTTGAATTTTAAATTGAGCACAAAGTTTTAAAAACAGAAGAGAGAAAAGGAGAAAACAAAACAAAAGAAAAAGTTAGCCGGGCCAGCCCGAGCCGGCCCAACACTTACCTCCCACGCGAGCAACGCGCAGCAGCCCAGCTGCAGCCCACGCGGCCGGCCTTCTCCTCCCTCTCGCTGACCGTCCGGGCCCGTACGTCGGCGTCGTCCTCTCCAACCGCCGCGGCGCCCACGACGCACACGACCGCGACGTCGTCGCCCACGTCCCGCACGCGACCCACTCGCCCGAGCCTTGCAACGGCGCTCTCCCCGCGTCCTTAAAATCCCCTCCCCCCGCTCCTCTTCTCCCCAGCTCGCGCGCCCACCATACGCCACCAGGCCGCCGAGATTTGCCGCCGGAGACCGCCACGGCCGCCGCCGTCTTCAAGCGATTCCGGTGAGCCCGGACCGCCCCACACCCTCTCGTTCATCCCCTCAGTCTCTCCGTCCTCCCGCGCATCCCCCTGACACCTTCTGGTGGTCGCAGAATCACGCAGACGACGAGCCCGTGCTCGACCCGACGCCGCCGTCCGCCGACGCAACTCGGGCGCAGGAATTCCCGCCGCACCGGAGCGCCCCGCCTTCCTCGACCACTCCTACAACCTCGCCTCATCCTCATCCGTCTCCAGGTACCCACGCCGTAGCCTGTCCCCTCCGTTCCGTCGAGCTCGCGCGAGAGGATCACCAGCAGCTCGCTGCCGTCTCCGCGTTCGTAGTCTGAAGCTTTTCCGTGTTTCTTCAGTTACCGTCACTCGCAGTCTTCTTTATAGTTTAACTCTCTTTCTGAACACCAAACGTTACGCAGCCCAGTGGCTAGAGCCTCGCTTCTCTCCCAGCAGATCCCAAGTTCGAGCCCAGGCTCGGGCCCCTTTTTCTTTATTTATTTTTTTATCGAATTTCGGACAGGAATTACTGCAACTTGTAAAAATCCTAACAATTAATCTACTAGGCCAAATTTAACAAATTATATACCGTTGGAAAGCTCTAGACTTGTAGTTTATTGTTGCATCATTAGTTTTGCATGTTGCATCTGTTAAATTTGGTCAAAATGCAGAGAGCCATTTCGGTCATTAAATTCAAAACTTGAGTTTTAAAAATGTTTTTGAAATGAATCTTTTTTCTAAATGACAAGATTTAACTCCTCTGTCCAGAGAGTCTACCACACTATTTTATGGATTAATAAAATTCAAAAGTAACATTTTTGCTTGTAAAACCCTCTAGTGTTAAAAAATGCTTTTAAATAGTAACAACACATTAAAAATTGCTCATGTCATCATGCATCTTGTAGCAACCAGAGAACTAATGAAGTGGCTTCCATTTAACAATGTTGTTTGCATTCATACATGCATACCATATTTCCTTGTTTGTGCATATGTGTTGGATGGTGCTTGATTGTGAATTATCCGTTATTTTAGATTGTACGGAGTGCTTTGCACGTTGTGAAGAGTGTAACTTCAACTCTTCAGTTGGCCAAGGCAAGTGACACCATAAATGTCCTACTACTTTTACTACTATGCACTTAGTGTTTTCAGTAGTATGCATGATAGACTTGTTGCTGAATACTATATTATGCTATGCTCCTATTAGTGTGTAGCCATCCCCCACCCAGAGCTTTGTAGTATGAAACTTAGTATTTAAGATGCTTAGTCATGCTATGGAAAATGTTTTGATTAGTTCAATAGTGATGAAAATTAATAACTAATCAATGAACTACCTGGGTGCTGGTTGGTGGACCATGGTGGGTGACTACTCAGGGGGTCCATGTCTATGGTTCATGTCTATGGTAATTTGCCCTTGGTGGAAGTGCACACTTGTGGAAAGTCACCCAGGCTTAAAGAGATTGTAGACTCTCCTTGTTCAGTAGCTTCTAGTGCAGCCACATGTCATATGGGCTCTGTCTTGATCAATTAGGTTGTGAGACCCTGGTTCTGTCGTGACCAGCAGATGTAGGGGATGATAGGTTAGAGTGGGTCCGACGTTGACTCCGGGGAATTACTTCTGAAAGATCTCGTCTCGGTCTTCTCTTTTCCATTGCATAATTGGTTGCAATGGAGGATGGAATGATTGGGTCTTGTGGTGAAAGTGCACACCCTCTCGAGAGTTAAAACTAAGTATGCTTAGCCGTGTCCCCGGTTATGGACATTTTGAGCAACTAGACCGGGAAGCTGTTGAAGATCTCCTCATCCCAATTTCTAAATTAAAACTTGAGGGTGAACAAGGGATGGGAGCTCACTGTTTTCTATCAGTGGTGCTTGCCATGAGTAGTTGTCAAAGGTGTTCACTGATGTCTATCAGTGGCACTCTTTGTCTATGATGAAAATTGTTTTACAAATGATAGGATAAACCTGGCTTTATGCAAATCAGCCTCAAAACTCCACTTAGCCAAATATTCATGTAGAATATAGGTTGCCATTTATATCGACATAAGTGTCATCTTGCCATCACAATTCAATTGTGCTGGCCCATATAGTTGGGCTGTAAATCACCGTTGCAGGTCCTTCAGACGATGAGTGAGGTTTCGACAGGGTTTCGAGTCTACAACCAACATGCTTGCCTGTGGCACATGGAGATGATGGGCTCACTGTATCATTTGCTTACCGCTGTGTGTTTACTTTGGTTTGAGCTAGCCTTCGGCTATGCACCTTGTATCGAACCTTTTAAATTCTGGATCATCGTGTAATATACTTTGATACAATGTTATGGTATTGCATCTCAAACTGTGTGTGCTAGCATGTCGATCCAGGGACTAGCACGTTACACGGGGAATCCCAACTTTGTTAAAAGGTGGGGGTTCTACACTCACACAACCCTTTATTCAAGTTGAAATGTTTACAGGGAAATTCAGCCCCTCAGGAGGGGTACCAAGCCAGACATGACGACCCACTGGAAGCGTGGTGCCCCAGCGAGCCACTCTATGAGCTTCAACATTGGATGTACGCTTCTCATGCCGAAACTGCACTCCACCGCGATCTCTCGCTGTCGCTTTTATCTCCCTTAGGATATGACTGAAGACGCCCAGATTATCACCTTGCAGTCCCTTCACAACTTCCAGGCAGTCCGTAGCAACAACCACCTCGCCCACATGCAGGTCCATTGCGAGAGCAAGGGCTTCCCTACATGCGAGTGCCTCTAAACAACCCGGATGGGTAACTCCATCGAACACCATGACAGACGCACCTAGGTACTGTCCATCATGTGTTCTGCAAACCACTCCCGCCGCTCCTCGGCTGGCTGTCTTGGCAACAGCCCCATCTGCGTTCATATTGCTTGTCCCCGCAGGAGGAGCTATCCACCTTGGAGGCGACGAAACACGGCCTTCTCCCACTTCCCCCCTTGTTCGCTTCTGTTGACTCATACCGAGTTCATGCAGGAACGAATCAACGAAGAGGTGGGTCGCCAAAGGGCTTTGGAAGATTTCTTCGTGGATCACCTTCCGGCGGGCATGCCAAATAGCCCACAAGGTCACCACCATACGAGTAAACTCGTCGTGATCCAGGGACTGCATCATTGAGAAGAGCCACTGTCTAGCCGATGGTTCATTCATCAAGCTGATATGTTCGACGACCACCGGATCCGCCAATGCCCATATGCATCTTGCCATGGCGCATTCAAATAAGGAGTGTCTCCAAGAGTCAGCCTGCCCACAGATCGAGCAAGCACTCGTGTCCGCCATGTGCCTATGGTGACGAACATCGCCCGTCGGGAGGGAGCAAAGAGCCAACCTCCACAAGAATATCCGTATCTTTGAGGGAACCTTGCACTTCCAGAGCTTGGACCACAACTTCCCTTCATCGGATGAGCTCGATGAGGAAGCACGGCTATCAAGCCAGCCCTCCCTCGTTCTCTTTGTATCAACCAGAATTCTATATGCTGACCTGACGGAGAAGACACCAGTTTTTTCAAAGTGCCACGCCCAGAAATCTCCCTGATGTCTAGTCGTCAAAGGAATACCATGAATTATATCAACGTCCATTGGGAGGAAAAATTCCTGTAGCTGCTCCAGCTTCCAAGTGGCTGTCGTCACATCAATGTAGTTACTGACCAAACGCGGCGGACCTCCCTTTCGTGGGGCGACAGGGAGTCGGCGCTCGTCGCGGGTAGCCAGCTATCTGACCATGCGTCTGTAGTCTTTCCATCTCCAATCCTCTTGATCAAGCCAAGCTGCAGCGCGTCACGTCCCTCCATGATAGCGCGCCACACCTGAGATGGGTGAGAACCGAGCTCAGCCCCAAGCAGATCAGTAGCTGGGAAGTAAACTGCTTTCAACACCCGTGCGCTCAACGTCGTCGGCTCTTGCAATATACGCCAAGCTTGGCGGGCTAACAGAGCCAAATTGATCAACTCAATGTCCCGGAATCCCAGCCCTCCAGCATATTTTGGCTGGATGATTTGATCCCATGATACCCAACAAGCTCTTCGCTGACCTTCCTTGCTACCCCACCAGAACTTTCGTAGCATGGCATTGATGTGCTCACAAAGTCCCTTTGGTAATTTGAAACATGACATAGAAAATGTAGGCACTGCTTGGGCAACTGATTTGATCAAAATTTCTTTCCCTCCCACCGATAGCAACTGCTCCATCCAACCTAGCACTTTCTTCCATACCCTGTCTTTTAGGTACTTAAAAGCCCCACTCTTGGATCTGCCCACATCGGACGGCATCCCAAGATACTTCTCATTGAGGGTTTCCCGCTGCACCATTAGCTCGGTTTTGATCCCCTCCCTAATCACTTCTGGACACCCCTTACTGAAAAAGATAGAAGATTTGTCCATATTTATTTGCTGCCCCGAATCATTGCAGTACTTCATCAACACATCCTTCACCTCCGTAGCTCCCCTCGCACTTGCTTCGAAAAACAGCAGGCTATCATCTGCAAAAAGGAGGTGGTTCACTGCCGGAGCTGTGCTTGCCACATTGATCCCATTGAGCGCTGATGATTGAACTTGAGATTTTAAAAGGCACGAAAGGCCCTCTGCTGCCAACAAAAACAAATACGGTGAGATGGGGTCTCCTTGGCGGATGCCCCTAGTAGGTCGAAACTCCTCTTGCGGGACTCCATTAAACAGCACCGAAAAGGAAACTGTAGACACTAGTCGCATCACCAGTGCCACCCAAGCTCTACTGAAACCCAATTTCAGCATATTGGCCTCCAAATATCGCCACTCCACACGGTCATAAGCCTTTCGCATGTCCAGCTTCAAAGCACAACAGCGATGTTTCTTAGCCTTAGTGCGCTTCATGAAATGTAGACACTCATATGCCGTGATGATGTTGTCCGTGATCAACCTACCAGGTACAAAGGCCGAATGCTCCTCCGAAATGATCTCCGGCAAGATGGTTTTCAATCTGTTAGCCACCACCTTTGATGCTATTTTGTAGATCACGTTACATAAACTGATGGGGCGAAACTGCCCCAACTCTTTTGGGCTAGCTACTTTCGGAATCAGAATAATGAAGGTCTTGTTGATGCTCCCTGGATTGTCCTGTCCCTTTAGTATACGGAGGACCGCTGCTGTCACCTCCGCACCACACAACTCCCAGTTGCGTTGAAATAATTGCGCCAGGAAACCATCTGGTCCCGGCGCCTTCGTAGGGTACATTTCGAAGAGAGCTTTCTTGACCTCCGCCTCCACGAACGGAGCGTCCAGCTTCCGATTCATCTCCGGACATACCTTAGTAGGTACACAACCCAGCACCTCATCCATGCCTGACACACCTTCAGACGTGTATAGCTGCTGGTAGAAAACATTTGCTGCACTGCCCATCTCACTCTCGTTTGACGTGACAGTACCATCAGGTTTTGTGAGTTCTACGTCTTGAAGGCAGACAGTAGGCATGCCGCAGGGGGATGGACCACCAAGGCCCATGGGCCAAACACGCCTCAAGCCAGCCAATTCGTTGATGGACACCACCCGTAGAACGTGTAAATACGTAAAGGGCCACATAATTTCAAAAACAAAACAAGAAAGGGCCACAGACAATGGTATATCCTCATCCAGTGTCGCACTTCCCCCGAGCCTTGTTCGATCTCGAGCATATCACTACAAGAGATGTTCCATCTCCATTCTCCAAAGGGATCAGAATCAGCTCTTCAGAAGCTATCTCAGCAAAGAGAATAAAACTAAACAGTCACCTTCAATCTCCATCGGTCCACACCGCTCGTTAGCAAAACGATCTCTCCAACTTCCAACTTTTACTTCCGGATTCTTCGGTCACTCCGTGACAAGTCGTAAATCATGCGGTGCTGCCACTCTACCACGACGACGTCGACGCATAACCATCAGTCCGGCCTCTACCCAATTTGGCCAGTTGTGTGTGCAGCGTGTTGGCTTTGCTATACTTCCAGTAATTTTGGAATTTTTCTCGGCCAAGATTAATTCCGCAGGTTGCTGTAACAACGACATGGGCTGGCTCATATATATGTATGGCTGTGAGAGCTCTGATCGGCGCTACAGCTACAACGCCTAAATACCTAACACTTGGTCGAAGAATCTATACTCAGTCTGAATGTTGCTGCAAGGTTGCAACAGGTTTCGCTTGGGATCTTCTGGACGTTCCGCTGGATTAATCGCATTTTTACTGGTATTCCTGAGACCTGACGACCGTTGAATTAACCTTGATCCAGAAATACGAGGGTTGAAAAATAGTCCAAACTATACATTCGATTTTGGAATAATTCTAAAAAATGCAGATTAACAATTCAACACATGTTCTCGGGAAAAAATGGCGAACATATCAACGGGGCCACATAAAAATAGATATGCACGAGCAAAATTCAAATTTCAAATACCCATGTGCTTTACAAATTTGTATTCCCCGTATACATCAAAATGAATTCAAATGCGTTAAACTATTCAAAAACTGAGTGATTTCCGAATTTGAACAGTTTTCAAAACTTTTAATTCACAACAACTTTACGGTTGAATGATTCAAAATTTAAGCCCACGGGCGCGGCAGAGCCGCGCTTAGTCCCCTAGTATATATGTATGGCTGTGAGAGCTCTGATCGGCGCTACAGCTACAACGCCTAAATACCTAACACTTGGTCGAAGAATCTATACTCAGTCTGAATGTTGCTGCAAGGTTGCAACAGGTTTCGCTTGAGATCTTCTGGACGTTCCGCTGGATTAATCGCATTTTTACTGGTATTCCTGAGACCTTTTTTTTTTTTTTGCATTTTTCACCACGTATATTCAAACCGAAAACCACGTACAAAGTACACAGCAGAAATACAGAACCAAATACGTAGGGGAAAGGAATCCAGAAGCTTCGAGAACTTCACCGCCGCCGTCGCCGGAGACGAGGATGACCAGCCGCCGTCTTGCCGCTGTCAGGGAAAACTTTGCCCTATGAGAGACGCCGCCGTGCCCGTCCGCCGCGCCGCGGCGGAGCTTCTGTCGGTGAACGACCGGGGCGAGCGCCCCCTGTCCCAGCCAAACCTCCAAACCTCGGCCGCCATCGACGCCGTCGCCGGAAGAGGAAGAAGAACTCGACGAACTCCTGGATCCGCCCGCCAGATCCGCCGCCAGCACGGATCCGGCGGCAAAACGAAGAACTCGAGCGCCGCGCCGGGCCCCGAGCTCCCGCAAGCCGCGCGCGGGGACGCGGCCCCGAAGGAGCAGCCTCGCCGGAGAAGCCCACGCCGGCACCAAACCCCACACCAGCCGCCCTCCTCCTGAGCGTCGCCGGCGAACACTCCCCCCTACCCTACCTATATACAGACCGGAGCCGGGGATCCACCACCCACCCGCCGCCGAAGCGGCCGGCGGTGGAGGCGAATCCCGCGGCTCAGCGGCCGCACGGGTGGATCTGGCGGAGTCGCTTCCAAAAATCGTCTCCTCTCTCTCCAGTGGCGAAGAGACCGAAGAGAAAGTGTTGATACCTGACGACCGTTGAATTAACCTTGATCCAGAAATACGAGGGTTGAAATGTATTCACTTGGTCGCCGGAGTGGACCATGAGTCCACGTGCGGCGTGCATGCATGGAAAGAACGATTGGCTAGGGCTGTTGCCGGCCGGATCGGACTCGGACCAGTCAATGCATTTCTCAAGTAGTGACCGTCGTAGACGACGTACCGCATGCATGCGTCAACCGGTGCCATTCTCAGTAAATTCCTGGTCTGCAACGTTGATCGATCTGTGTAAATCTTCTTCAGTTTCCCGTTTTTTAAGATAAACGTCTGGCCATCTTCTTCAGAGCATGATGACAAGGACGCTGGACGCACCCTCGTCTCTCGATTCTTCCAAGTTTCGTCTTCAGTCATCGCCACGGAGTGCCGTAACAGTATACAAGCATGTGGCCTAGGATTAGTATTTCCCACCGCCGGTCGATCATAACCAGCTAGCGGGCCGCAGACGGCCTAGCCACATGCAGATGCATGCATTATGCATAACCTTCTTTCAGCCACACAATCTCACCGGAGAATGTACGTCAGTTCATTGATCGCTGAAACAGCCTAACCCCGGGCACCTGCTCCCAGCCAGAACCGGCAGCTTAATCATATCTGGCAATGCTGAAACATTGCAAGTGCTACATGTCAACAGCACTGTGTAAATGACTAGCTAGGCGCAGCGCAACGTGATCACCCATTCTTCATCGATCCATCGCCATCCATGCACATGCCTAATCAGAAATTCACATGCCGCCCTATAGATCCATCGAACGATTCTCTGTAAGATGGGCTTTAAAGTCTTCAGAATCGAGAGTCAGACTCACATGCACTGCACGAACATGAATCAGTGCTGATGTCCTGACTACATGTGATACTCAAAGTCGTTAACAGATTAACGGCCGATCAGTGCATGCTACTCCTGTGCACGTACTAATTGCACATGTCCACGTCAGTCGATTTGTGTGGTCTGACAAGGTTGGTCAAGTGTTACAGTTCGCTCGATCGATCGCATCTTTGAATTCTTGATTCGTGTTAGTTAGTTGTTCATTTAGCAACCACGGAACCACCTCCATTATATGCTAGCTCCAATTATTTGCATATATGCGTACTCTAATCAACTGCTGATTCGATCGAGCGTTTACTTAACCAAGTGTCCAAGCCCATAACCCCAGATATAGTAGCCAGTATGAGTACTTTCTTGGAAAATCACTGGCTTAGCTTGGTTGCGTCAGAAGCATTGTTCATACTCCTACATCATAGCTTCTGCTTCATTTCCAGTATTCTTGCGCGAAACTGCGTCGAGATCTGGACTCCTAGCAAACTCAGGTAGTCACGTGCATTACTTTTAAATAGCGTTCAGAAATGTGATTACACTAGCTACACGGTGGTTGCTCAGTGATCGGTCAGTACAGAAGAATCAAAGAATATCCAATGTGATTATAATACGAGATGAAATGATCGACATATTGCTCGCAGTTTGGCGGAGGAACATGGAGATGCATCATGCATGCATGGTCAGTTAAGGTTCCCGGGCATCTATCATGCATGGATTAGAAAACTTGCCGATTTGGTAGTCGACGGTCTGACGGAATCTCAGTTATACATATATTCAGGGGAACTGTTTATGCATCACTTGGAATCGTTAGTTCGTACCAGCCGCGAATCATGGATGATTGGATGGATAATCTAATCTCACAAGGAAGGCATTTTTGGGTGGTTATCTAACTGAAAGACGCTGAGCTTCTACTAAACAGAACAAGAGATGAGAGACAAAATAGAGCTTTCATATCACTTTGAAAGGACATAATCCATGAGACTGACAAACTAATCATGTTAGTACTCATTATTTTTGGATTTATAGAGCTGGAGGACTAAATCTCGGCGGAGAGTAGTACATCTAATTGTCAAGGGACTAGTAACACTCCTCTCATTTCGGAAATTAGACGCTTGCAGACGATTGTAAGGGCGAGAGGCGAGAACCAGTTTTGCGTGAAAACAAGAAGAGTTAACAACATACAACCATATATTTGTGAAATATCAAATTGCACCCGGCCCAGGGGCCGCGCTAGGGGTATTCCTAGGAATTCATGTGAATACCCATTATAGTTGCAAAACAGCGTCAATTTTGGCAAAACAGTGATGATTTTGGCAAAACGAATACTGCATGAATACGAGGTTGCAAATTCCTAGAACCACCATTGATCCTGCGGCCACTCCTTTTGTTCCAAAGTATAGGGCATGTTATATATATTATTATTTTTGAAGTTTTATAGTATTAATTATGCAATAACGTTCTTACAATCCAGCAATAGAGCATCCAACACGCAGGAAGGAGCTGCCCCATGCAAAACACCACACTCACTCTTTCCTAACTGAGCTAAACCATGCGCCACCCGATTATCGACTCGCGGAATCTTCATCAGCTTCACATCAGGCAGGAGTTGCATCAGTTCTTTAGCTTCAAGAAACAAGCTCCAATGGCTCGATTGATCCCTGACGGCCGTATTCAGGACACTGACCCGTCTTGCACAATCCGATTCGACGACACCCACGATATGAGCGTTAGCAGCTAGATATCGGAGCCCCTCCAGTACTGCAAGCACCTCCGCCTCCTCAGCACTGGCGCAGTCCGTCATCTTTGACCAGGCGACGTAATGAACTGATCCATGGTGATCTCGCACAACGAGCCCAATGCCTCCCGTCGCAGTTGCCGCGTCCCACCCAGCATCAACATTCACCTTGTATTGGCCCTGCTCCGGTGCATGCCAGCTCGACGGGGCCTCAGGCTGGCTAGCGGGAGCAGGAAGAACAATGGGCGCTACAGGTTCTTTTCCACTCCTGGTCAGAACAGGAACCTCGGAGCGCAAAGATTGCACGTAATTCTGAAGGAACGGAACCGATGCTGCAATAGACGCCTTGCCATCACCATGCACAATGTTATTCCGATGATGCCAAGTGCGCCATAAGAGGAAGATGAGCTTCGTCCGGGCATCCGCAGTCAGGCCATCAAGCATATGAAAAAACCAGTTTTTGCCATGGAAACGGAAGGCCGCTTCGGGGGGGGGGGGGGGGGGGGGGGGGGGGGGGGATGTTATATTTTGTTGTAAGTCAGAGACTTGTTGTGTTAGATTAAATCCATAGAAAAGGATCAAACAAAGTATCATTAGCTACAGTATTCAACATGTCTGTACATTGTATTACTCAACCCATACGAAGTAGTTTGTTACTGTAGATTTTATTATTATTTTTATTATATTGGCCCAACTTTCAAAAAGTTTGGTTAGCACTCGTTGATTTTCCCTTTGTAGTATATAGCCAATTAGGTTTTGCGGATCGATCAAAGAATTCAAACACAAAAGACATAGAGAGAGGTTTCGTGACGATCCTTCCTAGCCACCGGCATCAACCCTTTCATCTTTCCATTGAATAAGAAAGGAGAGGTTCACATATTTACAAACCGAGCAAAGCCGGAAAACGCCCATGCCAATTGCACAAGTATATGCGTCCAAAATTGTTGATTAGTACTAGTCAGTTTCTCGTAGTCGTAAGCTAATTCATCGATTAGTACAAGTATTCAAACGCATGTTCTTTCAGCAATAGACCAGCCAGACATGGAGTAGTAGTAGTAACATTTCTCCGATCGGTAGCACGCACGGGGGAAGAAGATTCAGCGATCGAGAGCTCAAGGAGGCAAAAAAACATTTGAAGTAAAATCAACAAATGCACGTGCATGCGTGTCAGTCCATGCATGCATCGCTTGACGAAGGTGGACCGTGTTAGGAATAATCACTTATCGACGCTGGCACGGCGTCATGTGTCCATAGGTTCCGCGTATACGGCTTGGATATTTTAGAAAAATATTGTGTAAATGTTTGAATTTTAAATTGAGCACAAAGTTTTAAAAACAGAAGAGAGAAAAGGAGAAAACAAAACAAAAGAAAAAGTTAGCGGGCCAGCCCGAGCCGGCCCAACACTTACCTCCCACGCGAGCAACGCGCAGCAGCCCAGCTGCAGCCCACGCGGCGGCCTTCTCCTCCCTCTCGCTGACCGTCCGGGCCGTACGTCGGCGTCGTCCTCTCCAACCGCCGCGGCGCCCACGACGCACACGACCGCGACGTCGTCGCCCACGTCCCGCACGCGACCCACTCGCCCGAGCCTTGCAACGGCGCTCTCCCCGCGTCCTTAAAATCCCTCCCCCCGCTCCTCTTCTCCCAGCTCGCGCGCCCACCATACGCCACCAGGCCGCCGAGATTTGCCGCCGGAGACCGCCACGGCCGCCGCCGTCTTCAAGCGATTCCGGTGAGCCCGGACCGCCCCACACCCTCTCGTTCATCCCTCAGTCTCTCCGTCCTCCCGCGCATCCCCCTGACACCTTCTGGTGGTCGCAGAATCACGCAGACGACGAGCCGTGCTCGACCCGACGCCGCCGTCCGCCGACGCAACTCGGGCGCAGGAATTCCCGCCGCACCGGAGCGCCCGCCTTCCTCGACCACTCCTACAACCTCGCCTCATCCTCATCCGTCTCCAGGTACCCACGCCGTAGCCTGTCCCCTCCGTTCCGTCGAGCTCGCGCGAGAGGATCACCAGCAGCTCGCTGCCGTCTCCGCGTTCGTAGTCTGAAGCTTTTCCGTGTTTCTTCAGTTACCGTCACTCGCAGTCTTCTTTATAGTTTAACTCTCTTTCTGAACACCAAACGTTACGCAGCCCAGTGGCTAGAGCCTCGCTTCTCTCCCAGCAGATCCCAAGTTCGAGCCCAGGCTTGGCCCCTTTTTCTTTATTTATTTTTTTATCGAATTTCGGACAGGAATTACTGCAACTTGTAAAAATCCTAACAATTAATCTACTAGGCCAAATTTAACAAATTATATACCGTTGGAAAGCTCTATACTTGTAGTTTATTGTTGCATCATTAGTTTTGCATGTTGCATCTGTTAAATTTGGTCAAAATGCAGAGAGCCATTTCGGTCATTAAATTCAAAACTTGAGTTTTAAAAATGTTTTTGAAATGAATCTTTTTTCTAAATGACAAGATTTAACTCCTCTGTCCAGAGAGTCTACCACACTATTTTATGGATTAATAAAATTCAAAAGTAACATTTTTGCTTGTAAAACCCTCTAGTGTTCAAAAATGCTTTTAAATAGTAACAACACATTAAAAATTGCTCATGTCATCATGCATCTTGTAGCAACCAGAGAACTAATGAAGTGGCTTCCATTTAACAATGTTGTTTGCATTCATACATGCATACCATATTTCCTTGTTTGTGCATATGTGTTGGATGGTGCTTGATTGTGAATTATCCGTTATTTTAGATTGTACGGAGTGCTTTGCACGTTGTGAAGAGTGTAACTTCAACTCTTCAGTTGGCCAAGGCAAGTGACACCATAAATGTCCTACTACTTTTACTACTATGCACTTAGTGTTTTCAGTAGTATGCATGATAGACTTGTTGCTGAATACTATATTATGCTATGCTCCTATTAGTGTGTAGCCATCCCCACCCAGAGCTTTTGTAGTATGAAACTTAGTATTTAAGATGCTTAGTCATGCTATGGAAAATGTTTTGATTAGTTCAATAGTGATGAAAATTAATAACTAATCAATGAACTACCTGGGTGCTGGTTGGTGGACCATGGTGGGTGACTACTCAGGGGGTCCATGTCTATGGTTCATGTCTATGGTAATTTGCCCTTGGTGGAAGTGCACACTTGTGGAAAGTCACCCAGGCTTAAAGAGATTGTAGACTCTCCTTGTTCAGTAGCTTCTAGTGCATTAGCGGAGATGTCGAGCGCGGCTTTACAAGCTGCGGCGCCGGCGCCATCATCATCGCAGTTCCCGCGGTTTGAGCGCCAGAACTATGGAGTTTGGGCAGCAACGATGGAGTGCGCGATGGAGTCGCACGGGCTCTGGGATATCGTCGACCCGGCGGTGACGAGTTCAAGAAGGGTGGAGCGCAGCGCCGGCGAGATCACAGGCGGCTACGGCCATCTATTCGGCCATGCCGATGGATTTGATGCAGCATCTCATCTCCAAGGAAACTGCGAAGGATGTGTGGGAGACCATCAGGACCTTGCAGCTAGGGCACGAGAGGGTTCGTGAAGCCTCGCTACAAACTATGATGAAGAACTACGAGAATTTGCAGATGGGAGACGAGGAGTCTGTGGAGCAGTTCGCAGCCAGGGTAGTGCCCCTGGTTAATGGAAATCGCATGCTCGGCGAGAAGCTCGAGGAGATCTCGGTCGTGCGGCGTTTCCTCCGAGCAGCGGCTGCACGGTACTTACCCATAGTATCGGCGATCGAGCAGTGCGTCGATCTGAAAATCCTCACGCTAGATGATCTAGTCGGGAGGTACAAGGCTCACGATGAGAGGATGAAGCTAGCATCAGTAGACGGGAAGCAAGATGAGGTTCTCATGCTCACACGCAGCCAGCTGCAAGCAATGGTCGCAGCGGAGTACAAGAATCATGGTGCGTCCAGCAGTGGTGGCAAGAAGACGGAGAATCGCCCGGTGAGTAACACCGGAGGCGGCGATCAGAAGCAGAAACAGAAGCCGAAAAAGAAATTCGACAAGCGCTTGATCCGTTGCCATAACTGTAACTTGCTCGGGCACTTCAAATCTGAGTGTCGTAAACCTGTCAAGGAGACTGCTCTAGTGGCTGTCAAGGGAGCTGATGCTAAGGATGTAGATGAAGACCCCCGTATTTATATGATGGAGGTTTGTGAGCTGATGGAGGAGAAGCCAGTAAATTCTCAGGAAGAAGCCACAGAGCATGTGGAGTTAGTCGAGGAGAAGGTGTTTCTCCACGACGAGTCACGACCCAAAACAGCAACCAGCGTGTGGTACCTCGACACGGGCGCTAGTAATCATATGACCGGTGATGCATCACAATTCTTCGAGTTAAATTTCGCGGTGGGCGGAACGGTGAAATTCGGAGATGGTTCAACGGTCAGAATTGAGGGACGAGGGACTGTCCTATTTCAGACTCGCAGCGGCGAGCATAAGGTGCTGACAGACGTGTACTACATCCCGAAGTTGAAGAGCAACATCGTTAGTCTAAGTCAACTGGAGGAACGTGGCTGCAAAATTGTTTTGGAGGATGGCTACTTGTGGGGCTATGATCGACAGAGGATGCTCATGATGAAGGTGAAAAGACAAAAGAACCGTCTCTACATCTTGGACCTTGATAGAACTGATCTGGTGTGTTTATTGTCGCGGTTTGAGGACACGGCATGGAAGTGGCACGCACGATATGGACATCTCAATTTCCAATCGTTGCGGCAACTCGGACAGCGAGGTATGGTTCAAGGGATGCCTAGTATTGAGCATGTCGAGCAGTTGTGTGACGGATGCCTAATCGGGAAGCAACGACGGGCGCCGTTCCCACGTGAAGCGGTGTACAGGGCAAGCAAAGTACTCGAACTTGTCCATGGTGACTTGTGTGGACCAATCACGCCGGCGACCCCTGCCGGAAACAAGTATTTCTTGCTAATTGTCGATGACTTCAGTAGATATATGTGGATTGTGTTGCTGAAGTCGAAGGATCAAGCTTTACAAGCTTTCAGAATTGTGAAGATAGCGGCCGAAGTAGAGGCCGAGGCCAAGTTGGAGGCCCTCCGTACGATCGGGGGGGTGAGTTCACGTCCAATGAATTCAAGGCCTTTTGTGAAGCTCATGGGATCCGGAGGTATCTTACCGCACCATATTCACCGCAGCAAAACGGTGTTGTGGAGAGAAGGAACCAAACCGTGGTGGCCATGGCACGAAGCATGATGAAAAGCAAAGGTATGCCAGGCAGGTTTTGGGGAGAGGCGGTCACTACGGCCGTATATTTGCTGAACAGGGCACCAACTAAGAGTGTAGTTGGGATGACGCCGTACGAAGCATGGTACGGACACAAGACCTCGGTTGATCATCTTCGCACTTTTGGATGCATGGCGCATGTCAAGACGGTGACTGGGCATACAAGCAAGTTGGCGGATCGGAGTACTCCAATGGTCATGATCGGCTATGGAGCTGGTACGAAGGCATATCGCGCGTACAATCCAGTGAATAAAAAAGTGGTGGTAACACGCGACGTACTTTTCGAAGAAGAAAAATCATGGCACTGGGGATCCGCGGAACCAGTACATCCAATTTCAGATCAGATTTTTGATGTTACTTACGCTAGCTACGAGTATGCAGATGATCAGCCAGAAGGTTCAGCTGATACGGGAGCTGCAAAACCATGCACGGAGGGCAGCACTCGAACGATCAACCATCAGTCTCTCAGGAAGGCAGCAGCAGCCCAGCTAGGGGAGCAACGCCAGAACACCCAGCTGCTCCTAGCGTTGAGCAATCGTCAGGAGGGAGACCTATTCCTGAAGGTTCAGCTGACGCAGAAAGGACTCAGCCACCTACTCCGGTAAAATACAGGAACGTAATGGATTTATATCCACCGGAGGCCTTTCGCAGCCGTGGTCGGGGCCAAGGTCGGTGTTTACTCACCGAGGAACCGACGAAATTCGAAGATGCTAATACAGAGGAGTGTTGGCGTCGAGCTATGGATGAGGAGTTGGGATCGATCCTAGACAACAATACATGGGAGCTTGTTGATCTACCCAATACTCATAAATCCATAGGTCTCAAGTGGGTGTACAAGATCAAGAAAGATGCCGAAGGAAAATTGGTGAAGTACAAAGCCAGGCTAGTGGCCAAAGGATACGTGCAAGAGCAAGGTGTGGATTTCGAAGAAGTGTATGCTCCGTTGCAAGGATGGAATCGGTGAGATTACTTATAGCTCTCGCGGCTCAGGAATCTTGGAAATTGCATCACATGGATGTTAAATCTGCGTTCTTGAACGGCGAGTTAGAAGAAGAGGTCTATGTGAAGCAACCACCGGGTTACATCAAAGAGGGAGAAGAGCACAAGGTGTTGAGGCTACACAAAGCATTGTACGGGCTACGGCAAGCCCCTCGGGCATGGAACATCAAGCTTGATCGTACTTTAATCTCTCTCGGATTCGAGAAGAGCCCACTGGAACATGCGATGTATAAGAGAGGTGAAGGAAGGGATCATCTATTAGTTGGCATCTATGTTGATGATCTATTGATAACTGGAGCGGACGAGAAGGAGATTGCAAAATTCAAGCTACAGATGAAGGAGCTATTCAAGATGAGTGATCTAGGCTTGTTAAGTTACTACCTTGGCATCGAGGTACATCAAAAGCCCGATGGGATCACGCTATGTCAGGAGGCATATGCAAAGAAGATACTCGAGAAGTGTGGCATGGAAGATTGCAACCCA
The DNA here is from genome assembly GCA_947311845.1 of Poa pratensis. Classification (NCBI taxonomy): domain Eukaryota; kingdom Viridiplantae; phylum Streptophyta; class Magnoliopsida; order Poales; family Poaceae; genus Poa; species Poa pratensis. The sequence continues at coordinate 19,281,758 of CAMZMU010000119.1, read as the reverse complement.
ACTCATGTTCCAATGGAGCCTCGGCTTAAACTAAGCAAGAGGAGTGAAGCACCCGCGGCTGATGCAACGGAGTATAGGAGTGTGGTCGGAAGTTTGAGGTATCTCATTAACACAAGACCGGACTTGGCCTATTCTGTTGGATATGTGAGTCGCTTCATGGAAGCACCCACTACGGAACATTGGGCAGCTGTGAAACATATACTCAGGTACATCAAAGGGACAACAAACTTCGGTATTGTCTATTTGAAGGAGAAGGAGAAAGTGAAGCTACTCGGTTATAGTGATAGCGACATGGCCGGAGATGTTGACGACCGTAAGAGTACCTCGGGCGTGGCATATTTCTTCGGAAGGAGTATAGTAAGTTGGCTATCACAAAAGCAAAAAGTGGTTGCACAATCGTCTTGTGAAGCTGAGTATATTGCAGCTGCAACCGCGGCGCGTCAAGGTGTGTGGCTAGGAAGGCTACTTGGTGATCTCACAAATCGTGAGACGGAACGGGTGGTGCTAAATATTGACAACAAGTCTGCAATTTCTCTATGCAAGAACCCGGTGCATCATGATAGAAGCAAGCATATTGATACGAAGTATCACTACATACGGGAATGCGTGGAAGAAAATAAGATTGAAGTCAACTATGTTTGCACCAATGATCAGCTTGCAGATATCCTAACTAAATCTTTAGGACGAGTGAAGTTCAAGGAGATGCGAGGAAGGATTGGCGTCCAAGCTGTGAAGATGAGCACATCGTGCTTAGGGGGGTGATTGTTAGGAATAATCACTTATCGACGCCGGCACGGCGTCATGTGCCCATAGGTTCCGCGTATACGGCTTGGATACGTATGTGTGTCCTAGTCGGTTTAGTCCTAGTCCACGTAGTTGTTATTCGACTCTGATAGAGCTTGCCTGCTTTATATACCCATGTAATAGCTAGGTTGTAAATCAGATCGTGAAGAGCAATACACAAACAACAGGTGCGATACGCCCCTGTAGCGATCCAAATTTTTTCCAAGTGCGTACGTTGAGAGTAATCGATTCAGCTGCTAGCTTGGCTGGTTAGCTTGTTTCGATCGTGTGCGTCTCGGCGATTGTTTGGTAGTGTGTGGTCTCGCCGGATCATCATCGTCTACGTCGGAAGTACTCGACGTATTGGGCTGGGCCAACAGACCGGCCGGTGAAATAAAGCTGAGGCGGTACGTGCCGGCAATTGCAAGCAAGACTTGAAGGCTTTTGGTTGGCTCTCCATGCACATGCATGTACGTCCGCATGCAGTAGTATGAACAAATGGCCACAGGACTGAATCGATCGCGCGTGCCGCAAACAAATGCAATTGTATACGTAGGGTTGCGCAAGCATAGCGAGATACTTTACGACCTGAGAGCTTCTCCAACCGGAGGCCTCAAATTCGGCCCGGACGCGTTCGTGGACACCGACCGGACAACCCCTAAAACTAGTGTTCTACAACCACAATGTTCAAATTTTGACACCTAAATACATGCAAGTCATGCACGTTTATCATAGTGGTAGTTTTGATGTTGAAATAAATAGTTCACATCACGTTATTACAATTAATAATTGTAAGTAGCCGGACAGGTGTAGTTCACATTATTCGGACACAAATCATTGCAAATTAAAAGTCAGTCCTTCCCCATGAAGACATACATATGTTCCACCAGATGAGTGAGTAGTTGGGTGTGCACTACTTCATCTCGAAGTTGTCGATCCATCTCAAGTAATTGCATGACATACTCTACTTCCTGTTCAGGTAGGTGGACAAGTTCTCCAGGATTCTCAAAGTCAGTGTGAGCAGCCCCTTCTCCCTCATCCTCCACAATCATGTTGTGCAAAATTACACAACAAGTCATGACCTGCCATAGAACCTCCGGATCCCACATCATAGCCGCTCCACGAACTATACCCCAACGAGCTTGCAACACACCAAATGCCCTCTCCACATCTTTCCTAACTGATTTCTACGTAGCTGCAAATGCACGTCTTTTGGGAGTAGTGGGATTACTGATAGTTTTCACAAAGGCCGCCCACTGAGGATATATATCATCTGCAAGATAGTTTCCCATGGTGTAGTCGTGTCCGTTGACAGTGTAGTTGCATGGTGGAGCTTCCCCATCACAGAGCCTCTTGAACAGGGGAGAGCGCTGAAGCACATTCATATCCTTGTGAGAACCGGGCATGCCAAAAAAAAGCATGCCAAATTCACAAGTCTTGAGATGCTACAGTTTCAAGTACAATTGTGGCCTCCTTGTTGTGCCCTTGGTACTGGCCACGCAATTCCGTTGGACAGTTTTTCCATCGCCAATGCATGCAATCCACTGAACCTAGCATACCAGGAAATTCTCTTGCTTCTCCTAGGGCAAGTAGCCTTGCGGTATCCTCGGCATTAGTTCTCTAAGATATTTTGGCCCAAAAACTTTCACGACAGCGTATGCAAAGTGCTTCATAGCCTCGATGCATATACTCTCTCCATCCGGACATACTCGTCTACGGCATCAGTGGCTTTCCCATAGGCAAGCATTCTCAAAGCAGCGGTGCATTTCTGCAGAGGGAGAATGATAGTTTCCGGCAACAATCATACTTCAACTTGAAGTAATCATCAAACTTTGTGACTTCCTCTTGTATATGCTCAAATAGTCTTTAGCTCATCCGGAACCAGCGTCGAAAAAACCCCTCATGAAACACTGGATTCGGACGCTTGAAGTAGTCATCATAGAGATCTCGAGCGCCTTTGAGCCTATCATGGGTGATGACGTGAAAGACACACGTTCGTTGGGAACCCCAAGAGGAAGGTATGATGAGTGCAGCAGCAAGTTTTCCTCAGTATGAAACCAAGGTTTATCGAACCAGTAGGAAGTCGGCGTTGCTCTGAAGGTGTTGGTGAAGGAGTGTAGTGCGGCGCAACACCAGAGATTCCGGTGCCAACGTGGAACCTGCACAACACAATCAAACTACTTTGCCCCAACGAAACAGTGAGGTTGTCAATCTCACCGGCTTGCTGAAAACAAAGGATTAGGCGTATAGTGTGGAAAATGATGTTTGCTTGCAGAGAATGAAAAAGAACAATGATTGCAGTAGGTTGTATTTCAGATGTAAAAGAATGGACCGGGGTCCACAGTTCACTAGTGGTGTCTCTCCATAATAAAATACTAACATGCTGGGTAAACAAATTACAGTTGGGCAATTGACAAATAGAGAGGGCATAACAATGCACATACATATCATGATGATCACTATGAGATTTACTTGGGCATTACGACAAAGTACACAGACCGCCATCCAGCATGCATCTGTGTCTAAATAGTCCACCTTCAGGTTAGCATCCGCACCCCTTCCAGTATTAAGTTGCAAGCAACAGACAATTGCATTAAGTATGGTGCATAATGTAAACAACACTAATATCCTTAGACAAAGCATTGCTGTTTTACCCCTAGTAGCAACAGCACATCCACAACCTTAGAACTTTCTGTCACTGTCCCAGATTAAATGGAGGCATGAACCCACTATCTAGCATAAATACTCCCTCTTGGAGTTACAAGCATAAACTTGGCCAAAGCCTACACTAATAACGGAGAGCATGCAAGATCATAAACAACACATATATGATAGATCAATAATCAACTTGACATAGTATTCAATATCCATCGGATCCCAACAAACACAACATGTAGCATTACAATAAGATGATCTTGATCATGATAGGCAGCTCACAAGATCTAAACATGATGGCACAAAAGGAGAAGACAACCATCTAGCTACTGTATGGACCCGTAGTCCAGGATGAACTACTCACGCATCACTCCGGAGGCAGGCATGGCGATGTAGAGCCCTCCGGTGATGATTCCCCTCTCCGGCAGGGTGCCGGAGGAGAACTTCTGAACCCCCCGAGTTAGGGTTGACGGCGGCGGCAGCGGATGTTTTCTGGAATAATGGCTCGGTGTTTTAGGGTTTTCGCGTCTGGAGGAATAAATAGGCGAAGGGGCGACGTCGGTGGAGGCGCGGGGCCCGCTCCCCATAGGGTGGCGCGGCAGGGGGCCCACCCGCGCCGCCATGTGGGGAGGGCGCCCTGCTGCCCCCCTTCGTCTCCTCTTCGGACTTCTGGAACGTGTCGGGAAAAATAGGCATCTGGGATTTTGTTTCGTCCGATTCCGAGAATATTTCCAGAACAGCTTTTCTGAAACCAAAAACAGCAGAAAACAGGAACTGGCACTGTGGCATCTTGTTAATAGGTTAGTCCCAGAAAATGCATAAAAATGCTATGAAGTGTGAATAAAACATGTAGCTATTGGTATAAAACTAGCATGGAACATAAGAAATTATAGATACGTTGGAGACGTATCAAGCATCCCCAAGCTTAGTTCTACTCGTCCTCGAGTAGGTAAACGATAACAACAATAATTTCTGAAGTGACATGCTACCAACATAATCTTGATCAATAATATTGTAAAGCATATGAGCTGAGATCAAATCATTCAAAGCAAAAGTCTATAATTGATATAAGAGACAACAAAACAAGTTAGTTAAACAAGCTAAAAGTTTTCATGAATGATTGCTTTAAAGACATGAAACCGTACAAGGTTCATTAAAGATGTGTTAAGTATCCAATGTAGGAGTTCTATCCTTCAATTCCAAGCATCAAGTAATCTTTCACAACATAGAAGGATTCAGCCAAGTAAAAATAAACATGAACATCATGAATCAACTGTTTCGAAGTCTACTCAACCGGTGAGCGTAAGCATTTGGTTTTGGCACCAGGATGTTATGGCTAAAAGAACATTAATGGGGGTTTGGAAGGCCAAAGGAAGAAAGTCTCACAAAGCTATAAGTGATCATTAGACAAGAGGAAGTCTTATAATCGAAGCTATGTAAGGAGTAGTGATTGCCATGCAACGGATGCACATAGAGCTATATGTGTATGAAAGCTCTCCAATGGAACTAGTGGGGGTGCATCCAACTTGGTTGCTCATGAAGACCTAGAGCATTTTTGAGGAAGCTCATCATTGGAATATACAACCCAAGTTCTATAGTGTAAATTCCCCACATAGTTATACTAGTAAAACATGAAAACTCTCTCACATGGAGTATAGGTGCTAAACATGAGCACAAATGATGACTATGAATAATGCAGGTGCTGAAACATGAGCACAAGTGTGGATAAAGGATAGTAATGTTGCCCCCTTTTTCTTTATTTTTTTTCTTTTTTCTTTTTTCTTTTTTTTTTTTTTCTGTTTCTCTTTTCGATGGCCTCCATGGCTCTTTTCACTTTCAGGGGCAACACTCTAATATGACAACACACTTTTTGTTACAAATAACTCACAACGAACTAAAACATGATGTAAACTGTATGCCTCTGCCAGTGTAGCAGGATATGCAATGATCTAGCGTAACATGGGTAAACCGCACATCAGCTGTATAGAATCATGCAAAGCAATATGTATATGATGAATGACAGCAAGTCATGTAATGTAAGATGGAAGTTGCATGGCAATATATCTCGGAACAGCTATGGAAATGCTGTAGTAGGTAGGTATGGTGGCTGTTTTGAGGAAGATGTATGGGTTTATGTGTAGGAGAACAAGAGAAAGTCTCCCACGGGTTTGGATGTACTGGCGAAGTATGCACAACTCTCAATGTGAGCAGAAGGCAATGCACAGCACCGAAGAGGCTAGCAAATATGGATGGTGGAAGTGCCAAAAACCGTAGCTCAACATTAGTCAAAAAGAACTCACAAGCTTATTGCAAACATCTAGCAGGTTCAACATTAAGAACATGATTAAAGTTTACTCCAAGAAGGGCCGTTCACGGCGGCACAAGTACCCCGTTAGATCCCTCGACCTTCAGCACAACTTAGTTATTACGAATCACTTTTAGACATGGAAAGCTATCAAGTCCAACTACACCTTCAACAATTTAAATAGAGTTTGTAGTACGGTACAAGCTTAAAGACAACTATCCACTCATAATTTTAACTTAATTAACCAGCAAGCTTTACCATCTAAATACCTCAAAACATTTGCAAAGAATCAAGTCATCAAAGTTCAATGATCTACAAGATTATGCAAGTTATTACTATACCACTACCACATGCAGCATTTTCTGAACCAACACATCAACCAAGCAACTAAACAAAAACTCTCCAAATGATTTACAAATGAAACAAGAGAGTACTACTCCTCAAGAATTAACAGCTCTAAAAGAGATGCATGAAAAACAGGAGCTAAAAGCATAGCAGTAGCTAGATAAGAATACTCAAAAGATATAAGTGAAGAATATGAGTATTCACATGAAAAAGCGGAGCGTGTCTCTCTCCCACACAAGAATGCTAGGATCCAACTTTATTCAAAAATAAAAACAACAAACAAAAATAAAAGCACACAGACGCTCCAAGTAAAATACATAAAATGTGGAAGAATTAAAATATAGTTTCACTAGAGATGACCTGATAAATTGTTGATGAAGAAGGGGATGCCTTGGGCATCCCCAAGCTTAGACGCTTGAGTCTTCTTGAATATTGCAGGGATGACCCACGGGGGCATCCCCAAGCTTAGGCTTTTCACTCTTCTTGATCACATCATATCATCCTTCTCTCTTGCTCCTTGAAAACTTCCGCCACACCAAACTCAGTAACTCGTTAGAGGGTTAGTGCATAATCAAAAATTCTCATATTCTACTGTGACACAATCATTACCAAAGCTTCTGGACATTACTTACAGCCACTGATGTTTAATGGAGCAAAGAAATCCAATCAAACATAGTAAAAGAGGCAATGCAAAATAAAAGGCAGAATCTGTCAAAAACAGAACAGTCTGGAAAGACGAATTTTTTCGAGGCACTTAACTTGCTCAGATGGAAGAAGCCCAAACTAATGAAAGTTGCGTACATATATAAGGATCATGCGTGATTTTTTCAGAATTTTTCGAATTTTCTGTAGCGCATACAGCTCAAAACGGTGGACAGCAAAAATCTGTCACTGCGCAGAAATCCAATTTTAGCAACAACTTTCAACTAGAGACTTTACTTGGCACAACAATGCAATAAAATAAAGATACAAAGGAGTTGCTACAGAAGTAAACAGCACCTTGACTCAAAATAAAATAAAATGACAGAAAATAAAAAGATGGGTTGTCTCCCATAAGCGCTTTTCTTTAACGCCTTTCAGCTAGGCGCAGAAAGTGAAAATCAAGTGTTATCAAGAGATAAATCATCCAAATCATCAAAAGCTTCCTCACAACTTGTCACAATAGGTACCTTAGGTGTTCCTGAAGATGTTTCATTATTTAAATTTCCCAAGTTGTACTAAGAGTTTTATCAATTTTAAGTTCATAATGAGTCTTTGGCTTTGGCATCTTAGGAACATACATGAACTTTTGCTCTTCCCACATAAGCCTTCTCCTTAAACTTAAGAGAAGAAAAGGTTGAACCCAAGGTTCCCATAGCTTCTTCTAGTTCACCAATCCTATGGTTTTGATTATCAAGAGCATGTCTAGCCTCTAAAGCAGTGATTCTTTCATTAGTGCTTACTACTGATTCAAGTAGTGTTGGAAAAAATTTCTCCATAGAATCTAGTTTGTTTATAATATCCTCCAAAGTGATCTCAGTTTTAATATTGTTAGTAGGTGGTGTTCCTACTAAACTTTCAATTAAATTACAAGCTTCCAAAGCAGGAGTACCTAGGAAATTACCCCTGTAAGAGTATCCAGAACATACCTATACCAACTAGTGATACCAACATAGAAATTCCTAAGAAGGATCATGGTAGAATGTTTTTTATTACATCTATGATGAGCATCACTAATTCTATACCAAGCATCTTTCAAACTTTCTCCCCCTTGTTGCCTAAAGGAACGAACCTCAACTTCAGGAGTACTCATTATAGCAAAAATAAAACTAGGCCGAAATAATAAAAGTAAAACAAGTAACTAATTTTTTGTGTTTTTGATATAAAGAAAGCAAACAAGACAAAATAAAAATAAAGCAAGACAAAAACAAAGTAAAGAGATTGGGTGTGAGAGACTCCCCTTGCAGAAGCAACTCGACCTCCCCGGCAACGGCGCCAGAAAACTGCTTGATGACGTGAAAGACACATTCGTTGGGAACCCCAAGAGGAAGGTATGATGAGTGCAGCAGCAAGTTTTCCCTCAGTATGAAACCAAGGTTATCGAACCAGTAGGAAGTTGGCGTTGTTCTGAAGGTGTTGGTGAAGGAGCGTAGTGCGGCGCAACACCAGGGATTCCGGTGCCAACGTGGAACCTGCACAACACAATCAAACTACTTTGCCCAACGAAACAGTGAGGTTGTCAATCTCACCGGCTTGCTGAAAACAAAGGATTAGGCGTATAGTGTGGAAAATGATGTTTGCTTGCAGAGAATGAAAAAGAACAATGATTGCAGTAGGTTGTATTTCAGATGTAAAAGAATGGACCGGGGTCCACAGTTCACTAGTGGTGTCTCTCCATAATAAAATACTAACATGCTGGGTAAACAAATTACAGTTGGTCAATTGACAAATAGAGAGGGCATAACAATGCACATACATATCATGATGATCACTATGAGATTTACTTGGGCATTACGACAAAGTACACAGACCGCCATCCAGCATGCATCTTTGTCTAAATAGTCCACCTTCAGGATTAGCATCCGCACCCCTTCCAGTATTAAGTTGCAAGCAACAGACAATTGCATTAACTATGGTGCATAATGTAAACAACACTAATTCTTAGACAAAGCATTGATGTTTTACCCCTAGTAGCAACAGCACATCCACAATCTTAGAACTTTCTGTCACTGTCCCAGATTAAATGGAGGCATGAACCACTATCTAGCATAAATACTCCCTCTTGGAGTTACAAGCATAAACTTGGCCAAACCTACACTAATAACGGAGAGCATGCAAGATCATAAACAACACATATATGATAGATCAATAATCAACTTGACATAGTATTCAATATCCATCGGATCCCAACAAACACAACATGTAGCATTACAATAAGATGATCTTGATCATGATAGGCAGCTCACAAGATCTAAACATGATGGCACAAAAGGAGAAGCCAACCATCTAGCTACTGTATGGACCCGTAGTCCAGGGATGAACTACTCACGCATCACTCCGGAGAGCCCTCCGGTGATGATTCCCCTCTCCGGTAGGGTGCCGGAGGAGAACTTCTGAACCCCCCGAGTTAGGGTTGACGGCGGCGGCGGCAGCGGATGTTTTCTGGAATAATGGCTCGGTGTTTTAGGGTTTTCGCGTCTGGAGTAGTAAATAGGCGAAGGGGCGATGTCGGTGGAGGCGCGGGGCCCGCTCCCCATAGGGTGGCACGACAGGGGGCCCACCCGCGCCGCCATGTGGGAGGGCGCCCTGCTGCCCCCCTTCGTCTCCTCTTCGGACTTCTGGAACGTGTCGGAAAAAATAGGCATCTGGGATTTTGTTTCGTCCGATTCCGAGAATATTTTCAGAACAACTTTTCTGAAACCAAAAACAGCAGAAAACAGGAACTAGCACTGTGGCATCTTGTTAATAGGTTAGTCCCAGAAAATGCATAAAAATGCTATGAAGTGTGAATAAAACATGTAGCTATTGGTGTAAAAACTAGCATGGAACATAAGAAATTATAGATACGTTGAAGACGTATCAACGGGCCACGGTGATCCGCCCCTTAATTGATCCCTGAAGTTAAGAACATGCTCCTCCTTCTTCTCCATTTCCTCTTGCATGCTCATCATCGACATGACGTCCTCTTCGTCTTTGTCGTCATGCTTGTCTTCATCACTAGACCCGTCGACGAACTCCTTGAAAATAAACTCATCGATGACCGAGTAATCATACTCCTCTTCGGACGAAGAATTCATGCCTACATACATGGAAACTTGCTCAAAAATCTGGCTCCGGCATTTCAACAAACACTTCGAGAGCGAGGTGGATGCCGGCCGATGCAAAACGTACCGGAAACGAAGCGTCAACGGTGAATTCGTCCACCAACGGGCTCCGGCGACCGAAGAGGACTTGGCCGGGACTCTTGTGACTTCGGGGGCGGCGGCGAAGTCGAAGGGGGGCGGCTACGGAGCACAGTGGTGCGGGCAAACTGGACGGAGCGGAGGTGAAAGAGGAAAAAGTAAGGGTTTCCGTCCAATTTGAGGGGAAAATTGGGTAGGCCCGCCTTGACAGATCCGACGTGGCGGATGCGTCCGGGCGGCCCCAAACCGCCCTACATATGCCGGACCGCCCGGGCGTTTGGGCTGAACATAGGGGCCGCCGTTGGGTGGTGTTTTTTGGCCCAAAGGCCGTCTAGGCTGTCGCCCGGACGTTTTGGGGGACTTTGGGGACTACATTACGTGCAACTAGCACAATACCCGTGCGTTGCAACGGGTGAAGAAAAGTTAAACAATTCCTTTTTTTTAGAAACACATTACAGACGCAGACGCTCACACACGCACATACATTCACCCCTATGAACGCACACACGCACACCCTACCCCTATGAGCACCTCTGAAATACTGAGCCGACGGATCGAGTCTTGAGTTTGACGAAGTCACCACGGGCGCCTCGCTGTCGACGGGAACGTCGCCTCCCACTGAAAGAATATTCCGTCTAAATGCACACACAGGTGTCAACCTGGGGTTTGAACTCTGGTGGGCTGAGGGTACAACCACCCTGCTAACCATCCAACCACAGGTTGGTTTGGTAAAATAATCAATAATTGGACTTCGCTCAATTTTTTCAATCAAGAGGCTTCGGTTTTCCTAATAATCAGTGGCACATCACAGTCTAGCACAAGGCTTTTTTACATCCCTCTTTTACCGGGTGACACGATGTTAAAATGAGCTTTTCACTATCTCGATTTATCTGATTCGCAAAGATATATGAAGGTGGGCACAACTCATTTGGATGTAGACATGGTAAAAGTTGATTATGTGACTCGTAATGATTTCTAGATAAATCCTAACCCATTTCCTAGAGTCCATTCATATGCCTTGGATCATATGTCGCCATTATCCACCCTCGCCATCAGATTTCCTCACTTGTAAATGTTTTGTTCCTTGGCTCGCACGCCTCCACCTGACTCCTTGCTCAGATTAACGAGCGTTTGTTCATGAAATTCGCAGTGTCGCCGTTATGTTTTATACGGACATGTGCCTCATGGCTAACCTAGCCAGAGAGAGGGTGTCGTTCGCCGATGGACCCGAAGCCCACAACCGCGGTGTGCCTCTTTATATTTATTTTTTCATGTCAATCAACTCAATCTGACTCATACAAAAGTCTCGGATGTGATTGGACTTGGACGGAGGTATTTTCCTAGTATTTTGTTACTGAATGAGCATAGTATTTGGGATATTCTTTTCTCCATGGATTAGCGGCATGTTGTTAAAATTAATTACAAATAATTGATTTATCATTATTATTATTTTGGTCTGATTTGATTTACGTTGTCTTTCTTATTCGATCCTTTAAAAAATCCAATTGGTAGTTGTGCACGTACACGTTCTTTTCTTTACACATGTAAATTCGATCTCGGGTGTTGCGGCCGGCCTTGAATTGCGATCGAGGCTAAGCACCGACCGAGCGGCACCGCACACCTGTCTCCTGGCCTGGCCTGGCCTGCACGTACGTAGCTTAATTAGTTGGATCGATCGACCTGACGTCGATGCGTGCCAATGTTGGTGGACACCGTGCAAATCGACGCGAGCAATCAGAGCTGAGAAACATATATCCTGCACATGGCTTGCCCTGATGACCTCAATGGGCCACGCCGGCGTCTCGTCGTTGGGTCATCGCAGCGCCCGGCCGGCCTGTCCACGCTCTAGGCTTGTGCACAGTCGTGTCAATTATGTGCTGCCGAGAGTTATGTTACTAGAAGAACATCGATTCATGTACACGAAAAGTATAAGATCAAGCGAGGTTGTGGTACGCATGCATAGAGGCGGATCCGGTCCGTGATCAATCAGTGGAGGGTTTATGTCTTTCTGACTTTTTGGTTTTTGAACTTCTTGCTTGCCTGACTTCGTCTCTCAGGGTAGTTATCCACCACCACCTTTATGCAATAGTTTCAGACTTTCAGCATGATATTCGTAGCACAACTTCCGTGCCGATCACCACCGTGGACGAGGACGACGACGTCAGTAGTTGAACCAAGCAACGGCTACCAACCAGTCTATACAAAACAATCCATGCACCAACGGTTTCCGCCTTTCGGAAACAACTGCCCGCACCCAGTTATATACACTACGGGAATGGCACCAAACGCCGACGGCCGTACTGTACGCCGACGGCTAAATGTTGGGGCCGTCGGCGTACAACACGAGCTAGGGCAGCCGCCCAACCAGCCGTCGGCGTATCCAGCTCAGGCCGACGGCAGCCGTCGGCGTACAAAAGGAGGCCGTGATGGAACGAAGCCATCTGTCCAGCTGCGTTGCTAGCCGTCGGCGTACGTGCGTTCTTATACGCCGACGGCGGCCGTCGGCGTATAGATGTTTCTTTTTTATTTATTTCTCTATATAATATTTATTTATTTATCTATATAATATTTAATGTAGTTGTAATTTATATATATATATTGGACCTATAATTGCCCTCCCAATTTCAGTATCCCACCACCGTAAAATAACGGTTTGAGTTTTCCGGAACCCAACCCTACAACATATATATGTAAAATAAATAAAAACAACACACGTAATATACACCTACAACATAAATATTAAATATATAGCTCAATTTATCCTGCCCGTGGTGTGACAGGAACTTTGACTTTTTTCATGCACTTAGAGGTGGAAACTCCCGTTTCGGACGAACGGATGGAATATTGAGTTTATTTGGGGTAGACTTTGATTTCCCACTTCCTATGGCCTAACCTAACACAACCAAGCCAAAAAGTCTACTGGCCTACCACCTTTCGACGGAGTTCAAGGGGTAGACGAAAACGTTAGGGTTTTTTCAGCGGATTCGGGGTTTCGCCGAAGCGGGTCATCGGAGCGTCGAAACCCCACCAAAACCTAGGTTGTGCCATGCCATATGTATACTAGTGTGTTGTGTGTTCTAAATGTCCATTATCCTACTCCGGGGTGTGACCGTCTTCACCGACTTCACTTTCTCTCTAGTGAGTTTCTGCATTTAGAGGTGGAAACTCCCGTTTCGGACGAACCGGATGGAATATTGAGTTTATTTGGGGTAGACTTTGGTTTCCCACCTTCCTATGGCCTAAACTAACACAACCAAGCCAAAAAGTCCACTGGCCTACCCCTTTCGACGGATTTCAAGGGGGTAGACGAAAACGTTAGGATTTTTCCAGCGGATTCAGAGTTTCGCCGAAGCGAGGCATCAGAGCGTCGGAACCCCACCAAAACCTAGGTTGTGCCATGCCATATGTATACAAGTGTGTTGTGTGTTCTAAATGTCCATTATCCTACCTCGGGGTCTGACCGTCTTCACCGACTTCACTTTCTCCCTAGTGAGTTTCTGCACTTAGAGGTGGAAACTCCTGTTTCGGACGAACCAGATGGAATATTGTGTTTATTTGGGGTAGACTTTGGTTTCCCACCTACCTATGGCCTAACCTAACACAACCAACCCAAAAAGTCCACTTGCCTACCCCCTTTCGACGGAGTTCAAGGGGGTAGACGAAAACGTTAGGGTTTTTCCAGCGGATTCGGCGTTTCGCCGAAGCGGGGCATCAGAGCGTCGGAACCCCACCAAAACCTAGTTTGTGCCATGCCATATGTATACAAGTGTGTTGTGTGTTCTAAATGTCCATTATCCTACTCCGGGGTGTGACTGTCTTCACCGACTTCACTTTCTCTCTAGTGAGTTCCTGCACTTAGAGGTGAAAACTCCTGTTTCGGACGAACCAGATGGAATATTGTGTTTATTTGGGGTAGACTTTGGTTTCCCACCTACCTATGGCCTAACCTAACACAACCAAGCAAAAAATTCCACTGGCCTACCCCCTTTCGACGGAGTCCAAGGGGGTAGACGAAAACGTTAGGGTTTTTCCAGCGGATTCGGGGTTTCGCCGAAGCGGGGCATCGGAGCGTCCAAACCCACCAAAACCTAGGTTGTGCCATGCCATATGTATACAAGTGTGTTGTGTGTTCTAAATGTCCATTATTCTACTCCGGGGTGTGACCGACTTCACCGACTTCACTTTCTCTCTAGTGAGTTCCTGGACTTAGAGGTGGAAACTTCTGTTTCGGACGAACCGGATGGAATATTGTGTTTATTTGGGGTAGACTTTGGTTTCCCACCTTCCTATGGCCTAAACTAACACAACCAAGCCAAAAAGTCCACTGGCCTACCCCCTTTCGACGGAGTCCAAGGGGTAGACGAAAACGGTAGGGTTTTCCAGCGAATTCGGAGTTTCGCCGAAGCGGGGCATCGGAGCATGGAAACCCCACCAAAACATAGGTTGTGCCATGCCATATGTATACAAGTGTGTTGTGTGTTCTAAATGTTCATTATCCTACTCCGGGGTGTGACCGTCTTCACCGACTTCACTTTCTCTCTAGTGAGTTTCCGCACTTAGAGGTGGAAACTCCCGTTTCGGACGGACCAGAATGGAATATTGAGTTTATTTGGGGTAGACTTTGGTTTCCCACCTTCCTATGGCCTAACCTAACACAACCAAGCAAAAAATTCCACTGGCCTACCCCCTTTCGACGGAGTCCAAGGGGGTAGACGAAAACGTTAGGATTTTTCCAGCGGATTCGGGGTTTCGCCGAAGCGGGGCATCGGAGCGTCCAAACCCCACCAAAACCTAGGTTGTGCCATGCCATATGTATACAAGGTTTTGTGTGTTCTAAATTTCCATTATCCTACTCCGGGGTGTGACCGACATCACCGATTTCACTTTCTCTCTAGTGAGTTCCTGCACTTAGAGGTGGAAACTCCCGTTTCGGACGAACCGGATGGAATATTGAGTTTATTTGGGGTAGACTTTGGTTTCCCACCTTCCTATGGCCTAACCTAACATAACCAAGCCAAAAAGTCCACTGGCCTACCCCCTTTCGACGGAGTTCAAGGGGGTAGACGAAAACGTTAGGGTTTTTCCAGTGGATTCGGGGTTTTGCCGAAGCGAGGCATCGAAGCGTCGAAACCCCACCAAAACCTAGGTTGTGCCATGCCATATGTATACAAGTGTGTTGTGTGTTCTAAATGTCCATTATCCTACTCCGGGGTGTGACCGTCTTCACCGACTTCACTTTCTCTCTAGTGAGTTCCTGCACTTAGAGGTGAAAACTCCTGTTTCCATACGAAGATTTTAACCCCGAGATCAGCCCAATCGGAGTTCGGACGCGGCCTGGAGGCCCGTTTTGGTGGAACCCTAAAAGGGGGTGACGGAAATCCGAGAAGATATATAAAGGGAGGAAACCTAACTCGTGGAGGACTCCTCCACCCACGAATTTCAGCCACCAAAAGCCACGTTTTTGCCTCCCCCATGGATCCCATCTCCATGGGGGAGGGCTCCCAAGAAGCCATGAAGGAGGGAGGCTAAGGGGCGGCGCTCCCCAGCTTGCCGGCGGCGGGGAGGAGTTCCCCGCACCGCCGCGCCGCCGCCGCGCCGCCCTGCGCTCTCGCTGCCCTCTCCGCCGTCTTCACCGCCATCTCCATCACCAACTCCTCCTTGTATTCAGTGGTTCATCCTCCCACAAACCTCTGTACCGTCCTATGTAAACATGGTGTTTGATGCTATAATATTTATCCTATGATCTATGTCATGTTTATGTAGTTTATTTGTCTTTCGATTGCTTTGTTGAATGTCTATGGTTCATTAGAGTTGTATGTTGATATGGTACTGTCCTTTGGTGTCCATTATACTTGTGCGCGCATGGATCAACACCATAGGGTTAGTAGTATGTGCAAAGGAAGGGGCGTAGTTCTGCCGGAGTGACAGAAACCTGAGGGCTCAAACCGGTTAGTTGCATGTATGGGAGTAAGAGGACCATAAACTTAAGGCTATGGTTGGGGAAACCTTAATGCATTGTTAGTATTTACGGATGTTTGCTAACAATCCAATCATATAGTACTTGTAATCCCAAGTAGTGGAGTGCATGTATATTTAGCCTCTCCCACATTGAAAACTGCATCAAAGACAATGAACTAAATGTCTTCACTAATTAATCTTGGACAAAGCCACCACAATTACCACCACTTTTCCACACTCATGGTACTGTTAGTATATGGTTACTTAGTGTACTTTATTGCTGCAGCACTAACATTTACTTTCTGTATTTATTATCTGCAAAACTATCTCTCATACCCGTATTGCTACCGTAGTTTTAGATAATGCAAACGTTTAGTGCGTAGAGTTGTATCAGTGGTTGATAGAACTTGAGAGATACTTATCCTACCTTTAGCTCCTCGTTGGGTTCGACACTCTTACTTATCGAAAAGGCTACACGCGATCCCCTATACTTGTGGGTTATCAAGACCTTTTCTGGCGCCGTTGCCGGGGAGCCATAGCGTAGGTTAATGTTCTTGTGTGCACTTGTTTGCTTTATCTCTAAGTAGTTTTTATTTTCAGTACAAGTTGTTCTTTATCTTACTATGGATAGGGAATGCGAATTACAAAAAAAATTAGGTGTAGTTGTTATCTAAAAACGTTTTCAAAAAGAAAAGTGATTGGAAAGATGAGTAATGGTTAAATGGGGGTCGACCTTGAACACTTGTGTTCATGCCTATGAAACCAAAACAAATCTTTCCATGGAAGCTTTTCATTAAAAACATGTAAATATTGTAAATATTGTGTATATACCTCTGTACATAAAAATAAAATGCTAATTATAGTCTTTAGTTAATTGAAAGTTGATAGTTTTACTTTGCTGTCCAGAAACAGATTTTCTGTGCTCCACCGTATTAAATGTTTAAAATCACCAGAACGTGATCTTGATCTGAAATTTCTTGAGTGCAAAGTGATGCTTATTAGCTTTCTTTCATTAGACTAACTTTTTCTGATTTAAGGTACGTAGATAGGTCGAAAAATTCGATCTTTACTGACTGTTCTGTTTAGACAGATTTTGTGCTTCTCTGTAAATAAAATCGTGATAAATCTCAGAATAGTATTTTGACTTGAAAATTTTTGTGCATAAACCTGAGATTATTATCTTTCTTTCATTAGACTAAAGTTTTTCGATTTGAGCTACTTAACTATCTCGTTGAATGCCATCTTTACGGACTGTTCAGTTTTGACAGATTTCTTTGTTTATTCAATATTGTACTTGGTGTTGTTAGTTTCATTAGTTTTTCGACGGACAACGGAAATCATGAACACCTTAGTATATACAGTGGCTAATGTTGAGTAAAAATTATAAAACTTGTCAATGCTTGAACATGAGTGGATTTTATTTAATGAGTACTAACCCTACTAATGAGTTTTGTGAAGTTTTATGTGGATGTAGCTTATAAGATCTAATCAATATGGTGATATGAGATGAATAAGAAGACGCAAGAGCTCAAGCTTGGGGATGTGTAGGTGCATCCCAAGAACATATTCAAGAAGATACAATCATCTAAGCTTGGGGATGCCCGAGTCATCCCCCTATTCATCAACTAACATGAGGTTGTCTCGTTCATACTCTATATTACCCGTCCACATGATATGTATTGTCTTAACTTGTATTATAATTGCTTTTATATGTCTTGGTTTTACCTTCTTTAGTTTTATTAGGCTCCTTATTTGGTTTCATTGCTTCTTTACTTTCACTTATAAATTCAAAACAACAAAAATATTTTCTTTTGTTTTGCTTCTTTGTTTGGTTCTTTATTTGGGTTTTACTTTTGATTTTTTTTAGAGTTTTCCTTGCTGTAGCTAGCATGTTTAGGTCTTGCTTAGCCTCTGGTTCTTAGTTTATCAAAAATAAAGTACCAAGTTTTATCCATTTAGCTTAGTTGATACATATGTAAAAAGTGATTTTCTGTTTTCGGTATCTACTGCTTATTGCGCGATTTTTCATATTTTACTGGAAGCTCTAAAAATCACGAAAAAATTACTGATGTTGTAGCACCTAATCCTCTGCATGTACAAAAATTGGCTAAAATTTCGGGATGTTTAAGTGCACCTAAAAATTGCGTTTTCCAGCTGCTGTTTTTCTGGACAGATTCTGACTTTTGTTGCAAGAGTGGCCTCTTTTCGTTTTCATTTGATTTTTAATGGTTCTTACCTTTCATTTATAAGTTGGCCATTTAAGCAACCTTTCTGTAACTTAAAAACAAAATTTTATTTGGTTTAATAGCAGCACTTGGAAATATTATTATTGTACTAATGTCTAACCGCAGAAAAGAATGGGAAAGTTTTTGTGTTGAAGTTTTTTCACAGAGAATGAAGGAACACCAAATTGTGAAATGTGAAGAATGGCCAAAGTCATAAGCTTGGGGATGTCCCACATCCCTCTTCATCAACAACCCCTCGGTTTGCAAACCTTTAAACTTTGTTTTTTGAGCAACATATGAACTTTACTAAACTTGAAGCGGCTGTATTTATTATCTATTTATCTTAGCATCAAACACCAGTTACATTAATAAGTGGATCTCACATATTTTATTTATCTCTGTTTTCAAATTTACTTGGTTAATGGATTATTGATGAAACTTAAAAATGATGTGTGAATGATATTGTTTAGTGTTATATTTTCTTATGGTTAGTCTCAACTAGCTAATAGTGTATATTATGATATTTTGATGTTAACATGCATTGTTGTTCATAAGATGGTATGGTATTGTGGTATCCTCCTCTGAATAATTCATTGAATTGACTTGGCACATGCTCACGCATGCATATGACTGAAAAACAAAAGTCAATTAAGCCTTGATGATTTATTTTGCTCAGAGTTCTTGTATCACTTTTATGCCTTAATTAATTTTGTTTTGTCGCAAGCATGATTATGACGGTTATTGCTCTCTTGATTGTCGCTTCCCAGTCTATTGCTAGCCTTCACTTGTACTGAGCGGGAATGCTGCTCGTGCTTCCAAATCCATGAAAACCAAGTTATCCAAAGTGTCCACCATAAATACCTATGCATGGCATTTCAAACCATTCAAGTAAATTTTCATGTGCTACCTTTAAAACCTTCAAAGTACTTCTCAATTTGTGTCAATGTTTTATAGCTCATGAGGAAGTATGTGGTGTTTTCTCTTTCAATCTTGTCATTTACTTTGACAGACTTTCACCAATGGACTAGTGGCATATACATCCGCTTATCCAATAATTTTGCAAAAAGAGCTGGCAAATGGGGTGCCCAGTCCCAATTAATTACAACTTTCATTAATAATTCTCTTCACATGTTTTGCCCTGATTTATCAGTAAGCAACTTAATTTGCAAATAGACACTCCTCCATGGTATGTGAATGTTGGAAGGCACCCGAGGATTCGGTTAGCCATGGCTTGTGCAAGCAAAGGTTGGGAGGAGTGTCATCCATAATGAAACTAAAATACATGTGTAAACAAAAGAGAAGAGGGATGATCTACCTTGCTGGTAGAAATAACGTCCTTCATGGGAGCCGCTCTTGAAAGTCTGGTTGACAAGGGGGTTAGAGTGCCCACTACCATTCGTTGACAACAACAAACACTTCCCAAAACAATTTTGCTTCTGTTTTAAAAATGAAAAGCTCTAGCACATGATAATCCCTGCTTCCCTCTGCGAAGGGCCAATCTTTTATTTCATGTTGAGTCACCATCCTTTCTTTGAGCACTTCTCGAGAGCATAGTTGTCATTCTTAGTGTAATGTGCTTGTCCCAAATGCGGTTAATTGTGGTATAACTTTGATGCTTTTATCTTTGATATCTTTACTTCTAGTCTTCATTGAACTTCAGAGGTGCCTGGGCATTTATGTTTTGCTGTACAAATACGGGCAAGCGAGATACCACTCTACCATGCTTTATTATGGTCATTACAATCTTGTTGATGTTTATAAATTTCATGTTATAAGCTCTTAGTTCGTTGATACTTTTCATTAGGTAACATGATTGCTAAGTTTTATTATCCATACATCATGCAATTGTTAAAGACCTGATCATAGCATTTACAATCAAAAATTATTTTGTTATCATTTACCTACTCGAGGACGAGCAGGAATTAAGCTTGGGGATGTTGATACGTCCAAAACGTATCTATAATTTTTGATTGTTTCATGCCATTTTTATGCTTTTAGCACTTGTTTTTATATTAAGTTTATTATTTATTTGGACTAACCTACTAATAGTTGCAAAAGTGCACAATGTTCTTGTTTTACTCTTTGATGTGTAGAAATTATCAAGAATACAAGAGGAAACCTTGTTGGAGTCGAATTGGGACTTTCCTGAAATCTGTCTGAGAACTTTTTACGAAGTTTGCCAGTTTGACCCTCGAAGATGACGTCAATGGAGACCTGGCTGTTAAAAAGTTGTCACAATTTTCCATACGAAGATTTTAAGCCCGAGATCAGCCCAATCGGAGTTCGGACGCGGCCTGGAGGCCCGTTTTGGTGGAACCCTAAAAGGGGGTGACGGAAATCCGAGAAGATATATAAAGGGAGGAAACCTAACTCGTGGAGGACTCCTCCACCCACGAATTTCAGCCACCAAAAGCCACGTTTTTGCCTCCCCCATGGATCCCATCTCCATGGGGGAGGGCTCCCAAGAAGCCATGAAGGAGGGGGCTAAGGGGCGGCGCTCCCCATGCCGGCGGCGGGAGGAGCCCCGCACCGCCGGCCGCCGCCGCCGCCCTGCGCTCTCGCTGCCCTCTCCGCCGTCTTCACCGCCATCTCCATCACCAACTCCTCCTTGTATTCAGTGGTTCATCCTCCCACAAACCTCTGTACCGTCCTATGTAAACATGGTGTTTGATGCTATAATATTTATCCTATGATCTATGTCATGTTTATGTAGTTTATTTGTCTTTCGATTGCTTTGTTGAATGTCTATGGTTCATTAGAGTTGTATGTTGATATGGTACTGTCCTTTGGTGTCCATTATACTTGTGCGCGCATGGATCAACACCATAGGGTTAGTAGTATGTGCAAAGGAAGGGGCGTAGTTCTGCCGGAGTGACAGAAACCTGAGGGCTCAAACCGGTTAGTTGCATGTATGGGAGTAAGAGGACCATAAACTTAAGGCTATGGTTGGGGAAACCTTAATGCATTGTTAGTATTTACGGATGTTTGCTAACAATCCAATCATATAGTACTTGTAATCCCAAGTAGTGGAGTGCATGTATATTTAGCCTCTCCCACATTGAAAACTGCATCAAAGACAATGAACTAAATGTCTTCACTAATTAATCTGGACAAAGCCACCACAATTACCACCACTTTTCCACACTCATGGTACTGTTAGTATATGGTTACTTAGTGTACTTTATTGCTGCAGCACTAACATTTACTTTCATGTATTTATTATCCTGCAAAGCTATCTCTCATACCCGTATTGCTACCGTAGTTTAGATAATGCAAACGTTTAGTGTGCGTAGAGTTGTATCAGTGGTTGATAGAACTTGAGAGATTACTTATCCTACCTTTAGCTCCTCGTTGGGTTCGACACTCTTACTTATCGAAAAGGCTACACGCGATCCCCTATACTTGTGGGTTATCAATGGCCTCGTCTCAGAGGCCTCTGTACGAGGGTGCAAAAATTTCTCAGCTCGATGCCATCTCGCAAGCACTAGCCACCAAGCTCCAGTATGGCAACACCCGTTCATGCTTTGATGCGCATCTGCAAACAACTGGTAACATGTTGGCTGAAGGGCATTGTCTGCCTAAAAGCATGTACGAAACGAAGAAAATCCTGCGAGATCTCAACATGGATTATGTAAAGATAGATTGTTGTCCAAAAGGATGCCTTTTGTTTTGGAAACAGTTTGCCAATGACAAGTACTGTAGCTTGTGTAAGGCCTCTAGGTATCATGAGGTAAAAGGAGCCGATGGTACGAAGACGCAGTCAAATGTTGCCATTAAGATTCTTCGTTACCTCCCATTCATACAAAGAATCAAGCGGCTTTAGATGAACAAAGAGTCTGCCACACAGATGCAATGACACAAAACAGGGAAGAGATACAAGGATGAGCACAACCGGGAATTGATGGCACATCCATCTGATGGTACGGCATGGAAGAACTTTGATGCGAACCACCCCGATGAGGCAGCAGATGCTCGAAACGTGAGAATCGCGATAGCAACCGATGGATTCAATCCATATGGTATGTCGATTACCTCGTACAGCTGCTGGCCCGTGTTTGTTATTTCGCTCAATCTCCCTCCCGGAGCCCTAATGCAAAGGAAGACCATATTCCTGTCGCTGATCATTCCAGGTCCTGAATATCCGGGGAAGAATTTAAGTGTCTACATGTAGCCAATTGTGGATGATCTGAACCACTCTTGGCACCACGGGACGTTGACATATGATCGTGCATCGAAGACAAACTTCTTGATGAAAGTTTGGTATCACAATTCCATGCATGACATGCCCGGGTACGCCCTATTCTGCGGATGGTGTACATCTGGTTAGTGGCCATGCCCAGTGTGCAGGAACCAACTTGAGTTCATGTGGCTAACGGCGGGACGGAAGTATTCCGCGTTTGACACACATCGAAAGTTCCTCAAAAGAGGGCATCGGTATAGGGAAGACAAAAAGAACGTCAAGAAGGGCAGAGTTGAGCGTGAAGAAAAAGCGATACCAACTTTCGATGGTGCAGTTATTGACGCCGAGCTAAGTGCTCTCGTGCCTGCTGAGGGAAAATGCCCACGATATGTGGGATATGGTGTGACGCACAACTGGACTCACGTGGCAGGCTTGACGCAACTCGAATATTACAAGGACCTCGAACTTCCCCATAGCATCGGTGTGATGCACACCAAAAAAAATGTTGGAGAGTCCCTCTTTCACACAATCCTGAACATTCCTGAGAAGTCGAAGGATAATGTTAAGGCTAGAGTTGATGTTCAAAAGATCAGTGATAGGGAGAGAATGCACATGAAGCCTCCTGAAGGCCGTCAAAAGAACTGGTTCAAGCCGCATGCTGACTTCTGCCTTAATAGTATGCAAAAGTCTGAGGCATTCCATTGGCTCAAATTCATCGTGATGTTCCCTGATGGCTATTGTTCGAATATAAGTAAAGGAGTCAATATGCAATCGGGAAAAGTCACCGGGCTCAAGAGTCACGACTATCATATATGGATTGAGCGGCTGCTACCGGTGATGGTTCGAGGGTATCTCCCCGACTGTGTCTGGCGAGTGCTCGCGGAGTTGAGCCATTTCTTCCGCACGCTCTGTGCTAAGCAGATATGTCCCCTGATTATTCAGAAGCTGCATTAACTAGTGCCAGAGTTGCTGTGCAACTTAGAGACGATATTTCTGCCAGACTTCTTTACTCCGATAGCACATCTTATTGTGCATCTTGCGAACGAGGTACTCTTAGTCTTTCAACATGCTTCTTCTTAATTGCATTACGTCTTTATTCTTATTTACTGCATTTTTCAACATGCTTATTAATTGCATTACGTCTTCATGCTTCTTAATTGGATCATGTCTTTTATGCTTAAAAGTTTACCGTTTCTCAATGCAGGTGATTGACCAAGATGAGCCAAGGCAAGAAATCATCGGCCTCCTTGCTGAACAAGATGTGACAGAAGAAAGTTACTAAAAGTGGAAGAGCACTTATTCCGAACCCGCGTTACCTGTCTAACAGTGGTGAGAGTAGAGGTGATGCAATTCTTAATTGGATCATGTCTTTATGCTTAATTGTTCACCCTTTCTCAATGCATGTGAGGGTGGAGATGCTGGAGGAGGGGGAGGTGCCGATGCTCCACTTCCTCCGAGGGCACGAGGTGCAGGACGAGGGCGAGGTGGAGGACGAGCACGAGGTGAGGGAGGACGAGGGCGAGCTGCAGGACGAGGGCGAGGTGGGGGCGACGTGTCTTCAGACATACCCTCTGCTTCTGTCGACGAGGGTTCGGAGGAGACGGGCCCCTCCATGGACGTGGGGGCAGGCCCCTCCACGGACTTGGGGGCGGGCCCTCCGCGCCGTCGAAGAAGCCAAAGATTCGAGGGGAATCCCAGGTCCCTGATGAGTCAAAGGGACCTGCTACCGAGGATGAGAAGATCCTCATTACGCCTAATGGGAAAGAGTAAGTGACTATATATATACTAATTTTAAACATGGTAACTTCATTGTGGTCAGGACAATTTGACATGTACTAATGTTTAATTATTGTGCAGCAACTGGACACATCCCGTGGGAGCCCGCGTGCCTAACTGCTTGATTGGAGCTTTGATTAGGAAGTTTGGCCGGGCTTGTACAGTATCGTCCCCAACGGCCCGAAGAAGCTAGCCAACCATTGGGTAGACTATCAGGCCGCCCATCACGCGAGCGGCGGGAAATGTTCTGACGCCGTGATCAACAAGTTTTGGGTAAGTTGAACTTTTTGTGCCCACCATGCTCATACTTGATGTCCCCACCATGCTCTCACAATTTGTTTTTGTGCATGATTAAAGAAATTCTATAGGGTACTTCCTGAGCATCGGGGCATCACGGACAAGACTTTGGAGGGGGCTTGCAAGAAGTTGACACGACAGCAGTTATACAATGTAAAGCATACCTCCGTCAATCATTTCAGTACTGAGACGTTAGGCAAGACGGCGGTGAAGCATGATATTGTGGAGAGCCCACTTGAGATGACCATAGATGAATCCATGGCGGTAAGTAGTTTGTTTATGAGATTACATGTTGCTGCTAAGTTGCAATTGCATTATCCGTTCTTCACATGAGTATTGTTTTTTCAGTTTAAGCCCGCATGGGCCTATGGTAAGGATGACGCGTGGGAGGCGTTGGTGTCGAGGTGGCTTGGGCAGGACCCCGAGTTCAAGGCCTTGAGCGAGCGGAACAAGTTAAACCGCGGGAGCGGGGGGGCACATTGTGCGGGAGCCCACAACCATGATCGCTTCAAGGCAAAGCTGGTATATATACATGAAACAACTTTCATTTATTTCCCCTCATGTTCCTACTTGATACGCATGACACTTCTTTGGCATTGCAGTAGGCCGATCTCGGGGAACCTGTTTCGGACATGCAAACTCGGGAGAGGATGAAGCAGAAGAATCTCGATTTTTCTGAGCCTCAGCCTTCGCAGGCCAATTACTTCGGCAATGCCCAGGAGGGCCTCAAGCTGTACGTCGAGACGTTCAAGGGTATAAATCCGGAGGTGGACAACCCTCTTGAGCATCCCACCGACGAGAGAGCGATGGTCATTGCCGGGAACGGTTGGGAGCATGGCCGTCCTATGTGTCTTAGTGCGGTACTCGTGCGTACTCCTGAGTTGGGCTCTCGCGTGTCAAGGCTACCCTCACCGCCGACGACCCTCCTGTCCTGCCTCGTCGGCCTTCCCGAGCTCGCCCCGATGTAAGTTTTTCTCAGTTTCATTCTCTTTCCGACATTCGTTCCTAGCTAAGTGGCTAAGTTGACGAGATTCGTTCCCTTTTAACACTGTAGGCTGATTTCGAGGCGGCCGTCGATGCCGCTTACGTGGACTATGAGAGAGAGTATCACTTGTGGCTGCAGAGGAGCCAGGAGTATGAGGAGTGGCAAGAGTTGAAGGATGCTGTAAGTTTCAGCTTTTATATTTGCAAAATATGACAAGTCCCATTTCCTCTAGTTTGAACCTTGTTTTTCTACAACTCCTGACATCTAAACTATCTTGTAGGTTGCCGAGAATTTTTTCGCCACCGGAGAGCGGGAGCCACTGCCTACGCGTCCACCTAGGCCAGGGATCCCACCCGTCGGCTCAACGAGGGAGTCGGTCGCTCGCACATACAAGCCAGCGACTCCGGTAAGTTATTTGCCAAACAAGTTGATACCGCCATGCTGTGCTTTCCAAGTTGCTAATTTGGACTCAAACATGTAGGGATCGGGATGCTCCAGGATTGCACCTTTTGGTCGTGCTTCTGCCTCGCCGACTTCAACGCGCGCGCTCGTGGAGCAATGCACTGGTGGTGCCTCGCCGAGTTCGCGTGAGACCACACCGTCCCGTGCCTCGCCGGATTCCATGTGTGGTTCGACTGCCCCACACGGTCAGTCTCATATTCTCAGACGGTCAGACATGGGTGGCTCGACCTCTCCCGAGATCTAGGATGTGTTCGAGTGTTCCGGGTGTGAATTCAAACTATGTTTGTGCCATTTGGAGTTTGTATGAATGCTTGTATGAATTCGAATCATGTTTGTGTCATTTGGATATCTATGTGATGTTTTATGTGATGTTTCTGTGATGTTTTTATAATTTGTGCAATTTTAATTGTATTTAAAATGTGCTAGAAACCAGCAGCAACAATCAAGCAAAAAACTAGAAATAAGCCTCCTCCCAGGCACACAGGATGCTGCCACGTCGCCCTAAAAAGGACCAAATGGTCACCTCCCAGGCGCACAGGATCACTCCACGTGTCCTCATACGCCGACGGCGTCGGCGTAGATCGCTTCCCAGGCGCACAAGATCACTCCACGTGGCACGCAGAGGCCGACGGCATTGCCGTCGGCGTATGGTGGGGCAGACGGAGACGGACGGATGCCGTTTTCGTGGGTCCCACTGCAGCGTTGCCGACGGCGTCGGATACGCCGACGGCTATTGGTCTACGCCGACGGCGATACGCCGATGGCGGCAGGCGTACGCCGACGGCAAACGTGCGTACGCCGACGGCTTCCATCGTGTGTTTCCTGTAGTGATATGGCCCAAAAATTTGCATCGACGCCGTTCTTCCGCTCAATTTCTCTTCGGTGACAACAGAGTCTAGAATTACGGTGTCACATTGGGGTAGGCGTAGTACGTAAGCAGCATAGTTAGACCGTCGCACCAGCGAGCGAAAAGTTACCCGGCCGGACTTTCATTCACATTGGCCGGAAAACGTGGTCATATTTATCAATATAAACACCGTGCAAAATATGCATTTACCACGTGTGGCTATCGATTAGTAGCCAGTGATACTAATCATCTGCAGGTAGCAATGGCTATGCATACCACACTTACTTACCTCAAGAACAATCTTACAAGAGTTCATACCGTAAAAATAATAAGAATGAAACGAGCCCCACACGGCAGTAGTATAGTACTTCCTCCGTTCCAAATTAATTGACTTCCATTTGTCCACACATAGATGTATCTAGACATGTTACACGTATAGATACATTCACATGTGGGCAAATAGAAGTCAATTAATTTGGAACGGAGGGAGTAGTACGTACAGTACATTGAATAATACTCTCTCCCCTCGTATGTTTCGATCGTCATCCACCTTGGCAACCAAAGAGAGTTGGACACACGATACACTCGGTGCATACGTAAATGTAGCATTTTCTTTATGTTTTCAGAACACTGTGCGCGTGTGTGAACATTTCAACATGATTGATTCATGATATAATGCGAAGATAATCTCTCGTACGATTACTTCCGTTTTCATATATATAGACCATGACTCATTCAGGTGAGACTTAAGGAGAGGAGACGTGCGTCACCACAAACAACGATAGATATGATAAAGCAGGGACTAATTGATATTATCAGCGCAGGGCCACATTGATTGATAGACAAGATGGACTTGGCTATATATGCATCCGTGGACTTTAGCTGTCTAACAAAGACAGAGAAGGGTACGACACGCAGCAGGCTACCCAAGAGGTGATCTAGGGTTTCGACCCTCTCGCCGCCGGAGTTGCCGGTTCTCACATCTTCGGCGGCTCTTGGGGTCTTGCAGGTGCGGCGGACAGTGGCCTCTCGCTGGCAGAAAAGTTTCGACTATGGTAATAATAGATGGGTGGAGGGGTTGGACTCCATCTCCCGCTGGCAACTCCTCTCTAGCGGCCTCCGTCAATTCCTGAAGGGTTGGGGTGCCAACCTGGGTCGGGCGGAGAGGGACTTGAAAGAGGCGATTTTATCTCAGATCCACGCTTTGGCCGCGCGTGCTGATTCCTCTGACCTAGATGATGAAGGGTGGGCCCTTCGTTATCATCTGGAGAACCAGCTGTGCCACCTCGCTAAGGTAGAGGAGGAGTATTGGAAACAACGCAGCAGGCTCGCCTGGACCCTTAAAGGGGATGCTAATACTGCGTATTTCCATGCCATAGCTAATGGCAGGAGGAGGAAATGTGCCATCGCTGGGCTGGTTGATGCCCATGGTGTTGCGGTGGAGGCTGCGGGGCTCCAAGCACACATCTACGATTTCTACCGAGCCCTTATGGGGACACTGTGGCGCCCTGACCTGACTGTCATACAGTGATGCTGCGTGTCACCGTTAAGCGATACAAGCGGAGGTTACGGGTTTACCAATCCCCGGCCAAAACCTTTGGCAGGCGTTGCTAGGCACACCGCTCCCAACAACACAACACCCCGATTGATGCCTTAACACGGGCGCAACCCTCAAGGCATAATAGTAAGATCAAGACTTGTGGAACAACTGGCACATCACAGACTCTACGACACAAAAATCATATAGTTCAACTCTTATACAGAGAAAGATAGCAAATGACAACCAGAGGTCACTGACCCAACATTACAACAAGCGGAAGCAAATTAGGTTGTTCTAAACAACAAGAACCAACATATGGCCTAAGAGGCCTACAGATAAACATCACAACGCCAGCTGTTCCAGGATGTCCCAAGCTGCCACCTGGAAACCCCAGACTACTCGTCGACGTCCACAAAGAACCCACCTTCGAGATCGGTGAAGTCCTCCTCTGAAACAAAACAAACAACGTTGAGTTTGACGAACTCGCAAGATTAAGAGCTAATATATGCTCGATGAGGCTTCCAAGGTTATATGGCTGTTTTGCATTCGGTGAAGTCCTCCTCTGAAACAAAACAAACAACGTTGAGTTTGACGAACTCGCAAGATTAAGAGCTAATATATGCTCGATGAGGCTTTCAAGGTTATATGGCTGTTTTGCATAAAGCTGATTTTATTTATGGAAAACATAACTCAAAGGCATCGACTAAACAGAATAGTTTTCAAAAGAGGTAAGAAGTACTCTTTTCTTTCATCACCTTTCTCAACAACAACCATCACCAACCATTGTACCTGTTCACCAAAGGCACCTCCCCGAATCACCCTCGAGGAAGCTCACCTTGAATTTGTGAATGGTACCTCTAGTACCCAGTTTTTTTAATCATTCCGTTAAAGTTATTCTATGATCTTACCTTCACTTCCCAAGTTCGTCCATAACCGCGGACACGGCTTTTCGAAAAGATTTAACCCTGCAGGGGTGTACAAATGTTTGCCACGCGTACCGTCCGGCCCATTACCTGATCATTAGCTCTCTTCCGTGGAAAGCCGGCTGGGTGGGAGCGGTGTCGACTTCTCCCTCTTTAAAGACTAACCCAGGATCATCAGTGAGGACGGAGCAGCGGATCATCGACACCGTGCCCCGTGGCCACTCATTTTCCTAACACAACCATCCTCATCTCAGTTCAAATCCACCATCATCACGCACGCGCAATGGAAGCCCGAACTAGAGGACCCTGGCTAGCCCGCCCGAGTTATTTAGTCTATGAGGGTTCCTGCAAATGCATAGGCCTCACGCATGGTTGCACGCTCAATCTTGGTTCAAGAGGTATAGAACTCGCACCTAGGCGGCGAGAACGAGACAAAACACCACACCCACAGTGGCCTCTCATCCTCACCTTTTAGCATCTTATTATCCGTCACCACAATTTCTCCACCATCAACCCTTTATCTCATCACCTGTTTCCACCACAAACCATCCATCGTATAGCTATGCAATTTACTAAGCATGGCTAAGCATCAACATAGCATAGTAAGTATCTCAGGCCAACAATACAACCCTATGGATAATAGGAGGGAAAA
Source organism: Poa pratensis (assembly GCA_947311845.1). NCBI lineage: Eukaryota > Viridiplantae > Streptophyta > Magnoliopsida > Poales > Poaceae > Poa > Poa pratensis. The sequence continues at coordinate 19,251,944 of CAMZMU010000119.1, read as the reverse complement.
CAGGTATTGGCATCGGAAACTTAATGCAACTATACGATACTCTAATCCAACAAAATTGACATTTAGAACCGCATGCAATATTATAGTGGAGAAAATATTTGCGGAAACATAGGATAAGATATGCTCAGAGGGGGGATTACGCTTGCCTTGATCAGCGTGCGGGTAGTACGGATCTTCGGGGTATTGTGGAGTAACCCCGGCTGCTTGATCTAACGAAAAACAAACATCGGGAGAGAACAATCAAAACCACGGATAACATCGGTGCAATGCGCAAACACATGATGACATGACATTTTAAATCCCCGGGAGGGGGATGATGCAACTATTCCGATTAAACGGAGTTCGGGTGCTTAGAGGGGCGCATCCCTGATATCCTTGAATTTAGGTCATGGATCATCTTACTTGTTGATTACGGTGGTCGAAACCTTAGGGGATAACTTGTAGATGCTATGACATGATCAGAGATGGGATGCAGGGTTTCGGTGATTAGGCATGCATGAAAGGGATGCTCCCGGTTGTTTCGCATTTTTATGATCAATGTGGTTATACGAACACATTTTGGGATGTCCCGACAAAAGTTGTTACCCCTTTTAAAACTGCCCGGGTTATAATTTAATCCAATGCCGAACAGTTGTTTAATCGAATTAGAAAGACAAAACTTAGACAGGAATATACTTGTCCTGGACCAAAACGGAAATTCCGAATTTTCCAAAATCGGAATATCCAATGCACTGTTCATCCGAGAAAATGGCTAAGGAAAGAAAATTACTTCGTACTGATCGAAATCGGAAAATCCGAGTTACCTCGGTTCGGATTATCCGAGCGGGAAGAAAAAAAAAGAAAAGGCACGGCGGCGACCACGCTCACACTCGACGGCGACTCAGAGGCTAGGAGGAGAGAGGGGAAGGGGCCGGTGAGGTCGGTGTGCTCACCAGGAGCACGGGGAAGAGGTCGGGGAGGCCGGAGATGGGTCGGAGGCGGCGTATTTCGGGCGGCGAAGTGACGGTGGTGGTCGGAGGAGAGATCGAACGGCGGCGGCGAGTCACGGCCTCCGGGCTCGATTCCTGTGGGGGAGAGGAAGCAGGCGAGGCGGCGGTGCTTGTGGTGCTCTTCTATTTGGACGGCGGAGCTCCAGTCTGCGGCGATGCGACGGCGACGACCAGCAGGGCCACGGCCATGGCAGGGGAAGGGAGAGGGAGAGGGAAACGGGGAAGCAGGTCGAGGCGAGTGGATAGGGCGGGCACGGCCTCGTGGGGGGTCGCGTGCTCCTTGCAGGGGAGGGCAACGAGGAGGAGGGGCCCATGGAGCGGCGACGAGGTTCGGCCCGAGCCGTTCGTTCCCCAGGTCGCTACAGTGCCAGAGGAAGAAGAAGACCAAAATCACGAAAACCCCCCTGTATTTAATCGGAATATCCGACCCCTTTAAATCGGATTATCCGATTTAGGTCCTTTTTCCTGTTTCTTTTTTTTTAACTCCAGCAGATTTTGGGGATTTAAGAGGACACTAGGAACACTTCCAGAAATCATGCCAAAATTAGGGTAGCCTCCCCACATCAAGAAGAAGCTCCCCTAATTTTCCCGGATTATTTGGAACTCATTTGGTAGGAGAATTAAATAGGAGTTGCTCACGGGCAATTTCTAGTTTCTCTCCTTTTGTGTTATTTTACCACTAGAAATTGTTTAACAAGAATGTCTGGACTTTTGTAACCTCCTTGACAATTGTGGATTAGCACATGCACTTGTGTTTGCCATAAGCAACACATTTGAGTTTGCAAGAATTTGGATTTAGTTATGTTCTCGTTTCCACATATTCTACTTTTGTTTAGCAATTTGAGATGTATGCCATGATGCTATGATGCAATGCAACACAAAAGTGAAAATTTTGTACAGATTTTCAGGTTTTCAACGTGGGGCTGTTACAACTCTACCCCCCTTACAGGAATCTCGCCCCGAGATTCTAAGAGTGCGGAAAGAAGTCGGGATACTCGTCACGGAGACTAGACTCTCTCTCCCAAGTTGCTTCTTCTTCGGAATGGTGAGACCACTGAACTTTGAGGAACTTGATAGTCTTGTGGCGGGTCTTTCTTTCGGCTTCATCTAGGACATGAACGGGGTGCTCGCGATAAGTGAGATCCTCTTGGAGATCCAACTCTTCATGATTGACCCCATGGATAGGATCTTTGAAGCACCGGCGGAGTTGGGAGACATGAAACACGTCATGTACATTTGGAAATTTTACCGGTAACTCCAACTGATACGAGAGATCTCCTCGCTTGGCCAGAATGGTGAAAGGGCCACATAGCGAGGGGCCAATTTCCCTTTGATTCCAAGCGGCGAACGCCACGAAGGGGAGAGACACGGAGATAAGCTTTATCACCAATTTCATAGTGAATCTCCTGATGGTGCTTATCATAGTAGCTCTTCTGTCTAGACTGAGCAATTTTCAGATTCTCTCTTATGATTCTAACCTTCTCCTCAGCTTCATTGATGATATCTGGACCAAAGAGTGCTCTCTCTCCGGTTTCAGACCAATTTAGAGGAGTTCGGCATTTTCTTCCATAGAGAACCTCAAATGGAGCCATGCCCAGACTAGCTTGATAGCTATTGTTGTAGGAGAATTCCGCGAAAGGGAGATACTTTTCCCAATCCTTGCCAAAAGAGATTACACATGCCCTAAGCATGTCTTCCAAAACTTGGTTCACTCTTTCGGTCTGACCATCAGTTTGAGGATGGAATGCGGTGCTGAAGTTGAGACGAGTTCCCATAGCATTTGGAAACTAGTCCAAAACTTGGAGGTGAATAGGCTTCCACGATCAGAAATTATCTTCTTGGGAATGCCGTGAAGGACGACGATACGAGAGGTATACAGGTCTGCCAACTTGGCAGCTGTAACGTCCACACGAACGGGGAGGAAGTGAGCCACTTTTGATAGTCGATCAATGATGACCCAGATGGCATCATGTCCCTTTGGAGACTTCGGCAGACCGGTAATGAAGTCCATACCAATTTCATCCCATTTCCACTCGGGAATAGCAATAGGGTGAAGAGTGCCGGCAGGCCTTTGATGTTCAGCCTTTACCCGTCGACAGGTGTCACATTCAGCAACATACCTAGCAATTTCCCGTTTCATACGGTCCACCAGAATTGTGGTCGAAGGTCTTGGTACATCTTGGTACTACCGGGATGAATAGAGAGAGGAGATTCATGAGCTTCTTGGAGGATCAACTCCCTCAATTTTCGTTTCTTTGGCACTACCAAGCGGTCACCAAAATAAACAACTCCGGATTCATTGACAGAAAACATTTGGCCTTCCCGCTAGCAATGTTCTCCTTGATTTTAGAATACCCTTGTCACGCTTTGAGCATCCTTAATCTGGTCCACAAGAGTAGATTTGATTTCCAGATTTGCAAGGTAGCCAGAGGGAACAATTTCCAGGTTCAAACGGGCAAACTCTTCATAGAGGGCAGGTTGGCCTCTTCAATCATCAGATTGTTGCAATAGGACTTCCGACTTAGCGCGTCAGCCACGACGTTTGCTTTGCCGGGTTGATAGTTCAGACTCACATTATAGTCCGTGATTAACTCCAACCAACGCCTTTGCCTGAGATTTAAATCCGGCTGGGTGAAGAGGTACTTCAGACTCTTGTGATCCGAGAATATCTCACAACGGTTACCAAACAGGTATGGTCTCCATTGCTTCAAAGCATAGACCACAGCGGCAAGCTCTAGATCATGAGTTGGGTAGTTGTGCTCATGCGGCTTCAATTGGCGAGAAGCATAGCCACCACATGGCCATCTTGCATTAACACACAGCCCAAACCTTGTAGAGAGGCGTCACAGAAGACGACGAAATCCTTGCTTGTGTCCGGCAGGACAAGCACAGGAGCGGACGTGAGCTTGGCTTTCAGTGTTTGGAAACTCTCTTCAGCTTCGGCCGACCATACAAACTTTTTATCCTTCTTGAGAAGGTCAGTCAGGGCCTTGGCTATCTTGGAGAAACCTTCGATGAATCGGCGGTAGTAACCCGCCAATCCGAGAAAGCTACGAATGTCCTTGACTGACATTGGAGTTTTCCAATCCAGAATGGACTGAATCTTGTCAGGAATGACAGCCACACCATCGCGGATATCACATGACCAAGGAAGATGAGATTATCCAACCAAAACTCACACTTGGAGAACTTGGCATAGAGGCGGTGTTCTCGAAGTCTGTCAGAACCAAACGAAGATGTTCCTCATGCTCTTCATTGGTTTTGGAATAGATGAGGATGTCATCAATGTAAATGACGACAAACTTATCAAGATAATCCATGAAGATGGAGTTCATGAGCCTCATGAAAGTAGCCGGGCATTTGTGAGACCAAAGGACATGACGGTATACTCATATGAGCCATAACGAGTAACAAAAGCCGTCTTTGGATATCCTCCTTTCTGATTTTTATCTGATGGTATCCTGACCTCAGATCCATCTTGGAGAATACCGTTGCACCAGCTAACTGATCCAACAGATCATTGATGCGAGGAATAGGATACTTGTTCTTGATTGTCACCGCATTCAACGGTCTATAGTCAGAGACTAGACGAGGCACGGTAGAATCCCTCTTCTTGACAAAGAGTACCGGACAACCCCAAGGTGAACTGCTAGGCTGGATGAACTCCTTAGCTAACAGCTGATCAATTTGCTCTTTCAACAGAGCCAACTCTTCCACCGGCATACGGTAGGGCTTCTTGGAAATTGGAGCGGTACCGGGAAGTAGCTCTATGACAAACTCCACACTTCGGTCAGGAGGCATGCCAGGCAATTCTTCCGGGAACACATCCGGGAAGTCACACACCACGTGTATGTCCTGGATTTCAGGAGGGATTCGCCTTCCATAAAGCAAAGGAGAATCTCAGGTGAGCGGGTACGATGGCGGACGGAGGTATTGATGTTGCAGGCCAATACTTCACAATGTCACCGGAAGGAGCGGTCACAGTAATGGTCTTGGCGGCACAGTCGAGATTAGCCTATTTGGTTAGCCAGTTCATGCCCAGTATGACATCAATGCCTTTGGACTTCAGAGCTACCAAGGCATAAGGAAAGGACAAGGAACCTATATTAATCTGGACCTCAGGAGTAACACCATCGGTTTGCCATTTGGAGCCAGGGTAGAGATCTCCAAAGGTCGCTCATTTTCTCGAACGGTATGTTGTGGTCTTTTGCAAAAGCTATGGATATGAATGAATGCGATGCTCCAGAATCAAACAAAGTGCTGTATTGCCGTTGATTCGTAACTCACCCATAAGAACGCCGGGGTCATCTTCAGCTTCTTCAATAGAGACGTGGTTCAGGCGACCACGCACAATAGGTCCAGCCTTGCCAGTTGGAGTGGCAGGGGCTCGTGCAGGAGTTATAGCGAGAGGTGCCTTCTGGGGGCACTCCCTGGAGTAGTGGCCAGCCTGGCCACAGGTGTAGCAAGTGACTCCAGGTGGAGCAGGTAGCATAGGACGGTACCCACTCCCGCCTATCCCAAGTGTCGAAGTAGTGGGACGCGGAGGAGGTGGCCTATATCCTGCTGCCCTCGGCATGAAGGGAGCACGAGGTACGGCGCTGTAGGGACAAACACCCTGCGCTTCTTGCTCTCAGAACCCGAGGAACTCTGGTGATCCCCATGTGCGGGCCTCTTGGAAGCTTCCAATTCCTTTCTTCCTTGCTCGAGAGTGAAAGCCTGGTTGAACAGCTCCTGATAGGTCTGGAACCTGAAGGGAAGCAACTCATAGCGAGCTGCGGAGTCAGACCCTTGCGGAACAGCTCTTGCTTGTCAGCATCATTGGTCACGTCCCTTGGGGCGTAACGAGAGAGGTGGTTGAACTCACGCCCATAGTGCGGAGGTCCATCCTTCCTTGTTGCAGATCCAGGAACTCCCTCCTTTTCAGATCCATGATCGGCTGAGGAATGTACTCCGCACGGAAGGCAGTGGAAATCCTCCCAAGAGAAGACATGGTTGGCTGGAAACAAAGCCACATGGCTTTCCCACCAACAGCCAGCAGCACCAACCAAGAGATAGGTGGCAAAGTTGACTTGCTCCGCCAATGGAACATGAAGCGCGGAGAACTTGCGCTCCAGAGCTCGAAGCCAATCATCAGCTTCCAGTGGCTCCTTAGCATCAGCAAAAGTGGGTGGCTGTGAGCGCAGGAACTCAGTGAGAGTGTTGCACTCGTTCCTCCGTGCATTCTGCTGCACCAACTGTTCCAGCAAGCGCTCATTGCGCCCACGGTTCTCCTCAATGGCCATCAAGACCTGAGCCATTGTGGGTGGTGGCGGCAGATCATCCTCATCATCATTGTGGTTACCGCGACCACCACGGCCTCCACGGCCTCCTCGAGCCATTCTGAAGATTTGACAATGACACAATTAGTATCCATCTCCGAATGATTCAAACAATAGCATTAGGTCCACCCAAGTACACAGACTAGGGACAATAATGCTTTGGGTAGCAATTAACAAGGGACCAACAAGATGGAACTTGGGTTAAAGATCAGCATCATGTGCCGAGACAGCACAATTCGGGATCTTATGTTCAAGTCCTTGGACAAAAATCCCAAAGAAAAGGAGGCAAAGACTAGATTTGATACGGATAACAGAATTCGTAAACCACTAAGGTGATATCGGATTGTAGCGCGGCGGAAGCAACCGGGCACATAACGTTAAAGATTGAACCCAAACCGCGGGATCCTAAAGTTTTTGAGGTAACAGATGAGAAGTAAAATCTTTAAACCAAATCGAGTTAAGATTGCTCCAAGATTAGAGGGTAACCAGGTAAGGAGTAAAAAGAATCCTAAGATGGTTTTCACAACTCATTTTTAGGTTAAACATATTTTCACAAACACTAGACTCAACGTCGACCAGTAGAAGGGTTTCCTACAGGCAGTACGGATCTGATACCAACTTGTGGCGCCCTGACCTGACTGTCATACAGTGATGCTGCATGTCACCGGTTAAGCGATACAAGCGGAGGTTACGGGTTTACCAATCCCCGGCCAAAACCTTTGGCAGGCGTTGCTGGGCACACCGCTCCCAACAACACAACACCCCGATTGATGCCTTAACACGGGCGCAACCCTCAAGGCATAATAGTAAGATCAAGACTTGTGGAACAACTGGCACATCACAGACTCTACGACACAAAAATCATATAGTTCAACTCTTATACAGAGAAAGATAGCAAATGACAACCAGAGGTCACTGACCCAACATTACAACAAGCGGAAGCAAATTAGGTTATTCTAAACAACAAGAACCAACATATGGCCTAAGAGGCCTACAGATAAACATCGCAACGCCAGCTGTTCCAGGATGTCCCAAGCTGCCACCTGGGAACCCCAGACTACTCGTCGACGTCCACAAAGAACCCACCTTCGAGATCGGTGAAGTCCTCCTCTGAAACAATACAAACGACGTTGAGTTCGACGAACTCGCAAGATTAAGAGCTAATATATGCTCGATGAGGCTTTCAAGGTTATATGGCTGTTTTGCATAAAGCTGATTTTATTTATGGAAAACATAACTCAAAGGCATCGACTAAACAGAATAGTTTTCAAAAGAGGTAAGAAGTACTCTTTTCTTTCATCACCTTTCTCAACAACAACCATCACCAACCATTGTACCTGTTCACCAAAGGCACCTCCCCGAATCACCCTCGAGGAAGCTCACCTTGAATTTGTGAATGGTACCTCTAGTACCCAGTTTTTTTAATCATTCCGTTAAAGTTATTCTATGATCTTACCTTCACTTCCCAAGTTCGTCCATAACCGTGGACACGGCTTTTCGAAAAGATTTAGCCCTGCAGGGGTGTACAAATGTTTGCCACGCGTACCGTCCGGTCCATTACCTGATCATTAGCTCTCTTCCGTGGAAAGCCGGCTGGGTGGGAGCGGTGTCGACTTCTCCCTCGTTAAGGACTAACCCAGGATCATCAGTGAGGACGGAGCAGCGGATCATCGACACCGTGCCCCGTGGCCACTCATTTTCCTAACACAACCATCCTCATCTCAGTTCAAATCCACCATCATCACGCACGCGCAAATGGAAGCCCGAACTAGAGGACCCTGGCTAGCCCCGCCCGAGTTATTTAGTCTATGAGGGTTCCTGCAAATGCATAGGCCTCACGCATGGTTGCACGCTCAGTCTTGGTTCAAGAGGTATAGAACTCGCACCTAGGAGGCGAGAACGAGACAAAACACCACACCCACAGTGGCCTCTCATCCCCACCTTTTAGCATCTTATTATCCGTCACCACAATTTCCCCACCATCAACCCTTTATCTCATCACCTGTTTCCACCACAAACCATCGTATAGCTATGCAATTTACTAAGCATGGCTAAGCATCAACATAGCTGAGTAAGTATCTCAGGCCAACAATACAACCCTATGGATAATAGGAGGGAAAACAGGTATTGGCATCGGAAACTTAATGCAACTATAGGATACTCTAATCCAACAAAATTGACATTTAGAACCGCATGCAATATTATAGTGGAGAAAATATTTGCGGAAACATAGGATAAGATATGCTCAGAGGGGGGATTATGCTTGCCTTCATCAGCGTGCGGGTATGTGGCGCCCTGACCCGACTGTTATACAGTGATGCTGCGTGTCACCGGTTAAGCGATACAAGCGGAGGTTACGGGTTTACCAATCCCCGGCCAAAACCTTTGGCAGGCGTTGCTGGGTACACCTCACTCCAGACAACGCAACACCCCGATTGATGCCTTAACACGGGTGCAACCCTCACGGCATAATAGTAAGATCAAGACTTGTGGAACAACTGGCACATCACAGACTCTACGACACAAAGATATATAATTCAACTCTTATAATAGAGAAAGATAGCAAATGTCAAACAGAGGTCACAGACCCAACATTACAACAAGCGGAAGCGAATTAGGTTGTTCTAAACAACAAGATCCAACATATGGCCTAAGAGGCCTATAGATAAACATCACAACGCCAGCTGTTCCAGGATGTCCCAAGCTGCCACCTGGGAACCCCAGACTACTCGTCGACGTCCACAAAGAACCCACCTTCGAGGTCGGTGAAGTCCTCCTCTGAAACAAAAGCAAAGACGTTGAGTTCGACGAACTCGCAAGATTAGGAGCTATTATATGCTCGATGATTAGCTTTCAAGGTTTTATGGCTGTTTTGCATAAAGCTGATTTTATTTATGGAAAACATAACTCAAAGGCATCGACTAATCAGAATATTTTCAAAAGAGATAAGGAGTAACTCTTTCTTTCATCACCTTTCATCATCAACCAACCTCAACCACTGTACCTGTTCATCAAAGGCACCTCCCCGAATCACCCTCGAGGAAGCTCACCTTACAATCGTGAGTGGTACCTCTAGTACCCAGTTTTTAATCATTCCGTTAAAGTTATTCTATGATCTTATCGTCCTTTCCCAAGTTGTCCGTAACCGTGGACACGGCTTTTCGAAAAGATTTAACCCTGCAGGGGTGCACTGTGTTTACCTTCGGTACCGCCCGGCTCATTGCCTACACGTAGCTCTCTTCCGGGGAAAGCCGGCTGAGTGGGAACGGTTACAACCTTTACCTTGTTAAAGACTAACCCAGGATCATCAGTGAGGACGGAGCAGCGATCGTCAACACCCTGCCCCGTGGCCACTCATTTTCCTAGACTCCACGTCCTCATCCCAGTTCACACCACCATCTTCACGCACGCGCAAATGGAAAGCCAAACTAGAGGACCCTGGCTAGTCCCGCTCAAGTTAGTCGGTCGACGAGGGCTCCATATACCCCACCGAATGGAAGCGCGCTCATTCTTGGTTCAAGAGGTAAAGAACTCGCACCTAGGCGGCGAGAGCGAGACAAAACACCACCATACCGAAGTGGCCTCTCATCCCCACCTTTAAGCATCTTATTACCTGTCACCACAATTCCTCCACCATCCACATCGCTGTCACAAGTCAACACCTGTTTCCAGCATGTACCACCATAGTACCACTAGGCAATTCACTAAGCATGGCTAAGCACTTGCATAGCATAATAATTATATCAGGCCAACAATGCAAACCTATGGTAATAGGAGGGGAAAACAGGCATTGGCATCGGAATCTTAATGCATTCTATAGGATACTCTAATCCAAGCAAAAAGACATTTAGAACCGCATGCAATATTATAGTGGAGAAAATATTTGCGGAAAATAGGATAAGACATGCTTAGAGGGGGGATTACGCTTGCCTTGTTCAGGGTACTGGTAGTACGGATCGTCACAAGACGGGGGTGGCACTTCACCTCCTTGATCTACCGATGCACAAACAACACCGGAAAAACAATCAACACATGGCAGTTGTGCAATGCATACAAGGATGATGATATGACATTTTAAATGCACCCTAGAAGCTTTCAACAGGACCAACAAGTTAAATGGGGTCCCCGTTATATTTATTACATTATTTGGAATAAACCCCATATTTAAACTTAGTGATTATAATTACTACTGGAGCACATTATTGTAATTGTGACCCATTATGCATGATGATGAAGATTTTGGATCACTCATGTTTTTCTGATCATTTTGATATAAGGAACACCTTTTTCGGGGGTCCCGGTAAGAAGTTATTAATTTTATAAGTTTCTCTTTTCTTTAAACTTATGATTTTAATATCACTAGAAGCACCATATTTTTAATGTGATCAAATAGTCGTGATATTTATTTTAAAGTTTTAATCTCAAATTTCTGTGCATTTTGGTGTATTACACGCATTTTTTGGATACACCGATAAAAATATTATTTTTATTTACATTTTACCTTTGGGTAAGATCTTTTGATGATTTAACAACAACAATATATAATATACAAGGTTTAGGGATACAAGGTGAAAAGAAAACTGAACTTTCAAAATCAATATGGAATTCCGGATGCCAGCCCGGAAATTTCCGGATTTTGTACCGGCAGAAAAATCAGTCCGGAATTATTTCCGGTTATAATCCGGTATAGACCGGGCTAAAAACCACCGGTCCAGTAGCTAAACGCTAACCCGGTATAGAACCCAGAAAAATCCGGGTTTCCCACCGGATTCGTCAACGCTTCGAGCGGAGCTAGGGAGACGACGATGCTCGGCGGCGTGAACGCGCGCTGGCGCAAGAGGGGAGAGGGGAGATGGTGCTTCGGCACGGGAGGCTCACCGCGAGCAAGTTGGCGAGGTCGGGGTGGCCGGAAATGGCTCGGCAGCGCCGGAATCGGGCGGCGGAGCGACGCGGTGGAGCTCGGACTGCAGCGGCAAGAGGTGGACGGCGGCGGCAAATGCGGCAGCCCCGCGTCGATTCCCGCGGCCAGGGGGTAGAGGAGGTGGCGGCGGAGCTTTCTCCTGTCCTCGATCTGAGCGGGAGGCTCTCAGGCGACGGCGACGAGCACGGCGGCGGCGGCCATGGCGGCCCGCGGGAAGAGGAACGGGGAGAGAAGACGGAGCAGGGGCGAGAGGAATGGGGAGAGCACGTGGGGGTTCTCCTCCTTGCAGGGGTGAGGGCAGAGCACGGCGGCATGGCGGCGAGGTGGTGCGGCGCGAGCGCTGCGCTCGGTCGCAACAGTGAGGAAGAAAGGAGGTTTTCCAGAAAACCCCCTGCGCGAAATAAATTCATCACGGACAGATCCTCCCATATTTACAAAGAGGTCCTTTTCAGTTCTGGAAAAAATATTACAGCAGCTGTATTTGAATTATTTGAGGCATTTGAACACTTCCAAAAATTGTGAGAAAATTTGGGGAGGCTCCCAACACCAATTAGAGGCACCACAAAAATTGGTGTTGCCAAATAAAATAATTTGGACCACTTTTGTTAATAGGGTTGACTTAAGGCATTCTTGCTAAATTCAAAATGTTGCCCATTTGTAATATCCATAGCAATGCAAACTATTGTTCTCAACCCTTGGAACTTCCTTGACAAATATAAGATGTCAAGAAACTTTTGTTGTGTAAGTTTGAGTGCCTTCTTTGTTGGGAAAATTTTGTGGAAGCACCTTGGAGATTTTGTTGTAGCAACTCAATATCATTTTGATACCAATGTTGTGTTAACTCAAAAGAGACAAGCCTAAGCATGGATGCCATGATGCAAATGAGGATACAAAAGTGAAAATTTGGTACTCAAATTTTGGGGCTGTTACAATTCTACCCTCCTTACAGGAATCTCGTCCCGAGATTCTAAGGTTGCGGAAAGAAGTCGGGATACTCCTCACGAAGACTAGACTCTCTTTCCCAAGTTGCTTCTTCCTCGGAATGGTGAGACCACAGAATCTTGAGAAACTTGGTAGTCTTGTTCCGGGTCTTCCTTTCGGCTTCATCCAAGACACGGATAGGATGCTCACGATAAGTGAGGTCTTCTTGTAGATCTAGCTCTCATGATTGACCCCATGGATAGGATCCTTGAAACAACGGCGAAGTTGGGAGACATGAAACACATCATGCACATTTGGGAATTTGACCGGTAACTCCAACTTATAAGAAAGATCTCCTCGCTTTTCCAGAACGGTGAAAGGACCAACATAGCGAGGGGCCAATTTCCCTTTGATTCCGAAGCGGCGAACGCCACGAAGGGGAGAGACGCGGAGATAAGCTTTATCACCAATTTCATAGTGATTTCCTGATGGTGCTTATCATAGTAGCTCTTCTGCCTAGACTGAGCAATCTTCAGATTTTCCCGTATGATTCGAACCTTCTCCTCAGCTTCATTGATCACATCCGGACCAAAGAGTGCTCTCTCTCCGGTCTCGGACCAATTTAGAGGAGTGCGGCATTTTCTTCCATAAAGAGCCTCAAAGGGAGCCATGCCCAGACTAGCTTGATAGCTGTTGTTGTAGGAGAACTCCGCGAAAGGGAGATACTTTTCCCAACTCTGGCCAAAAGAGATCACACATGCCCTAAGCATGTCTTCCAACACTTGGTTCACTCTTTCGGTCTGACCATCAGTTTGGGGATGGTAAGCGGTACTGAAGTTGAGACGGGACCCCATAGCAGTTTGGAAACTCTGCCAGAACTTGGAGACAAAGATGCTTCCACGGTCAGAAATGATCCTCAAAGGGACCCCGTGCAATGGAACAATACGAGCCAAGTATAAGTCCGCGAGTTGACTAGCACGAATCTCATCACGGACGGTAGGAAGTGAGCAACCTTGGAAAGACGATCAATGATTACCCAGATTGCATTGTTGCCCTTTTGGGATCGGGGAAACCCGGTGATGAAGTCCATACCAATTTCATCCCATTTCCATTCCGGGACAGCAATAGGGCGGAGAGTGCCGGCAGGTCTTTGATGTTCAGCTTTTACCCGTCGACATGTGTCACATTCAGCCACATACTTGGCGATTTCTCGCTTCATCCGAGTCCACCAGAATTGTGGCCGAAGGTCTTGGTACATTTTGGTACTACCGGGATGGATAGAGAGAGGTGATTCATGAGCTTCTTGGAGAATGAGCTCCCTCAAATTCCGGTTCTTTGGCACCACTAGACGGTCACCAAAATAAACAACTCCGGATTCATCTTCTGAGAAACAGTTTGCCTTGCCACTAGCAATGTTCCTCTTGATGTTCAGAATACCCTCATCCAGCTTCTGAGCATCCTTAATCTGGTCTACAAGAGTAGCTTTGATCTCCAGATTTGCAAGGTAGCCGGAGGGAACAATTTCCAGTTCAAACGGGCAAACTCTTCATGAAGAGCGGGTTGGGCTTTCTCAATCATCAGATTGTTGCAATAGGACTTCCGACTTAGCGCGTCAGCCACGACGTTTGCTTTGCCGGGTTGATAGTTCAGACTCACATTGTAGTCCGTGATTAACTCCAACCAACGCCTTTGCCTGAGATTTAAATCCGGCTGGGTGAAGAGGTATTTCAGACTCTTGTGATCCGAGAAGATCTCACAACGGTTACCAAACAGTATGGTCTCCATTGCTTCAAAGCATAGACCACAGCGGCAAGTTCTAGATCATGAGTTGGGTAGTTGAGCTCATGCGGCTTCAACTGGCGAGAAGCATACGCCACCACATGGCCATCTTGCATCAATACACAACCCAAGCCTTGTAGAGAGGCGTCACAGAAGACGACGAAATCCTTGCTGTGTCCGGCAGGACAAGCACAGGAGCGGACGTGAGCTTGGCTTTCAGTGTTTGGAAACTCTCTTCAGCTTCGGCCGACCATACAAACTTTTATCCTTCTTGAGAAGGTCAGTCATGCCTTGGCTATTTTGGAGAAAGCTTCGATGAATCGGCGGTAGTAACCCGCCAATCCGAGAAAGCTACGAATGTCCTTGACTGACATTGGAGTTTTCCAGTCTAGAATAGCTTGAATTTTGTCGGGGATGACTTCCACACCATTGGCAGATATTACATGTCCAAGGAAGACAAGTTTATCCAACCAAAACTCACACTTGGAGAACTTGGCATAAAGACGGTGTTCACGAAGCCGTGTCAGAACCAACCGAAGGTGTTCATCATGCTCTTCGTCGGTTTTAGAATAGATGAGGATGTCATCGATGTAAATGACGACAAACTTATCAAGATAATCCATGAAAATGGAATTCATGAGCCTCATGAAAGTAGCTGGAGCATTTGTGAGACCAAAGGACATGACGGTATACTCATATGAGCCATAGCGAGTAACAAATGCCGTCTTTGGGATATCCTCCTTTCTGATCTTTATTTGATGGTACCCAGACCTCAGATCCATCTTGGAGAATACTCTTGCACCAGCTAACTGATCCAACAGATCATTGATGCGAGGAATAGGATACTTGTTCTTGATTGTCACCGCATTCAACGGTCTATAGTCAGAGACAAGACGAGGCACGGTAGAATCCCTCTTCTTGACAAAGAGTACCGGACAACCCCATGGTGAACTGCTAGGCTGGATGAACTCCTTAGCTAACAGCTGATCAATTTGCTCCTTCAACAGAGCCAACTCTTCCACCGGCATGCGGTAGGGCTTCTTGGAAATTGGAGCAGTACCGGGAAGTAGATCTATGACAAACTCCACACTTCGTCAGGAGGCATGCCAGGTAACTCTTCCGGGAACACATCCGGGAAGTCACACACCACGTGTATGTCCTGGATTTCAGGAGGGGACAAGCCTTCCATGAAACATAGGGTGATCTCCGGGGAGAGGGGATTGTCTGATGATGGAGGTCCTGAATATGTAGCCCAAAACTGCACATCGTAACCGGAAGGGTGGGTCACGGTGATGGACTTAGCAGCACAGTCGAGATTAGCATGGTATCTTGCTAACCAGTCCATGCCCAGTATGGCATCAAGGCCCTTCGACCTCAAGGCTATCAACGGGAAAGGGAAGGACAGGGATGCTATGATAATCTGGACCTCAGGAGTAACGCCATCGGTTTGCCATTTAGCGCCAGGAGTGGAGATCTCCAAAGGTCGTCTCATTTTCTCGAACGGTATTTTGTGCTCTTTTGCAAACGCAATGGATATGAATGAATGCGATGCTCCAGAGTCAAACAAACGTAGCTGTATTGCCGTTGATTCGTAACTCACCCATGAGGACGCCGGGATCTCTTCAGCTTCTTCAATAGAGACGTGGTTCAGGCGACCACGCACCATAGGTCCAGCCTTGCCAGTTGGAGTGGCAGGGGCTCGTGCAGGAGTTATAGCGAGAGGTGCCTTCTGGGGGCACTCCCTGGAGTAGTGGCCAGCCTGGCCACAGGTGTAGCAAGTGACTCCAGGTGGAGCAGGTAGCATAGGACGGTACCCACTCCGCCTACCCAAGTGTCGAAGTAGTGGGGCGCGGAGGAGGTGGCCTGTATCCTGCTGCCCTCGGCATGAAGGGAGCACGAGGTACGGCGCTGTAGGGAACAAAGACCCTGCGCTTCTTGCTCTCAGAACCCGAGGAACTCTGGTGATCCCCATGTGCGGGCCTCTTGGAAGCTTCAAGTTCCTTTCTTCCTTGCTCAAGGTGAAAGCCTGGTTGAACAGCTCCTGATAGGTCTGGAACCTGAAGGGAAGCAACTCATAGCGAGCTGCGGATTCAGACCCTTGCGGAACAGCTCTTGCTTGTCAGCATCATTGGTCACGTCCCTTGGGGCGTAACGAGAAAGATGGTTGAACTCGACCATAAGTGCGGAGGTCCATCCGTCCCTGTTGCAATCCAGGAACTCCCTCCTCTTCAAGTCCATGATGGCTGGGGAATGTACTCCGCACGGAAGGCAGTGCGGAAATCAGCCCAGGTGAAGACATGGTTGGCTGGAAACAAGCCACATGGCTTTCCCACCAACAGCCAGCAGCACCAACCAAGAGATAGGTGGCAAAGTTGACTTGCTCAGCCAATGGGACATGCAGCGCGGAGAACTTGCGCTCCAAAGCACGAAGCCAATCATCAGCTTCCAGTGGCTCCTTAGCATCAGCAAAGGTGGGTGGCTGCGAACGCAGAAACTCAGTGAGAGTGTTGCACTCGTTCCTCCGTGCATTCTGCTGCACCAACTGCTCAAGCAAACGCTCATTGCGCCCACGGTTCTCCTCAATGGCCATCAAGACTTGAGCCATCGAGGGTGGTGGCGGCAGATCATCCTCATCATCATTGTGGTTACCGCGACCACCACGGCCTCCACGACCTCCTCGAGCCATTCTGGAGATTTGACAATGACACGTTAGTATCTTTCTCCGAATGGTCGAACAATAGCATTAGCGTCTACACAAGTACACAGACTAGGGACGATAATACTTTGCGAGAAGGAAAACAACAAGATAGAACTTGGGTCGAAGATCAGCATCATGTGCTACTAGTGAGAGTTAAGAAATCACAACTTAACACACTCTAGTTGGCACAATCCGGGACCTTATGTTCAAGTCCGTGGGTTAAACCCAAAGAAAGGATCAAAGATTAACTCGGTAGAAACATCTGAGTTGATTTGGGATTGCAACGCAGCGGGAGCAACGTGACACATAACACTAAAGGTCGAACCCACCCCGTTTCTAATCATTTTGAAGTAACAGGTGAGAAGTAAAACCTTTAAGTCAAATTGAGGTAAGATTGCTCCGAGATTAGAGGGTAACCAGATAAGGAGTAAAAAGAATCCTAAGATGGTTTTCACAACTCATTTTTAGGTTAAAAATATTTTCACAAACACTAGACTCAACATCGACCAGTAGAAGGGTTTCCTACAGGCAGTACTGCTCTGATACCAACTTGTGGCGCCCTGACCCGACTGTTATACAGTGATGCTGTGTGTCACCGGTTAAGCGATACAACCGGAGGTTACGGGTTTACCAATCCCCGGCCAAAACCTTTGGCAGGCGTTGCTGGGTACACCTCACTCCAGACAACGCAACACCCCGATTGATGCCTTAACACAGGCACAACTCAAGCATAATAGTAAGATCAAGACTTGTGGAACAACTGGCACATCACAGACTCTACGACACAAATCATATAGTTCAACTCTTATATAGAGAAAGATAGCAAATGACAACCAGAGGTCACAGACCCAACATTACAACAAGCGGAAGCGAATTAGGTTGTTCTAAACAACAAGATCCAACATATGGCCTAAGAGGCCTACAGATAAACATCACAACGCCAGCTGTTCCAGGATGTCCCAAGCTGCCACCTGGGAACCCCAGACTACTCGTCGACGTCCACAAAGAACCCACCTTCGAGGTCGGTGAAGTCCTCCTCTGAAACAAAAGCAAAGACGTTGAGTTCGACGAACTCGCAAGATTAGAGCTATATATGCTCGATGATTAGCTTTCAAGGTTTTATGGCTGTTTTGCATAAAGCTGATTTTATTTATGAAAACATAACTCAAAGGCATCGACTAATCAGAATATTTTCAAAAGAGGTAAGGAGTAACTCTTTCTTTCATCACCTTTCATCATCAACCAACCTCAACCACTGTACCTGTTCATCAAAGGCACCTCCCCGAATCACCCTCGAGGAAGCTCACCTTACAATCGTGAGTGGTACCTCTAGTACCCAGTTTTTAATCATTCCGTTAAAGTTATTCTATGATCTTATCGTCCTTTCCCAAGTTGTCCGTAACCGTGGACACGGCTTTTCGAAAAGATTTAACCCTGCAGGGGTGCACTGTGTTTACCTTCGGTACCGCCCGGCTCATTGCCTACACGTAGCTCTCTTCCGGGGAAAGCCGGCTGAGTGGGAACGGTTACAACCTTTACCTTGTTAAAGACTAACCCAGGATCATCAGTGAGGACGGAGCAGCGATCGTCAACACCCTGCCCCGTGGCCACTCATTTTCCTAGACTCCACGTCCTCATCCCAGTTCACACCACCATCTTCACGCACGCGCAAATGGAAAGCCAAACTAGAGGACCCTGGCTAGTCCCGCTCAAGTTAGTCGGTCGACGAGGGCTCCATATACCCCACCGAATGGAAGCGCGCTCATTCTTGGTTCAAGAGGTAAAGAACTCGCACCTAGGCGGCGAGAGCGAGACAAAACACCACCATACCGAAGTGGCCTCTCATCCCCACCTTTAAGCATCTTATTACCTGTCACCACAATTCCTCCACCATCCACATCGCTGTCACAAGTCAACACCTGTTTCCAGCATGTACCACCATAGTACCACTAGGCAATTCACTAAGCATGGCTAAGCACTTGCATAGCATAATAATTATATCAGGCCAACAATGCAAACCTATGGTAATAGGAGGGGAAAACAGGCATTGGCATCGGAATCTTAATGCATTCTATAGGATACTCTAATCCAAGCAAAAAGACATTTAGAACCGCATGCAATATTATAGTGGAGAAAATATTTGCGGAAAATAGGATAAGACATGCTCAGAGGGGGGATTACGCTTGCCTTGTTCAGGGTACTGGTAGTACGGATCGTCACAAGACGGGGGTGGCACTTCACCTCCTTGATCTACCGATGCACAAACAACACCGGAAAAACAATCAACACATGGCAGTTGTGCAATGCATACAAGGATGATGATATGACATTTTAAATGCACCCTAGAAGCTTTAAACAGGACCAACAAGTTAAATGGGGTCCCCGTTATATTTATTACATTATTTGGAATAAACCCCATATTTAAACTTAGTGATTATAATTACTACTAGAGCACATTATTGTAATTGTGACCCATTATGCATGATGATGAAGATTTTGGATCACTCATGTTTTTCTGATCATTTTGATATAAGGAACACCTTTTTCGGGGGTCCCGGTAAGAAGTTATTAATTTTATAAGTTTCTCTTTTTTTTAAACTTATGATTTTAATATCACTAGAAGCACCATATTTTTAATGTGATCAAATAGTCGTGATATTTATTTTAAAGTTTTAATCTCAAATTTCTGTGCATTTTGGTGTATTACACGCATTTTTTGGATACACCGATAAAAATATATTTTTATTTACATTTTACCTTTGGGTAAGATCTTTTGATGATTTAACAACAACAATATATAATATACAAGGTTTAGGGATACAAGGTGAAAAGAAAACTGAACTTTCAAAATCAATATGGAATTCCGGATGCCAGCCCGGAAATTTCCGGATTTTGTACCGGCAGAAAAATCAGTCCGGAATTATTTCCGGTTATAATCCGGGTATAGACCGGGCTAAAAACCACCGGTCCAGTAGCTAAACGCTAACCCGGTATAGAACCCGGAAAAATCCGGGTTTCCCACCGGATTCGTCAACGCTTCGAGCGGAGCTAGGGAGACGACGATGCTCGGCGGCGTGAACGCGCGCTGGCGCAAGAGGGGAGAGGGAGATGGTGCTTCGGCACGGGAGGCTCACCGCGAGCAAGTTGGCGAGGTCGGGGTGGCCGGAAATGGCTCGGCGGCGCCGGAATCGGGCGGCGGAGCGACGCGGCGGAGCTCGGACTGCAGCGGCAAGAGGTGGACGGCGGCGGCAAATGCGGCGGCCCCGCGTCGATTCCCGCGGCCAGGGGGTAGAGGAGGTGGCGGCGGAGCTTTCTCCTGTCCTCGATCTGAGCGGGAGGCTCTCAGGCGACGGCGACGAGCACGGCGGCGGCGGCGGCCATGGCGGCCCGCGGGAAGAGGAACGGGAGAGAAGACGGAGCAGGGGCGAGAGGAATGGGAGAGCACGTGGGGGTTCTCCTCCTTGCAGGGGTGAGGGCAGAGCAGGGGGCCCGGGGGCGAGGCGCACGGCGGCATGGCGGCGAGGTGGTGCGGCGCGAGCGCTGCGCTCGGTCGCAACAGTGAGGAAGAAAGGAGGTTTTCCAGAAAACCCCCTGCGCGAAATAAATTCATCACGGACAGATCCTCCCATATTTACAAAGAGGTCCTTTTCAGTTCTGGAAAAAATATTACAGCAGCTGTATTTGAATTATTTGAGGCATTTGAACACTTCCAAAAATTGTGAGAAAATTTGGGGAGGCTCCCAACACCAATTAGAGGCACCACAAAAATTGGTGTTGCCAAATAAAATAATTTGGACCACTTTTGTTAATAGGGTTGACTTAAGGCATTCTTGCTAAATTCAAAATGTTGCCCATTTGTAATATCCATAGCAATGCAAACTATTGTTCTCAACCCTTGGAACTTCCTTGACAAATATAAGATGTCAAGAAACTTTTGTTGTGTAAGTTTGAGTGCCTTCTTTGTTGGGAAAATTTTGTGGAAGCACCTTGGGCATTTTGTTGTAGCAACTCAATATCATTTTGATACCAATGTTGTGTTAACTCAAAAGAGACAAGCCTAAGCATGGATGCCATGATGCAAATGAGGATACAAAAGTGAAAATTTGGTACTCAAATTTTGGGGCTGTTACAGGGTAGTACAGATCTTCGGGGTATTGTGGAGTAACCCCGGCTGCTTGATCTAACGAAAAACAAACATCGGAGAGAACAATCAAAACCACGGATAACATCGGTGCAATGCGCAAACACATGATGACATGACATTTTAAATCCCCGGGAGGGGGATGATGCAACTATTCCGATTAAACGGAGTTCAGGTGCTTAGAGGGGCGCATCCCGGATATCCTTGAATTTAGGTCATGGATCATCTTACTTGTTGATTACGGTGGTCGAAACCCTAGGGGATAACTTGTAGATGCTATGACATGATCAGAGATGGGATGCAGGGTTTCGGTGATTAGGCATGCATGAAAGGGATGCTCCCGGTTATTTCGCATTTTTATGATCAATGTGGGTATACGAACACATTTTGGGATGTCCCGACAAAAGTTGTTACCCCTTTTAAAACTGCCCGGGTTATAATTTAATCCAACGCCGAACAGTTGTTTAATCGAATTAGAAAGACAAAACTTAGACAGGAATATACTTGTCCTTGACCAAAACGGAAATTCCGAATTTTCCAAAATCGGAATATCCGATGCACTGTTCATCCGAGAAAATGGCTAAGGAAAGAAAATTACTTCGTACTGATCGAAATCGGAAAATCCGAGTTACCTCGGTTCGGATTATCCGAGTGGGAAGAAAAAAAAAGAAAAGGCACGGCGGCGACCACGCTCACACTCGACGGCGACTCAGAGGCTAGGAGGAGAGAGGGGAAGGGGCCGGTGAGGTCGGTGTGCTCACCAGGAGCACGGGGAAGAGGTCGGGGAGGCCGGAGATGGGCCGGAGGCGGCGTATTTCGGGCGGCGAAGCGACGGTGGTGGTCGGAGGAGAGATCGAACGGCGGCGGCGAGTCACGGCCTCCGGGCTCGATTCCTGTGGGGGAGAGGAAGCAGGCGAGGCGGCGGTGCTTGTGGTGCTCTTCTATTTGGACGGCGGAGCTCCAGTCCGCGGCGATGCGACGGCGACGACCAGCAGGGCCACGGCCATGGCAGGGGAAGGGAGAGGGAGAGGGAAACGGGGAAGCAGGTCGAGGCGAGTGGATAGGGCGGGCACGGCCTCGTGGGGGGTCGCGTGCTCCTTGCAGGGGAGGGCAACGAGGAGGAGGGGCCCATGGAGTGGCGACGAGGTTTGGCCCGAGCCGTTCGTTCCCCAGGTCGCTACAGTGCCAGAGGAAGAAGAAGACCAAAATCGCGAAAACCCCCCTGTATTTAATCGGAATATCCGACCCCTTTAAATCGGATTATCCGATTTAGGTCCTTTTTCCTGTTTCTTTTTTTTTAACTCCAGCAGATTTTGGGGATTTAAGAGGACACTAGGAACACTTCCAGAAATCATGCCAAAATTAGGGTAGCCTCCCCACATCAAGAAGAAGCTCCCCTAATTTTCCCGGATTATTTGGAACTCATTTGGTAGGAGAATTAAATAGGAGTTGCTCACGGGCAATTTCTAGTTTCTCTCCTCTTGTGTTATTTTACACTAGAAATTGTTTAACAAGAATGTCTGGACTTTTGTAACCTCCTTGACAATTGTGGATTAGCACATGCACTTGTGTTTGCCATAAGCAACACATTTGAGTTTGCAAGAATTTGGATTTAGTTATGTTCTCGTTTCCACATATTCTACTTTTGTTTAGCAATTTGAGATGTATGCCATGATGCTATGATGCAATGCAACACAAAACTGAAAATTTTGTACAGATTTTCAGGTTTTCAACGTGGGGCTGTTACAGACACCCAGGGATTTACCGGCGTTTCAGCTCTCCCCATCCCTTTGGGATTCGCGGCCGCGGGTCACAGAGGAGGAGAACTCCGCTCGCATGCTAACCTTCACGGAGAAGGAGTTGGACGATGTTCTAGCGAGCATGAAGGTGGACACGGCCCCGGGCCCGGATGGCCTACCAGTGTGCTTTTTTAAGCGCTTCTGGAAGACCCTTCGCCCGGTGGTACTATCCATACGAACGATTTCGCTCGAGGGAGAGTCGACATCGCTCGTCTGAACTTTGGGGTACTTACGTTAATCCCCAAAGTGCAAGGCGCCGAGGATATACGTCAGTTTAGGCCGATTGCGCTGATCAATGTTATCTTCAAGTTTGTAGCTAAAGCCTATGCGCTTAGACTTAGCCCGATCGCTCATCGTACGATTAGCTACACTCAGTCCGCGTTCATCAAGGGCCGCCTTTTACACGAGGGAGTCGTTTCCTTACAAGAGATTATCCATGAGTCCAGCTCCAAGAGACTAGGGGGTGTCTTCTTGAAGCTGGACTTTGAGAAAGCCTATGATCGAGTCAACTGGAGCTTCCTAGGGGAAGTCCTCCTCAGGGTTGGCTTTGATCCTGGGTGGGTCCATCGGGCGCTTAGCCTGGTCTCAGGTGGACAGACGGCTATCACCATTAACGAAGAAATGGGTAATTTCTTTCGTAATGGTAGGGGGGTTCGGCAAGGCGACCCCTTGTCCCCCCTCCTCTTTGACTTTGTAGTCGAAGCCTTAGCAGCAATGTTGGACGCGACTAAGAGGACGGGGCACATCCAGGGTGTTGTGCCCCATCTGATTCCTGGGGAGTGTCGCACTTGCAGTATGCAGACGACACGATCATCATGATCCAGCAGGACGATTTGGCTATTGCCAACCTGAAATTTATGCTTCTTTGCTTTGAGAGCATGTCGGGTCTTAGAATCAATTTCCACAAGAGTGAGGTACTAGTCTTGGGGGCTAGTACTGAGGAGCAGACGAGGGTGGCCCAGATGCTTAACTGCAGGCAGGGGTCTTTCCCGTTCACCTATCTAGGACTGCCCATTAGTGACCACACGCTTACGGCAAGTGCCTGGCGCCACCTTACTGGTAAGGTTGCTAAGCGGGCAGACCCCTGGATGGGTAAGCTGATGTCCTCTGCGGCTAGGCTAACACTCACAGATGCGTGCATGTCCAGCCTTCCCCTCCATGCTATGGCAGTTTGCCTCTTAGGGGATGGGGTCCATCGGACCATGGACGGCTCCCGCTCCCGCTTCTTTTGGAGATGAACGGGAAGAAACGCAAGTACCACTGGGTGCGCTGGGATGCAGTTTGTAAACCCAAGGCCTTAGGGGGCTTAGGTATCATGGATACCAAGCTCATGAACCGCTGTCTCATGGCTAAGTGGGTCTGGAAGATCTTGACTGGGGGGGCTGGCCTTTGGGCCGACATCCTCAGGGCTAAGTATCTGAGAACCAAGGACATCCTGGTAGATGACCACGGGGGGGGGGGGTTCCCAATTCTGGATGGCTCTCCAGAGGGTTAAGAACCTCCTATGTCTGGGAGCGAGACACCAAGTGAGGAATGGCAGATCCACTAGGTTGTGGATTGACTGGTGGACGGGGGCGGGCCCCCTGAAGGATCGTTTCCCAGCAATCTATGCCATTGTGGCTTCACCAGACACCTCGGTGGCGAAGGCCCATCGAGAGGGGGAGTGGTACATTCCCCTCCGGCGGTCGATTGGACCGGTCGAGGCTGCGGAATGGAACTCCCTAGTTAGGGAGCTCCCGGTATTCGAGCCAGCTGCAGTCCAGGATGGACTATCTTGGGCCCTTGAGCCCTCCGGGAAGTTCTCGGTTAGGTCCCTTTATATCAAACTTTGCGATGACACGCCTAGAGATCATTATAGGGAGATCTGGGGGATCGCTATTCCCCTTAAGATCAGGATATTCCTTTGGCAACTGGCTAGGAAGCGATTACCCTCCAATGATAACATTGCGAGGAGACGGGGTCCCTCCACAGGCAGATGTGCCTTGTGTGAGGAGAGGGAGGATATGGATCATATCTTCTTTTTATGTCCCCTGGCAAAGTTTATGTGGAGCACAGTTAGGGAACTGTTGCGCTGCTCCTGGAATCCCTCATGTTTCGCGGATCTTATTAGATTGATTACGGCAGAGTCGGGTCAACACAAGCGAGTTCTATGGACTTGCTGTGCGGCACTTTTATGGTCTTTGTGGAACATGAGGAATAGATTCTCGATTGAGGGGGTGTTTCCTTCTCAACCGGCTGACGGGTTATACAAAATGGCGGTGTATGTGCAGGTGTGGAAGCCAGTGGCTAGGAGGCAAGACCGTGGAGCGTTGGAGCAAGCAATTGGCAGGATTCGCTCGCTTCACAACTCTGTCCGGGATAGACCGGAGTGACTGCCTGTACCTGTATCTTTATCGCCGTAGCTCCATGTATTAGCTCGTGTGTGTGGGATGTCCTCATCCCTAGACTATAGCCTGCGTGCTATCGTGTACTTCAGTTTGTACCCGCCATGGGCGGAGACCTTCATGTGTGTGTGGATCATTTGGCCGGTTGGCTTTATTAATTTAAAGCTGGGATCTGCTCGAGCCTTCCGTCTAAAAAAATAATAGATGGGTGTCATCATTGCCCATGGTTTCTACTATGTCGCGCTGGTCCTTCAGCTGTAGCATGCCGACATCCCGTATGTTTACTATAACGACAAGTCTTAACTGACTCTGGTGAAAGAGGGGTGAGGATGGCAGCACACCTTCGACTCGCTTCAGTAGTTATAGTCATCGTTGGGTTGGGTGGGTTGAAGACCTATTTCTAACTTCTTTTTTCATTTTTGAATTATTTTACCTTTGTTGATAATCAACATATATCGTTGACCTTTTCGAAAGAAAACAAAGACAGCGAAGGATCATAGGCACGGGAGGAGAAGAAGAGCAGCAGCAGTGCAGTGAGATCGAGCTGTGACTTTTCAAAATGGAACTAGCGTGTCTGTGTACACGTGTACGTGTACGCCCGGAGCTTGGCTGAAAATGAAAGAAGCGCTGCGGAGGACAGGGCAACGTACACGACGGCCGCGCCGCTCTCTCCTCACCTGGAATCGTCCTCTGCAGCGTTTTAAGCTACTGTAGCTAACTGCTTTGGGTGTACTGTCCTAATCAGGTAGATGCGCGCTCTCCTTCGGTGCGAGGACGGAGGAGCCGCTGTGTGCTCATCTAAAAAAAAAAGGAACCGTTTTCGGTGTTTCGTGTGGCCTATCCACCAATACCCACGCATAGTACCATTGTTAGATTCATAGCTGAGTATTCATTATCCTAAGAACCTAAGAAGAAACATTATCCATTCTCAGTAAAGAAAAAACAATTTGCATTAGTCCCGAGCGACAACAAATATGATAAGTATATATAATTGTATGCACTAACCATCTATCCATAAGTCCGAACTGATGGAAAGGGGTAGGCAATATATTTATATTCAATAAAGTAAGCAAGTAGAGTAGTTTGTTCCCGGATCTCACATTTTTGTAAAAGTAACAATTCAATTCAAAGTTGTGCAGAACTATCTGGCACGTCTTACACTTTCACAAAGTGTTTTGTAATACGTGCAACACCTACCTCTTTATCTGTAGAGCACTACTCTTCTATGTTTTCAAGCTCAACAAAAATATGATATTTAAATTATTACAATCTGCCTATATCATTTTAATGTACTTTTCCTTAAACTCTAGATAAGTTCTTGACATAGGTAAAGTTTTCCAAAGAAAAAAAAGAAAAACACCAATTTCCACTCTCCATTTCAAAAATAATTTGCATTGTCGCCAAAACTAATTAAATGAGTGCTACGACTCTAGTTCCTTTCTAGATTTCATGTTCCGGAAAATCACAATTCTACTACGAGCTGTGAAAATAACAAAGATGCATGACTACCTTTTCAAATCCTTAATACTGCTATTATTTCTCTCCACTTCTGTTTTTTTTTTAAATGAAAATACATGCACATATGGTAGATGAGCTATCATATGTCCACGTAGCTTAATGTTAAAAAAAATTCCACTTAGTTGTACAATAATAATGGCGGCCTAGGCTCTAAAGCACAACATATACACTTATTTAATCTTAAGGTTGATTTCAAAAATAAATTTCTCCGCACTTAGAGAGTTTTTCGCCATGAAAAGGTTTATGCATTACAGAGAAAAAAAAATGTTTTTTACTAATAAGGGCATGTTGATCCCATAATATTCGAAGAAAAAGGTTTTCTAACTAGATTGATTCTACTCCAACATATGTTTCCACTATATCATGTCTAGCATATCGTGTGTTTCCCATGTGGAGTATTATATCGCATGTATTTTCGGCATGGCATGTTCCCACGTGCAGGAGCGTGGGTGTTGACATTGAAGAAAGTTCCAATGGTAAATAATTAAGCCTTAGTGTTATATCCTTTATCCGTGTGTGCTAAAATATTTTAATTATCTATTGTGAAAATAGTCTAAACATGGAAGATATTTGGTTAGTACGGAGTAGAATATATTTTTTTCTGTTAGAATTATGATGTCTAAAATCTCCTTATGTCTAAGTAGGCATCACACGCCGACGTTGATGTGTTGTGGTTCACGTTGAAATTAATGTCGCCACAATTTTAAATTTCTAGGCTATATGTACAGTGACTTTGAGAGAAGACCAGTCTTGTGTTGCTCTAAATGGCTAGAAAAGTGTCTGGGATTGAGAATACAAGTACGTCAATAAACGAGTATCCAGTTTTTTCTCTAGTGGAGTAGAAATGAAGTTCAATATACGTCAAAAATTTAAGTACAATATGTGTTTTTCTTTGTGTGGAGAGATATATGTCTTGTTTTGTGTGGTGACCATTGCTCGACCACGTGTCAGATTTTTTAACGGAATGATGAAGAAGCTAGCGACGTAGTATGAACGCACACAGATCATCCCCAAGCCTCCAAAGTTGAAAATAGTGCACAATACTCCAACGTTTCAAGAAACATCTCGTCTTTTGTTTCTAAAATACACTATTTAAATCATAGGTGATGCAAGGGCATGCAAATTTTTCGTACTAGATCGTGTTTTCAAGATCAAGTGCCAGAGTATGACTAGAGAACAAGTGTTTTCTTAAAGGAAAAGACCATTCGCAAACTTTTCTCTATTTGAAAACATCACGCTCAGAGGTGTACTTAATTCAAGTATTAGGGAAAACAATTGTGCACCTGTTGGAGCACATTCTAACTTTCTCTCCATTTTTTTCTGTCTTCCCAATATATGAAAGTTGATTACAATTGAATAACTCGAACGGAACCCTGGACCAGGCACATGCGCGCTGGCCCGCCGGCCTGCACGAGCGACGCCTATCGTCCATAGCGGACCTATACGCCGCGTCCACGGATCTCGCTAAGCTAATCTGGTGCTGGTCCATCGCCAAGCTCCACCCCATGTTACCTACTCGTCTGCTCTCAACGATGCCCCTTCATTGACCTCAGGCGTTTCACCTATTAATACCCCGGATCCCAAGCTCCATGGCCGCAAAGCAACAGCTGCTGCTTCATCATCCATCCAACCCTCATCTCATCTATCATCTCTCTCTTGCAGCTTCCTAGCTAACACCACTCCTCACCAGCCTTCTGTAAAGATTCGATGGCCGTTCTTGTTGCGAGGCAGGGCCGCGAGCTCCAGCGGTACAGCCCGCGGACCGGCGGCCGCATCGTGGTCGGGTGCATCCCGTACCTGGTGCGCGACGACGGCGAGCTGGAGGTGCTGGTGATCAGCTCGCAGAAGGGCCACGGCATGATGTTCCCCAAGGGCGGGTGGGAGCTGGACGAGTCCATGGACGACGCGGCCCGGCGCGAGGCCCTGGAGGAGGCCGGCGTCCGGGGCGAGACCGGGAGCGTGCTGGGCTACTGGCACTACCAGAGCCGGCGGTACAAGCAGACCTACGAGGGGTACATGTTCCCGCTCCGCGTCACCGACCAGCTCCACCAGTGGCCCGAGATGGCGTCCCGCAAGCGCACCTGGGTGAGTACAGCTCCATCCATTCTTGTTCGTGCTCCTGTAATCTTGCTGTTGCAAGCTCAAGTTATGAACCAAGATTCCACGAACACGTAGTCTAAACATGTATTTCCCCATTGATTTGAGCAGGCAACGGTCGAGCAGGTGATGGACGGATGCCAGCACGGGTGGATGCGGGAGGCGCTCCAGCAGCTCGTCGACCGGCACGTCAAGCTGCAGTCCGCTCTGTGATTAACAGAACGAGCAAGCGGGTGTGGAGCGGGGAACGTACGGCGTCTCGTCGTTGCCATCTCTCTGTGTTTCCTCGGTGCAGCGGCAGGCCGGCCCGCCGGCGTTCCCGGTCACCTAACAAGACCGGATCGTCGGAGCATGTAATTGGCCGCCCTCACTGGGGAGGAGCTAGATTGAGATCCACGACGAACGACGTGCGCGCACGCGCGCGTGCCGACACTGGCGACTCATTCTTCTTGGCGATGCAGAGTCGTCGGGGTAGCCGGAGTCGTCGCGGGAAATAATGGGGTTAAAATGTAGAGAACGAAACCGACCACGGATTTCTTTAACGTACGCTGCAGAAGCAGAACCAAGTTTTTCTTTCTGGTGTCTCTGCGAAGAGCGACAGAAAAGTGTAAATGTAAATTAATTGTAGTAGCCGCTTTCTTGGTGGCACGATTGATGAATCAAATACAATGGTGTCCTACTGCTGTTGCAGAAATGTTTATCAAACACAGTTAAACCTTGTTCAAAAATAAACACCGTTAAACGTTGTTAAAAAAAATCAAACGTCGCTAAACAAGCCAGCTCTTGAAGTTGCTGAAAGGACGGAGGGACAGCAACGTCTCCAACGTACACACCCGCTCTTTTCGGCGTGTTTCTCTCGGAGAATCGTATCTTGCTGCTCATCATCTGCCACCGATCAAGAAAGCATTGATTCTGTTTTTGCTGGCGCGCGGTAGATGTGCTGTGTGGTCGAAGCTAGCAACAAGTGTTCGAACCTCCATTCGTCTTGAGATGCGGACTCAAGCATATCGTCTTTACGGCTGGGACAGCTGCTCCAGAGAAGAAGAGAGATGATACACGTAGCCGCAAAGGAAGCACAAATCGTGCGACACAAGAGCTGGCCGCAGCGACTGCCTCCGGACCCGCGAGCCGTGCCGTTCTTGCTGTAGGGATGACTAGACGCCGACGTGTCGTGCAGCTCTTGCCGTTTTTCCTCTAGGGTGTGGCCTGCCTGCCGCAGATAAGAGCCCCCATCCCATGTGCAGCCATAAAATTTCTTGTTGGAGCTCCAATCAAGCATAGCAGGAGCCAAAATTCAGCACACATCACTGCCGCCGGAAGTCGACGTGCCCCGTCACCCACCCCACGGCCCACGCCGTCTGATCACATCTGATTGCGGCTGTAATGCGGAGACCGACTTGACTTTTATAAGGACAGTAGGATTTGTCCTGGCCCCGGAGCCGGAGAGGAGGAGGGTAAAACGGCGAGATATATCATTGCGGCTGGTCGGCATCGTGAGTGAGACGGCGCGGTAGTTTATCATCCCTGCTCACAGTATAATTGGCCTGTGCCCACGGTTTATCTCGCAGATAGATTAGGCTGCAACGCAACGGTCGGTGTGATTTTGTTAGCTTCCTGTCGGTGCCGTTCGCCCGCCCCGCGCGCCTCTTTTACGGCCGGCCGGTAGGGGAATGAGACGGGATCGGTTGCTCCGACGTCGTAACGGATGCATGGGAAGAAGATTCTTGTGCTGGGAAGGATATAGTATTAGATCATTGCACCGTACGTGACTTGTGTGGAGGATTATTACTCCACCTGAGCTTGAGCATCACGTACGTTGTGTCACTCCGTCAAGATCATTCCATACGAAGGCTCTAGAGATTACTTAATTACTTTTTCGTACCCTGGACGAGCTAATGCCGAGCTCGATCACCGCCGGACATGCACCACGGGCAGCTTTCTGAGTATCCTGCTCGATCGGGCTGGCATCGCTGGCTGAAGCCTGACCAGTGCTGCCCTGATTCTTCGAGGCTAACAAGCTGCATCCTGACGAGATGAGTATGCTAACGAAAGTTCGCAGTTTGACGGAGGAGAAGAGTTCAAGCTAAGGCAGCTCGACCGACCTGATCCTTGTCCAGTTGCGGATCCATTCCATTCGAGGAGACGACGGACCTAGCGATCTAGTGGGCTAGTGGCAGCTTGACGGATTCAACAGTAAGTCCGCAAGACGCAACTCGATCTAGCGGTCGGTCAGACTGGCGGCGGCGACGGCGACCGCGCAAGGTTGGTGCGTTCGTTCGCGGTGAGCAGAACCGGGAGAACACGAGCCCCGGCTGGACTGGACCGAGCCCGTCGGCGGTCCGTTGTCTCGTTCCTGGGTTGGATCTCGCCCAGTCATGTTGGTCCAATCTCTCTTTCATGAGTCAGGAAGGATCACGTCCAGTAACCTGGTCCAATCACTAATTCACCTGCATTACATTTTTTTTTTGCAATAGATGCTATGGGCCTCCTATAATAGAAAAGCCTCGCCGAAATGCAGAGAATAAATTGCACCGATAGGTATGGGCCGTACTAGACAGATTTAAAAGGTTCTGTGTCTTTTTTTTTTTGAGGGAAAAAGGTTCGATGTCTAGCCAGCGCAAGAGTTATCCTAAACATAAGAAGGCGCAAGCGTGCATAGGAAAAATATACAAATCCAGGGAGGTCCTATTTGATGTCGTTATGTCAAATATGATGGTCACCAAATACTAAGATTATATGCTATTTTACATTACATTATTAAAAAATAACTAGTTTCTATTTATTATTATAGATGTCGTTTATTGTGGTAAAATAATCTGTCGATAATGTGAATAATTTTAGAAACTCAATGATACTCCCTCCGTTCCTTAATATAAGGCGTCTAAGTTTTTGAGAAAAATTTCAAAATATAAGGTTTATTGCGATTTATAGACAATTTTACTCATCAAAAAACGAGTTGTAATCCAGACTTGAGGAATTTGATGTGTTATTTTCAGTTTGTGCCTAATAGGGCCTCATTTTTCTCAAGACAATTCAGTACAAAATTAGTGCACCACGTACAAAATACTAACGTCTTAATGTCCGTGCAAAACCTTAGACGCCTTATATTATGGAACGGAGGGAGTATATTTTTTTGGGGCCACGATTCTTTTAACCATGAACCTTCTTTAAACAACGTGAACTTTCTTTTTTATTGAAAACAAACAGAAAAAAACAGACACCGATACCTCCATGGGCCACAGCCCACCACTCGCGGTGATAGTGCCACCTACAGGCGACGAATAGGAATCGTCTGCCAAACAGCATAAAGAAGCTGAAGACACTTTGATTTTAGAGATCTGACACCTGAAGACAAATGGACCCTATTCTTGTATAGCCCATCAGCAAATACAGTTTTTTGTAACGAATCTCGAGATTCTTATTTATTCTTGAAATAAAAATTATGTGTTACAAAAACAACTTGCTCATCTGGGTCCACATAATTGTTCTCTTTCGTGTGTTTCAAAATATTTTTTCTTGGGTCTATGAAAATGGAGTTATAAGTAATACTTTAATACTTCCTATGTTTCTACATGTAAGGCGTATATGTTTTTAGAAAGATTCCAAAATATAGTGTTTAGTGCGACTTATGGACAATTTTAGCCATCCAAAAATGAGTTTCAATCTTGAAAGGAGGGATTTATGGATTAGTTTTCATTTGGTGGCTATTAGGCACTCCTCTCTTTCAAAAAAAATAGAAACAAATGAGTCCACCGTATGTCAAATACTCTTGTCTTAATATTCGTGCAGAGATGAAATCAAAACAAGTTTGCATGTAGAAAAAAATATGGGTTAATAAATGTTCATGTAGTTGGATGAAGTTAGTAATGCAGACCAGAATATGTGTTCGTGTAAGAAACATAAGCAAAGAGAAAAGAAGTTGCTCATACTAACTCTGTATCAAAATATAAGATTTTATTAAAAAAAAGTTGTTTTTGTCCTGACTGGTACGTATTTAACGTTGACGCCACTTCGGGCGAAGCGATGATGTTACGACTTCCCCAGGTGTTGTATTAACGTTGACGCCAGGTGACACGGTGGCGTTGCTCCTTTCCCCACGTAGCATTTAACTTGGTGCCACCGCTGCTTGGCATACGCAGTTGTGGATGTACCCGTTGTATTATACTCCAACGACCCCTATTGGCCCACACTCTCCACGAAAAAGCTGTCGTTCAACCGCTTCACCAAGAGCATCCACCGCCGGAGAAGAACGATGCCGACCAGACATGATTCTGTTCAATGTTTGGACACGCCGTTTAGGACAGCCTCTTCCGTCATGACGCTACGGAGGCCGGCATCATAATCATTTCGTCCAACCCTGAATCCGATGAGGCGCCGCGTGGTACGGTTAGTAGGCGAAGAGTTTAGGGTAGGTTAAATTTCGTTTAAACTACTTCCAAAAACCTCGACTCATCCGCTCGTCTACAGTACAGAGAGGCGGAAAAGGAGGCGCTCTCTCCTTATCCGCTCGTCTATAGTACAGAGAGGCGGAAAAGGAGGCGACCGCGCGAGCTTGGTGTCCGCCGGCGAATCCACCGCTCCCCTCCGCCTCCGGCCGCCGTCGAGGCACCACGAGGTGGAGGGGGGGGGAGCTCTGGTTTTCGTCTTGGTGTGTAGATAGGTTCCTATCTAGGTGTGAGTGCCTCTCGACGACGTCGATGACGGGGCGGCGGAGTCGGTGTGTTGGCTGTGGTCCTTCCCCTCCTTCTCCGTTTCGGCGGCCTCGTCGCCGGGGAGGACGTGAAGGAGGTTCGTCAGGTGTGCTTCTCCGTCCTTGCTCCTCAGGCCGGCCATGGTGGCGAGGTGAGGGCTCGGTGGTGGCGCTCTGCTTTTGTTCGTGCTGGTGGAGGTGGTCTTGGTCGACGGTGCTGCTCCGGCCGGCCTTGGTGGCGAGGGGGGCGGTGTCCGTTGGTGGTGGGGTGCTGGTGGTGGTGGTGGTCCTTGGCGGTGGCGGGACGGCTGGTTGTTTGGCGGATGCGGGAAGAAGGCGCTCTGGCTGTGAGCGTTCATCGAGACTAGATTCCGCCGTTCGGCGGCGGATGGCTCTTGCGGCCGTCTACGAAGCATGGTGGTGCTCTCTTCTCGGCGGTGGGTGGTACGGCGTCGCCTAGGATTTCTGGGAACGACGAAGGATCTGGTCGGGTTCTCTCCTGGTGGCTTGGGGTGCTCTCTGCACTTTGCCTGGTCCGTTTGTAATTTCGGTTTTCTTTTGGACTTTGTTGTAAAAGTGTACTAAGCTGCCTTATTTTTGGATCAGATCCTTTCCTCAAAAAAAAAATTTCGTTTAAACTATTGTAAAATATCATAATACTGACTGAAGTTTAACCTTTCGTCGATTTAAAAATTATATTTTTTGGTACGCCCTAGGCAGCATTGTGTGAATAAATTGCGCCGTATGTGGCTCATTTCGCACCTGCATTTTCAGGTTTGTCATTTGTGCTCCCTTTCAAACGCTTCCAAGTTCTGATAGAGCGGTCCACATTTTTCTGCCGCTGCCTTGGTGCAATCGCGAGAGGTCTTCTTCCTTGGCGCCTCTGATGACGACTCCCTAAAATAAATGGCAGTCTATGACGACGAGACCGCCTCACGCATTTCCTACCAAAATCGGGCCGTCA
This sequence comes from Poa pratensis, assembly GCA_947311845.1. Classification (NCBI taxonomy): domain Eukaryota; kingdom Viridiplantae; phylum Streptophyta; class Magnoliopsida; order Poales; family Poaceae; genus Poa; species Poa pratensis. The sequence continues at coordinate 19,217,725 of CAMZMU010000119.1, read as the reverse complement.
GCCCATCCTATAAATAGGGAGCAACGCCGCACATCAAGGCACAGACGCAGGAAGGAGACGCACAAAGGCGCAGCCTCAGGGGAGAAGAAAATCAGAGCAGAACAGACTAGGATCGGAGTCAGCGCCCGTGAGACAAGAGCAAGGAGGAGGCATTGCCCGACACCATGGCTGCTGGGCAACGTCGACCGTCCCTGCGCGCGGCGGTGGCCGTGCCTCTTCTGCTTCTCTTCGCCCTGTCCTTCTGTAAGAACATGGTTTTTCCGGAATACGCTTTGTTCTTTACGCATTTGCCCATTTTTATGACCTGTTTGCTTATCTGTTTCGATTTTGGTTCCGAGAAGGGAGCCAGGCGGCATCCGTGGCGGCGGACGGCGGCGCTCCGGTCTGGACGACGGCGCTGCAGAAGCACGTGGCGTTCTTCGACACCGACAATGACGGCATCGTCACCTACTCCGAGACAGAAGCAGGTGATCGACCGGATGACCATCAGTTCCGCAGCTTCTCTGCCTCTGCTTCCTTCATTTCTTCGTTGGTTTTGCATCTACGAGTAGTATATATCATTGGTCATTGCAAACTTCTAATTCTGGCCATTGTGTGCATGGACGGTTGCAGGGCTTCGCGCCATCGGCCTCGGAGCTGCAACGGCCACGGCAGCCGCCGCCTTGATCAACGGCGTCATTGGACCCAAGACCAGACCTGTACGATCATGCTCTATCTCTTACTCACTCTTCTTCCCGTCCATGTTTCTTGTGCGCGCGCTCTCACACTTCCTGTCCCTGTTTCTTGCGCTTGCTGACTAGGAAACTTAAACAGAAGTCTCTGATCAGCGAGGCGAGGTGTTTAAGGTGTCTGGTTCTGGTTCGCGTGTGGCTTGCGGAGAAACCTCGCCTCGCTGATCAGAGGACAGCACACACAACATGCCGTTTCTGTGTTCCCCTCGGCGCTTAATCCATGTCTTATCAGGGTTTTAACTTGTCAAGTTGGCAAGCTGACAGAGTAGTTCGTGGTAGTACACCAACTTAAGCTAAACTTCAGACAAGCTTCAGGTTAACTAAATCGCCATTCACACCTGAAGTTCTAGCAAATGGCGTCACCCCTTTCTCCCGCTGGCGCAAACGGTCCGAGGACGGTTCAGACTTAAGAGCGTCAACTTGGCTTGCGTCGCGTGTGGTGCTAAAATTCAATTTGTTTGGTCGATAGTGCCGTGCTGATGTCCAACATGTGCAGGATAACGCTTCGACGTCGCGCATGGACATCTACATAGAGAACATCCAGAAAGGGATGCACGGGAGTGACACCGGCTCCTACGACGCTCAAGGAAGGTATGCAGACGTCCGGTCCTGAACTCCGTGATCATCTTCTCCATTTGTCCAAATGTAAGTGACCATCGTGGCAGCACCTGATCTCCTCTATATATAACTTGGCAGGTTTGTCGAGGTGAAGTTCGACACGATCTTCACGACGTATGCCAAGGCCGAGCCGAACGCCCTGAACGAGACCGAGCTGGAGGACATGCGCCAGGCGAACAGAGCGAGCAATGACTACCAGGGATGGTAATTAAATCTCTCTGGCGTGAATCTATTCAGAGAAATCATACTATCATTCATATTCGAGTTATGTCTCGCCGTCTTAGTTAACTTGGCCGGCCGTTGCTTATATAAAAATGCAGGGCGGCGTCCAAGGCGGAGTGGGACATGCTGTACAGCCTCGCCAAGGACAAGGACGGCTTCCTTCAGAAGGACACCGCGCGGGCCGTCTACGACGGGAGCCTCTTCGTGACGCTGGCCCAGAAGAACGGTGGTTCGTCTGATGGAAATTAACCAGCAGCATGATTTGTACTTGTCGTGGACTCGTGGTCGTTGATTATGTATGTACGCCCCTGTATGCACAATTTAAAGTGAGTCTGTAACTAAGAAAACATTTAAAGGCGAGCTTAGCTGGTACCTCCCTCTTCTCCTCTGCTCTGCTCCTCTGTTTTGAGAGTCATCACCCACTTTTCCTCCTCTTCGCCGGTGCGCTCCTCGCTCCTTTCCGTCGGCGCCGCCGCACGGAGTGGACGCGGATGTGTTACCTGGCCTGTATATAGTAGCTGTAGATCAAGTTTAGCCTTCGTGCTAGTATCTGCCTTGATGGCGTCTTTCCTTCTCTTCGGCTGGATGCTGGCGGCTCGCGGCGACGCCGGATCCAGCCCTCTTTGCGTCTGCAAGATCGATTTGTGGTGGATTCCTTGCAGAATCGAGGGAGGGCGGAGCCGATTCAATAAAATCGCTCGCCATACCACCTGCTCTGCAGATCAAGAGATGGAGCACTGCTATCTTCCTCCGGCCGGCCGTGGCGGCGAGGAGGGGAGGAGATGCAGCGATTCTTCCTCAAGATCGGAGGAGCAGCTTCTGCTGGTGAGGTTCGTGTCGCAGGAGAATTGGGACCACTCCTGCTGCATGGCGGAGGAGAAGAGGCAGCCGGGCAAGCTCCAGAGGATGGAGGAGACGGTCTGCAACATCTTCTCGGCGACCTCTGCAATAAAAAGGTTCGTTAATCGCAAGCACAGTGGTGATGGTGTGGATTTGGATGGATTCCTTCTAGTTCATCTTGGTGATGAGGAAAAAGGAATTCATTCAGTTCATGTTGGCTCACTGTTGGGTTTGCACCAGGGAGAAGCGCTGCTTCTCTTGGGAGATTACTCACGGTGGCGTCATGCCGTCGCCGTTCATCATGGTCGACTGGCGACCTCTCCCACCTTCGGCGTTGGCTACGGCTTTTCGGCCGGCGTCTCAAGGACTACTTTAACCTCCTGGCTGCTATGCCATTTCGGAGGCCCTCTAGCTACGGTGCAGTGTGCTCCCGCCCCCTCGTCCCAAGTGGCATGTTCCCCGGCGATGAGGATGGTGACTGCCCCGAGCTTGGCAAGAATCGCACCGGAGAAGGAGCTGGATCCAATTGCTTTTCCAAATTTCTTCTTAGGGTCCTTTGTGCAAATTGTAGGGGCTTGGATGTAATTTCTAATTTTCTTGAGTCCTTATCTGTAAAATATTCCGGTGTTGATTAATGAAGCTTCTCGGCCCTTTTGGGCCGATCCCCTGTTCAAAAAAAAAACTAAGAAAACATTTATGCTCCGTTTGGCATGGCCCGTTGATTTTTTTTTCAGTACGCTCTTCAGTTCTTAAGGGCAACTGATCATTTTATTTCCTACTGTAGTATTTTTTTTGAACAAGGGGCGGGGTCAGAAGACCCCGATGCTGCATTTTATATCAACACGTGGCGGGTACAAATTACAAGAAGGTCCTTTTCGTCTATTGCCCCAAGAGACCTACTATTCGAAGAAAGGACCTCTGCATTTACATAAAACACCCTAGAGGAAAAAGATAAAATGCAATCAAATCCTCGCGTGTCTCCGCCACCATCGCCGGCGATCTCCAGGAGGAAGAACCACCGAAATCCTCGGAGCGCAGAGCACTCGGTCTCTCCATTCCGGCGAGTAAACGCAGCCACCAGCAAGCAAGACGCAACCGGGGACGAAACCACTTGGTTGCATCGCGCCGCCGAGCACTGGCGACTGGTTGAGAAGGCCTCCGCCATGGAGGTTGTAGAAAGGCCACCCTTTTGGCCATGATTCGCAACGGCAAGCAAGGCCGCCACGAGAGGAGCTCGTCGATGCAGCAAGAACCTCTCCATCGAATAAAGAACGAAGCAGCCGCTCCTCATCCACCCCTCGCCTCCCCGGCCGGCCAGAGGAAGAGGAAGCCACCATAGTCCAAACTCGAGGAAGAGGCGGCAGCGCTTGATGAAGGAGCTGACTCCAGGCAGCTCCTGCTTCGGCTTCCACCATGAAAGCTTGCCGGAGATGCGCCGAAGTCGCCGTCCCGCGCCACGCTTGAACGCCAGGACGAACCAGCTTCAGATCCGCTTCACCGATGTTGAGGAAGAGAGGTAGTAGCTCCTCCTCTCCTCGCCGCCACGGCCGTCCAGAGGAAAAGCACACCAGACCTCCTCTCGATCTGCAAAGCAGAGGATACAGCAAGCGAATTTATTGAGCTGGCTTTGACCAACTCCCTCTCTGCGAGAGATCCTCCATGAATCTGGGGCACAGATAGGAAGAGGTCTGGCCCGGCGTCGTTGCGGGTCACCGGAGGCCAGCCGGAAAGAAAGGGGTGGAGAAAGACGGCATACAGCCACACGCCACAAAGGGCAAAACACAGAGAAAAACTAAACTACAAGCTACTCTACTGCTGTACAGGACGGGCCGGCACCCTACTCCATCTCTACACCAGCCAGCACGACCACCGGCGGCGAGAGAGGCCGGATCTGGACGAGATCGTCGGTTGACACTCAAGGAGAGAAGAAAGGAGACGGCATCGAGGAAGGAGAAAAAGGGGACCATTTCCTACTGTAGTACGTTTTCTTCTATGGAAGACGGAGACTAGTCTTTTTTTAGCGTACTGGACGAACTGTCGAGAGCGACGAGGCCTGCTTATTACTTGCCCTGAGGTTTCTTGCGTCGCATCACATGGATTACTTTACTGACATGTATACACTTTTAAGCGGTCTTGCACGTTAACGAACGAATAGAGAGTGTCCGTCAAACTGCATCTGCACTGCGGCACATCAAGAAGCCATAAAATGAAAATTAGATACAATAAATCAAACAGTTTGTGAAGATTAGATACAATAAATCAAACAGTTCGGCACATCAGACAGCTGCATGTGAAGTTCGACACATAAAAGGTTAACAAAATATTTTCAGTTTGTGATAATTTTCAATTTTTTAGGGGGTTTATATCCGACTGAAATTTAGATTAAATTCAATTTTTGTTTCAACGTTTTTAATGCACATAAAATAAAATCCTCTTAAGTCAAACCTTGTCGTAGTTCAAAGAGCAATCTGGTAAAATTCGCATAACATTCATGTGTCCACGTCATCGAATAGATAGTATTGGGTCTATGATAGGGATGCAAAAACGTGACCCGTCTCCATTTTGTGCATAGTTAGTACAAAAGTTTGGTCTAAAATTTTATACTAGCTATGCACAAAATGGAGAAAGATTGGAACAAACTCGTCCCGTTTTTACATCCTTAGTCTGTGATTTCTAGTAGACATGAAATCTTGGAAAAAATATAGAATGTCGGCCGAACTACCTTAGCGGTTCTCACATCAAGTAGACATGAACTTAGGTACTAATTCAAACATTATGTCCACAATTTGGTACATCAAACAGTTAAATGTGAAGTTCGGCTCATCAAAAGGTTAAAACCAATTTTGAGTTTGTGATCAATTTCCTTTTTAGTTATTAAATTCGGCTATAAAGTAGCTAATTTCATAATATTCGAATTTTAGTTTGAAATATATATTACATAGAAAAATAAAAAAATATGTAAATCAAACATACTTATAGTTCACATACTAACCAGGTAAATTTTCCTTTCAAATATTGTCGGATAACATTCGCGTGTCCACATCGTCGAAGAAATAGTCATTGACCCTAATTTTCCGTCGCGAGGAGCCCTCGTTTTGAGCCCCTAGATTGGTCTTACAATGGATCTCTTGGCTATTCATGCAGTAGGATGACTAAAGTACTCCCTCGTTGAGACCCCAACTCTAACATAAGATTTGAAAATTCTTAGTTGAGACTCATTTTTTAAAGAGGGGACAAACCGCAAAGGTTTCGGATGCTGCATTATTTAATAAAAGAGCCGTGGAGATACAATTTACATGGAGGAACCTTAGAAAATTACAACCCAAGCCTCAACTTTAGCACACATGACCCTTAACTTAAAAAATCTCAATTTGGTCCTTGACCACCGCCGATGCAGAAAATCTTGAGAGCACGGTCATCTCCTTTGATGTCAGGGATGATGAACACCATGTTGAAGCAACAAAGCCTCCTCTTTGGCACATCATCATGTAGGTTGATCATGATTTGGCATCAGGGAGGGAGCATGTTCATTCAATTATCAAAGTCAACGGTCGGACGGCATACAACAATGAATAAGATGTTGAGAGTAGGATCCGAAAAGATTGCATCAAGACCTCCCCGTCATTCAAATCGATGCAAGGGAACTCCCCCACACTCCTCTTAGCCCATCACCTGAATGCCAAGGGAAGAGTGGAATATGACCAGCTTCAAATGAACCTACATAGGCACGATCAACCAGTTCCAAAGGACGAAGGTGTCTTGGCGAGAGCAGGAGAACTACCACATCTCAGTGGTTGTCTCTTTCATCGTAGACAGACTCCAGAACGACACGACGCCAAAATCCATGAACTAGCCCTAGACAACCTACTATGTACAAAGAGAGGACGATCACCTCTCCCCTCTCCACTCCGGCTAGAGGCGCCAGAGGAAGAAGGGAGAGGGACTGGGGCGACGAAGGCGACTCAGAGAGAGAGAGAGAGAGAGAGAATAAGTGAGAGAGAGAGGGATGATCATTTTCGAGAGTCATAGCAGATAGAAAAATTTACATAGCACCGTCGCCGGATAAAGTTGGGGTCAAGCGGTGAAAACTAATCAAATGAGGAGGAAAAACATAACGATTTTCGTCGTCTTCTTTTTTTTTGAACAGGAGGAGAAGGGAAGGCAAAATATGAACCAAATCACCAAATTCGGGGTTTACAATGTGAACACATTTGATGTGGACCGATGCATTCCGGGCAGAACCGCATGGTACGAGCCTAGGACACGCATTGTGAAGAGTGCGCGTCTCCTCTTGAGGAATCGTGCGGCTCCAAAACTGCCCAACCGCTGGCAGAGCCCCACCGCCACCCTATATAAACGGACGGCGCACACCGTGCCACCTGTGCACACCACACGCTCAACGAAGGGGAAAGGTACAGACAAAGGGGACAACACTCGAACAGCGAGCGAGGCGGCGCCGGGGAAGAAGAATTCGCCGGAGATGGACGCGCGGCAGCAACTGTCCTCGCCGGCGGCGAAGGCCGTGTCTCTGCTGCTACTGTTCTCCACGTTCGTAGGTAACAAGTCTGGCTCTATCCTCGCATCTCCGTCGTCGACTTCCTCGCGACCGCTTACATCCGTTCCGTTCTCCTCTGATTCCGGCCGGGAATTAAGCAGGGAGCCAGGCATATGCGTACGGAGACGCGTCGGGCATGACGGCGCTGCAGAAGCACGCGGCGTTCTTCGACGCCAACAACGACGGCGTCGTCACCTTCTCCGAGACATACGACGGTGAGCCACCATTTTTCCCCATTCTTTCTTGTCATTCAGTTCCTCTCTGCTCAAGAGATTACTACGATTGATAGTCTGTTTAATTCAAGTGTTCTTCTTAATTAATCCTTGTCTCACGTACAAATGTCCTTCTTGAATGGTAGCGTTTCGCGAGTTTGGATTTGGAATCGCCGCCTCCAGCCTGAGTGCTACCTTCATCAATGGCGCCCTTTGCCCCAAGACCAGACCGGTAATGTTTCCTTGTTAGCTTGTCACTGCAGCCTAACCTTGCTTTCCTGGGAATGCAACGCAAGAACACGCTATTTTGTATGTTAGGCTAGCTACCTGAACCATAAAGTTGGTGTGTTGAAAATTTAGCACAACTTTTACTGTGCTTTTACCATTCTTGATCAAGTTTCAGTTCTTGGTAGTACCTTTGTGAGTGTATTGCATATACAACGCAAAAGAAATTCTGTGTGTGATAAGAGATGATGCTCAAGTCCAGAAATGTACTATTTACAAGTTAAAAAGAGTACGTGGTTTCAGATTTCGACAGTACAAGCGCCTGATGTCGACATTACGTTTGTTTAATTCATGGACACGAGTAACCACTTATACTCTGTTTTTCAAACAAGCTTAGCAATCGTGTTGTTATCAAAGTATAAGCAAAGGTTTTAGATCACTGAAATCTTATCGAATTCACTGCAGGAAAATGATACCTCGCGCTTATCCGTCTACATAGAGAACATCCACAAGGGGATCCATGGGAGTGATACAGGCGCATATGACTCCCAAGGAAGGTGAGCACGCCCATCGATTTTCAGAAACCCGATTGCTGACAGTGATTGGCTTCAATCCGTGACCAATTTGCTAGCAATGCTTAATAATTAATTAACCGTGTATAGTGAAATATACTAGGTTGAACCCTTGTGGTGGGTTGTAAAATGTAACACTCTTTTCCCCTATCAATGAATAAGCAGAGCTCCTGCTAGTTAACCGTCAAAAAAAAATAATAATTAACCATTGCAGGTTTGTTGCTGAGAAGTTCGAGGCGATATTCGCCAAGCACGCCAAGACAGTGCCCGACGCTCTGACCTCCGATGAGGTGGACGAGCTGATCAGCGCTAACAGGCAGCCCAGCGACTACGCAGGATGGTACGCAGCAAAATCTCTCATAGTATCTTCGAACTTCGATCTCCTGTAGCTGCTCACATCATTGCTGAACTCGCTCACGATATGCAGGGCTGGTGCCGCCGGAGAGTGGAAGATCCTGTACAGCATCGGCAAGGACAAGGACGGGCTCCTCCGCAAGGACGCCGCCAGGGACGTCTACGACGGCAGCCTCTTCGCCAGGGTGGTGCAGGAGAGGAGGAGGAGGATTGCCCAAGGAAACCAGGCATGATCGATCATGGCGTTTCTTCGACCAAGGTGAAATCTAGTCAGCCAGCCTAGGTCACTGTCTAGTTACCTACAGATGTGAGCAAGTCTGAACGCGTGTGAATGGAATTTTCAGATGGGACGAATGTCTCGAGGTGGTCCGTTTGTTTGTATCAGCTCGTGGACGAATCATGGATGTACTACTACTATATCATGTCTGTGTGTACATGAGTGACTTGGCGTCCCTTGCCCGTGATGTTTGTCTTTGTCCTTGTTATAATCAGACATGTTCAGTGCGTACGCTGGAACTAACGTGCTCTACGTCTCTGTCATCGCTATCTTCTTTCTTTATTTGTACGATCACAGTGTTTAGTTAGTCTCCTCACCTGATTCGTGGACACTGTTAACTGGTTACGTTTGACGGTATTAGCTGGAAAGTCGCGGCTGTCAAGGCATGTGAGTTCTTAAACATTGATCATTCCAGCAGGTGGAGTGGCAATGCTAGGGGCGCTCCAAAGTCCAAACTGATGATGTATACTGCACAACCGTAATAGAGAACTTTTATTCTCTAGAGACCTCCTCGAAACAGGTTGAAACAGGTTTACGTACCGCTTTATAAATAAATCCACACAGCCAAACTAATACAAAGTGATCGTGGGAACACTCTACAAATCAGATAAAAAAACATGAGTAGTCACACCTCAGAAACACCGAGACTACTAACTATAGGTGTCATTGCGCCTCCCTATGAAACTACCAGACATCGTCCCACCTTCTCCATCAAGTTGTCATTGGATTCTGCAGAGACCTATGGTGCACATATGTTGGAAGCTCACTACCTTGTCCATGTCTTGAAGACATTGTCTTCTTACTAGTTAGGGTGGCCAGTACACCGGATCCCCTGCTTATGAGGCTGGTAAAATTTTGGTCATTGCTAGCTACAAGCAGAATGCCTTGCTTGCTCATTGCTTAGACAACACTGACAAAAATAAATAAAGCAGAATTAAAAAAAATAAGCATTGACATGCGAAAAACAGGACCATCATCAAACGCAAAGAAAATTTTGGTCAAGACCAAAATATTGGGAGGTACTCGCTCCATCCTGAATTATAAAATATTCTAACTTTTTCTGAAATGTATGTATATATACGCGTTTTGGTGTGTATACTCACTTATTTCAGCCTATATGTACCCTATATTAAAATATTCAAAACATTTTATAATAATTTGGAACGGATGGGCAACTCTTTGCCCACAAACCAAACGTATCCCAAAGCGCGAAATCTTCGTCTGGCTAGTATTCTGCGATCACAAACTTTGTCAGCACAGACTACTGTACCTCGCTGTTCTCAAAAAAAAAAAAGACTACTGTACCTCGACGGTCCAAGGACATTTGGTTAGCACAGACCACGTTTTTTTTTTTTTTTGAGAAAGTACAGACCACGTTAATGCAAGATCGGCCCAGCATATATCTAAAACTAAAAAGATCAGCCCAGCATTAGCATATGAAATTAATGGGCTTTCAGCTTTTTGTCATGATTGGTGTGTAGCTCTAAAGAATGGGATATTTCAACCATTTCAGCCTGCTTAACGCTCACAAAGAAGCCCACAAAACACTCCACAAATACGACGCGCAAGCAAGCGCGACGCACGCGGACACGCTCGCTCCTTCCAGCATTCCAATCACAGAGCTCACTGGACCCCAGCATAGTGTAGCAACGGCGGCGCCAGCGTGTAGCTTCTGTATTCCAGTGAATACCCATAATTTGGCAAAACCTTGAATTTTTTGCATAGAACAGCGATTTTTTTAGCAAAAACAATGAGAATTTTGCAAAATGAATACCCACGTTCAAAATGAATACCCGCCCCTTGAAACCTGGCGCCGCCGTTGGTGTAGCGAGAGCTCGAAGAAGAAGCATGGCTTCCCGCGTCACGGCAAAGTTCCTCCCCATACTATCTCTGCTCGTGCTACGCGCGGGCACCGGCGGCGCTGACGAAGACTCGGCTTTCGTGTACGCCGGGTGCTCGCAGGGGCGGTACGACGCCGGGACGCAGTACGAGTCCGGCGTGAACTCCGTGCTCACCTCCCTCGCCAACAGCGCTCCATACGCCCCCTACGCCAACACCACGTCCCCCTCGGGGTCAGCTCCCGTGGCCGGCCACTACCAGTGCCGCTCCGACCTCCCCGCAGCAGTATGCACCGGCTGCGTCCGTTCCTGCATCTCCAGGCTCTCCTCCCTCTGTGTCACGACCTCTGCCACGTCTACGCGCGCACGGCCCAGCAAGCCCAGCCCAGGAGAGGCCCAGGACCACGACAAGGACGCGTGAAGCACGGCGTCGTCTACCTACTCAGGCAAGCAGACAGCTGCCGTAGAGAGTTGAACATGTTAGAATACTGTTCCCTTTCCTCACAGAGGAAACCCCAGGATCGATCCGATCCTTGTATCCAACTATCGTGTAACCGAGATAATCGAGAGATGAACCCTACTGGGTGCATAACACTTGGTATCTAGAGCCAATCCTCCGCTGTTTCCGATTCGTCCTGATCTGTAATTCCGGCGCGAGGTCGACAGCGGATCCCGATCTGCAGCTGTAAATCCGAGCAACGGTTCGAGCGGGTGATCGCGATTCGACGAGCTGGCACCTAAGAGACCGACGGCGGCGGAGCGTCAGATGTCGGAGACCATGGCCTCTGTCACCGAGCAAAGTCAAGTCACCAACGACAAGCTGGATTCGCTGTCCTCCAAGTTTGACAAGCTCTCGAGCTGGATGGACACGGTGGAGTCCGTCGTCTATGGTCTCACGGCCACGGCGGCGACCCTCAAGCTCCACGCCGAGGACACGGCGGCGTGGTTGGGCGCCATCGAGTCGCGTCCGCCTCCCCAACCCGATTCGCCCGCGACGCTCTCTACAACGTCGCACACGGGCGCGGCGGCGCGACGGCCCGAGGGGCACGGCGTCGACAACACCTCACGGGGGCCAATCAATGAGATCCCCGGATCTCAGCGATTTCCCCCGGCAAACGGTACGTCGGCCCCGATCCACTATCATCGCAATTATGGAGATGATGAACAGTATGATAGACATGCGCATCAGCCTCGTCATCATTCCACACCTAGAATGGAGTTTCCAAAGTTTGATGGCTCGGATCCTTCTGTGTGGAAGGATAATTGCGAGATGTACTTTGAGATTTATGGGATTTCTGAAACGATGAAAGTAAAATTTGCTATGCTGAATTTTGTGGGGAACGCAGCACTGTGGCTGAAAACCCTTCAATCAAAGAACCAAATTGTGCTGTGGCATGACTTACACATTCCTGTAGCAGCTTATTGGGGGAAAAACAAATTTAATCTATACATGCGCCAAATTTTGGCTTGTAGACAGATAGATACAGTAGATGCTTACACTGAGAAGTTTAAACACCTCCAGCACCAATTTTTGCTATATGATCCTAGCACTAGTGATGTGTTCTTTGTAGAACGATATGTTGCTGGTTTAGCAGATGATATTTGCTCTGCTGTAATTTTACATTTGCCAAGAGATGTGGATACTGCTGCTCTTCTCGCTCAATTACAGGAAACGGAGCACGACGCTGTGAAGCAGCACCAGTCATCTCGTCCTCACCTGCGCTCAACTTATCGTGCATATACAGCTCTTGACAAGGCCAAGCCATTTCATCGAGCAGAGGACGCCAAGAAAAATGACACCCCTCGCTGGGATGCCAAACTGGAAGAACTCCGAGCTTTTCGCAAAGCAAAGGGACTCTGTTTCACCTCCGGCGAAAAGTACAATCGTACTCACAAATGCCCACCACAGATACCACTCCATGTTCCTGAAGAGCTGTTGGATGTCCTACCCATGGCTGCTGACAAAGGAGATGATCAATCTGGTGACGCAAGCTCTGACGAGGACCTTATGTGTGTTGATCTGAAAGCAGTTTCCTCTACCACTCCATCTCGGCGTCGTACAGTTCGTCTCCATGGCAGAGTGGGGACCCATGAGGTACTGATATTAGTGGACTCGGGTAGTGGAGCTACATTTGTGGATGCAGCACTGGTGGCAAAACTCAATACACCTACTGAACCGTGTGAGCCATCACGCTTTGTGGTTGCTAACGGTGAGATCATGATCAGTGACAGGCAAGTTAAACAGTTGGCATGGAGTGTCCAGGAGCATACCTTTGTGCAGAACATGAAGATTTTGCCTCTGACCACTTATGACATCATTCTTGGGGCTGACTGGCTTGAGGAACACAGCCCCATGTGGGTACATTGGCGTCAGAGACGTATGCGTTTTGATCATGAAGGAACAGAGATCACTCTGCAAGGAATTCAAGATGATGCCCCAGTTGCAAAGCCAATGACACCGGGTGAATTCCGTGGGCCACTTCGCAAAGGAGCAGTGGCACAATGTGTGCAGATATTGCCAGTCCATCAAGGGGGCAGTCTTAACAGTGTTGATCCTATGCCAGACACTCCGTTACCATCTGAACTTGAAGATTTGTTAAAAGAGTTCGAACCTCTATTTGGGCCAATAGAGACACTGCCACCTCTCCAACCTCAAGATCACAAAATACCCCTGGTTCCAGGCGCTCAACCGGTGAATGTGCGACCTTACAGATATGCACCATATCAAAAAGATGAAATCGAGCGACAAATATACAAAATGCTCGATCAAGGCATCATTCGTGAAAGCACCAGTCCATTTGCTTCACCAGTCCTGTTAGTGCGCAAGAAAGATGGGGAGTGGAGGTTCTGCATTGATTACCGACAACTAAATTCACTAACAGTCAAGCATAAGCAACCCATGCCTGTAGTAGAAGAGCTTCTGGATGAGTTAGCCGGCGCCAAATGGTTCACTAAACTAGACCTATCTTCCGGGTATCATCAGTTGCGAGTGGATGAAGGAGAAGAGTACAAGACTGCTTTTCGCACACATCAAGGGTTATATGAGTTTTTGGTAATGCCTTTTGGGCTAACCAATGCCCCTGCGACATTTCAAAACATGATGAACACAATTTTTGCTGATCAGCTGAGAAAAGGAGTCCTGATATTTATGGACGATATCCTGATTTACACTAAAACTTTGGAGGAACATAAGCAACTGCTTGCAGAGGTGTTCCAAATTCTGGCCAAAAACAACTTTACACTCAAGAAGTCTAAGTGCTTATTCGCTCAACAAAATTTGGAATACTTGGGACATATCATTGGTACTGACGGTGTCGCCACTGACCCTACCAAGGTCAAAGCTGTACAAAACAGGCCTCGGCCCATGTCCTTAAAGGAGTTGAGGGGAATTCTTGGTCTCACTGGGTACTACAGACGCTTTATTGAGAACTATGGCATCATCTTCTGTCCTCTGACTGACCTGTTGCGAAAAGGGGTCGTCTGGCAATGGACACCAGCAACAGAAGAAGCTTTCCAAGCATTGAAAACTGCTCTCACAACTGCTCCAGTTTTAGCCCTTTCTGATTTCAGTCAGCCCTTTGTGATTGAAACAGACGCCTGTCAATATGGAGTAGGTGCTGTCCTCGTGCAGCAAGGACACCCAATAGCTTACCTCAGCAAAGCCTTGAGTTCACGCAACCAAGCGGTGTCAACTTATGAAAAGGAGTGCTTGGCTATTCTAATGGCGGTGGATAAATGGCGCCCCTATTTGCAGCAACAACAGTTCACCATCAGAACAGACCAGAAGAGTCTTTTGCACCTCATGGAACAACGTCTGGGTACCGGCATTTAGCACAAGGCTTTTGTCAAACTCATGGGTCTTCGTTATACCATCCAATACAAGAAAGGCATCACCAATGCGGCAGCAGATGCACTGTCGAGAAGGGCACCTGATCTAGAGCTAATGGCGATATCCTCTGCGGTTCCATCATGGCTAGATAAACTAGTTTCAGGCTACATGGATGATGCTGACACAAAACAGCTGTGGACTGAATTGAGTGTGTCTGGAACAAATAAAGAGGGGTTTTCACTGGAGAAAGGCGTCATCAAACGCCATGGCAGAATTTGGGTGGGTGGCAATACACTGGCACAACAGCATATCACGCAAGCTCTTCATGATAGTGGTATTGGAGGACACTCAGGTGTACTTGCCACCTATCAGCGCATTAAGAAGTTGTTTGCATGGCCGCACCTAAAACAGACTGTGGAAACGTTTGTTCAGCACTGTGACACCTGTCAACGCGTCAAGACTGAACATACTAAACTCCCAGGGCTGCTACAACCTCTCCCAGTGCCACCAGAAGCCTGGCACACCATCAGTCTTGACTTTGTGGAAGGGCTGCCCAAGTCAAATGGTTATGATGTGATATTGGTTGTGGTGGATAAACTGACCAAATATGGCCACTTCATACCTCTCAAGCACCCGTTTACAGCGCTACAGGTTGCAGAGAGCTTCCTCAATAACATTTACAAACTACACAGCTTGCCTCAATGCATCATCTCAGACCGTGACAAAGTCTTCACTAGTCGTTTCTGGCAAGAGCAGTCAGTTGCTCATGAGCTCATCCTACCATCCACAGACTGATGGACAGACTGAACGATTGAACCAATGTCTGGAGAACTATTTGAGGTGCACTGTGCATTCATGTCCTTCCAAGTGGGTAAAGTGGCTTCCTTTGGCGGAATTTTGGTATAATACTGCTTTCTACTCAGCCATTGGTCGCACTCCGTTTGAAGCACTCTATGGGCATCCTCCTAGGCATTTTGGCATCTCTGCAGCCACTGCTTGTACAGTACCTAACCTGGAATTCTGGTTACAAGAACGTGAGCTCATGGTATCGTTGTTGCGCCAGCATTTGCAACGTGCACAAGAACGCATGAAGCGGCATGCCAACAAGCATAGGTCTGAGCGTTGTTTTGCTGTTGGCGATCAAGTCTTTCTGAAGCTTCAGCCGTATGTGCAAACTTCACTAGCACCTCGCAGTAGTCAGAAGCTGGCTTTCAAATTCTTCGGACCATACACTATTTTAGCTCGGGTGGGTGCAGTGGCGTATAAGCTGGATCTCCCACAGACCAGCAAAATACACAATGTGGTGCATGTGTCACAGCTCAAACGACGCCTACCAGCAACACAGCAGGTGAGCGATGATATTGCACTACTCTGTCTCGATGACTTTGCTGTCTTGCAGCCATCTGAAGTCCTGGATCGCCGCTGCATTTGGCGCGGTGGTGCACGCGTGCACCATGTACTGGTGCGCTGGAATGGACTCCCAGCTACATCAGTCACCTGGGAGGATGTGGGAGCGATGGAGCATCGTTTCCCTGGAGCACTGGCTTGGGGGCAAGCCAGTTCTGAAGGAGGGAGGAATGTCACGACCTCTGCCACGTCTACGCGCGCACGGCCCAGCAAGCCCAGCCCAGGAGAGGCCCAGGACCACGACAAGGACGCGTGAAGCACAGCGTCGTCTACCTACTTAGGCAAGCAGACAGCTGCCGTAGAGAGTTGAACAAGTTAGAATACTGCTCCCCTTTCCTCACAGAGGAAACCCCAGGATCGATCCGATCCTTGTATCCAACTATCGTGTAACCGAGATAATCGAGAGATGAACCCTACTGGGTGCATAACACTCTGCTCCTGGGCCGCCGCCGGCCCGTGCAGCTGCACGACTGTTTCGTGCGCTACGGGAACGAATCCTTCGTCGGGAAGCCGAACACGGCCGTGCTCTTCAAGAAGTCCGGCGGCTCGCCCGGGGACGCCGGCGGCGTCGCCATGAGGGACTCGGCGCTGGGTGCGTTGGCTGCCGCGGCGGCGCCCGCCGGGGGTGGGTTCCGCGCCGGTGGATCGGGCGGCGTGCAGGCCATGTCGCAGTGCGTGGGGGACCTCGACGCCAAGGCATGCTCCGACTGCGTCTCGGCCGCCTCAGCGCAGCTCAAGGCCGGGTGCGGCTCCGCCACGGCCGGCGAGGTGTACTTCGGCAAGTGCTACGCCCGCTTCTGGTCTAACGGTGGAGGCTTCGCGAGCGGCGCCGCTGTGCACGGTGAGCGGGTGGCTCTTGTCGTCGCCGGCGGTGTCTTCTCTTGGTTGGCATACTTTTGGCTCGTGCTCGCGTAGTTGCCGTTGGAGGCTTGCAGTATTGCGTTCCCTAAGATCACTGTACTAGCTACTCCGTAGTAGTTATGTTGTATTATTGCCAACACCTATGTGTTGTACTACTACAGTGCAGATCTGCTATTGTGGTTAGCAAAATATCATATTCACACTAGTAGGGTTTCTAACGTGCGCATTTGTAAATTTGATCTGATGAAGTGTGTAATTATATATGTTTGTATTTCTCTACTTAGTCGCATTTTCAACTACACAGCCTCCTGGAAAACATTCACAGATCCCACATAGCAATGTAATGAGAAAAATACATACGTACTACTCCCTATGTTTCTAAATATAAGATGTTATAGACTTTGTCCACATTCATATGTATACAAATATAGATACAATTCATATATATGTTCACTCCTTTTAATATGCATCTAAACAATATGTGTGACATCTAAAATATCTTATATCTTGGAACACAGGAGTACAAAGCTATTTGACTCTACAGTCGCGAACACGAAGCAATTATTTGGAGCAGGAATAGACAGAACGGACCGACTCATCATGCTGCGCTCTCAAAGGCATGCCACAGAGTGGATGAAAAAAGAGCTTTAGTTTTGCATTCCTTTAATTTTGTCCCGAGCTTTATCTTGCCGGCTTTCGCTTTGTTAATTGGTGCCACTAAGTTCAGGTCCAGTTTTAGTAGTATATCGCAAAGTGGATTCAAATGATTCAGCTTTTGCACGATCGACATTTCAAATAATTGAGGGATATCTCTGGCATCCGACGTTAGTGTCGTGTGCGTGGTTCTTGCTTTTTGTAAGCTTTTCGTAGTGAAGGTCTAAGACCGTCTTTCACCGTTTACTAGGCAATAGTCATGCTCCGTTACTGTAAAAGAAGGCTGGTACTTTGGATTAAGTTAATTCTCGTCGAGTACATATTCCAGTGAATGATGACTCGCCGCGATCGTTAGCAGTTATCCACTAGTAGAAAATGAGGCACTAGTCCCGGTTGTATAAGGCCTTTAGTACCGGTTGCACAACCGGTACTAAAGGGTCGAGACTAAAGGGGTACCCCTTTAGTACCGGTTGTATTTTCAACCGGTGCTAAAGGCTCTCCACGTGGGCGAACGTAAATACCAACCGGTACTAAAGGTTCCTACTTTTTTGCCCCCGCTTATTTTTTCAGGGGGTTTTGGTTTTTTTTTTCGATTATTTTTCGGGTTTAGGGTTTCTGTTTTTTTCCTTTTCGCTCATTTTTCAGGGTTTCGGAGGAGATCACGTATAAAATACTCACTACACATATAAAGTACTCATTATACACATATAAGGTACTCTCGTTACATATAATTAAAGTACTCGTAATTACAATGGAGATCACCGCTAGCTATTACATGCAGGTGGAGGGACTCTCTCGACAAAGTGAATTCCGAGTTCATCTATGACATGCGTAAGAATGAATCCCGCCAATTCCTCCGCAATAGCTTTTACGCGGTTGTGTGGTAGGAGCTGGCCCCGCTTCCTTGACATCTTTAAAAGGAGATCAAATCAGTTATGATCGAAACTAAACACAATTGATGGTACAAATAAAAGTTGTGTATGATGTTTACGTACCTCACGATTTTTACACTATTGAATCTCTCATTGACCCT
Source organism: Poa pratensis (assembly GCA_947311845.1). Classification (NCBI taxonomy): domain Eukaryota; kingdom Viridiplantae; phylum Streptophyta; class Magnoliopsida; order Poales; family Poaceae; genus Poa; species Poa pratensis. The sequence goes on along the minus strand of CAMZMU010000119.1, from coordinate 19,199,497 downwards.
CATGTGAATATACTCGCAAACGTAGTATCCACATAGTTCCGTCCCCTGTGGTTGTCGCAGACACCACTATACAAGAATATAATTTAATCAAATAATAAAGATAATGATGGTATTAGAAAGATACACAGACCTAGATACGTAGTAGTACTTACTAAGTTAGACTTGAACTCCAGCTTCTCTTTTCATTACCGCGTTCTTTCTTGATGAACTTTCTCCAAACCCTGCCCGAAAAGAAAATGAATTGAGTAGTTATTACTTATACTTTTGATATCCGGAAATGAACGAAAGAGGCGATATAGTGCGATTGAAATTACCTCTTGAGCATTAGACGCACGCTTTTGTATTCATCTTGATCTTTCCTTAATGAGTCCCAGACTTCAACTTCTCATCCTCGAGTTAATGATTAGCAGAATGAAGTGGTACATGCGCACATTTATATACGCAGCTATTCAGAACTCATCAATTACACTTAATATCTGGAAAGCAAAATAGAATGTGTACAAGACAGTAACACTCACCGAAGTTGTAAGGAAAAAGTATTTCCTTTTTGGTACTTTGTCGCTTAAGAAGCGTTAGCAAACGTCCTTGTGTCCTCGGGATGGTCAGTTATGGTCTGGATATGAACTTTATCCGGGTCAATGAACCCAATGTCCCAGATTCCTCCCATTCTGCATTCACGAATCTTCATTCTGCATAATATAGCGTACAAAAGAATGTTGTGAGGATAATTACAAGCAATGAACGAGAGCTTTAACTATAAATAATTAAATTATACGAATAAATTACTTACAGACAATAGCAGCTGATGATAGATTTGTCGAGAGCAAGTTGATTGTACATCTGAAAAAGTTCTTCGAACTCAACCTGCACACATATTCTCGGAAGTAGTGTTGTTCCTTAACCGCCGCCATGAGATAGATTCTCCCTTCTTTTGCGGCGGTCATGTACCAGTATGCAATTTATATAACTGTGTTGTTAGAGCACTCGGATTTTCGACCAGAGGCAGCCCGAGTTCAAATATATTGTGGGGTAACCTCCGATGGGGTAACCTGTGTCGCCAACGACAACTTCTCCATGCTCGATTTCCCGAGCTTCAGAAGGCACAATGAGCGGGGGAGCGATTGTGCTTCTTGTTCTCCGAGCTGGGCAACTCTTTTCCCGCGCACTTTATCTTGCTCCATCTGCGAGGAAAGTACCTTGTCAATACCTCGCTCATAGTCTGAAATGGGCGGCGGTGGAGGGTCATATAGGTTGTCAACGGTGCGATCTTTTACCTCATTTGGTATAGTCTTCAGAAGTTCCTTTATGGGGTCAAGTTTGCCTCCAGTCTTTCCTTTTTTTCTTCTCAAAAAAGGCTCTCGACTCTTCACGTAGGCTCACATGTAATTCCTCCTGAGTCATCTCAGGAGCTAACTTCTCAGGAGCCTTGACTTCCTTGGTTTTTTTTTCCACGTTTCTTGACAGGGGACGACGTGAACAGCTTCCGCTTTGTCAAGTTACTAGTGGGCGCATCAGTCGGCTGACGGGACGGCGCGGGCGATGGACTCGCGGTGGGCTCCCAATCCGGGGGAGGGGGTGGACTTTGATGTGGTGAATTTCTAACCGGAGGAGTCGGTGGCCTTGGCGCCGAGTCTGGAAACTTGATGTATTTCTTCTTCCATAGAACGATACCAAGCTCGACTTCTCCCAATGTCTTCTCGCCTTCAGCTCCAGGAATGTCAAGATTTATGAGTTGAATCCCGACATAACTTTCGTGACCCCGACACGAGCAAATCCAGCCGGAATCTCACCAAAATGGAAGGTTGCTCCAAGTTGATGTGGTAAAGCATAGCCAATCGCCACCGGATAACTAATGTTCTTCATTGGCGCATGTAACTCACAATTTGTCTTCTCCGTGATATCATCCACGGGGTAGTGAGCCGCCGACGGTTTAGCAACTGGTTCATCAACTGCAGGATCTTGTAGCTGCGTGGAACCCACGCTGCTTTTCCGCTGAGATGGGCAGGCATCGCCTGCAGGATCTTCTACTCGCAGTGAGATTCCCTTGCTGGGTAATTGAGGCCAGTTGCTCCTGCACAGCCTGCACCGTGCGTTCTAATGCAGTAACCCTCTCCGCCTCCCTCTTCTTACTTCTGCAATGTTTTCTATAAGTTGCAACGTCCCCGGAAACCCTTCAAGAAAACCAACCCCGCCTCCTCTGCCTCGACATCGTCCCCAGTGTTCTTTATTCCCGAGGGCGAGTGAAAGCTCGTCGTCCTCTCTATCGGGAACATATTTTCCCTCCTTGACTAGTTTATTGCGTCTTTTTTTTTGACGACTCTTGTAATTCTTTTCTGCCATTTTCCCTTTGCAACAATCAGCCCTGTGTCTGGGTCCAACACTGCCCCATGCGCGAACAACCAGAACTTGGACCTGTCGGGCCAGTCATCTGTCTGTGGAGTGATCCCTTTTTGACGCAGTCGTTTTCATAGGCTTCCCACTTAGGCAAGGCAGTCTTGTAGCCACCTGAGCCCAAACGATGGAAATATTTCTTCTTCTTAGCATTCAACTTATTTCGGTTCGATCGGGCCACAGCGACATCCGATTTCTTATAAGCCACAAATTCAGGCCAGTCATCTTTTAGCTTCTCTAGATGTCCAGTGAAATCTATTTTTGTTCTCATATTTTCTCCACAATGTTTTCTTCCAGTTGTTGAATTGCTCGGCCATCTTGCTAAGAGTCCACTCCTTGACTTTATCCTTCTCCTCTCTGGGAGATCTGCCGGTAGGCTGAAAGAACCCAATATCGAGTCCCAAAGGGTATCTTTAATTCTTTGTTCGAGATATTTTGCGCCAATGTTTTTTCTTCGGCTCATTCCATTCTGCAACGGTGATCGGGACCATGTCCCTTACAAGAACTCCGCATTGAGCTACATATTTAGTGTAGATTCCATCGGGTTTCTCCGGTTTGCCTTTTATGCTAACTTCGTCGATCGACAACTTTGCACCATCCGGCAGCTTTAACCCTTGGGCCGGGCCTCGTTTAGGGATTGACGACGTAGATCCAGAGGGCTGAAAGAAAAATGTTTCGTTAATAAGTGTGCATATAAATCAATTAATGCATCTAGCTAGTGATCAACAAGACTTAATATATACCTTGCCGGAGTTTTGTACGGAGTTTTCTAACGGCACTTCTTCTTCGTCGTCGTCGTCTCTGAAGTTTTGTAACTCAAGTCCCTCACCGAGTCGTTCAAACATTTCGCGTTGAAATCTTCGCCGTCTTCTTCGTCGGCCTCTTCTCCATCGGAATTGGGTCCAAGGGTCTTATCAAATATAAGTGCTTGAAAGCGTTCTTCTTTCTCCAAGTCTCGGATGAAGTCTGGGGCGTCGATGAAGGGGGCGTCGTCCTCCATAGCTCAATGTCACTGCAAATTTGTAATTCATATAAAACAACTTTAAATTTCTTACAATAAAATATTGCAACTAAAAATAACATTGCTTTGATAAATTTCCAAACTTTGCTAAAATTTCATATACACTAATAAAATAACTTTGCTAGTAAAATAACAATATTGCAACTAAAATGACTTAGCAAAATTTTCAAAATTGCTATCTTTCAAAAAAGCTAAGTTTCAAAATTGCTAAGTTTCAAAATTTTCTAAATAACTTTACTAAAATTCACACTAATAAAATGACTTTACTAAAATTTGCTACACTAATAAAATAAATCCAATAAAATTTCCTAATCATGTATGAGTACTAAAATGACTACACTAATTATTGATTCAAAATTTTGACAAACATAAATTTTACACTAATTATTGATTCAAAATTATTGACTACACTAATTATTGATTCAAAATTTTGACAAACATAAATTTTGCACTAATTATTGATTCAAAGAACAGTACTGAAATTAAAAAAAGAACAGTACTGAAATTTTACACTAATTTTACACTAATTTTGACTAATTTAAAGAACAGTACTGAAATAAAAAAATAAAAAATTACCTCTTTCGTGGAGGCTGGAGCAGGCCGGGGCGGCGATGGCGCTCCCGGGCCGGAGTAGAGGAGGGACGTGGCGCGCGGCGGATGGTGCGGCGGCGGTCGGCCGGAGCAGAGGAGGGAGGCGGCCTCGCGGAGGTAGCTCGCACGAAGGGCGCGCGTCGTCGGCGTCGAAGAAGAGGCGCGACGTCGGCGGGCCGCAGCGCAGGGGCTTCGTCGGCTTGGAGCAGGGCGGAGGCGAGCCGCAGCACGGAGGGCGGAGGGCGGAGGCTGGCCGCAGCGCAGGGGCTTCGTCGGAGAGGAGCAGGGCTTCGCCGGGGAGCACGTCGTTCGCCGGAGAGGAGCAGACGCGGGAGGACTTGGGAATTTTGGGGATCGAATCGTCGATCCCCACAGGTAGCCGCATTGAAAACCCCTTTAGCACCGGTTGTGCTCTACAACCGGTACTAAAGGGTCTTTAGTACCGGTTGTAGATTACAACCGGTACTAAAGGTATGTTTTGGGCCGCGGCGAAATTTAGCAGGTTCACGCAAAGATGTATCTTTCGTCTTCCCATACACGCCTAAAAAGTTTAGCAGGTTCACGCAAAGATTTTTTGTCACGTGCATCACGTCGATTGCAGAGCGAACCTCTAGGATTTTTCAATAGGGTAAATACCAAAATATAGATTTCTTTTTCCACAAGGGTACGCGCTTGTTAGCGTCTTTCGGAACATTTAGACTGCCAGGACCCTTTCCAAATATTACTTACAAATCCTTGACCATGCCATATGTAACATCACCATCAGGGCGTGTAGGCTTCGTTCGGTTATCTGCCTCACCTTTGAAATGTTTGTCTGGCTTTCTTACGGGATGCCTGATTGGAAGAAATCGACGATGACCAAGGTACACATTCTTGTTACCTAAATATATAATGTCAGTCTTATCTAAACAGTGCGTGCATGCATTGTATCCCTTGTTTGACTGTCCTGGAATGTTACTAAGAGCAGGCCAATCATTGATGGTTACAAACAGCAACGCTCGTAGGCCAAATTCCTCCTGTTTGTACTCATCTCATACACGTACGCCTTCGTCAGACCACAACTGTAAAAGTTATCAACTAATGGCCTCAGATACACATCAATGTCGTTGTCGGGTTGCTTCGGGCCTTGGATAAGCACTGGCATCATAATATACTTTTGCTTCATGCAAAATCAAGAAGGAAGGTTATAGATACATAGAGTCACGGGCCAGGTGCTATGACTGCTGCTCTGCTCCCCAAACGGATTCAACCCATCTGTACTTAGACCAAACCTTAAATTCCTTGCGTCAGCTGCAAATTCCCCAAACGCACTGTCGATGTTTCTCCACTGAGACCCATCAGCGGGGTGTCTCGGCATCTCGTCTTCCTTACGGTCTTCTTTGTGCCATCGCAACAACTTGGCATGCTCTTTGTTTCGGAACAAATGTTTCAACCGTGGTATTATAGGAGCATACCACATTGCCTTCGCGGGAACCCTCTTCCTGGGGCTCGGCTCGCCCTCAACATCACCTGGGTCATCTCGCCCGATCTTATACCGCAATGCACCGCATACCGGTCATGCATTCAAATTCTCGTACTTCTCACCGTGGTAGAGGATGCAGTCATTGATGCATGCATGTATCTTCTCCACCTCTAATCCTAGAGGGCAGACAATCTTCTTTGCTTCGTATGTACTGTGCGGCAATTCATTATTCCTTGGAAGACTCTTCTTAAATATTTGTAGCAACTCCTGAAATGCCTTTTCAGATATTTCATTCTTTGCCTTCCACTGCAGCAATTCCAGGGTGGTACCCAGCTTTTTCTGGCCATCTTCACAATTTGGGTACAACAATTTTTGTGATCCTCTAACATGCGCTCCAACTTCGACCACTCGTTTTCACTTCCGCACTTCATATGTTCATCAAGAATGACTCGACGAAGATCATCATCATCGGACTGATCAACAATGACCTCGAGCTCAACTTCGTCTTCCCCCATTGTAGTATCACCGTGTTCAGAGAACACATGATAGTTGTCATCATCCTCTTCTTCAGGGTCTTCCATTATAACCCCTCTTTCTCCATACTTGGTCCAACAAAAATAATTGGGCATGAAGCCTTGTCGCAACAAGTGGGAGTGTATGGTTCTTACGCTCGGGTAATTCCTCGTATTACGACATTCATCACATGGAAAAATCATAAATCCATTCTTCTCCTTATTCAACTTAACCACATCGAGAAAATGATGCATGCCGTCAATGAACTCGGGACAACGTCGATCACCGTACATCCATTCTCGGCTCATCTGCATTACATAAATACATCAAAAACCATTACACCAGCTAAATAATGAATAGAGATACATGACCAAATTAATTAATACAAGTTCATCACATTAAAACCAAAGTAGAGTAGTGGCCAAATGTAATACATAGTTCTCACGAAACATACATCAATCGAAACTAACTTACAACTATCTAAAGAATTTAAATCCCACAACAAATGCGATCAGAATCACAACCAAGGTAACTATTGAACCAACAGCATAATGATACCAAGCCTCTTGACTAATGACATAATTTCTAATCTTTTTAAGCTTGACGCGTATTGCATCCATCTTCCTCTCGTAAGCAGCGACGACGTCGGCAAGCTCGACCCCGTGAGCATCAACGATGTCGGCAATCTTCAAGTCCAATACCATCTTCTCTTCTAGGCATTGGAGACGAAGATCTTCACTTATCTTCCATTTTACTTTCAAATCGTTTTCTTTTTTAAAATACTCGACAATAGGGTCGGCTGGAATTTCCGGTTCAACTACCTCCTAAATAAAAATATATCTACGTCAAGTTGGTCGGCATGATTGTTATAAACACGAAACAAAATAAATAGTTAAAAAATATACCACATCCGAATCATAGACCGGACGAGGGCCGACGGGGACGGATATCAAAACCATGACACTACACATATAAAAAAATAAGAAAATTATACAAGAAATAATTATGCATTTAAATCATATAACTAACGTTTTTTAAAATAAAAGATAAAAAAGAGGCTCACCGAGGTGGTGTCGGTGATGGTGCGGCGCGGGAGATCGACGGCGGTGAGGAAGGGGACACTATATAAAACCACAAATTATACTTTAATTTTAGCTCAAAATGCATATAAAACAAATGAAATCCCTAACTTAGGCATTTCATCAAACACCGTGCAAGCACCACCAAAATCAAACTTGCTAAACTTGCACGAAAATGAGCTAAACTTGAAATGCCGGAAGAGAAGATGAAGTTGCTAACCCTTATTTATGTAGGTGCCACCAATCTTGGAAATTGTTGGAGAGAAAAGGGGTGAATTTTGAGCTTGGAAGAGCAAAGAGAGAGGAAAAATGGAGTTGAGTTCGAGCTCAAATGGAGCTGGCTCGGGGTGGAAAAAGGGTTAGAGTGGCCGAGACCTTTAGTACCGGTTGTAATTACCAACCGGTACAAAAGGCCAATCTTTAGGTACCGGTTGGTAAGAACAACCGGTACTAAAGATCTCCGCGTGGGGCACCATCCGCGACGGCATGTGCCGCGGGGCCTCCAACCCTTTAGTACCGGTTGGTAATACCAACCGGTACTAAAGGGTAGCCTTTAGTACCGGTTGTTAATACAAACCGGTACAAAAGGGTGGCCCCGGCTGGCACACGAACCCAGCCGGTGCTAATGCCCCTATAGTACCGGTTTTAGAACAACCGGTACTAAAGGGGGCGGACCAAAGCCCCCTTTTCTACTAGTGCTTCTTGATCAATTAGCTCTTAGGATGATCCTCTTCGACTATCTTTCTAATAACATTGAGAACAATCACAGCATCCCTCTGATGGATGAAGTTCGCAAAGGTTGAGATCACAGCCTTCCGTGGATCTTTTATATCACTGGTTTCTTTCACCGTAACACCAGATCTCTTTCTTCTAGAATTGTCAAAAATGACTGAGATTATTTGATCTTTTGTCTAGCAATAGTTTGATCCTAGGATGCGCGCCAGTTTTCTACAGTATGATTGAATCAACTTGCTCAAGCGTTGACTTTTCCTTTACCCGTTCTTGTCCTCATCGATTAGGGTTCATTATGGGTCAAAAGAACGAGCACCAGCAGCGCCAGGCATGCTGGTGTGTCAAGGTGTGTCAGGGCAACAATTTGCCGATCTACGCGGGAGTGATTCCCTCCGGCCTACAGCGTTTCTTCATGAGCCAGAAGAGCCGCCGCGAATATGGCCCAATAACTGTTTTTATCGTTTTTCATTTTCTAATTTATTTCCTCTTTTCTTTTCAATTTGTGTAGTAAGAAAATTGTTCATTTTGTGGAATAAGGAGAAAGAATAAATTTTGTAAAAGTTATAATATTCACATATGTAAAAGTATAATTTTATTTGAATGATTTTTAAACATGAATATCTCTGTTAGTTGAAAGATATTCAAATATGAATATTGTTATTTGAACGATTTTGGAGAATAATAGTTATTATATTGAATTATTTTTAATATTTATTTTTAATACGAACATTTATGTTACATGAACAAGAACATTTATATTATTAAAAAACACTCATATTTATTCTGTGAACATAGAAAATAAACAAAAAAGAAAGAAAAGGAAAACATGAAAAGAAAAACAGAGAAATATCTGACTACAGAGTCGGCCCAGAGGGGTCACTCCCACATTGTGTGGCAAATAGGTGCACCGGGCAGTCGACCCACGGGTACAGGCACACGTGAACTGAGTATGAAGGACAAAGTGAAAGGACAATGATACCGCCTACAGGGGGTGAATAGACGATTAAAACTTTTTCGGTTTAGACTTGCTAATTGTAGAATAAAACTAGGTGTTTAAATTAACAAGCTGACAACTTAAATAAACTAGGCTTACCGATGTGCACCAACAACTTATGCTAAGCAAGACAAGCAACAAGGTGATAGCAGTAGAGAATACTTCAAGCACGAAGGCTATCACAATATAAAGCGCATAAGTAAAAAGCTCGGGTATAGAAATAACCAAGGCACGCGGAGACGAGGATGTATTTCCGAGTTCCTCCTTGTTAAGGGAGTACGTCTCGTTGGAGAGGTGTGAGGCAGCACAAAGGTCGATCTCAATGCCACAAAGCCTCACCCTATTCTCCGATGAACCGCACCACAAAGGTTTGGTTCACCTTCCACTATCGGAATCCTTCAAGGCGGAATCCAGAGCCTTTCAACAACAATACGGGGTATAACCACAACGGGATCGGGGGCTCCCGAACGGCTTTACAAGTGACCACAAAGGTCCAACCACCACACGGGCGTCTAGGTCCCGAAGATCCAAGAGTAACAAGCTCACAAACTTCAGCTTCCACGAATCCTCGTGGAGAGCATAAACCGATGCACAAAGCAAATGGCAAGAGTACAAGTGCTCAAGTCCTCCACTCTCAAATTCCAACAAAGCAACAAATACTTATGGGAGAATAAGAGAGGAAGAACAAAGAGGAGACGCACCAAGAACTCTAAGATCAACATTTACTAGGTTCCCCTTACTATAAGAGAGATGGATCGGTGAAAATGTAGATCAAGATCTCCTCTTATTTTCCCTCAAATATAAGCAAGAATCATGGAAGGGATTGAGAGGAAAGGCAAGCTTTTTAAAGAGCAACAATGGAGGAGAGAGAGAGGAGAAAAACTTGCTCAAATGTTGTATCAAACAAATGGGGAAGAAAACCTTTAAATAGCTACTCAGGAAAAATTAGCCGTTGGCAGTTTTTTGCGAGCTGGGAGCCAGCCGGCCTGGGCCGGCCACCCGCCAGAACCGCCTGGCCAGGCGCCGGCCTGGGCCAGCCAGCAGCGAGCTGGCGATGCATGCGAGCGATGCATGTGAAGCAGCGAGCCGGCCCACGCAGAAAAACACTTATGAAAATCATAATTTTTGCAATAAAAATCCAAACGAGATGAAACCAACGTTGTTGGAAATATTAAGAAATCATAAATAGAGTCAAGTTGGCACACATAAGTAGGTGTGGAACTCTCCTCGGGGATAAACCGATAATGTTTTCAACACGAAAACGCAACAAGTTTTCCATATGAAATCCGTTTTTGAAGAACTTGGGTTTGTCATGAAGATCATGACAAGCACCAAAACGAACTTGGGCTTGTCATGAAGATCACGACAAGCACCAAAACCCAACAAGGAGAAAAACCAAGTAAGAACCAAGAAAGATGAAATGCCAAATATGCAAAGGTTTGAGCTCTCTACAAAGATGCGATCAAGTACTCATTTGAGAGCCCCTCTTGATAGTACGCCGTCTATCCTATAACCTAGTCTCCCACTAACACCATGAGACCGGTAAAATAGAAAACCTATCAAGATGATACCTTTGCCTTGCGTATTCCACTTGATCTCGATGATGACGATCTTGACACTCTCAAGTTGGAACACCGTTTTGATTGTGCTTGCTAGCACATGCTTGATTAAGACTTCTCCAAATACTCCCCCATACTCCATTATGGGAGGGCCTTGCTAAGCTCCGTTTTCTTGTCTCCTTTGCAAGCTTCAATCAAATGATATCTTCCGGTATGCATCATATTGAACTTGCACTTCATCTTCTAGAGTTCAACACATGAACTCCAATATTTTCCCATGAACAAGATCTATAGGAATATCTCAATGTAAACATTAGTCTATAATGATTATCATTAATTATCAAAACCACGCATGAGGGCAACATCCACTTTCACAAAGTCAGTGTGAAGTACAACTCATACATGGAGATATTTGTAATTCGTATATGACCAAGACTCACCTTGTAATCCAATCCAGGGCACCTTGTAGGGGGCACACTACAACAAAGCTCGACACCACTCGAGGCTGTAATGTTTGACTAATGTAAAATGTTTTGGCACGTATATGATTGTTGGTTTACTTTTTATCCCAAGAAAATAATTTATTCTTGTTGTCATTCTGCTGGACAAAGAACGATGGTTGTCATTTTGAAAGAATGGTTGTTATTACTTACTAGTTGACATGTACGTGCAACGCACGTCTCCACAAATGCACCAAATATACGTTCGTATGCAAAAAAAAATCTTAAACCAATTTTAAATAATTTATGAAAGCCTTTCTAAACCATAGAAAGGCATGATATATATATATATATATGATAAATAAGAAAATATACAGTAACACTTCTGCTCGCAACACGGGGGAGCTCGATTATACACCTGCTGCCAGCAGTTTATCAGATATTTGGAGCATTGACCATAGCACATATGCATTAAAAACATGTACGAGCAGAACACACATTATGAACCAGAACCCAAACATGTATAAGAAACTATATAGTTCCGGAAAGCCATGCGCAACAATATCGCTGATTTAACTAATATGTTGTAGAGCAAATACTTCAATGGTTGAGTTTGACAGGAATCAAGAAAGACAATAAAGATTTTTGTAACATATACAAGAAGAAACTGCTACTCTAATAGTAACAGATGTGTTTTCACTTCATTTAGAAAGCAATAGAACAATTTACATTCAGATATAGCACATCTCTCTCAACACAACACTTAGGCGGAAGATTAGTTCTGAATTCTTCCCTTTTCTTTGAAAATTAGCACATTACCAAGTTAGTAATTACCATGCTCAATAGTAATTAACTTTCATGTGTTTGTGCTTGTTCCCTGTTTCAGCAGAGGAGGTTACTGTCAATATACTAATGCCCGCAGCGGGAGGATAAGTAAAATCTACTTTTGGATGAAAACATTAGCACAACCCAAATTTAGCTTGAAAGTCTATCGTCCACTTAACCCTAGTACCCTACCCTCATTTCGCCCTTTTTGAATTATCTCATGAGTGACGGCAAAGTCCAACAGTAGCATCTAATTTGACTATATATGTGTCAACTTGGAGAGTTTTCCAACCGTGTGAAATTCTTTTAACAACCGTATCAATCTTATTTCACATAACACATGTTTACCAACGTAAATGAGAACGGGTTAGTTGGGAACCTTTTCATTTTTCCTCGAAGACAAACATAGTTTCACTTTAAAAACAGAGTTATTTCACAATACATACACATGTTGATGGCTGGTGTATGTGTTCCAAAAATACTCTGAGAGGATCTCACTATAGGTACAAAATATCAACCTTAATTACGATCTGGTTTCAGTAGACAACAAACAAAAAAAAATCCATTTACTTCATAAATTTAAGCATGCAGCAGTCATATAATTTCTGCAGAGCATGATCATGGTATGCTAATTTGATATTCTGTTAGAAATCGAAATAATCTTCCATCAGATTTATAGCTATTTAAAAATCACACATATATAAATTAAAAATTCACCACACGAACATGAAGTTTGGCATGTTAAAAAGTGTATTTGAAGCTCGCTGTAACACACTGAATTTAGTCAATTCAGCCATAAACATGAGTACTCGTGCAGATTGGTGATTACAGCTTGGTCCACATCGATAAATATAATATTTCACAGATCAGGAACGCAAGTACACGGTCAGCTTGAACCAAGCTTGTGGTCTTGGTTCCATGATTCGGGACTTATCTCCAGATCGCCAGGTGATGAATCCGAAGGAGGCAGCCGGCGGCGGAGAAGCTGACCAGTGTGAGCTCGTTCACCTCCCGCTCGCCGCCGGCCGATCACCTCCGCTGCTTACATGGGCGGGTTCCCGCGCCCGGGCATCGACCTCAGCGACGACCGCTTCGCCGCCATCATGGACGACGCCATGGGCACGCAACTCGACCCGCCCTTCGACGCCTACAACGGCACCGTCAACTTCCTCCTCGCCTCCTACATCCTGCCCCACGTCACCGCCGCCGCCACCGTCGGCATCAGCCCATCCCTCCTGGGCTACGCCTCCAAGCGCCTCCACGCGAGCATCCTGGCGGTAGAGGCCGGGCAGGACGCGGTGATCAGGTTGCTGCTGTACCAGCGCGCAGACGGTCAGGATCGGTGTTCTCACCGGCAGCGCTGCCTGCGGGAGGTCACCGGCGGCGGCGCGTGCGAGAGCTCCCGCAGGGCGACGCGCTCGGGAGGTTACCGACGGGGGTGCGCGCAGGAGTCGCCGGGGACGGCGTACTCGGAGGTAGCCGGGCGGCGTGCAGTAGAGGTTGCAAGGCGGCGCGTCGCCTGCACCTTGCGGCTCGCCACCAGAGGCCTGGAGCCTCGACCATTGCTGCAAAAAAGAAAAATAACGTTTCGCTAACTCAACACGGACCAAACAATCTCATCCGTTGATCAAAAATCGAACACGTAATATTTAATGTATCCAGCGAAATTTGCTCTTTAATATTTAATATTAATAGTAAGTATAGATAAGAGATTATTGACATTTACTCAGGATGGTACACTGCTTCTAAATTTTTTGGCAATATTTCCTTTTGTCGCTCTAGCTAGCTTATATTTTCCATGGCGGCTATGTTCTGGTAATAGTATAATCGATTTGGCATGTGAAAGACGATTTGGCATGTGAAAGACGTAGCATTTGATCATTCCTTATAGCCAATTTTCAAAGACATAAGGGCAAACTCCAATGCGCGGATCCATTTGGTGCGTGTCCGATTTGGTAAAATGGCCGGTCCAACGCGCAGATGCATTTGGTCTGGGGTCGGTTTTTTGTCCGCGTGGACCCAATTCCGGCCCAAATTTGAGTTTGTTTTGCGTCGGCGCGGACACACGCGGTGCTCCTCTTGACCTCCCCTGGCACGCCCGACGGCCACACCAAATCCTCATTTTCCCCTTTTCCTCTCCCGCCACTCCCTGCTCTCACCCGCGTAAACCTAGGGCCGACGATGCAGCCGCCGCCGCAACCTCCAAAGCAACGAAGAGACGTTGGGCCAGCACCGCCCTGCTAAAGCCGAAGAACGAGCTCGCCACGAAGGAGAAAAAGAAGGAGGTGGAGAAGTGGAAGAATCGCCGGCACAACGCGAAGAACAACAAGGTCATCGCCCAGCTGGAGGCCACCCTGGCCGCGGAGGCCACTGCAGTAGCCCTGGTGGCGGCTGCCGCGAAGGCCGCCGCGGACATATAAGCCACCGCTGCGGACACATAAGCGACCGCCGCCAAAGCCACAACAGCCGCCCTCATCATGCTTGGCCTCGCCGGTGGCCAGAGTCCTGCCCCGCTGGTCGCAGCTGCTAGTTCTGCGTTGTCGGCCAGGACGCCGAGGAAGCCGTCACCGACCCTGTCCAAGACGCCGTCATCGACATATGGATTTTTGCCTGACGCATCGCCCGACACTGCCCCGACCGGCAAGTCTTGCATTTTCGCTTCAACGGAGGGCGAATGCAGCAAGGGCGGGCCAGCGGTGCCTCCCCTCGACCACAACAACGGTATTCCGACCGAGGGCACGGCCAGGAAGGTGCCACTGGCGATCCCTGTAGCTAACTTCCTTGGCGCGCGCGACTTGCTCGATGAAATGACGTCCCCCCAGCCGGACGACGCTCGGTACTACAAAAATAATGGGGACGCGTTCATGTCCGGCATGATCTTCGATAGTAACATACCTATCGAAGATCAAGAGACTCAATACTCAGATCGGAGGCCAGGAGTCCTTCGATCCAACTGAAGGCCAGGAGTCCTTCGATCCAACTGAAGGCCAGGAGTCTGTGGATGGCGTCTACGTCGACGAGGAGCTGTTGTTCGACGAGCTAACTCAGCTTGTCGGCCAACAGAGGCGCCGCCAAAGCATGAGGACCCAAGCGTACTCCACGGACGAGGACAAAGATGCTTTGCGAATCGTGGATGGAGATGAGTTGAAACGCCATCTTGGGCGCTGAGCAAAAGGGGACGGCATTTTGGAAGAGTGTCCTTGATCACTTCCATGAATGACGGCTCTATGAGCCTCATAAGTTTGAGAGTGACCGCAACGCCTTGTCACTCCAAAAGAGGTGGTCGTTCACCATGTGCGAGTGCTCCAAGTTCGTCACCGCCTATGAAGCTTTTGAGCGCCGCCCCATGAGTTGAATTGGGGTGAAGGCCTCGGCATGGCAGAATTTGCTTCTATTTTCTACTCCCTCCGTTCGAAAAATGATGTCACAAAAATGAACTATAGATAGACCATTTTTGTGACATCCTTTTCCGAACGGAGGGAGTAGTTTATTTACATGAGTTTATCTAAAGTGGGGATGTGGTGAGGTTTGAAAAAATTGCCCAGGCCAGACGACCAAATGGGTGGCGCGTTGGTTTCATTGGCCAGATTTTGCCGGTCATGCGCCGGCCAGCGTGCGTTTGGTGACCCAAACGATCATAAAATGACGGACACGACCGCGTTGGAGTTGCCCTAAGAAATGCACAGTACCATCGAGAGTATAATATCCCGGAACATTCTAGAAGTATCTAGCGAGACCTTAACACCGAAGCAATCCTAATTCTTTGCTTCGTGTCCTCCGTGTGTAGGCATCTCCCTTTCTCTGTTGACTGCGAGCCCGCGCGTTCGATCACAGCCGTCCACGAGGATCTGGTGGTCGGCACGAAGCTTCTCGCGTCCGTACTGACTCAGCCATCGAATCCCTCGAACGTGTCGTCCATCCAAATCCGGTGCACCTGCCTGCGCCGCGTCCACAAGAGCCGCCCACCAACCTCTTCCTCCTCCAAGCCTCGCGGCCCATAGACCCTTTCCACCGAAAGCCTCCCCCACACAGATCCACCGCCCTCCTCTCCTCGCTAAAGCCGAAATCCCCCGGCGCACACGCCCACCCGAAGAAAATCCCCATCTCCCAAACCACAAATCTCCGGCGAACCAGAAGAAATCAATCTCCGGCGAACCAGGCCCGATCCGTCCGCGATGGCGCTGGAGTGGGTGGTGCTGGGTACGCGGCGGGCGCGGAGGCCATCATGCTGCTGCTGCTCACCCTGCCGGGCCTCGACGCGCTCCGGCACGGGATGCTCTCGGTGGTGCGGGGCGCGCTGAAGCCGATGATGTCCGTGGTGCCCTTCTGCCTCTTCCTGCTCATGGACATCTACTGGAAGTACGAGACGCGGCCCACCTGCGGCGACGAGCACGCCTGCACCCCCTCCGAGCACCTCCGCCACCAGAAGTCCATCATGAAGTCGCAGCGCAACGGCCTCCTCATCCTCGCTGCGCTCCTCCTCTACTGGATCCTCTTCTCCGTCACCTCCCTTGTCGTCAAGCTCGACGCCCTCCAGAAGCGCGTCGACAAGCTCAAGAAGCGCGACGACTGATCTGCACTTCTTCACGGCGCCGGCCCACGGTGTCCATGTTTCTTTCCCCTTTACCCGTGTTTATGTGTTCCTAGATACATCAGTCCTGTGATGCATGCGTTCCGTGTTTTGCTTTTCTTGGTGTAGTGTGGATGTTCGAGATCTTGATCCAGATTTGAGTGTTTAGTATCTGCTCCAGATCTAGTTCGAGTCAAATAGGTCTTTATGCGGTCAAGATCGTTATGAAACAGTCTTCTTCTAAAATGTTCTTGCAAATGTGACTCCCGATGATAAATTTGGATATCTGCGATCATATTATAATCTGTTACCAATAATTAATTTGGATATCTGTGATCATATTTTTAATCTTTGTTCATTTGTCTTGTCGCATGCTCGTGAAATTAAGCACAAGCAGCATGGGAACTGGAATTGTGTGCGAGTATCGAGTTTAATAGAATTGAGAAGGCTTCGATGGGGTTAGTATGTGTTGTTTCTGGAGTGTGATCTAATTTATGTTGAATGGGAGAACACATTTCTCTTAATGGGAGGTCGTATAACAAGTGCTAGACTTGTAACCAGCAATTTAATTTCATGTTAAGATGGAGAATACATGTTCCCTCTTTTTGGGTGATTAGATAGTTGAAAAGCTGGACTTATTCCCCGCAAAAAAAAAGTGCTGGACTTACACCATTAAAAAAACTGGACTTGCCATTTTGTAAGCCAGAACAAAAAAGATGTAGTACTAGTTCAAAAACAGGATCTGTTTGCTCATTTTCTTCTTAATCCTGGTTAGACATAGTGAGTATTAAGATTGGAATATCTGAAGCAGCTTCAGAAAATTTGATCATCCTCTGTTCTTCAATGCTCTACTTTTTGTGAATTTTATGATGTGAGAACACACTTCTCTTATCGGAAGGTTGTATAGTTAGACAAAGTAGACCTGTAAACTGCTATTTTGCGATGGAATCAAATAACGGTGGTACTTAGTGCTGATCAAGAACAAGAACAAATCTGATGCTTTTTTTGCTACATATCCTGGTTAGCTTTGGTGAGTATAAGAATTCGAATATTTGAAGTAGCTTAAGAAATGTGATCCATCTTTTTGTTTACATGTTCTTGCAACTACTTTGAGCAATTGATTCTGTGTCGCGTGATTGTTATTGTAATGCATGTGGCTTGTGCATTCTGATTTCTGTGTTTGGAACTTCTCGTCTGAATTTGCTAAGGCAAACAGGCATTGATAAGTTGATTGATGATTTGCATTAAGTTTGGACGAATTTGGTCAAGCAGTGTTACTAATTGTGTAAGCTGTTTCATGCGGTTGGTGTCAATTTGAAGCAATTGGCTGCAGCCCCTTCCTGAGTTTCAGTATTAGCTAGTCTCCTGTCTTTCACGTTATGTAAATTTCTGATCCTTTAACCTGAAATTTCTGGCATGTCTCACTGAAGAGCGAAGTCTGAATTTGCGCCCATTTCTCTGATCGTCTCGAGAATTGGATCACATCCTTCAGACTTCAGAGCATCAAGTGGCTGCTCAAAAACTAGAGTGGACGGGTAATTGCTTCCTATGTGTGTTCGATGGATGAGTTTGAGATGTGCCCATCATCCAATCCATCAAAACTGAACCACGTATGTGCGATTGTCCGAGGTTTCATACAATCTGATGAAGCTGACAATTCTTCTGTGGGAGCTTGGTTCATCCTTGATTTAGTGTGATAATGTGCCTGGTGTTCAGTTATTAGAATGCGTTTGGTGTCCTTCCTGTCCAGAAAAATCTCGTTTAGTACTATGGTATCTGCTTGGTTTCGAGATCTTATGAGTTTTAACTCTAGCCTACCCAACTTGTTTGGGGAAAAAGGCTTTGTTGTTGTTGTTGTTGTATTATCTGCTTGGTTTTGAAATCTTATGAGTTTCAACTCTAGCTTACCAACTTGTTTGGGAAAAAATGTTTTTTTGTTGTTGTTGTTGTTGTTGTTGTAATACTATGGTATCTGTAAGGTTTAAGCTATACTAGCATCAGTGAAAGGCTGAAGGGGGACCCACTCCAATGGCACGCACCCTTTTGGTCGCTATTTCTTAATCATTTTGTTCTTGCTCTTGCTCTTGCGCCGGGCCAGGTAATTGCGGTCCTCAATATGTAGAACCAGCCTCTGCAATAGGGTCTGCGAAACGAGCGCAGGACGGCCACGACCAGCGCGGCGCACGGCAGGGCGTCGGGTTCAGTAGTTGCTCCTGTGTTGCTGTCTTTCATAGTAGATGTTTCTCTTCAGCTACGTTCCGTCACGTTCTCCGTTCTCTTAACGAAGCGGCACACATCGTTGCTAGGACCTGTGATGTTTCTAGCCTAGGTTTCATTTCAGATTTTGCTCCGGAGAAACTCTTTGTATTGATGTCATGTGATCAATAATGTAACGTACACTCAAAAAAAAAAAAAAAGAGTAGATGCTGCTCCGTAGTTGCTGGCCCTGCTCCCTAAGGCCGCAAACCCTGCTCGGTAGTTGCTGGCGCTGCTCCTTAAGGCTTCATTCGGTTTGCTGGGTAGCAATCCCTGCAGGGAACTAATCACCACGGATTGGGTGATCACCCGAACCCCCAGTAATCCCCTCTCATCAATTCCATAGATCCCACGTGGACATTGGCTGTTCGGTTAATCCCCACGGTGGAAATTAGCGTTGCGCCGCCGCCGCTCATCCAGCACCCGCATCCCAGCAAGGTCAGCCGCCAACTGCGTAGTGCTCATGCTTTGCCGACGCCGCGGACAACCGTGGGCTCCCGGGCATGGCGCCGTCGCTGCCGCCGCCAAGGGCAACGCGCTCCACCTGCGCTGTGCTCCACCGCCGACGCCGCGGACACCCGCGGGCTCCCGGCAAGGCGCCACCGCCATTGCCGAGGGCGACACGCTCCACCTGCGCTGCCCTCTTGTAGTCTCCTCCACCTACGAGGTGCAGTTAGTCCCTGCCGGCCGCCGGCGGCACCTCAGAATCTGGCGAGAGCCGCCGACCTTCCTCCGCCGCCGAGATCCACGTCGACACGTCGCCGACCTTCCGCCGCCGCCGTCTCCATCGCCGGCTGCCCCGCCGAATCGCAGGAGCGGAAATTAGGTTGGGGCGAGAGAGAGGAGAGACCCGTGCGTCTCGTGGATTCGTTCCACGGCTCGAGCCTCATGGATTTTTTCCCGGCGTGGAACGACGCAGATCGCAGGGATTGGGCCGGGCTGGAATCCCCACCGGGTGTAACCGAATGGACAAACTTAGCTGGACGGGGACGAATACCGGGCCGTTCCGATCCCCGGGGGTTGGCCGGGATTGGGCCCAAAACCCCGCCGGGTGGGGACTAACCGAATAAGGCCTAAGGCCACAAACCCTATAGGGGAGCGCCGCCTGAAGGAATTCAGGAATTCCCACACGACGCATTCCTGGGCGCCCCACTTTTGTTTTTTCCGTTTCTTTTCTCTTTCAGTTTTTCTTTTTTCGTTTTAGTTTCTTTTCTATTTCTGTTTTCGTTTTTCTTTCTATTTTTCCTTTTTCTTTATTTTTCGGTTTAGTTTTTCTTTTTTTCGTTTTTATTTTTCTTTTTTTTTCTTTTTTTGAAAATGTTTTTAATTTGAAAATGGTTCTAAATTTTAAAATGGTTTCATTTTAAATGATTTCAAAATTTAAAATGGATCTGAATTTAAAAATGGTTCCATTTTGAAAATGGTTCCAAATTTCAAAAAGTTTTCAAATTTAAAATGGTACCATTTTGAAAATGTTCCAAATATAAAATGGTTCCATTTAGAAAATGTTTCCAAATTTGAAAATTGTTCCAAATTAAAAATGTTTCCAATTTTGAAAATGGTTCCATTTTGAAAATGGTTCCAAATTAAAAAAATGGTTCCACATTTAAAAATGGTTCCAAATTGAAAATTATTCATTTTTTAAAATGGTTCCATTTTGAAAATGGCTCCAAATTTAAAAATGGTTCCAAATTAAAAATGGTTCCAATTTGAAAATTGTTCATTTTTTAAAATGGTTCCATTTTGAAAATGGTTCCATTTTGAAAATGGTTCCAAATTAAAAATGGTTCCAATTTGAAAATTGTTCATTTTTTAAAATGGTTCCATTTTGAAAATGGCTCCAAATTTAAAAATGGTTACAAACTAAAAAATTGTTCATTTTTTAAAATGGTTACAAATTTAAAAATGGTACCATTTTTTAAATGGTTTCATTTTGAAAATGATTCTAAATTTAAAAATGATTTTATTTAAAAAATGGTTCCAAATTTAGAAAAGTATTCGTGTTTTAAAAAATAGGGCTGAAAAAAAGCAGCGAAAAAAATTCGAAGCAGGCCCGAAACAGTGGGGCCTAACATTTTTTCTGCGCGCGCGAAACAATTGGGCCGACCCTGTTACGCGGCGCGGGGGCGAGCCATGTAGGCGGCGCGGAGGGAATGCGCCGCTAACAAGCGACCACAGGACCTCTCCCTTAAGGCCTCGTTCGTTTAATCCCTCACAGGAAGGGATTCGTCTGGATTCGGCCCGATTATGTGTTTCCAGCCCAGCGAGGTAGTTTTTCCAGCTCAGCAAATGTGAAGTCTTCGTTTAGCGCCCCGGCGGGATTACAGCCCGGCCCATCCAGTCCAACTCCTTCACAATCGGTATGGAATAAGTTTCTCCCCAACGGACCTATGGAAAATATCCACGACGAGAGAGCGAAGAGCCACGCGAGTGCTGGCTGTTTCCACGTTGGGGTCTGGAATAACTGAACCAAAAACTAAGACATGGATTATGGAAATTATTAACTGAGCGGGATTGGGTGAGAGATTTGGATCAACCAAATCCCTCTCTGGATCGTATCCATGCTGGGATTCAATCCCTTCTAACCGAACGATGCCTAAGGAGGACGAGATCCTCATCCTCTTCGTCCGAGGAGGACGAGATCCATATGTCGGGGGCCACCACCTCCGTGGATCCATTGTCAGGGAGATCCAGCTCTGGTTGGCGCCTCGGAGGGTTGGCGGAGGAAGATGCTCTATCCTGACTTTCGTCGGCGCCATCGAGGGAGTGAAGTGCGCGGAGAGACTGTGCGGCTAGGGTTAGGACCTGGGGGAGAGTGAGAGTGAGATACACTGGAGTGGCTCATATTTATATGGGCACCGCTAAATGGGCCTTCACATGGGAAACGGAGATTGAACGAACTCCGTATCTATTGTGGGTGTATCCGCAATGGAGTTTCCTTTTCCTCCGTTGGCAATATATGGGAAACAGAGATATTTTACCTCTGTTACCATTGTGTCGGGCCCATTGACCGACTAGCGCACGCACTCTCGCGGAAGCGCGCGAAATTCATTTCTTCCGTCGCCTAACTCGTGCCGTTTCCATAGAGGGGTATCCGATGTGTCGTTCTGTACTAGTGCTTGGGGAAAACCGCTTCGCCCCCCGATTCGCTCTCTCGAGGGCGACCCAAACCCTAGCCGCTGGGCTTCTCCTCCCCTCCTCTCCTACCCCGCCGCCTGAGGGGGTCACCGTACTTGTCCGCATGGCCTCCGGTGAGGGTGGCGGTGAGGATCTCGCAGCTCCGTCCACGCGGAGGGCTTTGGAAACTGAGGTGGCGGCCCTGGGTGGCGTGGCGGCGTTGACCGGAAGGCGTGTGGCACGCGCTGGTGCTGGCCGGTCCCTTTGGCCATGAGAGCAGTGAGGAGATTATGGAAGCTCTATCGCCGGCGGAGAGGTGCGACGCTGCCCTCTGCGTTCAGACCTTGGTGGTCCGGTGTTCTTCCTCTTTGCACCAGATCCAGCGTGGGTGGCTCTCGATCTGCTCAATCTGGGTGCCGGCGAGGCGGTGGGGGAGGTTCCCGGGGGAAACCCTTGGTTGGCTGCGTCCAGCCACATCGGTAACATTGGCCGTCACCGATCTCCTTTCTGAAGGGCTGATGAGGTAGCCTACACATTCCCCCTATCTTCCCCGGTGAAAACCTAGGCCTTGGCCGGGCGGCGGCGGCGCTCCGACATTGTTTCTTCTCCTTGGAGGCGTCGTCTTGGGATGAGGGGAGGGAGAGTGGACGACAACGTGGTGTCACCGAGTTTGGTGCGGTTCGGGCGGAGCGACAGCGAGTTTGGAGGCATCAACTCAGCATGTCCAAGATCTTCTTTTTTTGCGAAAAGGCCACCTAGCGACGACTACAAATACTGAATCGAGCCGAAGGCACGCCGCCGTCCTCACCCCTCCCTCACCGGAGCCGGGTAAAGCTTGTCGTAGTAGAGCTTGTTGAAGTAGAGAGACGGGAAGTCGCCGTGCTAAGGCCCCGAGGGACCAGCGCATTAGAGCAGTAACCATCGCCAATGATGACAACCGTAGATCGGAAGAGTCAGACCTGCAACAACATAGACGAACATGAAAACGGACTGGATCCCAAGAGATCCACCGGACACACACCTCCATGCGCCCTCCGCTGGTGCTGGACGCACCACCAGAGCGAGATAGGACTGGGAGGATCTTATTCTAACTTAAAGATGTAGCCGTTGCCATACCATCTCGAAGAAGACACTGAAAAAATCTAAACAAAGGACGGGAGTGCTCATCCTCCTCTCTGTGTTGTGTTTGCTGGTGGGACGACACCCTCGAGCCTAGGTGGGGAGGGAAGGATTCCCTCCTCCGGCAGCAGCACGGCAAGGTCGACTACAAGCCGGTTCTTCTTCCGGTTGGCACTAGTTGCCGTCCTTGCGTACGCGGCTGTGTCTTCGAGGCTTGTTCAAGATAGTTCATCTGTGGCGTCGCGTCGTAAAGTTCGGGTGCAGCGGCTGTGCAGCGGTGGACACAATGGTGGTTGGGCAGTTTAGGGGCAGTGAGCCCAAACCTGCCCTGGTAGCGCAGTGGTCGCCCATGTACTTACTTGTAGCTGGTGTTTAGGCTTGCCTGTAGCTTCCAACCCTTGTAGTTTTTCTGGCGTTTTTCCGGTTGAGGGCGGGCTCTTTCAGCCTTATTATGTCTAAAATCCGATAGAAATACATATATCCCAAATGCTAGACGTGGCCTACATATATACTACTATCTCCACTAATATTAAAAGACAGAGTCTTTCAGATCCGGAGGATCTGAACCGTCCATCAGGCCCGAATTAACGCCTCAGATTGTCCGAATGATGGATGATGTGCTTCTGCTTTTACCAAGAAAAAAAAAGGAGGCAACCGGTCGACGCTCCCCACCCCACGACCCCCACTCTCCTCCTTCGCAGACGGCCGAACTCTCCTCTCTCTCCACCGACGCCGCCCCTCAATCCTCCTTCGCCGGCAGCCGGGCTATTCTCTCTCTCCACCGCCGCCGCCGCCCCTCAATCTTCGTCGCCGCCGTCCTGCCTCGCGTCGCCAGGAGACTGTCGACCGCCACTATTCCCCGATTCCCACCCGAAATATCTGTCGTTCCCCGCACCGCCGCTCACCCACGCTCCGCTGCCATTCCCGGCAACGCCACACCGCCCAACCGCCGTTTCCGTTCCCCACACCGATTCCACCCACCCAGCCACGCCGCCCTGCATGTTGTAGGCTTGTAGCCCTGCAAGCCCCCGTCGCTACCCCGCACGCCCGCCGTCGAAGCCCGGAAGGCTGCCATCGCAGCCCTGCGCGACGACGAGTAGGCGACCACACCGCAGCCCTACAAGCCGTCATCGCAGACCTGACATGCGCCGCCGCTAAGACTCAAGGTAATGAGGCCGCAGGTTCGTAGGCACGACCCCTTATTTCCTTCGCGGCCGGCAGATCCTCCGGGCGCCGCCGACAAGCAGCACGAATTGAGACGCTACCACTGACACTCCCTTTGTTCTGCTTCAGATTCAGGCCTTTTGAATCGATGCAGTTTTTGGATAAGCCTGCTGAAGTACATGTTCGTGCAAAGCAGATGGAGAGGACCTTGGATTCATCGGGCGCCATAGTTGGAATTGGTGAGGTCAATCATGGTGTCTTTGTGGCTGCAGTAAATTCATCTAGCTCTGTGATTTGTATCCCTCTTCCTATGAATTTTCTGAACTGTTGAAGTTGATCGCAGCAAAGGAACTGCTTGTTGAAGACATGCAGTAAAAAATTGGTGGGTTGAATGATTTATTGGCCACACAATATGTTCATGTTGATTTTACTTTTCTCAATCTCTCATTCTCCCTTGGACAAGATCAATGAGAAAGAGGGATGCTGAAGTATTCAAGTTTTTTTTTCTAGCCTTCTTTGACACACTTAGATATGTGCCTTCAGTTCTAAAAGATTATCATTTCCTTTAATGTCTACTATGTGTTCTTGGACAAACTGTTTGGATATTAGATCTTTATTGGGAATGGGAAAAAGATTAAACATTTGTATAGATATGTGCCTTCTCCTTTGCATTTCCAAAATAGTCTGTAACCTCTTCTAATGCAGTTGAAATATTTCAATGCTTTTTTGGTAGTTCTGCATGCTAACATTATTACTTTATATCTTTCCAATGCTCATTTTCCCGGAAGTCATGCTTTAATCTTCAAAATATGAGGATGAAATGATGGCTTTGGACAAACATAATGTTGATTACTTTTTCTTTTTAGTTTTAGATTACTAATATGAACTACTATGCCTATTACTATATTGTTGTTGCATGGTGATGATTAATTATGAGAAGAGATTATTAAGATGCTCCTCTGTTCACTAAATATTTTTCTGTGGAGAATTTTCTTCAGTAGGTTAGATACTTGTTTGCTGAATCTTCTGTTATTTTGCATGTAGGTGGTTGAGGGCTTGAGGCAAGTCAAAAAAATATTAATTACCGATTATTTTACAAAAATTCAAAATAGAACATCGTCCTGAGCTGCATGATGCTGGAGCGAACCAAGTGATTAACCAGGTGCTTACGATTAAATTATTCTTCTGTGTCCAATTTTTGTGACATCCAGTGGGTATTCTTAGCACGGTAGCTAGACATGCTCACCTACATGTTACACACAAGAAGTACATGAGATAGTTGCGCCGCTTCATGTCTTGATTGTGAAATTAAAGAACTGCATATGTCGAATTGGCTTTTGTATGGGCAGGTCATGTATGGCTATTCTTAAGGATTGGTCCGGCAAAGCGAGAAATTGGTTTCATTAGTTTCGGATTAATCCTCAAAATTATGCAGTATGAGTATCTTCATTTTAAAATAGTCAATCAAGTATCAAGTCCACCAGGAATAAAGGTGCGCACAAGCTACATTGTTGATTAGTATTCCAGTTTCCACACTCCTGATCTTTCTTCCTTTCACACAAATGAAACTTCTTACTTATTAAGCTATAGTAGAGTAAAGTGGTAGAGATGTGTAGCTTTGAGCTGCAAAAGGCCGGTGCCGTTAGTTTGACATTACCTGCAAACGAGCTGCATAATTCAGTCATCAGTAAACTGAAGTTCTATATCCGAGATGTGTGATTTGCTATGTGATGGTACTGTTCTTTGTGTTTTTGTTTTAGGTTTGAAGCAAAAAGGGCCTATGCAGTGTTACTGTTCCTTATTACAGTTCCGAGAGGCAATATGATAGGTAATATGTTCTCTTCAGGCAAAGAAGTAATTCAATAGTTGAGTTGTTTTTGCAGCATAGTAGTTCAGATTGATGCAGAACTACAACTTTGCAGCTTATTAAATCTGAGGACCCTATATGGCATGTTCAGCAACATTCGAAAGATTCGATTTCCCAAGGCAACAGCAAAACTTCATTGCAAAGGTATGGTGTTGTATATTTCTGGTGTGCTAAATTACACCACCCACCCCCACCCCATTTTCTGATTCTTGTATGTAATCTCCTATTTCTAGATGAAATCGCTTGGTTCTCAATCAACCCTCAAAAGCGTGTAGTTCAAAAAAAAAAACCTCAAAAGCGTGAGCATCCAGATAAAATAAGTTATCATCTAAGAAGGGCTCTTCAGTGTCAGCCTTGAAGGTTCGTATGGATTGTCCAAGAACACAGTTGTGGAGATTGTATGGTCAAATAGACCATCAAACGACAGTGTGTAGCATGGCTAATTTCGCATGTTGTCAATATTATAGCTCTAGATTGCATGTGCATCTGACTCCTAAACCTGCAGTATGTAAGCAAATCTGGATATTTTTCTCTATAGAAGTTAAATTATTTACTTTAATTATAATTTAGAGTAGTTTGGTGTGGTTTTAAGAAACAGAGTTGTGTGCTTGATGTCTCCTTTGTACTTGTGTTTTCTCTTGTAACTTTAGTCTTTTGTTTGCTCTATCTTGACAACCGTAGCCAATATGTTCAGATTGGAGTGTGTAAAGCTCCACCTTCACTTTCTTAAGAGTACTCCTATATGTAATACATACCTAAGATTAAACATCGGGTAATGTTATGCCCTAGATTTTCTCATGCACCAATAAATGCTATGGAAATCAGAAATCAATGTTTTTGGTGTTTACGCCCTCTTACAAAAAGTGGTAGAGTAATATATAACAATACCCAAATCAAATTATGCTTTCAATTTAGTATCCTGCCCTCTTACAAAAAGTGGTAGAGTAATATATAACAATACCCAAATCAAATTATGCTTTCAATTTAGTATCATGTGCACGATTACTAGTACTGAGAAAAGGAGACTCGCAGACGTGAGCCACAAGGGCTACATTGGCCCAATAGTTCGTAATTCCTTTTTTTTAAACAGGAATTGCTCGTAATTCCACGGCAGTTGGGTTTACGGGCTGCCAATTTCTGGAGCATACCGGACGCTAGCGGCGAAAGTCGACACACCTCGACGACGGCGAGGGCCCAACTCGCGCGGCCATCGCCGCCTACTACCAGAACCTCGAAACCGTCCCGTACACCAACCGCACCCACCTCGTCGTCCTCCCTCCGTGGCTCGAGCGGCGGCTCGGCGAGCTCATGTTCGAAGACATCAAGAAGGAGCACGCCGCCAAGATCCTTCCCTCGGATCACCGTGACAGTCTCCGTGTCCGCAAAGTCACCTCGGACATCCTCCGCGCCGCCGAACGCACCATTGCGCCAGTCAAGCGAGGCGGGGAGCTCTTGG
Source organism: Poa pratensis (assembly GCA_947311845.1). Taxonomy (NCBI): domain Eukaryota; kingdom Viridiplantae; phylum Streptophyta; class Magnoliopsida; order Poales; family Poaceae; genus Poa; species Poa pratensis. The sequence continues at coordinate 19,172,341 of CAMZMU010000119.1, read as the reverse complement.
ACGACAGGTGGATGGCCAAGAGCTACGGGCGAAGGCAATGACGAGGCACCTCGATGGGCTTGACTGGGAGGTGATCGTCGTCGAAGATAAGCAGGTCAACGCGGTGTGTGTCCCAGGAAAGATTGTCGTCTACACTGGGTTGCTCGACTATTTCAAGACCGATGCAGAGATTGCATCTGTGCTTGGGCATGAGGTAGATACTGTACTTACTAATACTGGAATAGTACTTAATTATATGATCTGGGGTGAGTTTCGTTTGCAGCTTACGCCTAGATCCACACTCAAACCGCTGCTGTTTTTTCGCAGGTCGGGCACATTATAGCAAGGCACACGGCGGAGGCGCTCAGCAAGAGATTGTGTTCTTTCCTTCTGCGGCTTGTCTTCCGGCAGTTCATTGACAGTCCCGGCGGCTTGGTCAAAAGTATTTCAACAATACTCTTCAAGCTGCCCTTCTCACGAAGGTACACATGTATTCACTTCTGAAGTTAACTTTGTTCATTCATGCCGATCTACGTTCTGCGTGTGATAAGCTCCAAATGTTATTCAAATGAGAGAAATTGCATTGACCACTTATGTATTCTCAAAATTGTAGTTTGTTTTGTTTTTTTATCAAATTAAAAGATTTACTTGTAGTGAGAGTGTTGCATCTCCCAACACATTGCCTCTCAGGGTGCTATCCTAGTAGTAATGTAGTATATTGTTAATTTAGAGACAACTACCCCACTGCATTGTGTGCCTAAGACTAACCATAGTGGGGAGTATCATATGCTAGTATCATGCATATGATATTATTCTATGTTACTACTTTCATTATGGGTAGTAACGTATGTGTGGTGCTTATCATATACGAATGCATTTATTAGGCTATAGACTCATATTGTATTGGAATCCCTTATGTTACGGTATCTACTAATGATACCAGTATCACCTTTTTCATCATTAATTGCAGTGACACGTCATGTTTTTGCTAACATGACATGCATAATGCTACCTATGATACCCCCACTATGCCTAGTATAAGAGAGTTTGCATTTAATGTTTTATGTCTCATACTTGAATATGATTGGTGCAATAATTATATTTACCTATGATTGTGTGCATAGTCGATATGTTAGCTAATATACTCTCTCCATTCCTCTATGAAAAACGTGCATGTTTTGGCGTTGTGATTACGGTGACTCCCACTGGGCAAATCCATCCTAAATTGCCCATGATAATTTCTTGTATATGATATGTGCTAGGAAAACAAGTATTGGGGGGGGGGGGACCTTATATATCTAGGTGCTAGTCAAATTGTAGAAAATGTTTGATTAAGTCTGTAACACCCTGACCTACCCGGGCCAGGCCTGTCACCCCTGGCAGCTCGGCAGCTCTATAGAATCTCTAGACTGACCCCACAGATCAACACTGGTCTTTTCTGCGCACTTTGTCCTCACTCGTGTGCACCCGGGAACGAGTTCCCGGTCGGTCACCCATCCTTGGGAGTGCTCCAGGCCAAGCACGATTAACCTCAGAGTTCCTTCCAGATGAGCTTTTGGAAAAGAAGTTGCAACTTGTTGATATGAGTATTCTATCAATCCTGTTAAGCCCTGAGCCAGTATCTCACATCCTTCCCCCCTTTAGAAGACCGACGCCCTCGTCGGTCAGCCTCCAGTCCAGGAACTTCCCCTCTTGGCACCCGTCTGTGCGCCCAGTGCCGGCACATGTCCCACATGTCCGCGCCACTGACCCGCACACGCGCGAGTTACCACAAAGGTCGGCTCTGATACCAAATGTAACACCCTGACCTACCCCGGGCCAGGCCTGTCACCCCTGGCAGCTCTATAGAATCTCTAGACTGGCCCCACAGATCAACACTGGTCTTTTCTGCGCACTTTGTCCTCACTCGTGTGCACCCGGGAACGAGTTCCCGGTCGGTCACCCATCCTTGGGAGTGCTCCAGGCCAAGCACGATTAACCTCGGAGTTCCTTCCAGATGAGCTTCCGGAAAAGAAGTTGCAACTTGTTGATATGAGTATTCTATCAATTCTGTTAAGCCCTGAGCCAGTATCTCACAAAGTCCTTGCATTGCTATCTTCACATAGACCATTACTTTTCTATCTATGTATTCCCTCAATATGACAGTTTCAAATCCATGCAAGTATGTCATGCTAGTAGCTCTCTTGAATCTTGGTAATGTGTTACCTGTGCAGGATGGAGATAGAGGCAGATCACATTGGAATGTTGTTGTTTGCAGCTGCTGGTTTCGATCCACACATAGCCGTTGAGGTCGAAGAGAAGCTAGGAAAGATCATGGGAGATTCAGGATTGCAAAACTACCTCTCTACACACCCTTCTAGTAAGAAAAGAGTGCAATTTCTACTGCAGGATAAGGTCTTAAAAGAGGCGATGGAATTATATAGAGAAAATGGTCCCGGCAAAGAAGGTGAACGTTTCAGCATTTCGGATCCTTTCGATGTCAGTACTACGTTGCTGGTTTAGGGGCAAACAAACGCAACGTGTAAAATGATGGGTGTATGCAATTTCGTATAAATTATTGTTTTCCTTCATACTTGAAATTGTATAATTCTAATATTTTGTGTTGTATGTCATGACCGTCGTGTGGTACGAGAGGTACAATGAGGGAAGTAGAGTTCGAATACAACAAGGTCCAAAATCCTAGTCTATCACTAATTTCTACATGTAAACATATTATAACCCCCCCCCCCCCCCCCCCCCTCTCCTTAGTCGTAGCGGAAGCGAGATGGACGATTGCGACTGCATTTGAAGTCTTGCGCGCTTTCGTCGTCTCCTCCTCTCCGTCATCATCAATTGTGACTCTGATGGACTAGCCCCTCACCTAGGGCGTAGGCGTACAAATTGATGTCGTTGTTCGACTTGGTATAGTTCCGATTTGATGAAGTGCAAATTGGTATGGCCTAAAGAACATTGCGTACGTCCGAGTGTCCTGAAGTTGATGAAGGCATGCGGATCCTTCCAATGACCTGCGATGCGACTTGAAGCCCGCTGCATGCCTCATGCGTACTTAAAGAGAAAATAGCATAAAACCACCACTTTTGTAGCTAAATTTACCATTCGGTATCACTTTTAGTTTTTGGGACACAAAAGCGCCACAATTTTAAAGTTTTTTAAAATGACGCTAAAAGCAAATTGAACACGAATTCACGCTGGAACAACATATAAGATCTATGTGAGGTCAATACTCTTGATTAACAAACTATAGAGAGTAATGACCAGTGGCGAAGCTAGACGATCAAGCCATTGGGTTCAGCTCCTTCTTCCGGGTGTAATATTTCACTAAATACCATTGAGAGATACTAGACCATTGAAGGATTTGGTGATTTCATTGGGTTCACGTGAACCCAATGGTTATACACCAGCTCCGCCACTGGTAATGACAATATGCACTTGTGGTATGAGTGGGATCACTCGTACCGATGCTTTTAGCTGGTGCACATGGATAAGCATTGAGAAACAATACAGAAGACGAGGAAGGGTGTGAGAGGGACCGCTCGTGCCGAGTAGGGAGACCTCCAATCAACTTAGTTTAATGATGCAAGGTCAATAGTCCATATCTTCTGGGTTGGAAGTTTGAAATCCAAAAAAAATTGAATTTCTTGAAGTTTGAAATTGCAAAATTTCAAATTTCTGAAAGTCACGAAAGTTTTTTTTTTTGAAACTCCAAAAATCTGAATGGTGGGGCTGTATGTTCTAAAAGTTGGTTCTATATTTTCTGAACACTAGCAAAAGATGAAAGTTTGACCATAAGTTGACTTACTAAAATGGAAAATACATCTGGTCCGAAAGTCATAGCTAGCTGGGAAACTAACTCACGGGCCACGTGACGGAACACGGAAGGGAACTCTCGAAAAGAAACTGGCAGACATGATCTACAAGGACTCAAGGAGGCTACATGGCCAAATTGGGAATGGGCTTTCCGTATTTCTGTATCGCATTAGGCTTTATGAACTTTGAACTTCTCTGTAGCGTACTCGTAAGCTAAACGGACGAAGATCGTCGCCAACATCCCGGCGACGGCGAGTGGCAGACTCTCCCCCAGCAGTCATCACGCACCGGCATCTCAGGCCAGCTTCTCGTCTCCAATCCATCTGACCTTGAAAAGTAAGATAAATTAAAGGAACATGAACTATATCTTAAAGAGGACGGGTTCCGACCTCTTCCGGCTCCTCAAGCGCTACAACTACAAGCCAGCTGTCCGAACACACGCGCAACCGCTGCAGACGGCCACCCGGCAGTACCATGTCTACCCGGAGCGTCTGGTGAGCTCGCACTCCACCGCCCCAGGCCGAGCACTAGCACGAACCCGCCAATGGCCTGCCATCCGTCGGCTGCTCGCGCCGCTGGCGCGGGCGTGGCTCCCTCACTGCCACTATCACGCCTCGCCACGACGTCCGGAGCTCAGCCACTTCACCCGAGGCCTCGCCGGACTCCCGTGGTTCCTCGACTGGCGTAAGGTTGCTGCGCGGGTCCTCCTCCCTGGCGCCGCGGCCATGGCCGCGTACTACTGCACCCTCGAGACCGTGCCGTACACCAACCGCACCCACCTCATCTTCCTCCCTCTCCGGGTTGAACGGTGGCTCGGAGAGCTCATGTTCGACAGTATCAAGGAGGAGGAAGCAGCCGACATCCTCCCCCCGGAACACCGCGAGAGCGTCCGCCTCCGCCGGATCTCCTCGGAGATCGTCAGCGCCGCCGAGCGCAGCCTTGTACCTGTCCGGCGAGACGAGCAGCTTCTAGATGACAGGTGGATGACCAAGAGGTACCGCAACCGGGTGAAGGCGCGAGCGGCGCCGCCAATGACGAGGCATCTCGACTGGCTCGACTGGGAGGCGATCGTCGTCAAAAATAAACAGGTCAACGCGATGTGCGTACCGGGTGGCAAGATTCTAGTCTACACTGGGTTCCTCGACTACTTCAAAACCGATGCTGAGGTTGCCGCTGTGCTTGGATGCGTCTTTGCTCGTGAGGTGTGAGTCAAGGTGCTTCGCCGCTGCAACCTCGACGGCCTTGCTCCTAGTGATGGCGACGTCCTGGCTGAGTGGTGGCCTGACGCCCGGCGACGTGCACCGTCGGGTTCCCGAAAGGGTTTCGACTCCCTAGTGCTCCTCATCGTCTGGTCGCTTTGGAAGGAGAGGAATGGCAGAGTCTTCCGGCGAGAGGCCGAGATGGTCAATCTAGTCTGCCGGAGGATCGTCGACGAGGTTGAGCTTTGGAAGCTCTCCGGTGCTGTTGGGCTGAGGCAAATTTGGGAGTAGTCCGATAGGTTCTTTGGACGCTGTTTTTGTTTCTTGCAGTTCGTATGTGGCTAGCCCGCCGCATCTTGCACGTCTGTACTCGCATCCTTGATGCCGGAAACGCTGTAGCCCGATGTTCTTTCTTCTCTTCTATCAAAGTCGACACGCAAGTCTTTTGCGTGTTCGCAAAAAAAAAAGTTCCGCGCCACAAGCATCCTTTTCTACACAATACATGGTATACCCTTTCGTGCAGAGAAAGTAGTTTTTTCTAAATCCTGGTCAAAGTTAGTCAAGTTTGATTTTTGAGGAAAAACTATACACCTTATAATAAGGAATGGAGGGAGTACAATATTCTAAGGCATCCTCGACGAAATACTATTTAAGTCTGCTGGTGTTATTGGTATTCTTAACATTTTTTAAGTAATAAGACTTAGGTTAGTAATTTATATGATTAGAAGCTACTGCTTTAGAACTCAATGGATTTCGCAATTTGCACACTCCAAATATTACAATATTTCGTTTTGTTTTCATTGAATTGAATTTTTTGATTATCGTGAGATGTTTCTAGGCGCTAGAAGGAATTGCTTGAGCAAGTCCTAGCATTGTCTATCTTCACAAAAATGGAGACCATTGTTTTCATTTATGGGAGCTGGTCCAATAAGGCGGGGTTTATCCTCACACCAGTTGCTCTAATGTGATATAGTGTGCAATTAATGTATCCCATCTATGACCGTTGTTCTTCAATTTAGTTGTGCGTTGTAGAGTTCCCACCTTCTTAGCACATTATCGAATCTATATGCAAGTATGTCAAACCCATGTATGGATCTTAGTTTTTTTAATATTTCCTGATGTTGTTACCTGTGTAGGATGGAGATAGAGGCTGATCGCATTGGAATGATGCTACTTGCTGCGGCTGGTTTTGACCCATACATAGCCCTTGAGGTTGAAGAGAAGCTAGGAAGGATAGCAGGAGATTCAGAACTACAAAATTATCTTTCTACTCACCCTTCAAGTAAGAAAAAGAGCAAAGTGTTTATTGCAAGACAAGGTCATGGAGGAGGCGTTAGAACTATACAACGAAGTATGGGCGAATAAGGAAAAAAAAAGGTTTCCTCTTGGTTCCAGATATTCAAACTTCCCTACTAGATACTAATTTTTCTAGAGCCTGGCCGAGAAACATGCTCTTTAATTATCCATGTTGAAATCGTGTCGATTAGCTTTTGTTATCGAATTAAACTAGTTGTCAACTACTCATATCTGATTCGATCATACTAACTAATATTCCTTTGATAGTTTCATCTCTGTTAGAAGGATGACATGATGTTTTGGCACGGTTAGATAGTATAGAACTAGTGGTTATTGATGCTTTGTTCTTACGGCAAATTTCTGGCTACAAATATGTTAGAATACGGCGACGACGACTACTGCTGCTGCTGCTGCTATTACTACTCTACTTGTTCTTTTTTCGACCGTCTTCCGTGCCATTCTTCTCCTTGGCACAACATCGCTTCATGCCGGTCATTGCCGCCGGGTCATCAGCGTCCTCCTCCTTGTCCTCTGGCGCCTCCTTCGAGTCCTCTGGCGCCTCAGGAGACCTCCGGGGCTTCCTCCTCTATGGGGTTCTCCTCGTCGAGGTTGTGTTCTTCTTTGCTCGAGAACGACGGGTCCGACTCCGACGCCGCCCCCTTGATCAAACCAAGGGACGTGTCCCTCTAGGTCTTCACCGCTTGTATCGTCGCTTGGGACGTCCTTGTTCCGCCAGCAGTTGTCGGCCATGGATCTGCTTGAGAAAGAGGATGAGAGTTGGGATAGAACGAGAGAATTGTGTGGGTTCACGCGGTTCCAAACCCTTCTTTTTATTAGGAGAGAGCGAGCAGTTCCAATCCCTCGTTAATTCAACCGCATTCAATAGGCGCATCTCCCATTTGCAACTGCAATTTCCAAATCACATTGCAAATGGGTTTATGTATATCACCGTTACCATAAGGTTTCACATCGGATACGGGCCTGCGTATATGACCGTTGGCAATATAATGAGTGACGGGGAATGGACAATCTTCGGAACCAATGTTGACGGGTCAGCCGCGGCCCGGTTCTGTTAGGCCTCGTCGGCAATGGGTGTCCTTAGCGTCATTTTCTCACTGCCTTTTCCATAGAAGGGTGTCCTTAGCGTCGTTCTGTACTAGTTTCTGTAATGTATTGAAGCCCACTATGAGCCCATGTTTAACTTTTAGGCCGTCGGTTGCTAGGCTGCTCCATATCCTTGGTCGCTAGCTAGACCTAGAGCCATTAGCGATTGTTCAACTAATTCTGCGCCTGCGACGCCGAGGCCTTCGAGTTTCAGGGCATCCTCCGCCTCGTCGCCGCCGGCAAGAAGGACAACGTTGGGATCTACGACTGCTCCTCCGAGACCGAGATCCTCTGCAGATGACATCGGCAGGGGGAACTGCCAAACCAACCCTGTCGACCTCGAGTCCGGCGCCGCATCGCCCGGTGCGACGCCGCCAGCCCGTCCCAAGCGAGGGACGACGGGTTTTTTTATGACTCGTCATCCCTCTTTGCCGTGTGCTTGCACACGGTAAAGAAAATGGGCTTCGCTGTTTGCTGGCACAAGGTAAATGAAAAGGGGCTTTGCCGTGTGCTGGCACACGGTAAAGGAAAGAGGATTCGTCGTGTGTTTGCACACGGCAAGAGCGGCCGGTGGGGACCACTTGCCAGGAGCCCGCCGTCACCGTTTGATGTCGGCTTCAATTGGTGGTAGGGCCCACTTGCCAGCGTTGCCGTGCGCCACGATATCTGGCACACGGTAAAGAGCTCATTACCGTGCCTTTTTTTCGCCTTGTGCGCTTTGCCGTGTGCAGCACACGGCAAAGGCTTTGCCGCGCGTTTTCCTGGCTTGGCACACGGCAAAGTTCAGTTCTCCCGTAGTGATGTGTGATTTACTCCTTGACTTGTATCCGATCTTAGTAAGGAAAAACATTCACTGCTGTGGCCCAAATTCATACATTTCAAAGGGATTTCATTTGTTTTTAAAAAGTGCTTGCACAAATTGTCTACAAATCCAATTTGATAATACAAGGATCTCTTCAACCTAGAGTTACCAACTCGATCATGCTGATCTGATCCCGCGCGAACGGATTTCTGTTTGGTGCAACGTCCTGGTGTAGATGGTTGTGCGGCTTCGTCTATGAGCGGCGTGACGCTGCTGCAACGAATAGAAATCCGTTCGCGCGGGATCAGAACAACGCCACACTGCCACTGTAAGAGTCATTGGGACGACAATCGGTGTCGCGATCTCCTCGGTAAGGGTGTGCGTCGGCCATGTTGTCTCTCCTCACGAGGAACGGAAGAATCCTGTCGCCGCTGACGCCCGGCAACGGCTTAGAGCATCTCCAGTCGGGCGCCCAAACGGCCGCCCAAAGCCGTTTGGGGCGTGCGCCGGACACAAAATCGCGCCCACTCGCGGCGCCCAAACGCGAATTCGGTCCGGCGCGGCCCAGTTTTGTGTCCGGCATGCCCAGCCCACACCCTCAACTTGGGGAGGCTTGGGGCGGCCCCGGACGGAAGGAAACGCGACGCCACGTCGGCTCCCGACGCGCGGGCCACGCCTGGCAGTGAGACAAGAGGCTGCACTAATGCCAGGCGGCGTCTCGGTTTCTTAGCCGGGCGTAGCGACGCGTCGCTTCGCTCTGCGGCGAGGAAGTGTCTGCGCCACGGCGGCGTCAATGCAGGCGAGCCGTTAATGGTGTGGCAGGCGAGCCGTTGGACGGCCGGAGTTAAGGCGACCTCATCCGTTCGCCTCCCCGGCCGCTATATAGAGCGGGTTTCTCGCCGTCTTCACCATCTCACACAGCCATCTCCATCCCACACCTAGCCATGGCCTCTCCCCGGCGCGCCACGGAGGAAGAGAGACGAGCGCAGACGGAGGCCCGTCGTCGCCGCCGGCAGAGCGCCATGGCTCGCCGCGGCTGGCCATCGCAGGAGGCAGGCTCATCGGCCGTCAACGCTCCGCCACCTCCTCCACCGCCTCCTCCGCCACCGGCGAACCAACTCACGGAAGCCGAGGCGCGCGAGCTCGTCCGTACTAACACGCCGGTGTCGGCGAACTGCGCCCTCCCCGAGGGATGGGCCACGAACCCGGTGCACGTCCCCGTTGCACCCATGCTAGCCGGCCAGGCGCGGCTCGACTACGTCGCCTCGTGCATGGGGACGATGGCGCCGGAGCTGCACGACGACCCCAGGTTCGAGCCGAACTCGACGTACTGGGACAAGCGGGTCGAGCTCGAGCACGCCTACCGCCTCCACTCCTTTTTCGTCCCCAAGCCGCCTGCGGACTGGCTCGAAGACTCCGACGACGACGGCCTCACCAACACCACCGACGAGGACTTCGCAGCGGGCATGGAACGGGAGAGGGTTCGCTACGAGGCGGTGGAGCAGGCTCGTCGCGCAAGATCGGAACGAGGCCGCGTGCAACCTCCTCCGCCGCAACCTCAACAAGAGGCGGAGGAGGTTGACGGTGATGATGACGGCTTCAAGGACTGGCCGCCGACGCCGGAGTGGGATCCCGGCCACATGCAGCTCGCCATCGAGGCCGACATAGCGTCTGCCGCCGCCACCGCCTCCGCCGCCACCACCTCCAGCTCCGCCGCCACCACCTCCACCACCGGCTACCTCTACTGCCTCTGCTCGAGCTGTCGCGGGGTCCTGTGCTCGCCGCCGCAAGGACCGGCACCTGGCCCAACTGCCGGTGCCCGGCGTGCCACCCTACTTACTAGATCTAGTCTAGGTCTAGATTTAAATTTGAATGAATTATGTTAGTTTGAATGAAATTTCAATGAAATATATGCATTTTCGTATCAAATTTTCATATTTGAATAAGATTTGGACGTCGCGAGTGGGGAGCGAGGGCGCCCAAATGGGTAAGGTAGTCCGGACGGCGCCCAAAGGGCCTGTCCGGACGGCCTTTGGGCGCCCATTTGGACGTCGCGAGTGGAGATGCTCTTACGGTGGCTGTCAGAGGAGAAGGGACGAAGGTGAGGTGTCGCGGCCACAAGCTAGGGTTCTCTCCGACCGCGGGAGCCACATGAGAGCGAGAATAGCCCAACTCCGTCAGCCGGAGATGTGGAAACATCGCGCATTGTGTTGATGGAGCCGGAGCGTGCAATCTGGAAGGAGCAGACGGGGACGTGAAAACCTGTTCATTTTTTAGACAGTGAAGTCTAAACTACCCTCCTAAATTAAACGTGTGATTTTGATCGGTAAAATATACGTACTCCGAATCCTACTAAACTCAGGTCTTCGCGATCTCCATATTGGCGACAACGAGTCGTAAACCATGGCAATTTCTCAAGCAGGCCAAAGACGCACACGAAATATCGGGGAAGAGTGCTGCCTAGAGAGGCGTACATCCGTGCGATTGGCGCGTACGAGAGTACAATCGACTCGTCGACTCGTCCTCACGGATCGGACCCGATCGGCCCCCTCCTCCAACCCATAAATCTACGGAAACAGCACCATGAACAGCTTGAAGAACTTGCGCCACACGTTCTCCCCGATACTCCGCTACAATCCGTCCGTCCGGCCAAAGCTTCCGCCGCCGTGGCCAAAACCGTCCCCTCGGTGCTACTACCACACGTCACCGCGGCGACCTGAGGTCTTCCAACCTGGCAGAGGATTCTTTCGATGCATAATTAACCCTGCCATGCACCGTCAACCGGCGCCGCCGCTCCCTCGGCGCTACTCCTCGTGGTCGTGGGGTTCATTCATCCGCAACCCGCTCAGCGGCGGTCTAAAGTGGTACCAAAACCAGCGGATAGTGTTCGCGGTGGTCGCCACCACCTGCGGCGTGGTGCTCACCCTCTGCTTCGGCACCTTCGAGACCGTGCCCTACTCCAACCGCACCCACTTCCTCGTCGTCACCCCCAGTTGGGAGCGTCGTCAAGGCGAGAGGGAGTTCAACAAGATGAAGAAGAAGCTGGACAAGAAGATCCTCCACCGGCACCACCCCGACAGCATCCGCATCAACGGCCTCGTCACGGAGATCGTTGACGCCGCGCGCCGCGGCCTTGCCCGCCGCGAGAACTTGTACGCCGGTGACGCCTCGTACGGGGGTGTCTCTTCTGGCCACGACCACGATACAGAGGCCGACGACGCCGCCCGGCGAGGCAAGTAGATTCTCGATGACAGGTGGGTCTCGGTCCGCCAGAGCCGGAACCGATGGAAGGCAAAGGGAGCGCCGCTGCAGACCAAGCATCTCGACGGGCTCAACTGGGAGGTGATCGTTGTGGAGGATACGGGCGTCAATGCAATGTGCTTGCCCGGTGGCAAGATCATAGTCTACACTGGGTTGCTCGACAAGTTCAAGACCGATGCCGAGGTCGCCACAGTGCTGGGGCATGAGGTATTTTATTACTGGGCTAGCTCACTGCTCACGTACGCGTGTGATTTACCGCTGGATCCGAACTGAGTCTCCTGCCCTCCACTCCTTTTCTTTCTGTAGGTTGGGCACGTCATGGCGAGGCACGCCGCAGAGCAGATCACCAAGAACATCTGGCTTGTGATCCTGCAGCTTTTCATCCTGATTTTCTGTGACGCGTCAGCAGAGGAAATGGATAAAATCTCGTCGTTACTCCGGTTACCATTCTCACGAAGGTACTGTCTTCTGCATTTCGAACACTTCTTCATATGTTTGACCTGCATTTTGCATATCTGATACATCAAGGGAGTTGCATATATATGACTGGAAAATTAAATGAGCTGCATATGTATGACTTGAATTAGTGCACCAGATCGGCCGCTCTTTGTTCACATATTTTGGAGTTAAAATTAGTGAGATAAGATTTAGTTGTCCAGATTAGGGGATTCCTATACTTATTATCTGATATTTTGTGATTCGCATACGTGTGGGCTAGTTGGGGAATATAGTAGAATCTGGTAAATCGTGGAACAAAGCTGAAATGTGAGGTATAGAGAACAAATTCCTTACAAAGCTAATTGTTGAAACTTGCAACAACTAGAGGGTAAAAAAGGTGATTTACTTCAATTCTAGTGATATTTTCTAGTGTGGCAATTGCTTGCAGTTGCAGATGCTCCTGGCTTTTGTCTATGTTCACCATAAGGCTGTTCTCAAGAGTGTACTTACTAGTTAGCAAAAAAACAAAAATCTAGTATAGGTAATATTTCAAATTATCTTCTTTATGAGGGGCAGTTATCCTAAGTTAACTGTTAACATGTGTGCTGGACAATTTTATGCATCGTTGTAACTTTATCTACTCATGCAAGTACTTCATGTTAAGTTACTTTTGATCATGTTAACCATGTAGGATGGAGCTAGAGGCAGATCATATTGGAATCCTACTGCTAGGTGCCGCTGGTTTTGATCCACGTATAGCCCCTTCAGTCTATGAAAAACTAGGAAAAATCAGTGGGGATTTAGGAGTTTTTGATTTTATTTCTACTCATCCTTCAAGCGCGAAAAGGGCAAGGCTGTTATCAGAACACATGGTCATGCAGGAAGCGGTGGAACTATATATAGAAGCAAGTGCAGGCAAAGAAAGTAAATGTTTCTTCTGATTTGTTTAGGAAAATAATTAATTTATGTCAAATCATTTTTTGTGCGAGCGGCGCTGCATGATCCTTTTTTCCCTATACACTTTCGGTGTTGTTGATTTTGTTCTCAATATTCTTATCAAGCCAACTAGTAGTCGACAAAATATACTCATAGCTAATTCCATCCTGAACTAATCTTCGAGCTTCATTAGCTTAGCTTGCACGTGCATACATACACTGATAAATGTGTAATTGTTGGAAATATATATGTCATAATATCCTTAAAGGTAATTATATTGGTACGTGCTCATGATTTATTGTTTTTTTTAGAAAAGGGTAGCCCGACCTCTGCATCGTGATGATGCAAACAGCCTTTATATTAAAAGAAAGGTAGCAAAGTATCGTCAAAGCGTTATTACAACTCAAGGATCAGCCAATACGGCCACATGAATCAACCAGCGAAAAAGTGCTATCAAGTAAAGACTAAACATCTTGTAGTCTTCTAGAATGTGTGCTTTATAAAAGATAGGGATCGTACGTGATTTTTTTGCAAAACACTAGACATAAAACTAAATATATAAATTCATTCTGCAAACATGGAGTTGGATAGAGATAATACTAGACATGGAATTTGATAGAGATAACGTGTGCCCTTCTTCACGACTATTTGGTCTCGCATAGTTTTTATGATGTATCCTTAGCATGGAAAAAAAATAGCGCGCTATATCTCCGCTAATAGCATGCTATAGCGTTTTGAGAATTGTCTCGCTAAATAAATCATTTACAATGGCTCGCTAATAGCACGCTATAACGCGATATAGCACATAGCTTTAGGCTGGCGCTATTTTGTTGTAGCACGCTATTTTTTTCTTGATCCTTAGACTCAACATTATGCTACATTATTACAACTAGCACAAAACCCATGCGTTGTTATGGGCAAAAGGCGAGGAATCGCTTTGTGTGTTGTGGCAAGCACGGCAATTTCTCTCCTGCCTTAATATCTTTGTTGAGCGCTATGGGTATTACCGCCATAACAACGCATGGGTCTTTACCAATAGAGTGGTTTTGAGGCTCAGTGTCAGGAAAACTATTTTGAGTTAATGTTTGACGTTGTTATCATGCATGTTTTATTGAAAGTTCTATTTGAATATAGCGTCCACTTAGTGTCATGTATATTCCGATAACTGTGATAATGTTGTTGTGTTCGTTAACTAAACTCATCGAAAAGTTGTTTAATACATCATCTTTGCGTCTGACTCCTGGGAGAGAGAGGAAAAGTGGCTTTCCATGACGTTATAAGGTGTGTTTAGAAACAACCGATGTTCCCTAAAGCGCGGTAAGACCGTGAGGAGCTTTGCCAACCCTCATTACAATCCCAATGGCTCCCGAGCTCATATGTTCCTACCGAATAAAAATTGAGAAAAATAGTAAACTTTTTTAAAAATTCTGAAAAAATGGTGACGATATACAAGTGGTCTACATATGTTTCAAGTTTCATGGTGAAATGACTTTTGTGCTCTAAGAAAAGAAAAAACAAATCACTAGCCTAAATGGGATTTAAATTGTAGTTTTTCAAAGCATTTTTTTCATAGAGCACCACACATGTTATTTCATGACGAAACGTGCACGTATTTAAAACAGTTGTATATGTTCATCACCAATTGTTTTTTGGATTGTTTTACTTTTTTATTTAGACAAAGCATGTGAAACCGGGAGTCAAAACGACACCATCCACGATCATTCCTTTTATTCGTGAGAGGCGCGATTATTCAAAGAGCCTTTTTGATTTGCAGGACAAGAAAAATCATAGGAATAGGAAAAACATAGGCTTGCAATGTCATGCTCACTCTAATTTTACAGTATTTTGCACCAAACTTTGTTCGTTTTCATCGAAGGAATTGTAGAAAAAGGTTGGAGTGAAGGTTAGATTTCCTATGAGAAATATTATAAATGATTTATTTGTAAAAAAATCAATACGATCCAACGCAACAATAAAAAAAATAAGATAGAAAAAATTCTATAGGATCTAAAAGGGTTCCTTTGATTAAAAGAATTATATAGGATATTTGGAGAATTGGATTCTATAGGAAATTTTCCTTATCTCGATTGTTTAATTTGTTGGATTGGATCCTATAATCATAAGAAATCATGTGTACTACTTCCGATAGAAAATTTAGTATTCACTCAAACCTCTTTCTACAATTTTGTTATGGAATTACAAAATCTTATAAAATTAGAGTGTGCATAACATTGCAACCATATAATTTTCCTATTTCAACATTTTCCCTATCTAGGAATTTACTCCTCCGAAATCCTATACAATTATTCTTTCGAATCAAACGAGCCCTCACTTTTACTTGTACGGAGTACTTGACGAGCGGCCGCCTAGAGACGTCTCAGCAAACGGCGCTTCTCATCCGTGCCATCTGGCAACTTCCACAAACAAGCAAACCAAAAGCTTCTCCAGTATGTTCGAGATCACACACCGCTCCAAAAAATCCAACCAAAATTAGCCAAAAATTAAAACGGCATGAACTACCTCAAGAACTCGCGCTCCTCCCTCTCCCGGCTCCTCCGCTACAACCCTGCCTCCCGCCCGCCGCCGCCGCTGCCAGCGGGCGCGACCGCGCGGCACTACCACGCCTCCCGCGTCTCCCGGGTGTCATCCGCTCGTCCATCCGTGGGCTCCTCCGCCACGAGCCTCCCGCCGCCGTATGTCGACCGCCGCCGCCGCCGGCGCAGTCCCCATCTCCCCGGTACTACTTCACCTCCTCGCGCCGCCCGCAGGTAGTCCACTTCGCCCGCCGCCGCAGCGCGGGCCGGTGGTACCAGGACCGGCGGAAGGTCGTCGCGGTGGTCCTCGTCGCCGGCGGCGGCGCCGTCGCCCTCTACTTCGGGAACCTCGAGACGGTGCCCTACACCAACCGCACCCACTTCGTGCTCGTCTCGCCCCAGTTCGAGCGGCAGCTCGGCGAGGCCCAGTTCGCGGAGCTCAAGAAGGAGCTCGCCCCCAAGATCCTGCCGCCGCTCCACCCCGAGAGCGTCCGCGTCCGCCTCATCGCCTCCGAGATCGTCCGCGCCCTCCACCGCGGCCTCGCCGACAGCCGCAGGGATGACTTCGGGGACGCCTCCTACGGCGACATCTCCTCCGACCTCGCCATCAAGAACCGCGACATGGAGGCCGAGGATGTGATGCGCCACGTCGCACCTAACAAGGACGCCAGCACGGCCGCGGCGGCTCAGCGGAACGACGAGCTCCTCGACGACAGGTGGGTTGCAGAGAGCCGGAAACGGGGCAAGGCGCGGGGGGCGCAGCCGCAGACCAAGCATCTCAATGAGCTCAACTGGGAGGTGATTGTTGTCAGGGATAAGATGGTAAATGCAATGTGCTTGCCTGGTGGTAAGATTGTTGTCTTCACTGGATTGCTCGACCATTTCAACACAGATGTTGAGATTGCAACAGTGCTTTCGCATGAGGTAGGTTTGCTGATTGGGTTACAATGGTTTCTCATGTATAATTGTGGTGGTTTTACAATGAATTTGGACTTACGTTGCTACTTCTATGTTTTAGATTGGGCACGCTATCGCAAGGCACTTGCCAGAGATGATCACCAAGGGCTTGTGGTTAAATATCTTGCGGATTATCATCCTACAGTTTATTTACATGCCAGACTTGATTTATACAATGTCAAATTTACTTCTCAGGCTGCCCTTCTCACGAAGGTATTCATTTCTGCATTTTACATTGTTCTTGAAACTACGGTATTTACATTCTACGCATGATAAGTTGCATATATGACTGAAATGAGATGCTCCCAGACCTGGTAAAGGACAATAAATTGTCTCCAATAGGCTTGAATGGTGTAGATATGTCATTTTTCTGTAACGTATATGAGTCTTGCTTCAAGCGCCTCCATGTAGGCCACCCTAAGCTAATGTGAGCATCTCTGTCATTTCAGCTAAATGTACCACAGATCAGTGATAATCTATCTAGGTAAAGTGATCTTTGTACCACATTAACAACTAAAAGGTTTGCTAAATCTGGTCAATTTTCACTGACGTCGAAGTTGTATCGAAAACTAATAAAAGTTGGACTAGCATCAATTTTCATTTGACTTGGCAGATTCTCTGAACGACATGCCTGTAATCCAGGTTTGTAACTTCATGAAGCAAGAGGTGTTCTCAAGATATTAGATCATATCCTTTCATGGAGACATCTTTGAGGAACATAGTACTATTTAATTTGCTAGGGACTAACTACAGTGGTAAAATTTGAAGTAATAAAACCCATGGCGCTTGATAGTCCTACATATGAGATTGTTACTGTTAATTCTTGCCCCTAACAGGACATTGGACATTGGAGAGACATCAAGTTCGCCCTGTTCTCTCACCTTTTTCCAATGGTTGGCAGCATACATTTTGATGGACTTATTAACTATATGCATCGGTTCTTACGAACTAGACTAAATAATAAGCTTTACAATAGCACACATCGTGAAACAAAGCCTGGATACACTTAGAATTGATCGCTAAACACCAAATTTACTAGAATGGTAATATGATATCCTTCCTGTGGATGTATTACAACTCCTACCAAACTTAACAAGGATGATGTCCTTCTCTTACAATATTAGAATAACCCTTTTTTTATGGGAACAGATCATTCCATTAAACTTCAGCCATAGCAATGTCACTGGCTGACAAGCTTACAACACAGCTGGGGGCCTCATCCACACAGACAGAGTCCTGGGACTCACTACTAACACCCATCTTAGCAAGTTCATGGGCAATATATTACACTCACGCCTACTGGAAGAGAACAGAAAGGAAACAAAATGTAAACCGCATAAGCTTCTTGCCTCCCTCGCCAGCACGCCTATCATTGCCTTGTCAAAGCTCCTGGTCTTCAAAGCACTCACCAGATTTGACGAATCAGACTAAGAAACTATGCGATCAGCCCCAATGCTGATTGCCCCATCAATGGCCGCTAGGCAAGCGACCGCCTCTGAATGAAGTGCATCCCTAAGGTGCACCGATTTTCCCGCGCCAGCAGCAACAAACTCGCCCGCCTGGTCACGAATGACATAACCCCAGCCCCCAGTCTTCGTTGACTGATCAAAGGCCCCGTCGAAATTTACTTTGATATAATCATCAGGAGGCCTTGACGAAAAATGCTTATCAGGTTGTTTTGGAGGTTTGTCAGGAGCCCTTTGATAAGAGAAATCTACAGCTAGCTTCTCCACCCGATGGCACACCTGTGGGTTAGAGAACGCCTCCCCTGTGTTTGCCTTATTTCTGACACTCCACCACTCCCACATCAGAATTAAGCTTTTCATTTGCTCCTTGACCTTTCACAGCTCTGCCAACATCTCATGTTCAAATTTGCACACTAGCGGGTTTTCCTTAGTTTCACCCAGCCCCAATCTGCTCCAGCACTCTTTTATCCTTTTGCATTTCAGGAAAGTGTGACCACCATCTTCATTCATTCTGTGACAGTTCGGACAGCATGTATCCAGCTCCACCCCCAACCTTTTAATCTTCATCCTATTTGCCAGGCTGTTGTGACCGAGGTGCCACACAAACGTTCTGAGATTATTTATACCAGATTCACGCATAAGAATCGTTTACGATACATATGTGAAAATCTATCATTCTGAGGATGGGGTAGTGTATATTTGAAATGCACAAGGCTTTTACTATTTAAGGTGGTAATTTGTACTGTTTACTTGCGGTAAAATCAGTCCCCTTGACAAGTGCTTGTTGTTCCAGTATGAGGCAATGGTCACTGGTCAGTTAGGATCTTCAGTGATGAGAAAATTTGAAACTTCCCAGAGCTGACTAAATTGGGGAAATTTTCCAAGTAAAACTTTGTTTGTTCGAAATAATTCAAGGAGGACAGTAGTTCTATCTGTTTATATACATCTATAATATTCATATATCTTGTGTATGTTTGTTCAAAAATAAAATACTCTGTACAACCATTTGTAGAAAAGAAAAGTTATTTGAAATATACACTCAACTATAATGGGATATTGACTGTTGAGCCTTGTTGGTACAAGCTATCCCTGGAGCATTCACTGATCAGCTTGCCGCCTCACTGTTGAACTAATGTACAGCATGGCCATTGCACACTGCTGTTAAGCAAGCAAGTACAGACATTGAGTGCTTCTGCCTAGTGCATCTGAAATGTTGCATCATAGGAGCTAGGATGTTTAGCTATAGGAAGTTAGCAGTTGTCTTGAAACAAGATGGCAAGTAACTGAAGTCATCTCCTGAAAAATGGACTGGCTACTGATCCGTCGGACTTTTGCTACGATTACTTACTCGATTGGTTGATAGCTGACTGTATGCCTATCTGCCTTGTCCAATCTGGATCCACTGATGCTACTTTCTGTGGTATGAAATTTTCTAAAGCTCAGCTGCCACTTCCTGATGTACCCTTCATTGCTTCGAAGATACATCTAGATTTCATATGATTAGTCGAATCTTGCACTACTGTACTCTATCCAGTTGTTTAACCATGGATAGTCCTTTATGTTCATTTTATCAAAAGATTTGCGATTATACTTTCATTTGTTTCCTTTGTTTCGTAAGCTGTTTTAATAGTAGTGAGATTATTTATTTGTAGGGATAGTCCTGTCTTTTGTCCGCCATAAAGAGTAAACTACTGATTTTAGATGGCGCGAGCTCGTTAGCTAAATTCTAGTTGCTGTAATATGCTACTACCTCCGTTCCAAAATTCTTGTCGTGGTTTTAGTTCAGCTAAAACCACGAAAAGAATTATGGAACGGGGGAGTAGTATGTTTCAGTGTATGTCACTAGAGTCGTTGGCGTCTTGTACAGTTGTTGACCTTGTTATTTCATTGTCAAATATATGCAAATACTCTTGTTAGAAGCTCTTCTGACGGTGTTACCTGTGTAGGATGGAGATAGAGGCAGATCACATTGGACTCATGCTACAAGCTTCTGCTGGTTTCGACCCACGAGTTGCTCCTAAAGTCTATGAGAAGCTAGGAAAGATCGCAGGAAATCAATCAGCACTGACAAACTACCTCTCCACTCATCCTTCCAGTCAGAAACGAGCCGAGCTTTTATCACGAGCCCAGGTAATGGAGGAGGCGATGCAACTATACAAAGAAGCTCGCGCTGGCCATGGCACCGAAGGTTTCCTCTTGGTTCTAGTACCTGCCGCAGACAGTTATAGTCTGTAAGAAGAGCGTTCTCTGTGCCTGAAGATGTACGTTATGTGGCGTGATATTGTCTGTTTCTTCTTAGGCATGAATCGGCTACATTTCTTTAGCAGACTGTAGCTGGTTCATCTGTGATTAGGAAAAAAAGAGATTAGATGATGCTGTTAATAATTGGTGCCCGCAGAAGCTTCCTTCCGTTTATGGATGTTCCTGATGATGTTGATCACTTTTTTGTCATCTACTTGGTCAGCTAGTCATGGAATATTCAGATTTCAACCACAAGAATATTCAGATTTCAACCACAATTTTATCTTCATTTCAATAAGTAGCCAGTCACACAAGCTACCTTACTGAATAATTTTCAGTCCTTAATTATCCTAGTTTTTTCTTGCAGTCTTGGCGTGCTCGTGTACTTCGTACTCCCTCCGTCCAATAATATCCGTCTCAAGTTTGATAAAAAGTGGATGTATCCATACATGTTTCATGTATAGATACATCCACTTTTTGATAAATTTGAGACAATTATTATTGGACGGAGGGAGTATTTACTAGTCAATAGATACACCCACACCATGTCTACTTGTTCAAGATTCCAAATTGCCCGAGCCATCACCCAACAACCCTCTCGCCGATGTCATACACGTTCGGTGTTGGCATGGCATCAGCGTCCAGCAGAATGTAGCGTGGGGTTGTGGTCCCTTTTTGTTACAAGAAAGATCTGTCTATCTGGGCAATTATCTCAATCTTCAAGATCTCCCCATCGACGTTCGTCTCTTCCGGTGGCTGTCTCTCCTATCAGATCTCTGCAAATTGCTGCCATATACAATGCTCTCTCCTCCTCAGAAACGCCATAGTTTATCAGACTACAACAGTATACAACTATACTATGATCTGGGAGCACACTACAAGAGTGATTAAGGTGGTTTTGTTAGCTTTTCGGTGCACGAAGTGTCGCTCGCTGATTTGTTGCTTCCGTTCATGGAGATCATACCTAATGCTGCAGTGTTGGACCTGGACTAACTGCGGGACCTTTCCGGCAGCTAAAGGATGGCGGCCTTCGGTTCGCCGCTTGGGTCACAATTTCGCAGTGCATTTTGACCAGGTGATCGTGTTCCGAGAGACGTGCAAGCCGGAGCTTGAACACCGGGAACTTTTGCTGTGCCGTGATAGACCGAGAATATCAAAGCGGCAACAGGTTAACCGGCCAGGCAGAGAGAAGGGCAATTTCAAGACGATGAAAAGCGATACGAGTGCAGAGTAGAGAGTTGAGAGGAGCTGGTGAGGACGCCGTGCGTCAACGGAAGGAGTGCAGAATAATGGTGTCGATGGTCCGAGAGTGGTTGGACGAAGAAGATGGGGGTGGCCAGGAAGGGGGCACGTAGCCAAGATTCGACTAGACTCTAGTTGGGACATCGCTTTTGGGAGCGGAAAGCTTATCGCGTGCAAACTTATCACCGATGCCCAAAAGAAGACAGGGGTTCTGTATTGCATTTGAGGAAAAAGGAGCAGTGGGTAGTAGATTATACAGTTTGTATTTCCAGTTTGTAGCCATTCTTTTTCGTCCACGAAAGCGGTCACTCATTACGATGTTGCTTCCCACTTGTTGAGCACTAATAATTTAGCGTGAGCTAAGTTTCATCCACGACCAGTGGAAGTGCAACAAGTGCTTCACAAAGTTGCAATAAAGCACGCACCTAAAGATAATCATCTATGCCACCACCATCCATCCATCCGTAACATGACACAGCTAGTTTGGTACCACGGCTGCGGTACGGAACATGTTTATTATCATCAATTGATTACACACGACCAGACGGCAAGGGGAAATGTTCAGACACGCCTCTTTGCGACCCACCACCAAGAGACAGAGAAGAGACCGGCTGATGATACCTAACTAAATGGATTGGTATGCAACCAAACTGGAAACGAAATGTCGGAAGAATCTTGTCCACACCACAATGCCACCACCAAACCCACTGATCACACGGCGAGCGGAAGAGCAGAGCTTCAGGGCTTCCACAGGAGGGTGGTGTCGGCGATCATGGCCGTCACGACGTAGGGGTCCATGTTGGACGCCGGCCGGCGGTCCTCGAAGTAGCCCTTACCGTTCTGCTCCGTCTCGCGGCCCACGCGGATGGACGCGCCACGGTTGGCGACACCCTGCAGAGCAATACAGTGTTTTCAGTAACGCGGCATGGATTCAGGTGATGCGGAACAGAGAATGCAAAGGCGCGTGTGCGTACCCAGCTGAAGGTGTGGATGTCCGCGGTCTCATGCTTGCCAGTGAGACGGCGCTCGTTGCCCTCGCCGTAAGCGGCGATGTGCTCCTTGTGCCTCAACTTGAGCTTCTCGACGGCAGCCACAATGACTTCGAACCCACCGTCCTTCCTCATCGACTCGGTGCTGAATTCAACACAGCAGCGATGATCAGCAAAGTACCACAGTAAGGTAACAAAGCTTTTGCCCCCTTCGGAAAAAAAAATGTTTGAAGCATCTTCATCTTACCTGTAGTTTGTGTGAGCACCAGCACCGTTCCAGTCTCCTGGGATGGGCTTCGGGTCGAATGTGACCACGACTCCGGCAATCTCGGTGATCCTCTGAAGAAAGGGAGAGTGCCATTTAATAATCACAATAATTTTAACTGACAACTACTGTTTGAGATGACATTCAATATCAAGTATGTGATCAGAATAAGATCATATTCATATGACTATTTCAGATCACCTTCCTGATAGAATATTATACCTCAAGAATGTAGCGAGCGACCCACACTTGGTCACCAGCAGAAATGCCAACACTTGGGCCAACTTGGAACTCCCACTGAAAACCAATCATAATTTACCATGGTCAGAAAGACAGTATTTTTTTTAAAGGACACAGAAGATGATAATATATAGTAGTAGTGTTACCTGCCCGGGCATGACCTCGCCGTTGATGCCACTGATGTTGATTCCGGCAAAGAGGCAAGCCTTGTAGTGCGAGTCAACTATGTCACGCCCAAAAGACTTTTCAGCACCAATACTGCAGTAGTAAGGACCCTACGCATTCATAAAGTTAAGATTAGTAAGGTCACATTTCAACATCCTTCGTGCCAAATTCAACAATCAATCCTCAAGTAAGCAGGCAAGGAAATGTACCTGAGGACCGGGGAACCCACCAACGGGCCAGCCAAGAGGCCAGTTGATATCCTTCTGCAAGAGGGTGTACTCCTGCTCAATGCCGTACCTATCACCAACAAGGCCAGTCAATCAATTATATCATCACAAAAAAAGTTACATGACTAATGTTGCGATAAATATATACCATGGCTCCTCGGCAGATACAGCAGGGTCGCTAAAGATCTTAGCAGCGGCATGTCTCTTGTTGGTGGGAATTGGCTCGCCAGCTGGAGTGTAGCAATCGCACATGACCTGCAAGTTGTTGGAATCTAGTAAGGGGATCTTGATTATTAAGAATTAGTAAAGGGGTCTGGATTATTAAGGATGTTGAAAAAACGTCCATCGGATTCCTTCATCAGTGTAATTAGGTAGACCAGAGCAGACAAGCACGCCTACTAAACCAAAGATACTCCATCTAATTTCCCTGGGTGGTCCTAGACTTATTTGCCACAGTAATAGGTGATAGCTAAAGATAGTGGACCAAAAGAATTCAACTTGTACATCAAAAAGCTTAAAGGTGATTCCCCTCCTAATGACATGAATAGTTGACCTGAAGATTCAGGTCAGTCAACTGCAGTGACAAATACAGGTACAGTACAGATCACTTGCGCTAGAGGTGGAGTGGTCACTTACAAGGATGTTGTTTCCCCTCCTGAATGGGTCCTTGAAGATAGCCTGAGGGCTGCAAGATGGCCAATGGAAAACAATTACTCCTCGGATCCAGGTAAGCAAGCATGAAAAACAGAGTTAAGCTTAAGTTAGTGGCATGTCATGGCACTTACTAGAGGATGACCTCGCTATCCTCGCCGGGGGCCTGGCCGGTGCTGGAGCCGTCGTAGTTCCACTTGGGCAGCTTGCTGGGATCGGTGACCGGACCGGGGAGAGTCTGAACAAACCAACCAGAACAGTATATTCACGGTTAGCTAAAAAGAACCTCATATATAAGCAGAGGAGCAGCTCAGTGGATAACTAGCGAAAAAAAGGTGATAAGACACGGCAAGGAACATCCTCATGGGATCCTTGCTGTGCTGGGAAAATCTTTATCTTACCCTGGCCTTGCTCCTGAGATCCATGCCAGATCCGCCGATCCTGCATTAAAAAGACAGAATATGCCAGATTAATATACCAGCGCAAATTTATGACTTTCTATTTACCACTATTCACCATGGTTTTAGTTTTTAATGACGACAGTACTGTGATCAAACATCAACTGTTTGCATCTCAGCAGGTGCTAGGAGAAAGTAACGGACGGATCACCCGATCGGGAGATGGGAACAAAGCATCTGACCGTGGCCATGTTGGAGGACCAGGCGGTGGCAGACAGCAGAGCCTGCCACTTGAGAGATCCTCTCCCCTCCCCAACAGGACAAACCCCCCGAGGAGACGTACTGGTACTGCTAGTACCACTCTCGTACGATCCTTCCGCATATCCAAAACGGGGAGCAAATCGACACCGAAAACCGCTTCTCACACGGTTCTTTTTTTTGTTCTCGCCATGAACAGGGCGGAAGAGGAGATGGAAAAAAAAGGTGGCCGCCACACGAGCACGTCACACGGATCGTAAAAGCGAAAAGAAAAATAACAATATTTCTCCACTAGACGAATCTGCGCAACGACGCAAGCTACGACGACGACCTCTCCTCCGACGATCCCCCAAATCTAGCATCAACGCAACCAACGCGCTACCGGCCGGCGGCCAATACCCACCAAGAACAACAGAACATCCCGAAGAAGAAGCGGTAGTAAGAGCGGGTAGATGCCGTACCATATGTACTCGGCGATGATCTTCTCGGTGGTGTCGGAGAGGTCGAGGTTGAGGAGATCGGTGAGGAGTGCCATGGCGTGGGTGGGGAGGCGGATGACTGAGGGCGAGTTCCGCGAGCAGGGGGTGGAAGGCAAGGGGAAGGAGGTTGTGCTGGTTGCGATGGCAAGGGGAGATCGGGAGGGCGACTATATAACCGCGTAGGAGGTGGCAAGTTGTTGGCCTCGTGTTAGCCGTACGTATCCGTGTACAAAACTGTTTAGAAAATAACGTATCCGTGTACATCACCGACGCTATACGTCCGAATCTTTTCGATTTACCCAACAACGATGTACCGTATATGCATATCCTTCTTCGTTTTTATTAATAAAATTATTATTGTTATTGGATTCTCTTTGGGTATCAGTTCCGGGGATAAAATATTTGGGGTTTTTTTTTAACATTTATTTGGGGTTGTTTGATGAGATCAATGCATCGGGGGTAGGTGCGCGCTGACGCTGCGGCTAGTCTCAGTTCCCACCCGTCCATGCCACCGTTGACGATGACATGCGGGACCGGAGGAGGACGGGACCCACGGTCGGTGAGACGCGACTAGCTTGGAGCGGTTTGTTTCAGGGAAACAATATGTAAGTATATGGCGGCCGGCCAATTTTATTATGAGTTCCGAGCATAGGGGTAAATCCGATGCCTAGCTTTTCAGGACTCCAAAGCGGAATGAAAATTGATTGATTGGAAAATTAGCTGGATTTATTTATTAATCGTGATCGATCAATAATGGTAGCCACTCCCCATACTGCCTGCTTTTTCATGCGCCAGCATGCATGGAGTGCAGATTCCAGGAATCTTCACGGTGCCAGGGATCTCCTGTTGCCTGATTAAGAGTTTCACCATAAATTGTTGCCTTGTGATTACAAGCAAGATTCCAACTCACCGTCACCGAGCAAGACCAGTAAAGATTTGTATACAACCGGAGAGTGACGAGGAGAAAAACTACGAGGAGCGCACGTACGTACGTTGAGGTACGGAAGAGGAGCGAAAAGGTGTGGAGATTTTGCCGGTTCAGGGAGAAAAGCTGAGGCGTGATTCCGTGGAACGCCAGCGCAGCGCACACGTGAACCAAATGAGCTGCGGTACAATGTGCGTGCATTCGATTCGGTGCACGCATGCGGTTGGTCTTATCTTTCCACGTTTGATCTGGGTTGGCCTGCTGGTGGTTGGATACCGCGTGCGTGTTGGCCTACTGCTTCCTCCGTTTTTTTAATACTCTATCCGTCCAAAAATAACTGTTTTAGATTTGTCAAAAGTAGATATATCTAGACATGAAACATGTATATGTACATTCACTTTTGTATAAATTTAAGACACTTATTTTGGGACGGAGGGAGTATAAGATGTTTTAGCTTTTGTCTATATGCACATGCACATAAATGTATGTAGACACATTTTTGTGTACATGTTCAATCATTTTATTGTGTATATAGACAACATGTGTACCACCTAAAACATCTTATATTAAAAAACGGAGTGAGTAGGTTTTAGTTAACTCCTCGTATAGCTTATCCAAGAGATAAAAAGAAATTGCAAGACCTATCAGATTGTATTTTGTCTTTACATGTTAAATGTTGGCTGCTACTCCCTCCGTTCCATAATACAGTAAGTGACACTGATATATTGTTGGCATTTGCATGTATAAGTAAGTGACATGATCCGACAGTCCGAGAGTGAAGCAGATTTGGAGTTACTTAGAACTGTTGGACTTGATTGAGCGTGCTTCTGTGGAGGAAAATGATGTGGTTCCGGCTCTTGTTTCTTTGCTCCTTGACCCATCTGAAGCGCCCGTGCATTCTGAACTTCGGCGTTGTGATCTGATTGATGTTGGTACGTGGTATGTGTGGTGGGAGAGGAGGAAAGCTACACATGGTGAAACTATTCAAGAACCGATCAGATCAGCCCAAGCAATTGTTGCTTTAGCTTTGAATTTCAAAAGAGCGAGGAAGAATAGGCCTGACACTACCGTTCGCCATGGCTGGACTAAACTGCCTGAGGATTACACCAAACTAAATGTTGATGCTTCTTTTGATTCCGAAACAGGTTCAGGTGGTACCGGAGCAATCGTGCGAGACCATCTTGGCATGTTCGTCTCAGGCGGTAGATAGACACACTTTCATGTTGAGGATGCGGCGACGGCAGAATCTCAAGCTCTCCGGAATGGGCTTCTCCTGGCTGGGAATATTGGGTGCAACAAGATCATGGTAGGATCTGATTGCATGGAGGTTATCGAAGTCATGCAAGATGGCGGGAACTCCCTTGGTGCTGCAGCTGCAATCTACGAAGAATGTAATTTTATTTGTCGTAATTTTGCACGGGTTATTTTTAATCATTGTCCTAGAGAGGCTAATAAAGATGCTGATACTTTAGCTAAGTGTTTTGAGGTCGTGATGAGATGTGGCATGGCGATCCTCCGATTTGTGTGCGTGATGTAATAGCAGACGATGTATCTATTTTGCCTAAATTAATATAATTCGCCATGGTGGCTTTCCCTAAAAAAAGACATGATCCCATTCATGCAGAATTGCACAAGTGCACAATGGGCAGACGTAGTATTGATGAATTGATCGATCTGTGCTCCACAATCTTGGTTGCGCCTCTCCACATATCTCTTGAGACTCAATCGCTCATGTCTGTGTAAATCCATAGCAAGCGCGAGGTATGGTTAGTGAAGTTTCTCTCTGTTAATTTTCTACTGAAAGATCCTTTCAAGATTGCGGGTTTCTGACGGGAGAGAAGCTTAGGATGGTACTCGGGCTATATCACTTAGGCTAGCTATGTATTGAGTGAAATGGGAGAGCTCTAAGGCCAGAATTTCTCAAATTTCTCTAAAACAGAGAGCTTGGCGGTCACTAATTTATAGAAAGAGAGAGTGAGGAGAACATCCTTCGTGCTAGAAGTTTTACAACTTCTCATAGGTTATTTCTATCTTGTGCTATAGTGTGTGCTCACCCTGTTAAGTTTAATTTTTTGTTGGTGCACTTAGTTAAGCCTACCATATTTAGTTTTGGTGTCTGAAATCTAATCAATTAGGTATTTTTTACATCTATTCAAGCCAAATTTGTAAATATTTTAACACAACTCCTATTCACCTCTCTCTCTCTCTCTCTCTCTAGGCGACATCTTGATCTTTCAAGATTCACCTCGATCAGCTATGCCTTCAAAGAGGAGAAGACGTCCAAGATGTGCCGCCATCGCCGGCTTCGTCTACAAGCCGAAGTCAAGGTTTTCACTTGAATCAGCCACCATGAGACACCACCTTTGAAGCCCTCGACGCTAGACAAATCCGACCTAGGCCCACTGGCTAGACAATGCTCACACATAACCAAATCGAACGCGAACCTCCTAGATCCAATAGCACTAAATCTTTCTACTCTATTGCATCAGTGCCCCATGGCCGGCCGAACCCACGCCAGCAGGAGGCAGCCAACCCGACGAAAAGGAGCGTTGTTTCTCAGCTCGCCACCCTAGCCCCTCAGCAAGACGAGCATGCACCACGGGGGCTCCGGCACCGCAATTCGCCGCATAGTTGCTAAAAACTGAATGTAGAGCTGCCTGAGAACTGCGCTGCCGAGATATGCACCATTCGTCAGCCAAGCATGTTCATGCACAAACGCTGAAAGGGCATGGCGCCCCCATGTGTGGTTTTGGTAATTAATGACAATTCCTATGGACTAATGGTTGCATTGAGTTGTACTTGTAAGGTTTGTCCATAGACCATGCTTGAACTCCATATGTTGGATTCAAGGTTGATGCTATGAATATATTGATATAATGAAGTATTTGGCATCAAGATCATCGAGTTGAGCATATTACAAGTATGTCTTGAAGAAAAGGATTAGTGATCATTCATGGTTATCCTCAAGACATAATCTATTGAAAAGAGAAGAAAAGATACAAGGTTGATCAAGATATTGTTCAACACACAAAGCTACAGGATGTACCAAGTGGGATCATGTATCTCATGGTATGGTAAGTAATTGTCCATATAGCTTTGTGAACTAACCCATGATATGTGTTGGCATTTCTATGTGTGGTTAGGTATCTTTCTATGTGCTTGCATCAAATAAAGATTTCATATAGCCCATGAAGGATGACGTCAAGTGGTGATCGTCATCAAGGTTGAGATGTGCAAGTTCAAAATGGGCATCTAGAAGATATTATATGCTTGAAGCTTGCAACCTTTTGAGGTATCAGATTATCCAGTCCCAGCTGACTCAGATTATCCGATAATGGTCAAGTAAAGATGTGCCAATAAGGGTCTCCCCCATAGTGGATTATGGGAGAGAAATATGTGGACCTTCACCAAGCGAAGCGCAATCAGGAAAGGTGATCCACTTGAGAAGATCAAGATCGCATCATCTAGTCAAGTGGAATGCGCAAGGCAAATGTATGATCTTGTTAGGGTTTCTATTTTACCGGTCTCATGTTAGTCGGGAGACCGGGTTATTGGATAGACACCGTACTATCAAGAGGGGCTCTCGATTGAGCTTTAGCGTATCAGTTGGAGAGAGCTCAAACCTTTGCATAATTGTCTTCATCATCTTTCTTAGTTCTTATTTGGCTTTTATCTATGTGAGAACTTAAAACTTGTGTTCATCCCTATACCAAGCTCTAGTTCATCAAAAACGGATTTCATATGAATATTTTGTTGTGTTTTTGATGTTGGAGGTTTTACCGGTTCGTCTTTTATAAGAGAGGTCAAACTCTCTTCTTGTGGTTTCCTCCTCACATGATGGACTATGATGTTTCTCTGCATAATCTTGGAGAGCTCTTCGTTGCGATTCCAACGAGCCCAAGATCATCGAAATCGGAGTCCGGATGAAAAAGATATTGCAGTTTTCGTTTTGCTGTTTCTCTCAGTTTTCAGTCAATCGGATATTCCGACCCAAACTTGGATCGGAATATCCGACCCGGATATTTGCTGGACGCGAAAACGGCTAAGGACTTGTTTGGTTGCTCTCTGGAGTTTATCGGATTTTCCGACCCAAACTGGATCGGAATATCCGACCCGGATATTTGCTGGACGCGAAAACGGCTAAGGACTTGTTTGGTTGCGCACTGGAGTTTATCGGATTATCCTATCTAACTGGAATCGGATAATCCTATACAGTCGGATTATCTTGTCTAACTTGGATCGGATAATCCTATACAGTCGGATT
Organism: Poa pratensis; assembly: GCA_947311845.1. NCBI lineage: Eukaryota > Viridiplantae > Streptophyta > Magnoliopsida > Poales > Poaceae > Poa > Poa pratensis. The sequence goes on along the minus strand of CAMZMU010000119.1, from coordinate 19,142,218 downwards.
ATCCTGTCTAACTTGAATCGGATAATCCTATACAATCGGATTATCCTGTTAAACTTGAATCGGATAATCCTATGTTTTCTGAACTGCAACGACTCTTTTTCGTGGGGACCTATAAAAGGCCCCCCTTCTTCCCCAAAGGCACTAACTCTTGCAGCTCGTGTTCTTCCCCATTGTTGACCTTCTTGAGCTTTGCTAACTCTCTATCCCTCCATGATTCTTACCTCCATTTTGTAGGAAAAGAGAGAGGAGATCTAGATCTATCATTCCACCAATCAATCTCTCCTCTAAGTGAGGGGAAGCTTTTGGATCTAGATCTTGGAGGAATTTGGTGTTCTTCTTGGTTCTTCCTCTCTTCTCCCCCCAATAGCATTAGTTGTTTTGGTGGGATTTGAGAGTGAAGGATTTTTAGCACTTCTTGTGTTCTTGCCCATTGCATCGGTTGCATTGGTTTGAGTTCTCCACGGTGATACGTGGAAATCGAAGTTGAGAAGTTTGTTACTCTTGGGTACTTGGGGTGCCCTAGAGCTTGTCCTCTTGGGTACTTGGTGTGCCCTAGACGGTCCTTGTTGATCTCGGAGTTTTGGTGGCTCGCAGGATAGTTGGGAGCCTCCAATTAAGTTGTGGAGTCGCGCCCCAACCTTGTGATTCTTGTGGCTTTGGGAGCCGCGGGAATTCGGTGAGAGACTCCAATTAAGTTGTGGAGTGTGCCTCATCCTTGTACGGGTTCGGTGACCACCCTCAAGTTTCCCATAGTGGATCGTGGCACTCCGCATTGGTGGAGGCACAAGGAGATTACGGTGTGCCATTTGACGGCTATTCGGGGATCACTTTGTGACTCCGCACCGCTCCAACGGAGACTAGCTTCTATTGGGAAGTGAACTTCGGGATAAATCATCGTCTCCAAGTGTCTCGGTGTTTCTATACCCGAGTTTCTTACTTATGCAATTTACCTTGTGATAGCCATCGAGATTGAAGTAATATATCTTGTTATCACATAGTTGTATATCTTGTTTAGCATAAGTTCTTGGTGCACATAGGTAAATCTAGTTTGTTTAGGTTTTGTGTGCTTGATAAATTAAACGCTAGTTTTATTCCGCATTTATTCAAGCATAAACTGTAAAGAATTTTAAATCGCCTATTCACCCCCTCTAGACGACATCCGTGTCCTTTCAAACGCAAAGAACGAGCCACATGGGGTTTGCCCGCCAACACCTACCAGTGGCGACGATGGATTGATCCTGGACTTCAGCTCGCCCAATTGGATAGGTGTCGATGGATGAAGCCTGCTCTCTAGCACCATCTTGACTGGCTCTCGGAAAACCCCCAAACCCTGGTGTGGTCTCACATCTGCGAGCGGTGTTTGTGCTTCTACCTTGTCTGTAGTCCAACCGGGATAAAGTTGACATCAATTGAGTTATCAGAGGAAAAACGTGCCATGTAGGGGTGGACAAATACGGTTTGACGGTTTACCTGGTTTCAGCTTAGTTCATTTTTTTTGGGTACTAAACTGGTGGCGGGGATTAGCTTTGTGAAAGAAAATGAACTACATCCACCTACCGGTTTGTCACGGATTTCACAGGTGTGAGATTTGCACACCCGTGGTGCCATGTGATATATGAATAGCAAATGTGAATTTTTTTCTCTTTTTTCACCTTGTACATTGCCAATAGATTATTAATTTTTCCTCAAGAAATAGATTATTAATTTAAATTGCTTTTCCAACATAGACGTGTAAAATCGTGCTTTTGTGGTCCTCTGATGGCCACGCTCACGGAATCAACTCATGACGTTGGCGCCCCCAACAATTCGCATGCGCGCTGCCCGTCGTTGAAATGATCGCTCCCTGTCTCCGTACATTATATAATCCGACTTGGCGACTTTGTCTCTTGATTTCGCGCCATTGACACGCCATTTTTCCGCAAATGAAAAAACAATAGGAGTACCTGTCAAGATATCTATTATATAATTAAAACACAGGATAATAAACGGCTCAGATTTATCAAGCGGTTAGCGACAGAAACTAACGGCTCCGATTCAGACAAAACGATTCAGATTTTTTTTTAGTAGAGCGAACGAACCGCGGCCGATGACCGAACGCTATAAAAAAATGTCCGTGATTGGTACGAGCCATAATCGATCACGTCTTCTAGGCGGGAGTATGCAACGCAAAGTACTAGCCTCCTTCGAGGACACGTAACACAGATATGCATCTTCTGGATTAAGATTAGGAACCCCATGGCAGATACCGTACATATCACGAATCTTTATTCTTTTGACATTGACTGGTGCTTCAGGTTCTGCGCGATGGAGTAGTATACACGTAGATGTCGGCGGTTGATTGCTCTGGCTTCACGACGGTCGTCCGGCGGATCTCGAGATGGCAGTGTTCTTGGCCCAGCATAAAGCCATCCATACATGAGCTCGACGAGGCAATGACAATATCACGCCGACGAAGCTACCTCGATGCAACGACATCGATCTCACGCCAATGAAGCTGACAAACTCCAAAGATGACCCGAGCCTACCTCAAAGTCTTTGAGGAGTCTGTATGGCGATATCGACCTGGCAAGAAGCCACGGCGTACGTCCCCACACAGCGGTTTGAATCGATGGTGACAGGCGGACCCCCAAGGACCAGAGGCTGGTGCGGCGCCCGATGGCTGTAGAGGATTTGGTAAACTGGCATGCAGTTTGCATCACCTGGGCTTGATTATTTGCATCTAGACGATTCGATCAAGACTGAAGGCATACATACGCAACAGCTTGGAGATGCATGCCGTACTGATCCCTGTAAATACCAAAGCATAGATAAGCATGAGGTAAATCTGCTGATTATACATGATCAGAAGATAGCACGTTATGTTATTATGTTTACTTAAGAGATGCGTTTGTGTATTGCCAAAAAAAAGGTTGATCGCTTGACATCGGCGGCGATATGACAACCTAAGCAACAGCGAGTATATGTGCAGAACTACAGATTCACAGAGGGCAATGATCGAGCTTGCTGTGGACGATGAGCTCGAAGCGACAACGTCGACCCCTCTCATGAAGCTAGCTCGAGGAAGGATGACACCATATCGCGCTAAGGATGCTAACAAACACACAAGGTACCCTGAATCTAGCACAAGCTCTTCGACGAGTTCATCTGGCGAATTGACGATATCAATCTGGTGTAAAGCCACGAATGATGAAGGCCACAGGACACGTGGATGATGGCGATACAATGAGGCAAACACAAGTGGGACGCCCTCAGCAGTAGAGGATTTGGTGATCGACCATGCTGTCCGCAGTTTGCATCAGCTGGGCAACACAGGATAATAAACGGCTCAGATTTATCAAGCGGTTAGCGACAGAAACTAACGGCTCCGATTCAGACAAAACGATTCAGATTTTTTTTTAGTAGAGCGAACGAACCGCGGCCGATGACCGAACGCTATAAAAAAATGTCCGTGATTGGTACGAGCCATAATCGATCACGTCTTCTAGGCGGGAGTATGCAACGCAAAGTACTAGCCTCCTTCGAGGACACGTAACACAGATATGCATCTTCTGGATTAAGATTAGGAACCCCATGGCAGATACCGTACATATCACGAATCTTTATTCTTTTGACATTGACTGGTGCTTCAGGTTCTGCGCGATGGAGTAGTATACACGTAGATGTCGGCGGTTGATTGCTCTGGCTTCACGACGGTCGTCCGGCGGATCTCGAGATGGCAGTGTTCTTGGCCCAGCATAAAGCCATCCATACATGAGCTCGACGAGGCAATGACAATATCACGCCGACGAAGCTACCTCGATGCAACGACATCGATCTCACGCCAATGAAGCTGACAAACTCCAAAGATGACCCGAGCCTACCTCAAAGTCTTTGAGGAGTCTGTATGGCGATATCGACCTGGCAAGAAGCCACGGCGTACGTCCCCACACAGCGGTTTGAATCGATGGTGACAGGCGGACCCCCAAGGACCAGAGGCTGGTGCGGCGCCCGATGGCTGTAGAGGATTTGGTAAACTGGCATGCAGTTTGCATCACCTGGGCTTGATTATTTGCATCTAGACGATTCGATCAAGACTGAAGGCATACATACGCAACAGCTTGGAGATGCATGCCGTACTGATCCCTGTAAATACCAAAGCATAGATAAGCATGAGGTAAATCTGCTGATTATACATGATCAGAAGATAGCACGTTATGTTATTATGTTTACTTAAGAGATGCGTTTGTGTATTGCCAAAAAAAAGGTTGATCGCTTGACATCGGCGGCGATATGACAACCTAAGCAACAGCGAGTATATGTGCAGAACTACAGATTCACAGAGGGCAATGATCGAGCTTGCTGTGGACGATGAGCTCGAAGCGACAACGTCGACCCCCTCTCATGAAGCTAGCTCGAGGAAGGATGACACCATATCGCGCTAAGGATGCTAACAAACACACAAGGTACCCTGAATCTAGCACAAGCTCTTCGACGAGTTCATCTGGCGAATTGACGATATCAATCTGGTGTAAAGCCACGAATGATGAAGGCCACAGGACACGTGGATGATGGCGATACAATGAGGCAAACACAAGTGGGACGCCCTCAGCAGTAGAGGATTTGGTGATCGACCATGCTGTCCGCAGTTTGCATCAGCTGGGCTAGATTTTTTTTCAGACCACGGACGTAGACTCGAGCTAGCGGTGCTGGACTCAAGTTTATTGTTGAGTTTTTTTAATAAGAAATTTGTTTGGAGTCGATTACAATTCAATTATTTGGTGCAGGATTCCGGTTAAATTGACTGCGTGCATGAAAGCTCAGTCGCCATGGTCACCTATGCGTGCAGTTTAGACCACCCACACTATCGCACCGATTTCTGGGCAAGCTGCCATCTTTGGTAGTCATTGCTTGATCTGAACAGGGATGAATTTGAGTGCCCCATACAAGTTGTGGATTCCAAGTTGAGTCATCCGCTGGATGGTGTGCCGGCCATGCTGACGGTCAGATCGATCGATCTAATGTTACTGGGAGTCATGACCTGTGCCGGATAGAAATGCGTTCGTGTATCGCTTGATGTCGGCGGCAATATGACAAGCTAAGGCAAGGAGCAGCGACTATATATTATGCACATATGCAGAACTGGAGATGCACCGAGGGCAATGATCGAGCATGCTGGAAGAAGCTGCAGGACAACCCAGCGTCCCTGCCACGATCTTGCCGACAAGGTGCAAAGAGTTTTCCAGGAGATGCACAAAAAATATATCTCATTAGGATACAACGTCGACCACGTACAGCTCCACGAGGGGTCACGCACGGTGCAGTCAGCACTGAACTTGACAGACGAGATGGGGAGATGCAGCCTCGCCGGCATCTTCAACAAGTATCACCTCCAAGAGAATGGCATAGCATAAATCGGATAAATGGGAATTTTACTGAGTACAGTCAATGAATTGGATACAGACGTCAAAGACAAGAAAACGGGTATTTTACTTTCTCAAATACAGATTGTGGACCCTGATACCCTAACCGTGATTTATCCTCAAATATGTAGTGAGAAGATCAATGGTTTGATAAAAAACAAATAACTGTATGGCAAAACGAATTCGGAATTGTCAATTGTAAAAATGAGGAAATTGAAGCAAGGAAGAGGAAGAATGACAAAACATGGATGGTTTCCTGATGCCATTGAGCAAAATATCACTAAGCAGGGAAGAGATAGGTAAAGAATCAATTGGATTGGTTAGTACTTTTGTAATCACCATGCATATTTGCTATAGATAAATGAGCACATAATGGGTTAGATACAAGGTGAAGAGGTGACATACCGAATCATGGATACCATGTGCAAGACAGCAACGCACAGCAGCAGATTAGAAAACATGTGTCCTACTGAGTTCCTTAACACATTGAAGTTCCTAGGAATCCCAGATCATCAGCTAAAACTGAAGGTAGGTTTGCCGGTGATGGTCCTACGCAACTTCAACCTAGCTGCAGTTTTATGCACCGGCACGAGAATGATCATAACACAGCTTGGAAACAAATACATTGAGGCACAAATGATTACATGAACGCACGTTAGCGAAAAGGTATGCATACCTCAGATTATCATGTCACCCTGCGACTCAAAATATCCATTCATGGTGAAACGGAGACAATATCCATTATCAGCCTGCTTCGCAATGACCATAAATAGGATCCAAGGTGAGTCCTTGAATAAGGTAGGAATATATCTTAAATAAGCAAGCATTCTTTCATGGGCAACTATATGTGGCATTGTCAAGAGTCACAAACAAAGAAGGACGAAGCTGCTAATCGATGACACTGAGTGTTCGAGTGAAGATAGCGCAAAGGATATTGTTTATAAGGAGATCTTATAAATTGCAAAGGAGTAGAAGACATTTAAAGTAATTATTGATGGAGTGGAGAGAACCGACTAACACTAAAGAGAAATATAACGTTTGAGATCAGCACAGCATATTCCAGATTGCTTAACAAACATCACAGGTACTTCATGACATTATTTTTCCATAGCCAAATACATGTGTCGAGACAAAGTTCATATTTCCATTAAAAAATGCATAATGTGTTTTTATATATTTTCTCAAATCTACAATCAAAGGGATTTCCTGGAGACTGAACCACATATTTTTTATCATTGGGATGGATTTTTTTTCGATAAAGGGATCTTTATATTCGGATGGATATAGAATGATGGATATTCAAGTGCCTGCTTTTACAATCTAAAGGACACAAATACAATCATATATTTGGCTATATTGCTACTCTCTGTCACCAATGAAAATGCCATTGCAGCTGGAAGTATATCAAAACTAAAACAATTTACTAAATTATGGATCATCCTGTAATCCAAAATTGGGGAAAAAATTAAATGGGGAAGCAGCCGTGCATGGGGGACTGAAGCACCAAGGCATGCACCTTGCCTCTTGAATACGGGCCGCGGCTGCGACTTTTAATGAATACGGTCAATGGATTGCATAAGGACGTATAGATTGAGGACCTTGATTTAACCTCAAATGTGTAGTCAGAAGAACAATGGTTGGATAAGATACAACTAATTGTATGCCAGAAAAAATACAGAATTGTCAATCGTGAAAATGAGGAAATTGAAGCAAAGAGGAGGAAGAATGACGCTACCATTCCTGCTGAAATTAGATCCACCGAGCTCGGATTGAAATAGCTGCGCGATCTACAGATCGGCCGGCCGGCTGCGCGTACGCTACAGGCGCCCCTGCCGAACTGCTGCCCGCCGTGCCCTACATAGTGGCGACCAGAACTAAGAGGGTCTTTCCTACATACCCAAATCGTCTATGACGAGATGCAGCATGACCTGGAAGATAATGGAATGGCAAGCTTTGAAGACTGAAGAGAAATGCAATGGAATGGGACTTTGGAGAGAGTCACACTCAGTTGTACATAATAGAAAGGTGAACCAAGAATATGTATACTGAATAAAGAAGTGAGAGAAAAATGGTTCAATAAAATATATCTATAAAAGTTTCCGTGCAAAAATTAACCGTAGTCAGCTAAGAAAATTGGGTAAACAGATGTATTTAGAAAAAAAGATAAATACAAAAAAAAGTCTAGAGGAAAATAAGTCAAATTAAAAAATGAAACTAAATATATATTGCAAAGATGTTTAAACCGCGGATTTAAATGAACATGACAATAAATCCAACAATCTAACCATGCAAATATGAAGTTTATGTAAAATAAAAAATTACAAGTATCAAGCATATATATAATTATAAGATATTTTGTATGAAAAACTAAACTTTCGCGGCAACATATAACATCAAAAAATTGTATAACGTACGTAGAAAGTCTACCCGCGCAAATGCGCGGGCCACCCTGCTAGTTCCTTGGAAAGCAAAATAACTCACCCCAAATCTCGACAGGATTTTTCTCCGCATGAAAAATAATACTCCCTCCGTTCGGAAAAGGATGTCGCAAAAATGAACTTGCGACATCCTTTTCGAACGGAGGGAGTACTAGGAGTACTTATATTCTTTGTATCTGGATCCCATTCAGAAGATTCCTGCGAGCTGCATCTGCGTGTGATTCGAATCTAATTTAGCTGTTTTTCCAAAGTCCATGGGAGGTGATTGTACCACTTGTCGTTAATTGCATCAGAATCAGTTGTGCTATTTCCTTCCCCCAGTGCCGGACCTATTCCCGTTCCAATACCGCGGCAATGCGGCCTGACTAGACCAGCTTGCGTCGGGATTAATTAGGCCGTGACGATCACTTTGTTCCTTCTAGAGCAAAGTTTCTTCTCGAAGCATGGAAGATTCGAACAGAGTTATTTTTCTCTTTCTCTTCGTCGTCTACAAGGATATATGGATCAGATTCCGGTAGACTAGGTTACATCTGCAGCTGCTAGCTTTTGCCGCTCGATCTGCTGGCCAATGCGGCCATGGCTTCGTGCGTGCCGCGAACAAGGAAAACTGGGTCGCTTTCTTAGCTGTTTGTTGGCATATTCAGGGGAAAATTGCGTCGGATGCATCGTAGCGTATTTTGAAGATTTCAACAAAACAGACGCATATATTGTACTTTTCTAACTTCGGCCAAAGCCGTCCACGTCAGGTTTTGGATACAGGAGGCGTTCCAGCAAACCCACAGCTTTGTTGCTGTCAACTCATGAGGGAAATGGCTCTAATCTTCAGATAACGAATATATAGTACTCCCTCCATTCCAATTTAACTGACTTGTTATCCACCAAATGTGCATGCATTGAATGGAGGGAGTAGCTTTAGAGAGTGATGAAACGCGATTGGGACGGAGCTGAAATGTTCGTTTGGCTCTGGTGTGCGGTGCACGTCTGTGCTGTGTGCTGTCGCCCACAACTGATGCAGAGAGCATCTGAGGTTCTGATCTCTGAATTAGATATCGTCATGCAAATCACACGAACACACGTACACCGTTGTTTTAGTTTACCGAGCATCGCGCATGTAGCGTGCCGCTGAATGGTCAGGCCGTACCGCTGAATCGTAGTGCATCGCACATCGAGCTTTCTGACCTTATATCAGTGAGCAAAAATAAACTCGAGATTCCAAGATCCAGACACTGAACAGCATATTGCAGGATCAGTATTCAGTAGACACGAATATATTGTTCAAAACTTGTGTGCATATAATAAAAACACGCAATACGCGAAGACAAATTGTCAGAAATATTACAGATTCTTTTTTTTGAAACGAGCCAAAAGCTTTGCCTTTATATTGATATAGAAGAAGAACAAGTTGGACGGTATATAAGGAAAACCGTCCAAAAACCATACAACACGACACACCACGCCGGCCCCAAGGCCACGCTCCAAAAACAGGTCGACGGCCATGTTGCCCTAGCAAAACCATGGCCGACACCAACACGGCGGAGACGACCTCAACGCAAGGAGAAAAAACCCGGAGCCGCCGCTCCGACATCCACACCGGCCGCAAGGCCACGTCCCCAAAACGAGTCGACGGCCATGTTGCCCTAGCATCCACAACCAACACTAGCACGGCGGAGACGACCTCAACGCAAGACGAAATCCGGAGCCGCCGCTCCGACATCCACGCCGGCTCTAGAGCCGCGCACCACCTAGCCGAAGACGAAAAACTCGCCGACGCCGACAACCAACAGCCTTCACTAGTCCCCCCTGGCCGATGGAACATCCAAAGCGAGGCCCCAAGAGGCAAATGACGCAGAAGCGCCGCCTTCGCCCGACCCCGCGTGGGGTCTAGGGTTTCCCCGGAGAACCAGGCGTGGAGAAGCAACAACACCACCTCGACGACGCCTTCAAGAAGGACGCGGCGCCCGAGGGCGTCGCCGTCGTCGGCCAACCAGGGCAAGATTTTCGCCCGGCGGTGTGTCGCAAACCCCGCAACCGCCCGTCGAGGACCGGCCAGTCCACCAAACCGCATGCCACATCCACCGCGACACCTCATGTCACGGCAGACACCGCGCCGACCACGTCCCGGGGCCGCCGCCCCGGCATCCTCTCGTCCGGCTCCGCAGCAGCCGGAGATGCAGACAGCCCCTGCCGCATCACGCCATCCCGACCTCCAGAGTTGGAGACGAAGAACCATCAATCTTGCAGCCCGAGCTCCGCCCACCCGCAGCCCCGGGGCCGCCGCCCCGGCATCCTCCTCTCCGGCCACGGCCCTGCCAAGCCAGGGACGCAGCGCCGTGGACGCCAACGCGACCGCCTCGCCGTCACAGCCGCGCCAAGCGCCGGCCCACGCGGCCCAGATGGGGCCCGCACGGGCCCAGCCATGGTGGACGCTGCAGCCGACGCGTGCCCCCCGGCCACGTCCCGCGTGAAAGTGCATGTGTTGCTCCATGTGTGGTTTTGGTAATTAATGACAATCCTTATGGACTAATGTTTGCATTGAGATATCTTTATAGATCTTGTCCATTAAGAAGATTGGAGTTCATGTGTTCAACTCTAAAAGATTACATGATGACCAAGGTTCTATCCAAGGGTTTATATGAAGAATGGTCATGTGAAGAGTTGAGCGTATTGCAAGCATGGCTTGGAAAAGAATATTGAGTGAACTTCATGCTATCTCCAAGCCATCATATATATCAAGATAAGAAGATGAAGTACAAGTGGATTCATGAAGACAAAGATTAGTAAGGCTCTCCCATCATGGTGTATGGGGGAGTATTTGGAGAAGTATTCATCAAGCATGTGCTAGCAAGCACAATCAAGAAAGGTGTTCCAACTTGAGGGAGACAAGATCGTCATCATCTAGCTCAAGTGGAATGCGCAAGGCAAATGTATGATCTTGATAGGGTTTCTATTTTACCGGTCTCATGTTGTTAGTTCGGAGACCGGGTTATAGGATAGACGGCGTACTATCAAGAGGGGCTCTCAAGTGAGTAACTTGATCGCATCTTTATGTAGAGCTCAAACCTTTGCATATGTGGCATATCATCTTTCTTGGTTCTTATTTGGCTTTTATCCATGTGAGAATTTAGAGCTTGTGTTCATCTCCATACCAAGCTCTAGTTCATCAAAAACAGATTTCATTTGGATATCTTGTGGTGTTTTTGGTGTTGGAGGTTTTACCGGTTCGTCTCTTGTAGAGAGGTCAAACTATCCTCTTATGTTATCCTCCTCACATGATGGACTATGATGTGTATATGCATGATCTTGTAGTGCTTGTGATTATCTTCGGAGCAAGCCCAAGATCATTGAAAACGGAGTCCGGATGGAAAACTTGTTGCGTTCTCGGTGTTGAAAATATTACCGGTCCTCCTCGAGATAAGGTCCACACCTCCCATGTGTGATATCTCCTCCATACCAAGCTCTTGTCGCTACCTTTCCAACCTCGTTGGTTTCATCTCGTTTGTAACTTCCTTGCAAAAGTTATTACATTTCAGGCTTTGCTGTTTTCCAGTCCGGAGTCTCCGGTCTCAGGGGGCTCAGGGGCCGGAGTCTCCGGCCAGTCGAGTTTTGATGCGAAGAGCTCCACAGGACGGCGCTTGTGGTATAGGGGTCTGGAGTTGGTCCGGAGTGACCCCGGAGTCTCCGCCCCGACCGGAGTCTCCGGTGCAAGTTTCCTGCATCGGCTTTTTTCCTGCCCTTCTGGGTCCGGAGTCTCCGCCCATCTTGGTCGGGAGTTTCCGCCCGGGCCGGAGTCTCCGTCCTTCATGGTCCGGAGTCTCCGGTGTAAGTTGGCTGCAACGGCTCTTTTTCTGGAGGGGTATAAATACCCCTCCACCTACCTCCAGCCAGCCAGCTCTTCCAAGCACGTTTTTCCCTCTCTCTCCTCCATTGTTGACCTTGGAAAGTTTGCCCCTCTCCCAATTCCTCCCATGATTCTTGCATATCTTTGAGGGATTTGACAGAGGAGATCTTGATCTACATTTTCACCAATCCATCTCTCCTCTAAGTGAGGGGAACCTAGTGGATCTAGATCTTGGAGTTCTTGGTGTTTCTCCTCCTTTGTTCTTCCTCTCTTCTCCCCCCATAAGCATTAGTTGCTTGTGGTGGGATTTGAGAGTGAAGGATTTGAGCACTTGTGCTCTTGTCATTGCTTCGTTGCATCGGTTTGTGCTCTCCACGAGGATTCGTGAAAGTTGAAAGCTTGTGAACTTGTTACTCTTGGGTCCTTGGACCCTAGACGCCCGTATGGTGGTTGAGACCCTTGTGTGTTCACTTGTAGCTGTTCGGGAGCCCCCAATCCCGTTGTGGGTTGTGCCCCGGATCGTTGTTGAAAGGCTCCGGATTTCCGCCTCGAAGGATTCCGATAGTGGAAGGTGAACCAAACCTTTGTGGTGCGGTTCATCGGAGAAGAAGGTGAAACCTTTGTGGTTGTTGAACCATTGTGTTGGTTCACACCTCTCCAACGAGACGTACTCACCTAAAAAGGAGGAACTCGGGAATACATCCTCGTCTCCGCGTGCCTCGGTTATTTGTATACCCGAGCTCTTTACTTATGCACTTTACATTGTGATAGCCTTCGTGCTTGAAGTATTCTATATTGCTATCACCTTGTTGCTTGTCTTGCTTAGCATAAGTTGTTGGTGCACATAGGTGAGCCTAGTTTATTTAGGTTGTTGGCTTGTTAATTTAAACACCTAGTTTTATTCCGCAATTATCAAGACTAAACCGAAAAAGTTTTAATTGCCTATTCACCCCCCTCTCTTGGCGACATCATTGTCCTTTCACCGCGCCGCCGCAGGAACCACGCCGGGCCGACCGAGCGCCGAAGCACGCGCCGCCACGACGCCGGCGACCTCAACCCCCGCCCACACGGCCAGGACCAAGGCCGCCCCCTTCGAATCCAGGCGCGAGGCCACCGGATCCGCCGCCGCCCACAGATCCACGGGTCCCGGAGCCGCCGCTCCGGCCTTCCATGCCGGCGAGCCGCCATCGCCGCCCAGCAAGGTCCGGCGCTCGCAAAGCCGGCGAGAGGAGCAGAGACACCCCCGCGACCAGATTTTCTAGCAGCGGGGAGGCCGCACCGCCGCGGCGCGGAGGCCGGCGACGGCAGCGGCGAGGGGAGGCGGGGAAGGGGCGCGGTCCGGTGACGGTGCGATGGGATCGCCCCCGGTGTCGCGACTGGGCGCGACACGGGAGACAGAGACGGGAAAACAGGTGAGCGTAGCTTTCACCGAAATATTACAGATTCATACGGTTGACTTTGATTCATGTGCATCACTTCATGTCAGCTATAATGTTCAGTATTTTCCTACCTGGATCGTTCTTAATGTTATCATTTCGATACGCCATCTATTCTCAATTATCTCGATCCATTTTAAAACAAGCATCATCTCCAGCTGTGGGTGTCCGGGCTTGCGTGCTTTTAGTTTGTTGCCCATCGTTCATTCTCACTATTTGCCAATGGCCAGACAAGTGTCGATACATTGCTAATCTACTAACACCTTTGTAGCCAACGGACAAATATATCTTGCATGAGACATTGATGTTTGAGTAGTTTTGCATCAGGGCCATTGCCTCAATGATGCTTTCAGCTGAAACTGACCTGATGACTAAAATCCATAATGCATATCGGTCTGAAAATCACCGAAGGGTGTGTAAGATTTCAGGCATGCGTGCCCACATACTGTCATGCGAGTCACATGTGTTAAGACCTCTAGGATCAACTAGGTTAGATCCAATGGGTAGCATCAACTGTCTACGAGTCTGTCTTGTCAAATTGGGAGAGAGAGAACAGAGAGATGGGAGAGAAAGGTGTACCTTCACCTTGGCTCGAAGAGCCTGTCGAGTTGTCCATGGTGGAGGACGGCGGTGATGGCAGAAGGTGGCAAGGCGGTGGCGGCAGTGCTTCCCGTCACTACTGTGCTGACCTAGATCGGAAGGTGTGTCGGTGGGGTCTACGGCTCGCGCCGAACCTCATGGTGCGTGCCGCCGGCCTCCACCTTTTTATATAGCGTAGGTGACAGAGGCTCGTCAACCATAGTGGGTTGGGCGCCCCCGATCAAGGCACAGATCAAAGGGCCCGGTGGGCCGTTAGGCCCACACGGAGGAGATCAATCTAACATTGTCCCCCTTGATCTCAACTTTTACTTTAATTTAACCATGTACTTTTTACTTTACTCGTTTCATCACAGATCAGTACATAGAGCGTGTTTCATCGTCACAGCTCAATTGCCGATAGAATCAGACAGCTACAACATACCTCTCCGTTTTGAAACAAATTTTGTTCCTTTCGGGCCTCTCATGATCTAGAAATCATAGGCTTTCCTTAAACCCATGCCTGCTAAGTGTTCCATGAACACATTGGGTGGTAAACCTTTCGTAAGCGGATCCGCAAGCATATCCTTTGTTCTTATATGCTCGAGACTTATAGTGTGATCCTGGATTTTATCTTTCACAACATAATACTTTATCTCTATTGGTTTGGTAGCATTACTCGACTTGTTGTTGTGAGCATAGAATACTGCGGGCTGGTTGTCACAGTACATCTTTAGTGGTTTGTCAATGCAATCTACCACTTTCAAGTCGGGTATAAATTTCTTTAACCATATCTCCTGCCCGTGGCCTCATAACATGCTATAAATTCTACATACATCGTGGATGATACAACTATTGACTGTTTGCAGCTTCTCCACGAAATAGCCCCTCCAGCGAGAGTGAACACGTATCCTGACGTGGATTTTCTATCATCTTTGTCTCCCGCAAAATCTGCGTCTGAATACCCTCTTATCTCTAGGGAATCAGATTTCTGTATGTTAGCATGAGGTCCTTTGTGCCTTGCGCATAACGCAATGCTTTCTTTACCATCTTCCAGTGCTCCATGCCTGGATTCTCTTGATATCTACCGAGTACCCCGGTGATAAAAGCTAAGTCAGGGAAAGTGCACACTTGTGCATACTGTAAGCTTCCAACAGCCGAAGCATATGGTACTGCTTTCATTTGATCGATCTCGTACTGGTTCTTGGGACATTGGAATTTCCCAAAACTGTCGCCCTTGACTATAGGAGCAGGTGTGGCACTACTCTTATGCATATTATACTTTTTAAGAACTTTTCTAAATATGCCTTCTGCGATAGTCCTAAAACTCCATTTTTCCTATCTCGGTGAATTTCTATGCCCAAAACATATGATGCTTCACCAAGATCTTTCATATCAAAATTTGAGGACAAGAACTTCTTTGTTTCTTGTAGCAGACTAACATCACTGCTAGCAAGCAAGATATCATCCACATACAAGATTAGGAAAATATATTTCCCATTTTTAAACTTTGCATAAATGCAGTTATCCTCAACATTCTCTTTAAATCCAAAACTTTTAATTGTCTCATTAAACTTTAGATACCACTGTCTAGAGGCTTGCTTTAATCCATAAATGGATTTCTTCAGGCGGCATCCCATATCTTCCTTGCCTTCCATGATAAAACCCTTGGGTTGTTTCATGTAAACATTTTCTTTTAAATCCCCGTTTAGAAATGCCGTCTTTACATCCATTTGATGTAGCTCTAAATCAAAATGTGCAACTAATGCCATTATGATTCTGAAGGAATCCTTACATGAGACTGGGGAAAATGTCTCATTGTAATCTACCCTTCTCTTTGTGTAAATCCTTTTGCCACAAGTCGTGCTTTATACTTTTCTACATTCCCTTTAGAGTCATACTTAGTTTTGTAGACCCATTTACAGCCTACTGTTTTGGCTCCTTTAGGAATATTTTAAGTCCCAAACATCGTTGGAACTCATCGATTTCATCTCTTCCATTGCCTCCACCACTTCGATGAGTGAGGGCTTCTCATGGCTTCTTCATATGAAGTGGGATCACCTTCCATATGAGCTATTTCTGTGTTATAAACTTTATAATCAGTAGAAATAGCTGATCTTTTAGCTCTTTTGGACCTCCCTTTCATGCTCAACAACGGGTTCAGTCGGCTCCTGACGGACAGGTTCCGATCTTCACCCATAGTTGTCACGGGTGGAGTTACAACAGGTGCTTGCACCTCAATCTCAGGAATTGTCGGTGCAGGTACAACAGGTAGTGCGAAAATGGCTCCTGAATCATCGGAAAAGGTGCACACCCTCTTCTCCTCAAGATCAATTTTCCGAGCTACCATGCTCCCCCTCATCATTTCGTCCTCTAAGAAGACTGCATGTCTCGTTTCTACAAACTTTGTGTATCTGTCTGGACAGTAAAACGAAAACCTTTTGATCTATCAGGATAGCCAATGAAGTGGCAACTGACTGTTTTGGGATCTAACTTTGCAATATTTGGATTAAATACTTTGGCCTCAGCTGGGCTCCCCCACACCCTGAAGTGTTGTAGAGAGGGTACTCTTCCTGTCCACAACTCGTACGGTGTTTTGGGCACCGACTTGCTTGGTACTCTATTGAGAATGTGAATGGCGGTTTTAAGCGCCTCCATCCATAATCCCAATGGCAAGGTGGAGTAACTCATCATGCTGCGCACCATATCCATAAGTGTACGGTTACGCCTTTCAGCTACTCCATTTTGCTGAGGGTCGCCCGGCATTGTATACTGGGCCACTATGCCAGTCTCCTGTAAGAACCTCGCAAAAGGTCCAGGGACTTGGCCATATGGAGTGTGCCGACCGTAGTACTCCCCCACGGTCAGATCTCACTATCTTTATTCTTTTATCATGCTGATTTTCTACTTCAGCTTTGAATATCTTAAATTTATCCAACGCTTCAGACTTTTCTTTGATTGGATAAATATAACCATATCGGGAGTAATCATCTGTGAATGTTATAAACGAGTCATAGCCATCCACACTTTTCACAGGAAATGGTCCACAAATGTCAGTGTGAATGATTTCTAGTGTTCCTGTGCTTCGGTTTGCACCCTTTTTATTTGTTTTACATACTTTCCTTTAATGCAATCTATGCATTGTTCTAAGTCTGAGAACTCTAATGGAGGAAGAATTTCATTTTTAACTAGACTTTCTATTCTCCCCCTCGAAATATGGCCCAAACGACAGTGCCATAATTTCGATGAGTCATGAGTTCTCTTTCTTTTCTTTTGTTCTTTATCCGGCGCGGAAACATGCTCATTCACATTACACACAGAATACACTTTTTCACGTAGGGATAATAAATAAAGCTCATTGTGAAGTAAAGCAACACCCACATAAGCATTATTAAACCATATGGCACACTTGCCATGTCCAAAATAACATTCATAATGATCTTTGTCCAAACGTGAAACACTAATCAAGTTTCTGTGTAATGAAAACATATAAAACATCTCTAAGCAGGATCGTGAATCCATCAGCTAACTCCAGGGAGATGTCGCCGACAGCTTCAACGTCTGCTTGACTCCATTTGCAACTTCAATGCATCTTTCTTCTCTTTGTGTAGTCCGCGTCGAATGGAATCCCTATAATGAATTTGCAACATGAACAGTTGCACCTGAGTCAATCCACCAAGTAGATTTCGAAAACTATGTATACAAGGATTCATTTACAAAGGAAACAATGTGTTACCTCTCTTTGCCATTATGGACTTTAGCCAAACATGGCAATCTTTCTTGTAATGCCAGTCTTCTTACAGTGGAGACATGTATCTTTGTCCACTGGAAGAGACTTCTGCTGATGCTGATAATGCGTGGGAGCTTTTCCATCTGCTTTGAAGGGGAACGATTGCTACTTTATTGTAGTTCTTTTTTTATTATCCTTCACATAGTTCAGAGAACCACCATGTGAGGCTTTAAGTCTTTCCTCTTCTTGCACACACATGGCTATTGTCTTTTCAATGTCCCATTTTTCAGGCGACATGTTGTAGTTGACAACAAAAGTGTCAAACTCTTTTGGCAGTGAAGCCATAACCAGGTGAACAAGGAGTGCAGGCTTGAGCTCCAAATCATCGTCCATGGCTTAAGCTTAGCTGCCATGTTGTTCATCCTGAGGATGTGCTCTCTTATGCCATGTCCACCTCCTGTGTACTTTTCTGTCACCAGCTGCTTTAGCAACTAGGTAGCATATATCTTTGAAGAACCAGTGAACTGGTTCTTTATTTTATCTTTTTTCAAGAAACTCCCTTACGGAAGCACACTGTGAGATCCTGGCTCAGGGCTCAATAGGATTGATAGGATACTCATGTCAACAAGTTGCAACTTCTTTTCCGGAAGCTCTTCTGGAAGAAACTCCGAGGTTAAGCGTGCTTGGCCCGGAGCACTCTAAGGATGGGTGACCGACCGGGAACTCGTTCCCGGGTGCGCACGAGTGAGGATAAAGTGCGCAGAAAAGACTAGTGTTGATCTGTGGGGCCAGTCTGGAGATCCTAGCGAGCTGCCAGGGGTGACAGGCCCGGCCCGAGGGTGGCCTCTAAGGGGGGAATGATGTGAGATCCTGGCTCAGGGCTCAATAGGATTGATAGGATACTCATGTCAACAAGTTGCAACTTCTTTTCCGGAAGCTCATCTGGAAGGAACTCCGAGGTTAAGCGTGCTTGGCCCGGAGCACTCTAAGGATGGGTGACCGACCGGGAACTCGTTCCCGGGTGCACACGAGTGAGGACAAAGTGCGCAGAAAAGACTAGTGTTGATCTGTGGGGCCAGTCTGGAGATCCTAGCGAGCTGCCAGGGGTGACAGGCCCGGCCCGAGGGTGGCTGG
Source organism: Poa pratensis (assembly GCA_947311845.1). Taxonomy (NCBI): domain Eukaryota; kingdom Viridiplantae; phylum Streptophyta; class Magnoliopsida; order Poales; family Poaceae; genus Poa; species Poa pratensis. The sequence goes on along the minus strand of CAMZMU010000119.1, from coordinate 19,123,667 downwards.
GGTGTTACACACACTCTGCAATTGAGTCCACAATAGCGTGCTCAATTGTGTTCTTTATGAAAGCCATGCACTTTTTATTGGCGGTGAGCTACTTTTTGTTGTCGAGGGTATATGAAATCTCCAATGGAGCATAATCCCTCTTCTATTTCTCCCAAGCATCATCATCATCTTTTGCATCTCTGACTGGCTCTGTAGGTTTGACCGGTTGTGGAGTGTCCACCACCCAGTCCACCTCAGCACAAACGAAAGCCAAGTCAACCTTCTTTCTCCATTCAGTGTAGTTATCACCTCTGAGGGTTGGAACATCCTTGATGCAACTCATCAAGTCGTACCCTCCTGAAAACCACAATGAAGTGAGATCATAACAACAATTGCATGTAATAATCCAAAGTTGGTCAAAATTAAAACATGCAACCGTTTGTGCAATTAAAACTATATCACCGTTGGGCAGAAAATAGAAATAAATGCACATATAACAACGATAAATCATGATTATGTTACTAACAACGTTGGTCATAAAAATAACAAAATCAGAATTTTTAATCACTTTAACATGCTCTTATAATTAATTCTTTTTTTATTTATATTTACCTTTTAAGAGCACTTTTATTTATTTGCAGCGGAAAAACATGAATAAAAAATTCATGAACTTTATACTTTTCAGAAGCATTTCTGTCACTTTTCTGTTTTCTAAACAAAAAATTCGTTGGATAATTTTGAATAGAAAAACTGGATGAAATTTGCCCAAAAAATAGACAAAAAACAAACAAAACACGCTTCTGAAAACACCCGGAGAAACAAGTTTATGTGCTTTGCGCGGCCCGGCCCTAGGCCTGCCACGCTCGCGGCCCATGGCCTCTTCTTTCTCGCGGCTTGCGGCCTGCTAGGCGAGCTGTTCACGGCCCACGGCCCACCACGCTTACGCCGTGCCATCATCGTGTGCTAAATCCGACGGTCCAGCGCGCGAATCGCTGGATCAAAACCAGCTGCGCCTCCTAGTCCCGAAACCCTAGTCAGATTTCTTCTATATTCCATCTTCTCTCTGTATCGCGCCGCTCTCTCTATTAGGGTTAGGGTTCCGGTGCGCCGCCGTCGGATTTGATGCGTCGCCGGCTAGCCGGCAACCCCTGCGCGGCGACCCCCAACCTCCTTTCCTTTTCTCCGCCACCGCCGCCTACTACGCGAGAGAGAGAACCAGCAGCTGCGATCCCCTCCGTCCCTTACGCCCGGCGTGTGCGTACAGTGGCGGCGCCTATCGGCGACGGCCGCAACGCTCGCAGCGGCGTGCGCCACTCGCCGCGGCTCTCTCGGTGGCGCCGTTGAAAGTGCATGTGTTGTCCCATGCGTGGTTTTGGTAATTAATGACAATCCTTATGGACTAATGTTTGCATTGAGATATACTTGTAGATATTGTCCATAGGAAAAGATTGAAGTTCATGTGTTGGACTCTAGAAGATTACATGATGACCAAGCTTCCATCCAAGGGTTTATATGAAGAATGGTCATGTGAAGAGTTGAGCTTATTGCAAGCATGGCTTTGAAAAGAAGATTGAGTGAACATTCATGTTTATCTCCAAACCATCATCTATATCAAGAGAAGAAGATAAAGTGCAAGTGGACTCATGAAGACGGAGCTAAGCGAGGCTCTCCCATAATGAGTATGGGGGAGCATTTGGAGATGTCTTCACCAAGCAAAGCGCAATCAAGAAAGGTGATCTACTTGAAAAGATCAAGATCGTCATCATCTAGCTCAAGTGGAATGCGCAAGACAAAGGTATGATCTTGATAGGTTTTCTATTTTACCGGTCTCATGGTGTTAGTGGGAGACCAGGTTATAGGATAGACGGCGTACTATCAAGAGAGGCTCTCAAGTGAGTAACTTGATCGCATCTTTGTGGAGAGCTCAAACCTTTGCATACTTGGCATATCATCTTTCTTAGTTCTTATTTGGTTTTTCTCCTTGTTGGGTTTTGGTGCTTGTTGTGATCCTCATGACAAGCCCAAGTTCTTCGAAAATGGTTTTTAGATGGAAAACTTGTTGCGCTCTCGGTGTTGGAAATATTACCGGTCCTCCTCGAGATAAGTCCACACCTCCCATGTGTGATATCTCCTCCATATTTGTGACCCTTAATATTTCCGGTGTTCGAAATATTACCGGTCCTCCTCGAGCTTTTGTAGGAAAGCTCTCGTCGTTACCTTTCCAACCTCGTTGGTTTCATCTCGTTTGGAGCTTCCTTGCAAAAGTTATTGCTTTTCAGGATTTACCTATTGTTCTTATTTAGAGAAGGTTTACCTTTCTACATTTGGTTTTATCCTCACATGATGGACTATGATGTTGCTCTGCATAATCTTGAAGGGCTCTTCGTTGCGATTCCAACGAGCCCAAGATCATCGAAATCGGAGTCCGGATGAAAAAGTTGTGGGTGTTACATTTTTGGTTTATGAGTGGCCAGCCTAGGCCGGCTCCCAGGCCGCCCGGCTCAGCTGGGTGGCCAGCCCCCAGGACAGCCTAGGCCGGCTCCCAGGCCGGCCGGCTCAGCTGGGTGGCCAGACCCTAGGCCAGCCTAGGCCGGCCCCCAGGCCGGGCCTCAGGCCGGCTCTCTGGCCCAGCTCGCGAAAAAACAGCCCAACGGCCATTTTTTCTAGTGGACTATTTAAAGGGGTTTTCTTCCCCATTGTTTGATACATCTCTTGAGAAAGTTTTTCTCCCCTCTCTCCTCCATTGTTGATCCTTGAAAAAGCTTGCCTTCCTCTCATTCCCTCCCATGATTCTTGCATATCTTTGAGAAAATTGAGAGGAGATCTAGATCTACATATTCATCCAATCCTTTCCTCCTCTAAGTGAGGGGAACCTAGTAGATCTTGATCTTGAAGTTCCATTTGTTGTGTTCTTCATTGTTCTTCCTCTCTTCTCCCCCATAAGCATTAGTTGCTTGTGGTGGGATTCGAGAGTGAAGGATTTGAGCCTTGTGCTCTTGCCATTGCTTCGTTGCATCGGTTTGTGCTCTCCACGAGGATTCGTGGAAGTTGAAAGTTTGTGAACTTGTTACTCTTAGGTCTTTGGACCCTAGACGCCCGTGTGGTGGTTGATACCCTTGTGTGGTCACTTGTAGCTGTTCGGGAGCCCCCAATCCCGTTGTGGGTTGTGCCCCGGATCGTTGTTGAAAGGCTCCGGATTTCCGCCTCGAAGGATTCCGATAGTGGAAGGTGAACCAAACCTTTGTGGTGCGGTTAATCGGAGAAGAAGGTGAAACCTTTGTGGTTGTTGAACCATTGTGTTGGTTCACACCTCTCCAACGAGACGTACTCCCTTAACAAGGAGGAACTCGAGAATACATCCTCGTCTCCGCGTTCCTCGGTTATTTCTATACCCGAGCTCTTTACTTATGCACTTTACATTATGATAGCCTTCGTGCTTGAAGTATTCTATATTGCTATCACCTTGTTGCTTGTCTTGCTTAGCATAAGTTGTTGGTGCACATAGGTGAGCCAAGTTTATTTAGGTTGTTGGCTTGTTAATTTAAACACCTAGTTTTATTCCGCAATTATCAAGCCTAAACCGAAAAAGTTTTAATTGCCTATTCACCCCCCTCTCTAAGCGACATCATTGTCCTTTCACCGCGCCGCCGCAGGAACCACGCCGGGCCGACCGAGCGCCGAAGCACGCGCCGCCACGACGCCGGCGACCTCAACCCCCCGCCCACACGGCCAGGACCAAGGCCGCCCCCTTCGAATCCAGGCGCGAGGCCACCGGATCCGCCGCCGCCCGCAGATCCATGGGTCCCGGAGCCGCCGCTCCGGCCTTCCATGCCGGCGAGCCGCCATCGCCGCCCAGCCAGGTCCGGCGCTCGCAAAGCCGGCGAGAGGAGCAGAGACACCCCCCGCGACCAGATTTTCTAGCAGCGGGGAGGCCGCACCACCGCGGCGCGGAGGCCGGCGACGGCAGCGGCGAGGGGAGGCGGGGAAGGGGCGCGGTCCGGTGGCGGCGCGATGGGATCGCCCCCGGTGTCGCGACTGGGCGCGACACGGGGGACAGAGACGGGAAAACAGGTGAGCGTAGCTTTCACCGAAATATTACAGATTCATACGGTTGACTTTGATTCATGTGCATCACTTCATGTCAGCTATAATGTTCAGTATTTTCCTACCTGGATCGTTCTTAATGTTATCATTTCGATACGCCATCTATTCTCAATTATCTCGATCCATTTTAAAACAAGAATCATCTCCAGCTGTGGGTGTCCGGGCTTGCGTGCCTTTAGTTTGTTGCCCATCGTTCTCACTACACCACGACACCACATTCCCTACCCTAAAATCGGTAGGGAAAACGGCTTCCACCGACAGAAAGTCGGTCGGGATCAGTATTGCCGACCGACCTTGTCGGTCACCGTAAGTCCAGTCGGGAAAACCCATTCCTGACCGACAAATTTTTGCCGACTGACAGTTGGATGGCTATTGAAAAGCTTTCCCGACCGACGTTTTCTTTCCCGACCGACCTTTCTTTCCCGACCAACATTTTACGCCGACCAACTGTTGGACGTTGTTTGTTTTGCCGACCAACAATCAGACAGTACTTTGTTTTACAGGATAAATTTTAATGTAGCATCCACCTTAATTATTACCGTCAATAACATCGAACACAGAAATTAATTAAGTTGCAATAACAACATTGGACCAAACAATATAGCTGCTCACAAGTGCAATCCAATTTTTATTTAGCATCCAAGAGTATAGAACATTGTAGCCATTACACCAGATAGGTTTTACACAAAATGGCTCATAATGATTCATGATGCTCCATTACAGCATCAAGTCAATAACAAACGGTAGATAGGTTTAGAAAATGATAGCTATAACACACTACATAACTAGTTGCAAATCGCCAGCTTCAGGTTCCTCGTCCTCTTGAGGGTCTCTCCTACAAAGGGTGAGCAAGTACATTAGTTTCATGCATTCATAGAGACATGAATAAAGTTGATGGTAGCTTATAAGATGTGATGTAGCCAGACTGAATCATCACAACACTTAGACAAAAGACTGGACTCAACAGTTGGCATATAATACAATGTCAATTGGGGTAATTATTTTTACCACTAGATGATGCCCTACGGGAGTTTTATGGGTTAGGATGCTAAGTGAAAGCTGAAAAATCTATTAAAGTAAGTGGAAGGTGAACCAAACCTTTGTGGTGCGGTTCATCGGAGAAGAAGGTGAAACCTTTGTGGATGTTGAACCATTGTGTTGGTTCACACCTCTCCAACGAGACGTGCTCCCCTAAGAAGGAGGAACTCGGGAATACATCCTCGTCTCCGCGTGCCTCGGTTATTTCTATTCCTGAGCTCTTTACTTATGCACTTTACATTGTGATAGCCTTCGTGCTTGAAGTATTATATATTGCTATCACCTTGTTGCTTGTCTTGCTTAGCATAAGTTGTTGGTGCACATAGGTGAGCCTAGTTTATTTAGGTTGTTCACTTGTTAATTTAAACACATAGTTTTATTCCGCAATTAGCAAGCCTAAACCGGAAAATTTTTAATCGCCTATTCACCCCCCCCCCTCTAGGCGACATCCTTGTCCTTTCAGCCGTTGCCTTCCCCCTCGCCGGTCGCGCCGTTGCTCTCTCTGTGGCCCCTTGCGGTGAGAGCGCCGCCGTCGAGCGGTAGGGCCGCGGTGCCCTTTGTCCCTTTTTGGGGTTCGTCTTTGTTTCGGCATCGTCTTCGATCCAAACACGGTAATGAGATTTTTTTCCTTCTTTTTTCTTTAATCAATCTAGAAAAATTGATCTCGTTTTGCCTTTCTGTTCTGTCTACCCGAGTAAGATCTAAATCCTAGCAAGCTCTGATACCAATGTTAAGACCTCTAGGATCAACTAGGTTAGATCCAATCGGTAGCATCAACTGTCTACGAGTCTGTCTTGTCAAATTGGGAGAGAGAGAACATAGAGATGGAAGAGAAAGGTGTACCTTCACCTTGGCTCAAAGAGCTTGTCGAGTTGTCCATGGTGGAGGACGGTGGTGATGGCAGAAGATGGTCGAGGCGGTGGCGGCGGTGCTTCCCATCACTACTACGCAGACCTAGATCGGTAGGTGTGTCGGTGGGGTGTACGGCTCGCGACGAACCTCGTAGTGCGTGCCGCCGACCCCCACCTCTTTATATAGCGCAGGTGACAGGGCCCGTTAACCATAGTGGGTTGGGTGCCCCCGATCATGACGCAGATCAAAGGGCTCGGTGGGCCGTTGGGCCCACACGGGAGGAGATCAATCTAACAACATGAACATGTTTTACTTTGCCATGCATCGTTTAACGTTTCCAATGGTTAGGCTGGACACAAAAAGTATTGAGCTCTGACTTTGACCCAGAGATGCCTGGATCCAGATATCTCTCTAAACTACTAGAGGAATTTTGCGCGTCGTCACGACGCGACTTTGTTAGTTTTTAAATCTTTATTGGCGATATGTTGCTGTAATATTTCGTGAACAATGTTTTTTTAAAGTATTGTAGATGTTCAAAGTGTATTAAAGGAATGGTTTAGAAGTAAGAAGGTTAAGTAACAAAATTACTTAGATGGGGAAAAAACCTTTTTGTTTTATCTGCATATTCGTAGTAAAAGTGTGCATTATTGTAAACAAACAGTATTCGTTGAATTAATTTAATTCCATAAATTGGAGTGGTCAAGTATTTTTGTAATTTGTCATAAATATCGAAATATTTAATTTAACTCCATAGCATGAGGAAATACGTTGTAAGGAAATTTGTTAAATTCAATCCATAATTAGAGGAAATGCTTTTTTATTTTCATCAAACATTTAGTGAATAAAGTATTTTTTATTTTTATGCGCATAATTAGAAAGATTTAAGCTAAATTATCTCTGAATACTAAACAATTTGGGAAGGAATAATAAGTTTGCATTTTGTTTTGAAAATTTAATTGAATTCTATAATCAAATGGAATACATTATATGCACACTTATTAAATTCAATCCATAATTTGTGGGAAATAATTTGGGTTTTCTCTAAATATTCGTTGAATTGAAATTTTGAAATATGTTTACATTATGCCATAAGTAGCACAAATAATAATTGGTATTTTTTCCGGTTGCGTAGTATAATCAGAGGAAATGTATTTTGTGAGCATTTATTACTTTTTAATCTATAATTAGATGAAGTGCACTTACAATGTATACAAATATTAGGTAATATGAATTGTTTAAGTTTGTTTCTATTTTGGCATTAGTACGTATCAATTTTTTTTTTGAGCATGTTGATATATTTTGGGGTAGGTCAAATATTTTAGCAATTTGAAATGTTGAAATGTGCTCCTTTTTTCCCAAATAATATTTAAGTTAAGTATGTAGTTAGTGGTACTGCATATTTTTTTGGATTTGTGCTAACAAATGGGGAAAGTTCGTCTATGTTGCATCCAAATTTTGACTATTTTGAATTGTTTAACTATGTTTTTTGTGTTTTGCTATATATAGTCAGCGTTGAATTTTTATGAACATTTTTCATATAGTTTAGAGAATATTCAAATATTCAGCAAATTGAAGTATTTAAATATGTTTGTATGTTGCCATGAATTCTTAATTGTAATTAGAAAAATGTATTCGAGTTATATCGAAATGGTGAATATTTTTGAACTTTCGTAAATGCTACGGTAATTTCGAATACTTGGCAAATTCGAATGTTTGATTATAGTCAGAAGATGTGCATTATATGAGCATTTAGTGAAGTGAAGATGTAATTTGTGGAATCGCACTTGAATTTAATATTTAAATATATATTTTGATGAATTGCATATGAATTCCATATTTAGAGAAAGTTAATTTATTTATTTTCTTGCCAATATTTTGCTTAATTGAGTTGTTCAATGAAAGTCCATAATCAAAGGGAATACGTAGTGTGAGCACTGTTAAATTGAACTCTACATTCTGGGGAGTGCATTTTTTTCTCTTAAAATTTTCACCAATTACAAATGCTGCAACCTTTTTTTTCCTGTAAGTAGTCGGCATTTCTTTCTGAGCATGTTGATATATTTTAGAGTATCTCCAATTTTAAAGCAATTTGAAATGCTCAAAAATTACTAATTTAAATTTAAATCCAGAGTGAGTGCAAACTCACATTTATTCATTTGGATTCCATAGATACAGAATGTTGTTAAACTCAACTCTATATAATTAGAGCAAAATTCAGATGATAAAACGAAAACTTTGTTTAAATGAGATGTTTTGTACCGGGGAAATATTTTATTGGGTTTGTCATATTGAATGACAGCGCTGGTACTATTTTTTCGGTTTTATTTGAGTTCAAAAGTAAATTATGGAAGCCATGTTTTTTGAAATGACATAAAGGTGTCAACTGAGCCTTTGTATACTATTTATAATTTCCGAGATTTCAAATATTTAGGAAAAGGTTCTGAAGTATTTGGAATAACTGTTTGCATATTTAGTAATTGTTATAAATTAGTTTGAATTTATTTGGAGCTGTGTTTGAGAAGTTGCTCACATTTATTCATTTGGATTCCATAGATACAGAATTTTGTTAAACTCAACTCTATATAATTAGAGCAAAATTCAGATGATAAAACGAAAACTTTGTTTAAATGAGATGTTTTGTACCGGGGAAATATTTTATTGGGTTTGTCATATTGAATGACAGCGCTGGTACTATTTTTTTGGTTTTATTTGAGTTCGAAAGTAAATTATGGAAGCCATGTTTTTTGAAATGACATAAAGGTGTCAACTGAGCCTTTTTATTCTATTTATAATTTCCGAGATTTCAAATATTTAGGAAAAGGTTCTGAAGTATTTGGAATAATTGTTTGCATATTTACTAATTGTTATAAATTGGTTTGAATTTATTTGGAGCTGTGTTTGAAAAGTTGCAAAAGTTTTTTCCAAAAAAAAGGGAAAAAAGAACAGGGAAAAAAAACCCTTATATAGTATTTGAAATTTCCGAGTTTTCAAATATTTAGGAAAAGGTTCTGAAGTATTTGGAACAACTGTGTGGATATTTACAATTTTTTACAAATTTGTTTGAATTTATTTGGAGCTGTTTGTGGCAAATGAAAAAGTTTTTTTTTAAAAAAAGGGGGGGGGGAGGCCGAGCTTGGCTCGCAGAAGCCAGCCCAGCCCAGCAGGCGGCCCGCTGCCCAGCCCATCCCCGCCTCGTCGTCACGCTGATGTCAGCGGCGAGCGGAGCAGCCGTGGCGGCGACGCCGACGCCGGCGGCGAGTGACGGCGAGCGGCGAGGCGCGCGTGGGCTCGTCGGGCGCAGCTCGACGCGGGCTTCCCGAGGGTGGTGGCGCCGCCACCTTTAGGTCGCCGGCGCGTCTCCGGCGGCGTCCAAACGCGGCGGAGGACGCTGAGGATGGCGGCGTCGATTCCGGCGAGGCTTCCCGGAAGGCGGCGCTCAGAGAGGAGGTAGGGGCGGCGACGGGGGAGCGCGCTGTGTGGATCGATTTGAAGGAGGAGCAGCACAGCGGCGGGGCGGCGGCGATTTCGGGCGCCGCGGGAGAAGAAGAAGGAGGGAGAAGATGTGTGCCGTCTTTGCAATTTAGTCCGTGTTTTTTCGTAATTTTTGAATCGGTCCGTAGCTTCGCGATTTAGTGGACTGCGGGTTTGATTTCTTGTTTTGGGAGGGGCTTTTCTGCAAAAACATGACAGACGTGCGCTGCGGGCCGTCCGATCAGCAGCGGGCGGCGCGGATCGGACGGTTGAACACTGTAGTAATGAACAGTAAATATTGTTGCTAAGCACAGTACACGGCCGCGGAGAGGCCGTGAAAGTGGCCGGCTTCTATATAGTTAGTAATTGCCGGATAAGTATACAGGAATATTCCCTACACAATAATCATGGGAGTAGTGAAAGATGATTGCTGGAAGGAAATGCAAATTCATTCGTAGTTTCATACCTGCGTGACGAATGGCTCATATGCACGCCAGCTAAATTCACTTACAGGTAGCATGTAAGTTTCTACCTCCTGAGACAGCGAGGTGGACGTTCTTTTCGAAGCTTAATCTTCTTCTTGTCGCGGTGTTCCATGGAAGGGGAGATGATCCAAAGAGTAACGCAAGAAGCTAGCTGCATCCGTAGATTCCGTATGCATATTTCCGATCGCTTTCACCTGCCGATTCCTTGGCGTGATCGACGAGGATACGCATCTCATCGCCTACGTCGTTGTTGGACAGTAGACCTGGTGATCACAAGCTACGGCTCACCACTGGTTTAGAAGAGTTGAACAGTTGCTTAGAAAAAGATTTTTTGAACCAGTGCAACTGTGCAAGGCTCCATCTGGATGGCTAACTCGATCTTGATAGTTGGGTATCGCCAGCTGCTTAGCTTTTGCTTTCCAGCAAGTCACAAGTCCCAAGTCGTCGGTCGAGCTATGCACTGTCTGTGCCTGACTTGCACTCTTTGTTGCTGTACCGTAATTTCATTATGTCGCTTTTATAAAACGTGACGGTTTTTACTCTTGCGATTTGCTTTTGTCAAGGGAACGAGCTAGATGTTATGCGAGAGTCCCATCTTTGGACTTGCGGTTCTTCTGGAATCTCCGGACTTTCTGGTACCAGCGTTGATGTGACGAGAGTACATTGTAGCCCCTCCGTTTTTTAATATAAGTTTTTTTTACCCTTTTCATTGATTCGTATGTATATGGATGTGTTTTATGCGTTGGTTAACTCATTTTAGTCTGTATTTAGTCCACGTTAAAATGATCAAATCATTTTATAATGTGAAATGGAAGGAGTACTAAACGAAATCGCGCCATAGACAGGCTTAACGGGAAGATACGTGCTTCTCCGATAGAAGTTTACGCCATTCAACTACACGAGAACAGGCTTGCTGCTAGAGTGCTAGGGACTGTTTTTTCAGATGTACCCATGGTCCATGGCGTGTTTAACAGAAAGAAATCCGCACAATGTTGGTGATGCATACGTCCGTTGCGAAGTTGCGATTCATCCGGCTGGATACAAAATGTTAAATGTGGCACGTGTTGTGCAGCACGATCTCGCATGACTTCATTCCCTGGATCGGGATGGAGTCGACACTCTAAAAGTCAACTTTATTTGACAGTACCGGAGCGGAGGCCTCGTGGAACGATGGGCAGAGTCAGTCAGGTTGACCGGATCGTGGCACGTCATTCTCCATTGCTTGCTTCCAACATGCGCATGCAGAGAGTCGGTGATGCGTGAGCGTTCGGCCTACCGGTCCGAGTACGCGGGCGAATTTGTGGTGGTGTAGTCGTGGAATTTAGCGGCGCGACATCCCTGCGCCACCCTACAGGAAGAGCTACATGGCCCGCTACAAAATGTGGCCCAATTGAAAAGATACTGTTTCAGTAAATTTTAGAATTTTTGTTAGGTTCTACTTATTTATGAAAGCTAGTTCAACAGCGTAGAAATGAAAAACAATTTGTTTTAAACTGAACATTAGAAAGACTATTTTTTGAAATTCGTACATTTTTTACATTTGAAAGAGTTCAAAATTTGAAATTTGTTTCATACCTTTACATTAAAATATATTTACTATCATTTGTTTTGAGCAGGCCACGTACTATAAGTTTTCCATCTCAACAATTTTGTGTAACATATTCTATTATTGTACTAAACTTATCTAGTTTTATATTTTTTGTGATTTAGAATAAAAGAAGAACATGAAAATTTAGTGAGCATGTACATGTCACGGACTCACGGTGTTCGGTCACAACTTTTTTCCTATAGAAAGAGATGAGTTTTTCTAATTACGGTACACTAAACCCTTACTTCTTCTAGAAAATCTTTGTCTGCCAAAATTTAGTAAAATATCTATATATTGTACTACAAAAGTTATATTCATCTGTAAATTGACGTTAATAAGTTGTGCAGTTTGAGGGGGAAAATATAAAATTTGATAAATATCATATGAAAATATATTTACTACCACTTCTTTTCTTGTAGGCTACATACTATACGTTTCCCACCCGAATAATTTAGTGACATAGTATAATCATTTGCTACATTCACCTTTTGTTGTAGATTTTTGTTACTGTGATTTACTATTTTGGCCAATTTAGTATATACCATATTTTGGCCACCACAGTTGCAGCCAAATTTCGAAAAACCACCACACTAGGTTTTGATCACAGATACCTACCGGTATTCACGAAATTTGTTACAATGTGCGCTAAAAGAAAACTAAACACGAATTGACACGATTTCTAACAAGGGGACCCACCAGTCAGGGCTTACGTGGCTACACATGTTGACTTTTTGCTGAGATGGCACCATGGGCCCACATGTCAGACAATAAAAAATAAAAAATATCTCCCAAAAATAAAAAATCGAGTCTGATTCCCGTGTGCCGCCACGGCCGGCTAATCTCGCCATCGCGCGTCTCCATGGCCGAGTGCTCGCGCCTCCTCCGCCCTGGACGAAGTCCCACGCCGCCGCGACCCTGGACCGAGCGCTCGTGCCGCCGCAATCCTAGCCGAGGGCCCACGAGGCCGCCGTCCTAGACCAACGACCCACGCCGCGGTAGCTGCCTCCCTGGACAACGACCCACGCCATGCAACCGCCGCCATGTCCGGGACCCCGCGCAGGGCGCCGCCGCCGCCCTTTGAAGGTGTAGCGCCGCATGGACGAGTTCCCGCGCCAACGTCGACCTGCCCGAGAGCCTGCTCAGCCGCCGCCCTGGACACCTTCACCTCCTGCTGTGCTAGAATGTCAACCCGGGCGTGCTAGATATCCATGGCCTACCTTCGTTCTACCCCCATCTGCTAACCGTGCTCCACCGAACTGTTGTGCTTCCGGCCGACAGCGCCCATGCCGTCTCGGTTTTTATTGTCTGACAGGTGGGCCCATGTCCACGTCAGCAAAAAGTCCACTCGTTCTGCCACGTAAGCCCTGACCGGTGGGTCCCCTTGTCAGAAATCGTGTCAATTCAAGTTCAGTCGACTTTTAGCGCACATTGCAAAATAGTTCTCGAATACCGGTGGGTATCTATGATCAAAACACAATGCGGTGGTTTTCCGAAATTTTTCTGTAATTGTGGTGGCTTTATGCTATTAACTCGTACTCCCTCCGTTCCGAATTAATTGACTCAGATTTAGTATAAGTTATACTAAATCTGAGTCAATTAATTCAGAACGGAGGGAGTAGATGTTGGTGGTGAGAAGTATACAGTTTCGAAAACTTCGAAATCCCAATTTGTTATTTTTGGAAACCTGAAATATAACGAATTTTCAGTTCAAATGTTTCATGCTTGTAAATCTCGACATTATTTACATCTGGTTTTTTTCTTGATTTTTTGAAACTCAAAAGTGATGTTTCAATTTTTTCAAGAAACGAGCTCCCTGTGACTTAGGAGCCATTTGCAGTTTCCGATGTACACCTACCTTCATACGGCTTTCAGTTAATGTCGAACAATGTTTATTCTGAGCTTCAACTTCTGCATCCGCAGGTTCTCCTACTTCGTGACACCCGATGACTCTAACAGCTCTCACGTCACGAGCGTTGTCCTCTTGGGAGACGAAGCTGTGGCACAGACGAAACAAAGCCGCTCGACGCCATTACTGCAGAGCAACGCGTACCCGGACCTATACTACGTTAAACTCACCAACATACAGGTTGACGGCGAGACACTGACCGACATCCCAGCGGGAGCATTTGACCTCGCGGCAGACGGCAACTCCGGCGGGGTTGTCCTGAGCACCACCATAGCCGTGACCAGGCTCCAGAGCAGCGCGTACAAGGCCGTGAGGCAGGCGCTGATGAGCAAGATCACGGCGGAACCCGTGAACAGTTCGGGGACCGAAGACGATGTGTTCGACCTGTGCTACAACATGCAGTCTGTGGCGAAGTTGACGTTCCCGAAGATAACGCTGGTGTTTGACGGCGTGGACTCGCCAGCCATGGAGCTCACGACGGTCCACTACTTCTACAAGGACTACGACACCGGGCTGCAGTGCCTCACCATGCTGCCAACGGAGGAGGATGTGGGGGTCGGCTCCATCCTAGGAAGCATGCTGCAGGCGGGCACTAACATGATCTACGATGTTGGTGGTCGGCAACTGACGTTCGAGAAGGGCACGGCGGCTCCGGTGCCCTCGCAGGTGCTGCTCATGGCGATAGCCTCTCTGCTACTTGCATCTGTGCTCCTTTTCTAGACCATCCTCGTCTCATGTATGCGAAAACTATATTGTAACGTTGCTTGCATGCATAGTTGTTTAATTAGGCCGATGTAGCATATTAAGTTTTATTTTTGGTTCTATAAGGACAGGGATTGTAATTGTCCAGCTTGTTTCTGTGGAAATATGAATATGATGTACAATTGTTGACATACAGCCTTGTTTCTATTGTCCTGACCAGGAGCTGCTGCACAACATGTAAAATTCACTAACTGAAATCTTCATTGACAATGGGGAAAAGCAGAGTAACATAAATTTCGTTATGAACTGTTTTCTATAATCGTAAATCACATGTACACGTGACTTGATTAAAATAAATGGGCGTGATATGGTCAAATTTCAAAGTCGGACAATTTAAGATAAAAAACAATATGTGAATATTTGAACTGCCAATAAGGGCTGAGCTATTACACATGATTTTAATTTTTTTAGGGTAATCTATAGGGTATAATGCACACTGAGAGATCCATTCACGTGCGATTGGAGGGATTAAATTGCCCGGTCAAAATTAGTGGTGGCACACTATGAAATTTATGTATTCGTATGAACTTTATGTATTGTGGAGAAATCATCAGTTCCCAAAAGTAAAGCGCTACGCCGTGTGAGGGGACAAAACAACCCCGAAGATAGATACAAAGGGTCAATCCATTCAATCAATGAAACCATTTGATACGCTGTAGAATCTAACATATCGAATTACAAAGCTCAGCTTAACGGTCTTATTAGAGTCTACGGTCTTATTAGAGTCTATGACCAATGGATGCCTTGGCCCTCCATCGTAAGAGGGGGTTCCTTATGTTGTGACTGATCAGATGTGTCCCCTTTTAGGGCCCTTTTGATTGGGTTGGTTGTAGCTAGTTGTGGGTGATGTGCAGAAAAACTGTTGTGCAGGGAAAGCTACTTTTATGAGTGGAACTATTTGGCAATCCAGCTAGTTCTCTGATTGTGAACTATAAATTTTCTGAAACACCCTTACATTTATTAAAAGATGTATGCTGATTCGGGTGCGATAACAAATGCATCACTATTATTCAAATTTTCATTACATAACCATCATGAATATATATTTGTCTAAAATATATTAACAGGAATAAATCAAATATATTCGAGAATTATGATAGTATTAACAAGAATAATTATGAGCACGGGCGTGTGAGACGTCGGGGAGCGCGGGGATAGTCGGCGTGGAGAACGGGAGCGTCGGAGCTCCGGCGGCCGGAAGTATGAGTCGCGCGGTGGGGGCCACTAGGCAGATGCGATGGTGCGACGACTAGGCGTAGAGGAAGAGGAATCCTAGCTCGCTCGCTCGCTCGGGTGGGTCGCGCGGACGAGAAAGAAGAAAGAAAAAGAAAACACTCAGTTGGGCTCGGGCTGGATTCGCCATGGATTTTTGTTTTGAGGAAGATTGATGATCGAATAACAATTGGAATCTCTTGATGCTTCCGTGATAAACAATCTTTAACTGTACAATAAAGATCTTAGAAGCTACTGACGAGGGGGTATTTATATTTATAGTCAATGGCAGTAGTGCATGCGGTGCTCGTTGTACTTAGCAATTTTTTTCCAGTGTAGTATTGCTCAACAAGTCTAATGGGCCTAACCACTTAAGCCCATGAGTACAACGCAGCCCAGTGCGCCTGTCTTCTTCCTACATACACCTTCGACCTGGAGCACATCGCAGAAAACTCCGATCCTACATCCATGGTGGCTCGATTGATCCATCCATGGCGGCTCAGCTCGGCCTCTAAATGCACGGGTGAACTGCCCTATTCTTCCAGCGGAGACCTGGGGTGACCGCCGCCTCACATCTCTAGCTTTGTCTGCCGATTTGGGGGCCCCAAATTTTCAGGGCCTGTTCCGTCGCACAGCTCGCACACCCTCGTCGACGGCCATGTCCTCGCGCGTGCTGCCCCACTCGACGGAGCGGAGGACGCTGCTCCTGGCCTCCGTACTCCCCGATCCAGATCCCAGCTGCTCCAAAAGAATGCCCCTTTGTTTTGAGATGTAGCTACAGAACAGAGAACTTGGCCCGAGCAGCGACCTGACTATGGCGGCCTGAGCGCTCCCTCGCTGCCTGGTGATGCAGCGGGATGGATGCTCGGGGTCGCGGATTTCGAGCAGGGAAACCGCGGGAGGGACGCGCCAGAGGGCCCCTTTAAGCGCGGGGAACGGGACGTCGCGGAAGACGATGTGGCGGAGTCTCGCCCAGAGTCCATAACAGCGGCGGGCGAGGATGCCGGTCCGCACGGCGGCGCGGAAGCATCCGAGACGCGCGAGGACGAGGAAGAGCAGGTCGTCGGGCAGGACGCTGATGCAGTCCTCCTCGAGCTGCTCGGAGGAATGCAGGCGACACCTGGAGCTCAACTCCATGGGCGCCCAGATGAGCGAATCGTTTTTTCCACTTATAGGTGGCATGGTGCGTAATTTCTTTTAACTACAGGGGTAAAATTGGAAAGAGAAAAACGTACCAACACCTTCTCAAGCCATATTATATAGTAGAGATGTTGTTACGAGACACTCCCAAGCATGGTTGTTTCGTCTCCTCCCCGTGAAGGCGTCAAGCATGGACGACTGGAAACGTGCGTCCATGTCATGAGCCTTTGCTGTGAGCTTTTGTCCGCCTTTGCGCTGAGTGTCTTCTTTTGATAAGTGTCTTATGGTCTGTATGCTGAGTGTCCTTTGTTTGCCGAGTGATTTTATATGGCCCTAGACATACTTCATCCTTCATTGAAGACTCGATAAAATGCTTTTGGCAAAGGTCTGGACACACGGTTCCGGTAGTGACTTGTAACGAGCCGACAGGTACTCCATCTATTTTTAAATATAAGATGTTTTAGCATTCTTTGATTCGCATGTACTTAGTTGTGTTTTAGTTTATCTATTAACTCATTTTAGTTTGTATATAGTCCATATTAAGATATTCAAAATATTTATAATTGGGAATAGAGGGAGCAGTATATTAGTGGGAATGAGTATTACTCCGTAGCTGTGTGAAGCCTCCTCTTACGTGTGGGAATGCACACAGCTTAATTATTCAGAGTGAACATATTCGCGGCCAGATCGAACGAGCGAACGGTCACAGGACGCGGGATAGAATGGTATCCTGACGGCGATGCCGTCGTTGGAACCTAACGGTTAAACTTTGAAGATCACGCGCGCTGTTTTCTCTGGTCTCAGAGAGCAGTCCACTGTTCGAAGATGAACGGCTATGACAAAGTGACAAGCCTATTGACTCGTAACTTGACAGGCGTCGACTTGCTGGGGTCAGTCAACGGCGTATGTATACCATATATGCACATAAAGATGCTGTCACTGGGGTGTGTACACTTGCATACTCCAGTACAAACATTGGACAGTGACTATAGCACATTCGGTTGCGATAGTCAAAACTTTCCTATCCTTACATCGGCTTATCACTAGACACACTAGCAGCACACTATAAAGAGCTAGCTAGGTAGAATAGTGGTGGCAGTGTTTATGTGATCAGTATGGCTCGCCCAACAGAAAGAGCTAGCGGCGCGGTCGCCGTGACGACGCTGCTGCTTGCTCTACAGCTCCTCCTCCTTCCGTCGCCTGCCTCGTCGCAGGCGGCAGCGGCGCTGCGCGTATTCGCCAGATCACCGTTGGTAAAAAGGATCGGCAAAATTTTGGTCAAAGAGGTAGTAACCACCGGCGGAAAGGCCATTATCAAGGATGCGCTCCGCAGCTCCAATGACGGCAGCCAACTGGGCGCCGCCGCCGCCGACAACGCTGGCATCATCGTGTACAACCTCACCGCCGAGTCTATGCAGCAGAGCATCTCTGGCGTCGTCGACATCTTCAACGACTTCCTCTGGGTGCAGTGCCCGAGGGCGCGGGCGTTCTCCAGTCTCCCGTGCGCCAGCCCAACCTGCCTGAGAGTGCTCAACATAACCGCCGACGACTGCGACGGTAGCATCACCGGCGGTGGCGACTGCGAGTACGACTACGGGTCACCCGACGCAGGCACCAACACCACCGGCTACCTGGCTAACGAGACGTTCACTGTCGGTGGTGCTGAGACCACGCCCATCACCGGAAGCGTGGTGTTCGGCTGCAGCAGCAAGTTGCCTCCTGACGGCGACACCGGCTCCATCGGGTTCAGCAACGGCAACCTCTCCATCCTGTCACAGCTCGGCATCTCCAGGTTCAAATTTATAGAAAACGGTTTTACAAATTCTCATTCAAGTAAGAAAATTAATTAGATCTCAGTCTGGGTCCTGTACCATTAGATTGCGTCTTGATTATGTTGTGAGTTGTGCATATGGGTTGCATCTACGTATGTTATTCCAGTTGCGCATGGATTGCAACTCATATTTTTCTATAACAGATCAGCCGTAAGTTAACCGAGGAAAACACCCGTTAGATTACAACGTGATTTGTGTTAGACTATGAGCATGAACAGAAAGTGAGATCTGGATTACGTCATCACTTAAGTCTTAGTCCAAGCTCTATGTTTGTTCGATGAGTTTTTCAGAGTAGGGGTACACCTGCAACCTCACTTCTTTTAGATATTCTCGGTGTGTACCAAAATTTTGAATAACAAACACCGATACGTTTACTACAAAAGTTGTATTGATTTGTGGAAGTTTGAGGTTCATAAGTTGTGCCGTTTGAGAGAAACCAAAAGGTTGAATTTCATACCTTTACATTAAAATATATTTACTATCATTTGTTTTGAGCAGGCCACGTACTATAAGTTTTCCATCTCAACAATTTTGTGTAACATATTCTATTATTGTACTAAACTTATCTAGTTTTATATTTTTTGTGATTTAGAATAAAAGAAGAACATGAAAATTTAGTGAGCATGTACATGTCACGGACTCACGGTGTTCGGTCACAACTTTTTTCCTATAGAAAGAGATGAGTTTTTCTAATTACGGTACACTAAACCCTTACTTCTTCTAGAAAATCTTTGTCTGCCAAAATTTAGTAAAATATCTATATATTGTACTACAAAAGTTATATTCATCTGTAAATTGACGTTAATAAGTTGTGCAGTTTGAGGGGGAAAATATAAAATTTGATAAATATCATATGAAAATATATTTACTACCACTTCTTTTCTTGTAGGCTACATACTATACGTTTCCCACCCGAATAATTTAGTGACATAGTATAATCATTTGCTACATTCACCTTTTGTTGTAGATTTTTGTTACTGTGATTTACTATTTTGGCCAATTTAGTATATACCATATTTTGGCCACCACAGTTGCAGCCAAATTTCGAAAAACCACCACACTAGGTTTTGATCACAGATACCTACCGGTATTCACGAAATTTGTTACAATGTGCGCTAAAAGAAAACTAAACACGAATTGACACGATTTCTAACAAGGGGACCCACCAGTCAGGGCTTACGTGGCTACACATGTTGACTTTTTGCTGAGATGGCACCATGGGCCCACATGTCAGACAATAAAAAATAAAAAATATCTCCCAAAAATAAAAAATCGAGTCTGATTCCCGCGTGCCGCCACGGCCGGCTAATCTCGCCATCGCGCGTCTCCATGGCCGAGTGCCCGCGCCTCCTCCGCCCTGGACGAAGTCCCACGCCGCCGCGACCCTGGACCGAGCGCTCGTGCCGCCGCAATCCTAGCCGAGGGCCCACGAGGCCGCCGTCCTAGACCAACGACCCACGCCGCGGTAGCTGCCTCCCTGGACAACGACCCACGCCATGCAACCGCCGCCATGTCCGGGACCCCGCGCAGGGCGCCGCCGCCGCCCTTTGAAGGTGTAGCGCCGCATGGACGAGTTCCCGCGCCAACGTCGACCTGCCCGAGAGCCTGCTCAGCCGCCGCCCTGGACACCTTCACCTCCTGCTGTGCTAGAATGTCAACCCGGGCGTGCTAGATATCCATGGCCTACCTTCGTTCTACCCCCATCTGCTAACCGTGCTCCACCGAACTGTTGTGCTTCCGGCCGACAGCGCCCATGCCGTCTCGGTTTTTATTGTCTGACAGGTGGGCCCATGTCCACGTCAGCAAAAAGTCCACTCGTTCTGCCACGTAAGCCCTGACCGGTGGGTCCCCTTGTCAGAAATCGTGTCAATTCAAGTTCAGTCGACTTTTAGCGCACATTGCAAAATAGTTCTCGAATACCGGTGGGTATCTATGATCAAAACACAATGCGGTGGTTTTCCGAAATTTTTCTGTAATTGTGGTGGCTTTATGCTATTAACTCGTACTCCCTCCGTTCCGAATTAATTGACTCAGATTTAGTATAAGTTATACTAAATCTGAGTCAATTAATTCAGAACGGAGGGAGTAGATGTTGGTGGTGAGAAGTATACAGTTTCGAAAACTTCGAAATCCCAATTTGTTATTTTTGGAAACCTGAAATATAACGAATTTTCAGTTCAAATGTTTCATGCTTGTAAATCTCGACATTATTTACATCTGGTTTTTTTCTTGATTTTTTGAAACTCAAAAGTGATGTTTCAATTTTTTCAAGAAACGAGCTCCCTGTGACTTAGGAGCCATTTGCAGTTTCCGATGTACACCTACCTTCATACGGCTTTCAGTTAATGTCGAACAATGTTTATTCTGAGCTTCAACTTCTGCATCCGCAGGTTCTCCTACTTCGTGACACCCGATGACTCTAACAGCTCTCACGTCACGAGCGTTGTCCTCTTGGGAGACGAAGCTGTGGCACAGACGAAACAAAGCCGCTCGACGCCATTACTGCAGAGCAACGCGTACCCGGACCTATACTACGTTAAACTCACCAACATACAGGTTGACGGCGAGACACTGACCGACATCCCAGCGGGAGCATTTGACCTCGCGGCAGACGGCAACTCCGGCGGGGTTGTCCTGAGCACCACCATAGCCGTGACCAGGCTCCAGAGCAGCGCGTACAAGGCCGTGAGGCAGGCGCTGATGAGCAAGATCACGGCGGAACCCGTGAACAGTTCGGGGACCGAAGACGATGTGTTCGACCTGTGCTACAACATGCAGTCTGTGGCGAAGTTGACGTTCCCGAAGATAACGCTGGTGTTTGACGGCGTGGACTCGCCAGCCATGGAGCTCACGACGGTCCACTACTTCTACAAGGACTACGACACCGGGCTGCAGTGCCTCACCATGCTGCCAACGGAGGAGGATGTGGGGGTCGGCTCCATCCTAGGAAGCATGCTGCAGGCGGGCACTAACATGATCTACGATGTTGGTGGTCGGCAACTGACGTTCGAGAAGGGCACGGCGGCTCCGGTGCCCTCGCAGGTGCTGCTCATGGCGATAGCCTCTCTGCTACTTGCATCTGTGCTCCTTTTCTAGACCATCCTCGTCTCATGTATGCGAAAACTATATTGTAACGTTGCTTGCATGCATAGTTGTTTAATTAGGCCGATGTAGCATATTAAGTTTTATTTTTGGTTCTATAAGGACAGGGATTGTAATTGTCCAGCTTGTTTCT
Source organism: Poa pratensis (assembly GCA_947311845.1). Classification (NCBI taxonomy): domain Eukaryota; kingdom Viridiplantae; phylum Streptophyta; class Magnoliopsida; order Poales; family Poaceae; genus Poa; species Poa pratensis. The sequence continues at coordinate 19,102,063 of CAMZMU010000119.1, read as the reverse complement.
GTGGAAATATGAATATGATGTACAATTGTTGACATACAGCCTTGTTTCTATTGTCCTGACCAGGAGCTGCTGCACAACATGTAAAATTCACTAACTGAAATCTTCATTGACAATGGGGAAAAGCAGAGTAACATAAATTTCGTTATGAACTGTTTTCTATAATCGTAAATCACATGTACACGTGACTTGATTAAAATAAATGGGCGTGATATGGTCAAATTTCAAAGTCGGACAATTTAAGATAAAAAACAATATGTGAATATTTGAACTGCCAATAAGGGCTGAGCTATTACACATGATTTTAATTTTTTTAGGGTAATCTATAGGGTATAATGCACACTGAGAGATCCATTCACGTGCGATTGGAGGGATTAAATTGCCCGGTCAAAATTAGTGGTGGCACACTATGAAATTTATGTATTCGTATGAACTTTATGTATTGTGGAGAAATCATCAGTTCCCAAAAGTAAAGCGCTACGCCGTGTGAGGGGACAAAACAACCCCGAAGATAGATACAAAGGGTCAATCCATTCAATCAATGAAACCATTTGATACGCTGTAGAATCTAACATATCGAATTACAAAGCTCAGCTTAACGGTCTTATTAGAGTCTACGGTCTTATTAGAGTCTATGACCAATGGATGCCTTGGCCCTCCATCGTAAGAGGGGGTTCCTTATGTTGTGACTGATCAGATGTGTCCCCTTTTAGGGCCCTTTTGATTGGGTTGGTTGTAGCTAGTTGTGGGTGATGTGCAGAAAAACTGTTGTGCAGGGAAAGCTACTTTTATGAGTGGAACTATTTGGCAATCCAGCTAGTTCTCTGATTGTGAACTATAAATTTTCTGAAACACCCTTACATTTATTAAAAGATGTATGCTGATTCGGGTGCGATAACAAATGCATCACTATTATTCAAATTTTCATTACATAACCATCATGAATATATATTTGTCTAAAATATATTAACAGGAATAAATCAAATATATTCGAGAATTATGATAGTATTAACAAGAATAATTATGAGCACGGGCGTGTGAGACGTCGGGGAGCGCGGGGATAGTCGGCGTGGAGAACGGGAGCGTCGGAGCTCCGGCGGCCGGAAGTATGAGTCGCGCGGTGGGGGCCACTAGGCAGATGCGATGGTGCGACGACTAGGCGTAGAGGAAGAGGAATCCTAGCTCGCTCGCTCGCTCGGGTGGGTCGCGCGGACGAGAAAGAAGAAAGAAAAAGAAAACACTCAGTTGGGCTCGGGCTGGATTCGCCATGGATTTTTGTTTTGAGGAAGATTGATGATCGAATAACAATTGGAATCTCTTGATGCTTCCGTGATAAACAATCTTTAACTGTACAATAAAGATCTTAGAAGCTACTGACGAGGGGGTATTTATATTTATAGTCAATGGCAGTAGTGCATGCGGTGCTCGTTGTACTTAGCAATTTTTTTCCAGTGTAGTATTGCTCAACAAGTCTAATGGGCCTAACCACTTAAGCCCATGAGTACAACGCAGCCCAGTGCGCCTGTCTTCTTCCTACATACACCTTCGACCTGGAGCACATCGCAGAAAACTCCGATCCTACATCCATGGTGGCTCGATTGATCCATCCATGGCGGCTCAGCTCGGCCTCTAAATGCACGGGTGAACTGCCCTATTCTTCCAGCGGAGACCTGGGGTGACCGCCGCCTCACATCTCTAGCTTTGTCTGCCGATTTGGGGGCCCCAAATTTTCAGGGCCTGTTCCGTCGCACAGCTCGCACACCCTCGTCGACGGCCATGTCCTCGCGCGTGCTGCCCCACTCGACGGAGCGGAGGACGCTGCTCCTGGCCTCCGTACTCCCCGATCCAGATCCCAGCTGCTCCAAAAGAATGCCCCTTTGTTTTGAGATGTAGCTACAGAACAGAGAACTTGGCCCGAGCAGCGACCTGACTATGGCGGCCTGAGCGCTCCCTCGCTGCCTGGTGATGCAGCGGGATGGATGCTCGGGGTCGCGGATTTCGAGCAGGGAAACCGCGGGAGGGACGCGCCAGAGGGCCCCTTTAAGCGCGGGGAACGGGACGTCGCGGAAGACGATGTGGCGGAGTCTCGCCCAGAGTCCATAACAGCGGCGGGCGAGGATGCCGGTCCGCACGGCGGCGCGGAAGCATCCGAGACGCGCGAGGACGAGGAAGAGCAGGTCGTCGGGCAGGGCGCTGATGCAGTCCTCCTCGAGCTGCTCGGAGGAATGCAGGCGACACCTGGAGCTCAACTCCATGGGCGCCCAGATGAGCGAATCGTTTTTTCCACTTATAGGTGGCATGGTGCGTAATTTCTTTTAACTACAGGGGTAAAATTGGAAAGAGAAAAACGTACCAACACCTTCTCAAGCCATATTATATAGTAGAGATGTTGTTACGAGACACTCCCAAGCATGGTTGTTTCGTCTCCTCCCCGTGAAGGCGTCAAGCATGGACGACTGGAAACGTGCGTCCATGTCATGAGCCTTTGCTGTGAGCTTTTGTCCGCCTTTGCGCTGAGTGTCTTCTTTTGATAAGTGTCTTATGGTCTGTATGCTGAGTGTCCTTTGTTTGCCGAGTGATTTTATATGGCCCTAGACATACTTCATCCTTCATTGAAGACTCGATAAAATGCTTTTGGCAAAGGTCTGGACACACGGTTCCGGTAGTGACTTGTAACGAGCCGACAGGTACTCCATCTATTTTTAAATATAAGATGTTTTAGCATTCTTTGATTCGCATGTACTTAGTTGTGTTTTAGTTTATCTATTAACTCATTTTAGTTTGTATATAGTCCATATTAAGATATTCAAAATATTTATAATTGGGAATAGAGGGAGCAGTATATTAGTGGGAATGAGTATTACTCCGTAGCTGTGTGAAGCCTCCTCTTACGTGTGGGAATGCACACAGCTTAATTATTCAGAGTGAACATATTCGCGGCCAGATCGAACGAGCGAACGGTCACAGGACGCGGGATAGAATGGTATCCTGACGGCGATGCCGTCGTTGGAACCTAACGGTTAAACTTTGAAGATCACGCGCGCTGTTTTCTCTGGTCTCAGAGAGCAGTCCACTGTTCGAAGATGAACGGCTATGACAAAGTGACAAGCCTATTGACTCGTAACTTGACAGGCGTCGACTTGCTGGGGTCAGTCAACGGCATATGTATACCATATATGCACATAAAGATGCTGTCACTGGGTGTGTACACTTGCATACTCCAGTACAAACATTGGACAGTGACTATAGCACATTCGGTTGCGATAGTCAAAACTTTCCTATCCTTACATCGGCTTATCACTAGACACACTAGCAGCACACTATAAAGAGCTAGCTAGGTAGAATAGTGGTGGCAGTGTTTATGTGATCAGTATGGCTCGCCCAACAGAAAGAGCTAGCGGCGCGGTCGCCGTGACGACGCTGCTGCTTGCTCTACAGCTCCTCCTCCTTCCGTCGCCTGCCTCGTCGCAGGCGGCAGCGGCGCTGCGCGTATTCGCCAGATCACCGTTGGTAAAAAGGATCGGCAAAATTTTGGTCAAAGAGGTAGTAACCACCGGCGGAAAGGCCATTATCAAGGATGCGCTCCGCAGCTCCAATGACGGCAGCCAACTGGGCGCCGCCGCCGCCGACAACGCTGGCATCATCGTGTACAACCTCACCGCCGAGTCTATGCAGCAGAGCATCTCTGGCGTCGTCGACATCTTCAACGACTTCCTCTGGGTGCAGTGCCCGAGGGCGCGGGCGTTCTCCAGTCTCCCGTGCGCCAGCCCAACCTGCCTGAGAGTGCTCAACATAACCGCCGACGACTGCGACGGTAGCATCACCGGCGGTGGCGACTGCGAGTACGACTACGGGTCACCCGACGCAGGCACCAACACCACCGGCTACCTGGCTAACGAGACGTTCACTGTCGGTGGTGCTGAGACCACGCCCATCACCGGAAGCGTGGTGTTCGGCTGCAGCAGCAAGTTGCCTCCTGACGGCGACACCGGCTCCATCGGGTTCAGCAACGGCAACCTCTCCATCCTGTCACAGCTCGGCATCTCCAGGTTCAAATTTATAGAAAACGGTTTTACAAATTCTCATTCAAGTAAGAAAATTAATTAGATCTCAGTCTGGGTCCTGTACCATTAGATTGCGTCTTGATTATGTTGTGAGTTGTGCATATGGGTTGCATCTACGTATGTTATTCCAGTTGCGCATGGATTGCAACTCATATTTTTCTATAACAGATCAGCCGTAAGTTAACCGAGGAAAACACCCGTTAGATTACAACGTGATTTGTGTTAGACTATGAGCATGAACAGAAAGTGAGATCTGGATTACGTCATCACTTAAGTCTTAGTCCAAGCTCTATGTTTGTTCGATGAGTTTTTCAGAGTAGGGGTACACCTGCAACCTCACTTCTTTTAGATATTCTCGGTGTGTACCAAAATTTTGAATAACAAACACCGATACGTTTACTACAAAAGTTGTATTGATTTGTGGAAGTTTGAGGTTCATAAGTTGTGCCGTTTGAGAGAAACCAAAAGGTTGAATTTCATACCTTTACATTAAAATATATTTACTATCATTTGTTTTGAGCAGGCCACGTACTATAAGTTTTCCATCTCAACAATTTTGTGTAACATATTCTATTATTGTACTAAACTTATCTAGTTTTATATTTTTTGTGATTTAGAATAAAAGAAGAACATGAAAATTTAGTGAGCATGTACATGTCACGGACTCACGGTGTTCGGTCACAACTTTTTTCCTATAGAAAGAGATGAGTTTTTCTAATTACGGTACACTAAACCCTTACTTCTTCTAGAAAATCTTTGTCTGCCAAAATTTAGTAAAATATCTATATATTGTACTACAAAAGTTATATTCATCTGTAAATTGACGTTAATAAGTTGTGCAGTTTGAGGGGGAAAATATAAAATTTGATAAATATCATATGAAAATATATTTACTACCACTTCTTTTCTTGTAGGCTACATACTATACGTTTCCCACCCGAATAATTTAGTGACATAGTATAATCATTTGCTACATTCACCTTTTGTTGTAGATTTTTGTTACTGTGATTTACTATTTTGGCCAATTTAGTATATACCATATTTTGGCCACCACAGTTGCAGCCAAATTTCGAAAAACCACCACACTAGGTTTTGATCACAGATACCTACCGGTATTCACGAAATTTGTTACAATGTGCGCTAAAAGAAAACTAAACACGAATTGACACGATTTCTAACAAGGGGACCCACCAGTCAGGGCTTACGTGGCTACACATGTTGACTTTTTGCTGAGATGGCACCATGGGCCCACATGTCAGACAATAAAAAATAAAAAATATCTCCCAAAAATAAAAAATCGAGTCTGATTCCCGCGTGCCGCCACGGCCGGCTAATCTCGCCATCGCGCGTCTCCATGGCCGAGTGCCCGCGCCTCCTCCGCCCTGGACGAAGTCCCACGCCGCCGCGACCCTGGACCGAGCGCTCGTGCCGCCGCAATCCTAGCCGAGGGCCCACGAGGCCGCCGTCCTAGACCAACGACCCACGCCGCGGTAGCTGCCTCCCTGGACAACGACCCACGCCATGCAACCGCCGCCATGTCCGGGACCCCGCGCAGGGCGCCGCCGCCGCCCTTTGAAGGTGTAGCGCCGCATGGACGAGTTCCCGCGCCAACGTCGACCTGCCCGAGAGCCTGCTCAGCCGCCGCCCTGGACACCTTCACCTCCTGCTGTGCTAGAATGTCAACCCGGGCGTGCTAGATATCCATGGCCTACCTTCGTTCTACCCCCATCTGCTAACCGTGCTCCACCGAACTGTTGTGCTTCCGGCCGACAGCGCCCATGCCGTCTCGGTTTTTATTGTCTGACAGGTGGGCCCATGTCCACGTCAGCAAAAAGTCCACTCGTTCTGCCACGTAAGCCCTGACCGGTGGGTCCCCTTGTCAGAAATCGTGTCAATTCAAGTTCAGTCGACTTTTAGCGCACATTGCAAAATAGTTCTCGAATACCGGTGGGTATCTATGATCAAAACACAATGCGGTGGTTTTCCGAAATTTTTCTGTAATTGTGGTGGCTTTATGCTATTAACTCGTACTCCCTCCGTTACGAATTAATTGACTCAGATTTAGTATAAGTTATACTAAATCTGAGTCAATTAATTCAGAACGGAGGGAGTAGATGTTGGTGGTGAGAAGTATACAGTTTCGAAAACTTCGAAATTTTCCCAATTTGTTATTTTTGGAAACCTGAAATATAACGAATTTTCAGTTCAAATGTTTCATGCTTGTAAATCTCGACATTATTTACATCTGGTTTTTTTCTTGATTTTTTGAAACTCAAAAGTGATGTTTCAATTTTTTCAAGAAACGAGCTCCCTGTGACTTAGGAGCCATTTGCAGTTTCCGATGTACACCTACCTTCATACGGCTTTCAGTTAATGTCGAACAATGTTTATTCTGAGCTTCAACTTCTGCATCCGCAGGTTCTCCTACTTCGTGACACCCGATGACTCTAACAGCTCTCACGTCACGAGCGTTGTCCTCTTGGGAGACGAAGCTGTGGCACAGACGAAACAAAGCCGCTCGACGCCATTACTGCAGAGCAACGCGTACCCGGACCTATACTACGTTAAACTCACCAACATACAGGTTGACGGCGAGACACTGACCGACATCCCAGCGGGAGCATTTGACCTCGCGGCAGACGGCAACTCCGGCGGGGTTGTCCTGAGCACCACCATAGCCGTGACCAGGCTCCAGAGCAGCGCGTACAAGGCCGTGAGGCAGGCGCTGATGAGCAAGATCACGGCGGAACCCGTGAACAGTTCGGGGACCGAAGACGATGTGTTCGACCTGTGCTACAACATGCAGTCTGTGGCGAAGTTGACGTTCCCGAAGATAACGCTGGTGTTTGACGGCGTGGACTCGCCAGCCATGGAGCTCACGACGGTCCACTACTTCTACAAGGACTACGACACCGGGCTGCAGTGCCTCACCATGCTGCCAACGGAGGAGGATGTGGGGGTCGGCTCCATCCTAGGAAGCATGCTGCAGGCGGGCACTAACATGATCTACGATGTTGGTGGTCGGCAACTGACGTTCGAGAAGGGCACGGCGGCTCCGGTGCCCTCGCAGGTGCTGCTCATGGCGATAGCCTCTCTGCTACTTGCATCTGTGCTCCTTTTCTAGACCATCCTCGTCTCATGTATGCGAAAACTATATTGTAACGTTGCTTGCATGCATAGTTGTTTAATTAGGCCGATGTAGCATATTAAGTTTTATTTTTGGTTCTATAAGGACAGGGATTGTAATTGTCCAGCTTGTTTCTGTGGAAATATGAATATGATGTACAATTGTTGACATACAGCCTTGTTTCTATTGTCCTGACCAGGAGCTGCTGCACAACATGTAAAATTCACTAACTGAAATCTTCATTGACAATGGGGAAAAGCAGAGTAACATAAATTTCGTTATGAACTGTTTTCTATAATCGTAAATCACATGTACACGTGACTTGATTAAAATAAATGGGCGTGATATGGTCAAATTTCAAAGTCGGACAATTTAAGATAAAAAACAATATGTGAATATTTGAACTGCCAATAAGGGCTGAGCTATTACACATGATTTTAATTTTTTTAGGGTAATCTATAGGGTATAATGCACACTGAGAGATCCATTCACGTGCGATTGGAGGGATTAAATTGCCCGGTCAAAATTAGTGGTGGCACACTATGAAATTTATGTATTCGTATGAACTTTATGTATTGTGGAGAAATCATCAGTTCCCAAAAGTAAAGCGCTACGCCGTGTGAGGGACAAAACAACCCCGAAGATAGATACAAAGGGTCAATCCATTCAATCAATGAAACCATTTGATACGCTGTAGAATCTAACATATCGAATTACAAAGCTCAGCTTAACGGTCTTATTAGAGTCTACGGTCTTATTAGAGTCTAATGACCAATGGATGCCTTGGCCCTCCATCGTAAGAGGGGGTTCCTTATGTTGTGACTGATCAGATGTGTCCCCTTTTAGGGCCCTTTTGATTGGGTTGGTTGTAGCTAGTTGTGGGTGATGTGCAGAAAAACTGTTGTGCAGGGAAAGCCACTTTTATGAGTGGAACTATTTGGCAATCCAGCTAGTTCTCTGATTGTGAACTATAAATTTTCTGAAACACCCCTACATTTATTAAAAGATGTATGCTGATTCGCGTGCGATAACAAATGCATCATTATTATTCAAATTTTCATTACATAACCATCATGAATATATATTTGTCTAAAATATATTAACAGGAATAAATCAAATATATTCGAGAATTATGATAGTATTAACAAGAATAATTATGAGCACGGGCGTGTGAGACGTCGGGGAGCGCGGGGATAGTCGGCGTGGAGAACGGGAGCGTCGGAGCTCCGGCGGCCGGAAGTATGAGTCGCGCGGTGGGGGCCACTAGGCAGATGCGGTGGTGCGACGACTGGGCGTAGAGGAAGAGGAATCCTAGCTCGCTCGCTCGCTCGGGTGGGTCGCGCGGACGAGAAAGAAGAAAGAAAAAGAAAACACTCAGTTGGGCTCGGGCTGGATTGCACGGTTCCATGCGGTGGCAGTTTTCTTGTAACGCCCCGTATAAACCAAATCATTCTCATCCGACGCTATATTATGATGTCTATGAAGATCAAATTCTCACTACCACCACCAGGGCGCCACGCATGGACGAGGTTTCATGATCTGAATCGTCTATTACTAGCAACAAAATGACCAAATCCGGATGCCCCTTCGGGAGACTAGCAGAGAACCTCGGAAGCACCTCGAGAGGTGCTTTCTCTCGTTTGAAGGAAACGGGCCGGTTTTGGGAAAAGCCCAACACGAAGCCAACCTTTTATTTCGTTTCACCAACTTTTTTCGAGGGAAAGCTCCCAGAAGTTGAAACAAAAGGGCCCTTAGTCTGTCTGGGCTTAGGCGAAATTATAGTGAATGGGAGTGTTGGGTAGGTTAACGTCGTGTATAAACCAAATCATTCTCGTCCGACGTTATATTATGATGTTTACAAAGATCAAATTCTCACCACCAGGGCGCCACGCACACATGGACGAGGTTTCATGATCTGAATCGTCTAATTACATATGGCTCCATCACACAAGCTACGAGTGAAGCAAATAATACACTCGGAAAAGAAAATGAAAACTAACCGAAACACGGAGCGCACGTTTGTTCTTCCGAAACCAAAGACGATGACAAAGGAAATCCACGCAGGAATCCAACGAGCACATGCGGCCGGGCGACGCCACCGCTCCTCTATCCTAAGCAAGGACGTTGCCGCCCTATCCCACGTGAGGACGCCGCCACCCTTCCCCACTAGCTAGAGCACTCAGCCTCCGATGCACCAGTCGTTTGTCACTAAGACACTTGAAGGTTATAGAGTCTAAGTCCCCTGAACCCAGGGTCGACGACAGCTTGATTCTCCAAGGGTTTCGGCTCCTCGCCGACAAGGTCCTGAACTCTTGATCCTGTGTACAGATTCGTTGCTGGAAAATCCTATTATTCCAACAAACTAGTAGGGTACTTCTAGCGAATCCAGTCCACTTTCTTAGGGTGGGGCAGGCCTTTATTGGGCTGGGCCTTTTATATTATGTTTCCTATTTTCTATACGTTGTATATGAGTTGGGCCAAATTTTAGGGTGGGCCTCCGCCACTCCTTCTATGCTAGATGAGAACAAGCATAATGTATATAATAGCATATCAAATAATGATAATCTACATATACAAACATAGTAGAATATACACCATTTTATATCATCGGTGATTACTCTAAACGATATTGTATCAATACCAACCATGGAGCATGCACACATTGTTAAATTTTTACTTGCTAGGCAATTTTGACCATGTAAAAGGATTAAATTAAGAATAATGTGATGGTTTAGTTTATACTCCAATTTTTTTGTTAGTATGCTTACTTAATCCAGAAATCGCTACAGAAGCCTTGGGTGCAAATGAACCCGACGATTTTGCCAAACCATTCGTTAAAATTAATCTTGCCATTGACATTTAGTGAAAGATTATACCATAACGGAAAGAGATGAACTCAATGGCATTGTGCTCTACATTCGCCGCTGCCCTTCGTCACGGCGTCAGGCATGGGCGAGGTTTCACGATCCGAATCACCTGATTCTTCCATCACAAAAGCTTCAAATGTAGCAAACACAATCTCCAATGAAAAAAGTAACGCAAACACGAAGCGCACGTTTTGTTCCTCCGAAACCAACGATGATGACAGAGGAAATCCACGCAGGAATCCAACGAACGAGCACATGCGGCCGGGCAACGCGTCGCTGCTTTTGGCCTTTTGCCCTTCTCCCTTTCCTCTTTCTCGCCCACTTGTCTACTGCGGAGGTAGAAAAAGAAAACCAAAAGACGAGTTTTTTTTTCCCGAACCACCTTGAGCTTGAGCTGAGTCCACCCACACCAATCACTGGACTCTGCTGACGGCGACGGCGCGCGCCTCCTCCCCACGGCCCTGTCGCTGATGGATCTCCCGCCGCTCTCCCACCAGGCGCTCTTCGCGGCCGTCCGATCCGCGGACGCCGGCGCCGTCCGCCGCCTGCTGGAGGCGTCGTCCGGCTCCACGGCCGCGCTCGCCGCCGCGCAGACGGAGGCCGGGGAGTCGGCGCTCTACGTCGCGGCGGAGGCCGGCGCGCTCGAGGTCGTCGGCCTCCTTCTCCCGCTCTACGACCTCGAGGCCGCAGCGCTCCGCTCCCGCCTCGACCTCGACGCCTTCCACGTCGCCGCCAAACAAGGCCACACTGGTGAGCACTTCCTTTCGCTCGATTAAGTTCCCTGGTTCATGGTAATTATTTGATTTGATGTTTTGAAGTCCAGTGGGTTACTGATTCTATTCTAGGCGAGCCCAGCTGCCTTCGCCTTAGCTAGATCGAGTTGATTCAGGGTAGCTTTTTTACTTTACAGTTCGATCGAGTTGGCTATATGTATGCTAGGATGTTGTGGATTGCAAGGGTTGCGGTTGTACCAGTGATTATAATGGTGGTTTTGTTAGTAATCGGAAGGAAATTGGAAACCTTATGCGTCTGATTTAGCTAAGTTTACTTTTAAAAAATTGTGTTGGCATGAACTAACTCTGTTTGTAGATTCTGTTGTCCTTTATTTGTGCAAGAAACCTACATTTTATTTAAGGTTCTGCTGATGCAGCAGCTATTTTTCATTGAGATATACTCTGCTCTTTTCTCATGACAAGTAGACTGATGAGTTGCTTTCGTAACAGAGGTCGTGAAGGAGTTTTTGGGGCGGTGGCCTGAGCTTTGCTCAGTGTGCGACTCGTCCAACACTAGTCCACTGTACTCTGCTGCCGTAAAGGACCACTTGGATGTGGTGAATGCTATATTGGACACCGATGATAGCTGCATAAGGATTGTGCGGAGAAATGGGAAGACGTCACTACATACTACTGCTAGAATCGGGTATCATCACATTGTCAAAGCACTCATAGAGAGGGATCCGGGGATTGTTCCAATCAGAGATAGGAAGGGACAAACTGCACTTCACATGGCCGTGAAGGGTAAAAACACAGACGTGGTGGAAGAGTTGCTGATGGCTGATCTTTCCATCCTCAACGTGCGTGACAAGAAAGCAAACACAGCTTTACATATAGCTACACGAAAATGGAGGCCCCAGGTATAGTTCTTGCCACAATTATGTACATCGATAAATGTATCTTAACATGTATGCCTAAATAAAATAAAAATTTACGTCGCAATTACTATTTTTCTAGATGGAGCTTGTAACCGTGATAGACTGCTAGCATCAAAATTTCTATAGTTATATTTGGCCTGATACCGCTGTTAGTTGATGCATGTACTAAATGGTTTGTCATATGCACTTGCAAAAGAGGACTGTTAAGTGTTAACATCATGGGCAACTGGACATAGGTTCTTGGACATCTGTTTGTCTCCTAAGGAGGATACTAGCACCAGGATGTCAGCACTGTGTAACAATTGGCTACATCATGCTCTAGCCTCTAGGATGGGTAAAATTGAGTAACTCTAGACTTTCTCGAACTAGCATATATACTTTTTGGGTAAGCCATCTTGCTGTTGCACGGTGGATGGAGTATCTAGTGAATTACAAAATATAGCATATAACGTGTGCCCATCTTATATCAGGATGAAGCACTATGGAGGCATATCTTGTCTTTGTTGACTTTCTACCACTAGCTATTTCCCAGTGCATCTAAGTTGTACTTTGGTATGCCAGCTGGACTAACGATAAAGCTAAGATCAGGAAACGCATGAATTTTCTTGTTTTTCAGTTAGTTTTGTGTGTGAAGTTGGAAGACACTGAGTGCGGTTACAAGTCCGCTGTAGTTTATCTAAGTGCTCTCTAGTTGATTTTCTACTGGTCCCTAAATCAATAACTGCAAAAACAGTCTCAAGTGAATTTGAAACAAAACTATACAACATAGATTTTTTTCCTTCATGAGAAGATTCACTGTTTTCATGCGAACTGATGATATTTCTTGGTGCTTTATGTCCCAGCATGCTTCCATTGACTCCACCATCTTGCTGTTTTTCTTATCTTCAGATGGTTCAGCTTCTGCTTAGCTATGAGTCACTTGAAGTCAATGCTATCAATAATCACAATGAAACAGCTATGGACTTGGCTGAGAAAGTTCCCTATGGCGAGTCTAAAATGGAAATAATAGAGTGGCTGTCAGAGGCTGGTGCAAAGAATGCTGCAAATGTAGGTAAAGTTGATGAAGCGTCAGAGCTAAGGAGAACTGTGAGTGATATCAAGCACAATGTGCAAGCACAGCTCAACGAGAACGCCAAGACCAACAAAAGAGTGACGGGGATTGCCAAAGAACTGCGGAAACTACACAGAGAAGCAGTTCAGAACACCATCAACTCGGTTACTTTGGTAGCAATCCTGATCGCCTCCATCGCATTCGTTTCCATATTCAATTTGCCAGGTCAATACTACCAGGATACTACAACCGGGGAAGAGATCGGCGAGGCCTACATATCCAAACTCACCGGTTTCCGTGCGTTCTGTCTTCTGAACGCCATCGCGCTTTTCATTTCACTCGCGGTGGTTGTGGTGCAGATCACCCTGGTTGCCTGGGAAACGGGTGCGCAGAAACAGATCATCAAGATCGTAAATAAGCTGATGTGGTCAGCATGCCTTAGTACGTGCGCTGCATTTGTCTCGCTGGCTTATGTTGTGGTTGGTCCAGAGCATGCCTGGATGGCTTTCACCATATCGGCCATTGGAGGGCCAATCATGATCGGGACCCTCTTGTTCCTCGCCTACCTGCTGCTGCGCCCACGATTCAAGTTTGGCGAAGACAGGCAGCGGCGCATCAAGAGGGCGAGCGGAAGCAAGTCCTTCTCCTGGTCTATGCGTGAAGGGTTGTCGGACCTGGAAGCCGTGGAAGACCATGAGAAGAAAATCTATGCTTTGTAGTTTGTAGTGAGTCGCAAATCAGTCTGTAGACGCATGTAACATTAAGTACAGGTTAGTTTGGAGAAAACAATCGCCCTTGTATATATCTTCTCGGCTGTTTTAGGTCTGTGGTGTGAGGTACAGCAAGCAGACCTTTCTCTGCACCAGATCTGTATAATTGGATCCTTGTACTGTTGCTAATGTATAATGCTGGAGAATGAAGAGCAGCACCTATTGCAGATTACTTACTACCAGTACAGCAAATCAACTGGTTGCCACACAGTGCTTGAAGCTGCCGTATAAAAAAGGGATGCTTGAAACTGTTGGCCTCTGTAAAATCCTTGTGGGATGAGTTTTATTCCAACTTTATATTTAGGGTGAAAAGTAAGGAATTTATGGCCAATCATTTCATACACTACTTGTTGCATAGTTCACCTGCTGCTACTGTACAGTAAATTGCTTCAAAAAATCCTTGGATTTTGTTTTGCGAAAAAAGTTTTTTTTAATGTGTCTTGGCTGGGAACCTTAACAATATTCTCTCATAAAATCACGGATTTCCCTTTAAAAAATCATTATGTTGCCTCAGGAAAAAATATGTATCTAAATTGCTCTTGCAGAGATTGTCATTAGACCAAATTTCAGATCTTGGACAAAGGAAAGGACTAATTTTCAAGGGCATTAGACCAACTTTCAGATCTTGGAAGACAGTCTTCATAGCTGATATCACTCTGCATAAGTATAGGGTGAACTTCACCCGGTGAAGTATTCCATTGCTCGGACTTTGTCATCATGGATTGACAACCTCTTGTAGCTTTTTTCCTTTTGTTGTTTTTGTTGTACAGGTTTAGGTTACTTTACATATGAGTTTTGTTTTAAGAAAGAAAATGGGCTGCGCTTAAAAGGAAATTGCTCTTGCAGGCTTGGTGACTCTGCCGTTGTAGCTAAAGCTCTTGTACAAGTACTTCGCGAGAGCACCCTTGAGCGGAAGACCACACCATACAAATGGACTCCCGCCTACTTCACCCTTATCCACAGCCGCTCCCTCTTCCTTCCACCTCCCAGCGTGCCCACCTCAAATGGGGCCCCTGCTGCTACTGCTGCCGCCGTCACCGCCGGCGCATGGCGGTTTCCGCGCTCACATTACAGGAACACCTCGTGCCAACCAACCCAAGAACCTCTCAGAGAGTGAACCCCCGTAGGCTGTTCGACGGAATGCAGGAAGGAAGCGTCACGGCTTCCACGGCGGGCAACCTGCTCGACGAAATGCCTCGTCCGCGGAGCGGCAAGGGCGCAAGCGAACGTGGCCTGACCGGGAGGGCGCCCAGGAGCGGCGAGAAGAGCGCGAGCGCGGCAATCCTGGCGCTGGCGCATGCCAGCAGGCACGCGGAGGTCGTCGAGCTCTTCTGCAGGATGCAGTGGGACGGAGTCCCCATCAGCAGGTTCATGCTCCCGAGCGTCCTCAAAGCTTGCGCGCGCCTCCGGGACAGCAGGATGCTCCGCGCGGTGTATGTCCTGGTCATCAAGTGTGCCATGTGCCAGCATGTCGTCGTGGGTACTGCACTGGTCGGCGCATATATTGATTGTGGACTGATGGATGATGCCGGCAAGGCGTTCGCTGAGATGGACGAGGCCAACATGGTTTCTTGGAGTGTGATCATTGGAGGCTACGTCCGTTCTTGTCGGTGGGACGAAGCCTGGGATGCTTTCTCCGCCATGCAGCGTGCTGGGATGCTTCCGGTTGATTCAATTCTTGTGATGGCAATTCAGGTGTGCAGTGCGTTGCTGTGCCTGGTTCGTGGGAAGCAGCTGCATGCATTGGCAGTTGCCCTCGGGTTTGAAAGGAATACCACTGTGTGGAACTGCCTCATCGACATGTATGGCAAGTGCGGTGACATGGATAGTTGCAAGACGGTTTTCGAGACGATGATAGACAGGGATCAGGTGAGTTGGAATACCATCATCTCAAGTTATGTTCGTCTTGGTCTTTGTGAAGAGGCGCTCGACATGGTTCTCCAAATGCAGCAATGTGGTTTCACTGTTGATCGATTCACCCTTGGCAGTGGAGTTGCAGCCTGTGCCCATTTGGCTGACATTGACAATGGCCGTGCATTCCATGGTTATTTGATTAGAAGAGCATTGGATACCGATGCTATCCGGGGCAGCGCACTTGTTGACATGTACGGGAAATGTGGCTTAACGGAACTTGCTCGGGCGGTGTTCGACAGGATGGAGGAGAGAAATTATGTATCATGGGATGCACTCTTGTGTGGCTATGTTGAAAATGGGCAGGTTGATTTGGCACTCAGCATTTTCCGGCAAATGGAGTCTGCAAACATAAAGGCTAACCAACATACCTTTGTGAACCTTCTGAAGCTTTGTGGCAACAGGAGATATACAGAATATGGAAGGCAAATTCATGCTCATGCCATCAAGGCCGTATACCAGATGAATGTAGTTTTGGAAACTGAGCTTATCGACATGTACACAAAGTGTGGCTGCATTGAGGTCGCCCGGTTACTGTTCCTCAGGATGAACGAGAGGAACCTGATATCCTGGAATACTCTGCTCTCAGGTTATGTAGGGGATGGACAACCTGCTGCTTCAATAAACATTTACCGTCAGATGGAGCAGGCTTGCATTAGACCTGACCAATACACTTTGGCAGGGCTTTTAAGCCTTTGCCGGTACCAAGGGCTTCTGCATTACGGGAGACAGATACATGCTCACCTCATCAAGATGGGTTCTGAGACAAATGTGGTACTGCAAACTTTACTTGTCCATATGTATGTCAGGTGTAGACAATGGAAAAACGCTGAAAACGTTTGCTCAATGATCCAAGAGAGGAATTTGTATGTGAATGATGCATTCTCAAAGGTATATGGAGATGGCTACTTCATCTGAAGAGAAGAGCAACGGTCCCCGGTCCACTGGAGTTAGGATATGTGGAAACACGGTGGCGGAGCAAGGAACAAGATCTTCGGGGTGACACAAGTCGTTCCCAGCTTGTATTGTCTTCAACCTCCAAACAGGGCGTAGCTTCAACCATGGATACCAATTGAGGGACAGGGATACCCAGAGTGGTCGGCTGGTCGCAGGGTACTGGAGCAACTGCCCCAGCTCTACCCAGGCACATCTGCACCACCTTCTGTGCTCATTGTGGATACGAGCACACACGTTCGTAGACTTAGATAATGTGGAGCCTGCGAAACAATGGATTGTTTTGTGGTGTTTTTGCCACTAACTTCCGTTGCCCTGGTGGTGAAATGAAGGATTTCATATTAACTCGCACTGAAGTGTGTGAACACCTGCCGCAAAAATCCAATCTTGTGTGGTAGATGTGTGCACCCTTTATCTGCTGTAACTGTTGTTATCTTGTTATGCGGGGAGAGTGAAGAATGCTCCCGGAAATCTCTGAGGATGATGAAGAATTTGATTTACTTTGTAACTCAGAGAGTGTAGGTGAACTTCTGATAACAATTTTATGTGCAGCAGTGCATTGCATTGACTGCTTGCTTCTAAATTTCGGTGTCGATGTAGTTTTGTCTACCAAGCAATTTGCTCTTCGTTTCCCATGGAAAACTGATTCACATTTTCCATGATGAGCTAAGTATCACAGAAATTAGGAGCATCAACAAATCATGGGCCTGGTGAATGTTTCCCATAGCTGTACAAAGGGGTTAAGGAAATGCAGATTTCTTCATTCAGAAAAGCAGCAGCGAATACTCAGCTGTATCTATAGCAACACACAGACATTCTGCTAGTAATTTTGCCAAAACTGGGTTCAAAACCAAACCGCATATCATTTTGGAACCTTCCTATACAGAAAACGTTATGGTTCATTCATGTACATATGTACAGGCCCACATCCTAAACAGAAAAAACACAACCAACCCTCACAAAGAGCAAAATCTCTTAAACCGGTATCATCAGCTTACAAACAGATGAGAGTCACAAACAAAGCTTCAGAATTGCTGCTTGCTCCAGGATGTCATTGATCATGAAAGTTATGTCAGCATCCGTCCTCCATGAGTTCTCAGTTTTCGTTGCCTTTGAGAATGTTGTACTTGCAAAGTGGGCAGTTTGCATGCATGCGTAGCCATTTGGTAATGCAAGTTGAATGGAAGTGATGGTTGCAAGGGAGAGCAGATAGCTCCACTCCATCTTCGTATGATGAGAGACATATGCAGCATTCCTGATAGAACAAGAACTGTCAGCAAAGCATCAGAGATGAGATAAACTGAACACTGTTCACGTTCGTATCGTTAGTTCATAGCATAGTTTGGTTTCTGAGAATAGATTGTCTGAATTTTTTAAACTGGCATAACTTGCCAAGTTCTCTCTATGTAAGTGTAAACTTCATACCCACTTCTAATGGAAATGCCCAACAGATATATGAAGATTAAACATAATATAAAGAAGTACGCATGTAAACAAAGCAACTTTTGCTATACAACAGTCAAAAAACACAAAACATAATCCTTACAGCATCCTCACGAAGGAGAATTCGTTCACTTGTTGATGTTCCACTATTATTGAGTATAGGGATCATAACCCCCTCATCTATTTCCTTTTCTCCATTCTCACTGGGATTGGAATATTTGTATCTGGGGAGAACGCCAATATCTGCATCTGATGCACCCTCCTACAGATGTAAGAAAGAAGAGAATAATGAGCAATAAATTGCAACATAGTGTGTAGTACAGGAGTAGATACTTTCTCAAATGCAGAATGAATTCATTTACCTGGCCAACCAGAGCATACAGAATTGCGACAACGCAAGGCAAGCAGCAGCAAAGTGCAACCCCAATGAAGCAGGCCATAGCAACACAAAAAACAGCGAAGAAGACATCAAACGCTAGAAAAACTACAGTTAACCTGCATAACAAAATCCAAACCAGGTAACTCTGTTAGGCATGATAGGTAGATGGCACTCAGCAATTAGCTATATGTATCAGTTGCATGAAGCATTTAAAAGCAAAGGTAGCAGCTCTTTATTGCTACCCAGAGAATAGGTTTCAGAACTTCAAATTTTATATTCATATCATACACCAGTATAGTCAATTAGTGTCTCAGTTCACTTGCTCTGAATTATTTTGCACTGTTGTTGTCAAGAAGAAAGGATTATGGCCGTCTTGCATTCTACTTTGCATGTTACAGAAATCTAGGTATGGCATATAACACTAACAACACTAGCCTTGGTCTTGATTACCAATATGTAATTGCAAACTAGTTACTCTAATTCTCACACAGATATATAGTGAGTGATGAGTGCAGTGACAGTACCAATACAGCCTTGGAGCACCTTGTTCGAGCATGTCTCCACCGGACACCACCCAGTAGAACCCAATGATCCACCACAGGAATGACACCATAGTGTTCACCGACTCACAGCGGTCCGTAGAACTGCACAAGCGAAAAAATCATCAAAAGACAGTTGGTAGATCAACAGAAAACAGAGCCAATTAGTCATTTCCAGTTAAGCACATATGACGAACCCTAGTCCTGCTTCCACCACACAGCAAAACCCGAGGAAGAAGAATTGGGGGTTTCCCTTTTCGCCCTACCTGACCATCTCCTCAATCGCCTCATCCTCGTCGTCGCCGCCCTCGCTGTCCGAGCTGCCGGGCCCGGCGCTCGGGGCACCGGACTCGACGTCGGGGCTCCGCGCGCGGGCGGCGGGGCGGGGGCGGGCGCGCGCGCCGGAGCAGACGAGGGAGACGTGCACGACGCACTGCAGCGCGTAGCCGACGAGCCAGAGGCGGAGCGGCTTGTCGGGGCTCTCGGCGGTGGAGGCCGCGAGCACCGCCGCGGCGGCCGCGGCGAAGGCGATGTTCCAGGCGACGTCGAGCGCGACGACGGGGCGGGAGTGGGCCCAGTCGGCGCGCCTCCTCTCCAGCTGCTGCGCCGCCGTCTCGCGCACCAGCATCGACGGCCCGCGCCGCCCCGCCGCGCGCCCGATGAGCGCCGCGAGGCGGCGGCTCGGCCTCGCCGCCGCTGCCGAGGACTGGGGAGGGGAGGTCTGGGTGCCGGATCCCGCGGGGGCGGTTGCGCCCGGCGGGCCGAGCAGCGGCTGCTCCGGCGACGGTGACGAGGCGGCCGCTTCCATTTGGGAGTTGGGACTAGTCGCCCCTCACTTCCGTGCGCGTCCGTCCGTGACGTACGCCTGTTGTCTCTACTCTACCGACTCGTCTCTGGTGCGCTACATCTATTTTGGGCCGGCATGAACTGGTACGGTTGGGCTAGGCCGTTGAGCTGGAGGACATGTACGTTTCAAACTGGGCTAGGATTCATCAGCTCAAAGTGACGATGACAACTGGAGAGCCAGCATTTTTTTTCTCGAAACGGAGGCAAAACCTTTGGCTAAGATTTATATTCTTGAACCAGCATTTGGAACTTGCAAGGGTGATCACGGTTCGGCGTCCAGACGAGACGAGTGTACTGGTTTGCGATCCGAATTCGATCAAACTATCCACCTCCATCAACAATAGTACTACGTAGAGGTTTTTGTTTTGTTTTGCGGGGATCAACAATAGAAGTTAGCATCTTAACTGCAGCACTCACTTCGTGTTTCTTGGGAACCCCAACATCTGTTTTGAAATGTCATTGATTTGGAGCTCACGGGAAGCGAACGATCAGAGCTACAATTTTTTTTCGAACCTTAGCAATACCTTTGATTGATAAAGTCGAAAATAGTTGGACAATTTATGAGAAAAACCGGACAAAAACCGTACAACACAACGCACCACACCGGCCCCAAGGCCACGCCCCAAAACAATTGCGGCAGATCCACAACAATCTTTTCCGTTGTACTACAACGAAGAGCAGTACTCCGGTAGACGGTAGTCCGTACTAGTAGCAGCAGCACTGTTTTTCCTTTCAGCGAGACATCATGAGCAGATAGCAGGGTTACGGATACACATGAGACCACTGGGAAGTGCCTGAACGTAGTATTACATACACCAAAGCTACTCCATGAACATATGCCAACAACAACGAGTCACGTTGCGATTAGGCATGCAACTCGTGCAAAAACAGAAACAATAAAACATGTTCATTTAGATGGTCTGAAAATTTATAAAATTAGCAAGACCGGAAGAAAAAACCATTGAACTGTTTACTGACATAGTCACATAGTAGTATTTCAGATTCGTATGTACATGTCGGGTATAACATGAACAGTGCAGCTGGAGAAAAGTCTCCTAGAAAACACGCAGAACACTTGCAACCTTTTTTTTCTTACAGAAGTAGCACTACCATGTTTGCTGTAAGTCAACCACTAGCGGTTCGAGGCGACACCCTCGCTAACTACGCAGAGCAATTGACAGATTGAAGAGCTAGGCTTACGCCGGCGACACCGTGTCATACATACACCGCATTACCGCCCGGGATCGACGCCGCTATCTAGACCTTCTCCACCTCCCGGAAGCCGCCGCGGCCTCTCCGGCGGCGGCGTCCGCTGACGACGGCGCCGGCGCCATCGCCGCATATAGAGGCGGCGTGCTTCCCGAGGAGCTCGCTGAGGAAGCCACCCTTCTTGGCGTGCGGGTGCGGGCCGTGGCTGCGGACGGGGCTCACCACCTTGACCTTCTTCCGCATGTGGTGGTGGTGGTGGCGGTGGCGCGCGTCCGTGTCGGTGCCGGGGCCGGCGTTCTCCCTGACGAGCAGCCTCTCCAGCTCCCGCGTGATCCACTCCACCTCGTGCACGTCGAGAAGCGTCGTCGGCTTCCCCGCTTTCTCTGGTGACGGCGGGACGGCTGCTTTCGTCTCGGGCGTTGCCATGGCGATCGACGGTGATGCGAATCAGTGGAGATGAGATTGGGAGAATGAGGAGAGTAGGAGGAGAAGTCAAGTCGGCCGAAGAGGCTTTAAAGTAGGAGCGCAGAGAAGCTGACAGCGTGGGGCCAGCGGCATTTGTATATGTACCACGCGTGGTCAACTCGATCTGCTTGGTTGCTCGCTCTGAGTAGTTATGGTTTCCGCGTGTCGTGCGTGCGGCACGCTGTTTCTTGTTTACGCCGGCGAACGAAGCGTACGCCACGCCCTTTATCTTCTCTGTTTTTGGTTGCAACCGACACCGCTGCAAAGATGGCTAAATCCGTGTTGTAAATTCAAATTCGAATGGTAACATGAACGTACTACTGACTACTCCTACATGCAGCATGCATGCGGTACTAGCATGCATGCTCATCTCTCCGATGCGTAGGACCCAATCCAAGCGGCAGATCCTAAATTTAAATTCAAATGTGTAACGTGCTAGCTAGGAGCCTAGGCCTAGATAGGGAGTGCTGAGATTGGGTAACAAACATTCATGGATGCTTATGAAGGACAAACCATCAAGAACACTCGGTCAAAGTTAAGGTTTGGTCGCGCGATAACTGGATGGGGATGATTAATTGGTCGCTAGCTGGACTGCACGACGTAATCAAGTAGTAGATTATTTTACGGGCTCTCAACGTGCAGACAGCGCAATGATAAGATCACCCTCGATGCTTAATTTAGTCTAACCACCTACTAGTGGCGCCGGCCTGCGCAGAACTCGCGCGTCGTCCAACAAACCACGGCTTCCCGCGCGGCTCTCGCGCCATCTAACAACGCGTATGTGCTCTCATCTCTAAGTCAAACTCTACTTACCTCTAAAAAAAGTCAAACTACTATCATAGTTACCACCTTGCAGGGATGAAAACGAACTAAGTGATGGCAGATTTGTTTTCATTTTTTTACGGAAACAAACACAAAAACTCCGAAACGAAAACAGAACAAAAAGCAGATATTTTTCAGAATCGAGAGGCCCTTTAAATAATGCAGGAAATAAAAAACAAACTAACAAAACATATTCGCTTCAGATCTTTTCCTCGGATCTTGGGTTGTGGATAATTGTTCCCGTAAGAAAAAAAATTGAACTTGCTGGATTCAGATAGCACCAAGTCACAAAAAAGTAAAGTTCTTTATTACCGGAAATGAGAAATAGTTCCCATGGTCGTTCCGCCAGAATACGCCATACCGTTTTCGTCCCCGCAAAATTTTATTTCCGTTACAATATTTCTATTTTGTTTCCGTTTTTTTCACGAAAAAAGTCTTCCGTTCCGTTTTAATCCCTACCACCTCGTGCAAACTACTAACTCTACTAGTAGTAGTGAGTTAGCTCGAATAGAAAACGATCGAGGTTCCACGCACGCAACGAACGTGGAGGTTTGTCTAGGCACGCACGATCGAGAGCGACACGGAGACAGCACATTAATCGATCGAGTTCGGTCGATAGCTACATACCACTAGTGTCGTGATCATCCACGTCGCTAGCTAGCCAGTATCAATATGTTATCTTGAAATCAATTCTTCTGCTGCCTCGTCCCCGCCCTAGTGCTCCTCCTCACTGAGTCACTGTCCCCGCCCTGCTATGTGCTTACTTAGAAGTTATGCCGTCGGGACAAACTGACGGACTACTGTGACTCTTGTGAGTTGTGATCGGCCGTCGTCTGAGCCATGCATAGCCACAGGGAGATGTTAATTTGGAGCTACAATCCATGCACGCATACACCTGCTGTATAATACTTGGCAGATTTGATAGGCTCGTAGGCTTACTGCATGCCAAAGATCTGCAAACGGCCAGGCACCATCAGAACGACGGGGACAGTGCCAGATTTGGCGGGCACAGTTTTTTCAATGTGCCGCAAGCTCGGCCAGGATTTACTACTTGACAGTTGGTCAATAGAGTGGAAAACCAGCCGGGTGCTCGTATCGTACTGCATTTCCTTCGAACCAAGTCGACGTAGGTTTTTTTTTTTTTTTTGCAAATTATGTATGGTGTGAGGTGCGGGATGATAATTGTATGTTGGCCCAAAAGTTCAGAAAGTGACAGGCAACTTACCAGTCACCACGGTATAATCCCATAAATATACTTCTAGATTGCATTTTTATAAGACAATGCAATTTTCACCATTTGATTGAAGCAAAAAATAGCATTGGAGCAAAACAACAACGAAATAACTAAGAAGCCCAATATGGCCCAACTGAAGTACGAAGCAACCATGCAGGCTCAGTTTTCTGGATGGAAGGCCTGTGTTGACTTCTTTCAGACCACTACTGCCGTGATGCACATGATGCTGTTTGCCGCCTAACGCAGTTTTTTTTTTTTTTTGCTGTTTCTGTTTTTCTTTTCTTTTTTTTCATTATCGTTTTCTGTTTTTTTAAGATTAATATGTCATTTTTTATTTTTCTTTGTACTACCGCCGTCCCTAAAAATTTGGTAGGCTAATAGCCTATTGTCCTACAAAAATGTATAACTAGAACCACTGTTCAAGATATCTTCCGATATTCCGATTTATCGCTTATCAGTGTCTGACCGATAAAATAAATCGGCCGATATGCCGATAAACCGGCTGATTTATCACTTATCTTGGGTCGACCGATAAGTTCTCGATAAACGATATCCCCAACATTGACTAGAACAGAGGAAGTAATATCTCCCTCCACCATCCACCACCGATGTTCCGTCCCCGGTCAATCTCACGACGCATCTCTCCCTCCCTCAGTGGCTCAGTCCACCATCTTGAACAAGGCCATGGTTTCCATCCGACAGCTCGGTAAGCGCCTCTTCACCCTGCATCCACCTCCATCGTCACCTCTCCCTCTCGCTAACATTTTCTTTTTGTTTTTTAACCAATATGTCTTGCCGTCGTCGCCATCGTCGTGGTGATACCTGCAGAAGCCCACGCGCATTCAAAATCTTCTCAACATAATGGGATTGCAAAAGTGTAATCCCACCCTCATTATCTCTCAGTAGCTTGATGTTCAAAATAACATCAGCCACACCAAGGTCCTTCATCTCAAAATTCTGAGATAGAAACGGCTTAACCTCCTCAATGACTTTGAGGTTGGTCCCAAATATCAGTATGTCATCAACATACAAGCACAGTATAACTCCTCCGCCCCCACCATGGCGATAGTTTACGCATTTGTCAGCTTCATTAACAACAAAACCAGCAGAGGTTAAAGTTGTATTGAATTTCGCATGCCATTACTTAGGTGCTTGCTTCAGGCCATATAAGGATTTCAGTAACTTACACACCTTTCCTTCCTGACCATCTATTACAAAGCCATCTGGCTGTTGCATGTAGATTTCCTCGTCTAGCTCTCCGTTGAGGAAAGCCGTCTTAACATCCATCTGGTGGACGAGAAGACCATGTGAGGCCGCCAACAAGAGTAATACTCGGATGGTGGTCAGTCTGGCCACTGGTGAATAAGTATCGAAGAAATCTTCCTCCTCCTTTGAGAATAACCCTTGGCCACAAGCCTAGCCTTATACTTTTCATTCGTACCATCGGGACTAAGCTTCTTTTTGAACACCCACTTACATCCCAATGGTTTACAGCCATAGGGACGTTCAGTAATTTCCCATGTCCTGTTAGCCATGATGGAATCCATCTCGCTACGGACTGCTTCTTTCCAGTATTCAGCATCCGGAGACGCATAAGCCTCTGAAATAGAAGTGGGAGTGTCATCCACAAGGTACACAAGGAAATCATCACCAAAAGACTTTGCAGTCCTCTATCTCTTGCCCCTACCAAGGGTTTCCTCGTCATCCTTCTCAGGATTTTCATCATGTGTTTGTTCATAATATTCCATAGGAATGGCAGGTTCAGGAGTCTCATCAGATTCCTGTCTAGAAGTGCTTGGCATATCTCTCATAGGAAAAATATCCTCAAAGAATGTAGCATCTTTAGACTCCAGAATTGTACCGACCTTCACGTTAGGTACCTCAGATTTCACTACTATAAATCTATAACCGACGCTATTCTTAGCATAGCCCAAATTAACGCAGTCCACGGTCTTTGGTCCAACCTTACGCTTTTTGGGGATCGGCACGTTGACTTTCGCCAAACAGCCCCAAGTACGTAAGTATGAGAGTGTCGTTCTTCTCTTCTCTCATTGCTCATAGGGAGTAATCTCATTGTCTTTTGTCGAAACTTTATTCAGGACATGACATGATGTCAATATAGCCTCCCCCCACCATGTCTTGGATAAACCCGATGTATCTAACATGGCGTTAACCAAATCTGTTAGAGTACGGTTTTTCCGTTCGGCAACCCCATTTGACTGGGGCGAATAGGGAGGCGTCCTCTCATGAATAATACCATGTTCCGCACAGAAAGAATCAAACTTATTAGAGAAGTACTCTCCACCACGATCTGACCAGAACCGCTTAATTTTCTTTTCAAGTTGATTCTCAGCTTCTGCCTTATAGATTTTAAAGTAGTGTGTAGAGCCTCATCTTTGGTGCTTAACAAATATACATAGTAATATCTAGTGGAATCATCTATTAGTGTTATGAAATATCTCTTTCCACCTTTAGTCAACACACCATTCATCTCACAAAGATCAGAATGTACAAGTTCTAACGGCCAAGTGTCTTTCCTCCACAGCCTTATGGGGCTTGCGAGGTTGCTTTGCTTGCACACACGAATGGCACTTAGAACCTTTGGCTAAGTGAAATTCGGGATTAAATTCAATTTTACTAGCCGCGTCATACAACCGAAACCAATGTGACCAAGACTTGAATGCCAAACTTCTGTGTTCATTAACATTCGAATGAATATTGTTCACGACTTTATTACAAAAATCAGCGAGGGAAAAGCGGAACAGACCTCCGCATTCATAACCTTTTCCAACAAATAGTCCATATTTCATAACAACTATTTTATTAGACTCAAATACCAACTTAAACCCTTCTCTACATAGAAGGGAGCCACTAACGAGATTCTTCTTGATGGCGGGGACATGCTGCACGTTCTTGAGCTGCACGATCCTTGCCGAAGTAAACTTCAGATCGACCGTGCCAACACCAAGAACAGAAGCACTTGCGCCATTCCCCATCAGTACGGATCCGTTCCCTGTGACCTAATAAGAAGAAAACAATGAGATGTCAGAACATACATGAATATTTGTACTTGTGTCAATCCACCAATCGTTAGACTGACAAACAGAAAATACAGTAAACAAATTACCGTACCCACATGCACCATTCTCATTGTTGCTCACAATTATGTTGACGGACTTGGAGTCCTGTCCTGGTTTCTTGAACTTCTTTGGGCACTTGGGAGCCCAATGTTCCTCTGAACCACATGTGAAGCAGGCTCCTTTCTTCTTATCCTTGTTGAAGGGCTTCTTACCCTTCTTCTTAAAGTCGATATTCTGTTGGACACCAGGTTTCCCCTTGGGCTTGTGGAAGTTGGAGTTCTTATGTATAAAATTGGCAACAAAAGTTCCCTCGTTCCCTTTTCCATGCGAGTCCTTTGCTCTCGAATTCTGCTCGACACTCAGATGGCCGATGACATCCTCAACTGAGAATTCACGCCTCTGGTGTTTCAGAGTAGTAGCAAAGTTTCTCCATGAATTAGGCAGCTTAGCGATTATGCATCTCGCGACAAATTTGCCCAGTAGCACACACTTGAGAAGCTCGAGCTCCTTAGCGATGCACTGTATCTCATGAGCTTGTTCCAATACAGAACGGTTTTCAACCATCTTGTAATCGTGGAACTGCTCTATAGTGTATATCTCGCTTCCAGTATCGGTTGCGCCGAATTTAGATTCGAGCGCCTCCCACAAGTCCTTGGCAACCCGCACATGTAAATATGCATCAACCAACTTATCTCCGATCACGCTCAGAACGGCTCCAACAAAGACGACGGTGGCTTCTCCGAACGCCTTCTCCTGTTCAGGAGCAATCGTTCCAGTGGAAGTAACACCAGCGACCCAGAACACGTTCATCGCAGTGAGCCACAAGGTGGTTTCAGTGCAGCAGTAAAACTTTGGATCGAAAATTGCCTACACAGATTAGGTTTTTGGATTGTTGAGTAGTTAAGCAATTGTTCAATTAAATTAATCCAATAATAAATCATGAACAAGACGTAAACAGTGGTAATGACATACTGAAATTGTATGATAAAATCATGTACTAGACAAATAGTATAAACATCTACACAAATAGCTAGTATGACAAACATGCAAGTAATCAGGAGTGGGATAAACGTGTACCCTCCAGTATGCCAGTTGGCCGCAGCAGCGGAGGCGGTAGCCTCGTCGGCGATCCTCTTGATGGGGTTCGTAGCAGAAAACAATAATTTTTCTAACTATCGCAACACCGAAACTAGCCAGGATCTATCTATCTAGTAATGCGGTAACGGAGAAGTCATCGGAAACATACCCTTGTAGACCGATAGCGGGAATTACGCTCCCGCACAAGCGTTGCCGATGAAGACGTACGTAGCCGACCTCAAGGTCGCGGAGAACTTGGCGCGACGAAGAAGAAGGAGACGCGGCGATGAAGAAGCTCCTAGTGCCGAACTCGTGAGAGAGCAGCACCTCCGAGTACTCGCACACGTACGGACCTTGACGATGACCTCCGTGCTCCCCGATCCAGCCGGAATAGCGGAAGCGAGAACTTTGGGTGGAAACCCGCAGCACAACGGTGTGCTGCGGTTTATAGGTCTCCCGTATACGCTGTCCAGACTTGGGACCGCGCATCGAGAGATGGGGAGGGAGGAATTGGACTAGGGAGAAGCCTGGGCCAACCGGAATTAATTCCTGAATTTTCTGTGTATTTTTCCAATTAATCCGGGTCCCTATTTATTGAAGGAAAAGGGTGTGCACTCCCTCAACTCTCCATGTGGGACTAAAGGAGAGGGGGTGGTGCGGCTGCCTACATGGGCCAGCCGCACCCCACAGCCCAGCCGCACCCCCTCTTGTGGGGGGGAACTTCCCCTCTTGGGCCCTAAAGGCCCATTAAGGTGTGCAGCCCCTTTTTCTCCTTTTTATTTATTATTAAATTAATATAAATATATATAATTCCATAATTAATATATTTACATACTATTTAATCTCCCATGACTCCGAAACAATTTGGATCACTCCGAACTCACTTCGGTCTCCCGGAACTCTTCCGGTCTTCCCCGGAACTCTTCCGTTCTTGCCGGAACCTTTCCGAAACCTCCTATCTCTATACCTAAGCCACTCCGATGTTTCCAAAACGTTCTCCTAGCGTCGTCAAGACCTTAAGTGTGTTACCCTCGGTTCGAGAATACTCCGGACATGGTCGAGACCCTCCCGCCAATGACCGTCAGGGAGCCCTGGATGACTATGACGGCCCCCGTGCATTCTAGAATAAATCATCCTTGAATCATCTTTGAACCGTTAACATGATATGGTCATTCCCTTTGTTCGTTGATACTTCCTTGTCCGAGATACGATCGTCAACATCCGATGTTGTGTTTTATCTCGTTACCGACAAGGTTGCTTTACTCGTTCCCATGAAATTATATCTCAATGACCTAGTCATATGCTGCGCAGCTTTACAGATATAATCTCACCGAGTGGGCCCAGCATATCAATCCGTCACACGGATGAACAAATCCCGCTCTTGATTACTCGCCCCGACTACTTCCTTCCAATACCCGAAAGTGTCACCTTTATTGTCAGCTTATGAGGCATGACGTTTGATGCGATCAGCCGTATCTTTCAGAAGCAGCGACTTGATGTAATCTCACGGTCTAAGGAATAAGCTACCACGTTATAATCCTATTGCAGTGTTGAACTATCTGATACGATCCTAACTGCAATACTTTGGGTAATGTCCATCAAATTATTCTCCCAATAAAATGACTCCACCATCAACTGTTAATGCAATATGATCGGGAAATCACGATCATCCATTGACTGATGGACTAGTTTATCTAGAGGCTTAACTAGGGACTCTGGTTTGTTTACATACCACACGTGTATTAACAATTCCGATTAATACAGTTATAGCATGGTATAAAACTATTTATAAACTTAAAGAGATAATGCAATAAATCTTATTATTTATTTGCCTCTAGGGCATATCTCCAACAGTCTCCCACTTGCACTAGAGTACAAATACACTAGCTGCATTTTCTATACCAATCATACAACCTTATCTTTTATAAGTGTTTATGATAATGCTCGCTCGTGGAAGAGGTTTCCTTCGGCCTGAACCTTTCATAACCGTAAGCTCTTTGCAAACCATTGATATCACCTTATTTGATATCATCATGCTATCTTAATAACAAATATACATATTTGGCAACTAAGTGAGACTTTTGTTTCCCTGCGCTTACTCTGATCCAATATCAGTTAATTGCATTAAACACACTCAGTTTTAGAGAATACCTTTTCTCTACCAACTCTATGTACTTTTGCAGTATCTTTATACTTCTATATTTACCTAAGTAGATCCTGACATTCTATTGTCAGCCTAATGCCTTTTAGTTTATCCTACGACTTGATCCTTATTTCTTTCTGTCATTTAGGTTGATCCTTTTAACACAACATTTGTTAAACTCATCATCCTTTACAGATTTGAAATAACCACATATCCTTAGTTTCTTTTAAACTATGAAGGATACTTTTGGTTCCACTAATAATGAATCACAAATTCATCTCAGCGCTTATTCTTCTTGTAAGAATACTAATCATATCTTTTCGAGTATATAATATGGTTAATATGCTGCCACCTTATCATGGCATAGAAGTGCAGCATATTTTACAACCATGATTACTTTATCCAGATTTACAAGGACCAATTCCTCGTTACGTCTTATTCTGACACATCAGAATCTAATCTGGAAAAACACCTCGACTTCTTTAAAATGATCTATTCAAAACAGATGCTCACATTTTAAACATATATGATTTTATCGTAATTCAATAATTACTTCTAATTCATTTTCCTAGTACCTATCTATTATATGTCATTTACATATAAACACCTGACTAAGCTCCCACTCAAAATGTCAATTACATTTGAGATTGTGTAACTTGTAATGCTCCCACTCAAAATGTCAAACACATTTCATATTGTGTAGCCCACAAGCTCCCACTTAACAATATGTCACTTACATATTATTCCGGTAAGCTGTCCTACTCCCACTTAAATTATACGGATATAATTTCCTTCGATATTTCGGTCATAACCGAAATCCTTGATCATGTATCAATTCGAAAATTCCAAATACGATGTATTATACTTGTTAATACAAATCCAAAAGACTTAGGCATGTCTACATCCAATGTAGTCAAAACAATTTTGATTTTGTCAAAGACATTCTTCATGACAAAATTAGCTTTATGTCCTTCTCACAGTTTCATTCTTTTCACACAACTTGTCATGTGAAAAATCAAGTAACCCTTTTACTTAATAAGATTCAAGCAACATTTACTAATACAATCTTGAATGCAACCTTTTGGATTTATGACTCTATAGTCACAATTCGAATTTGGCATCACCCCAATTTCTTTGTATTTCGTAGGTATCCCTTGTTCTAGTAACAAGCTCATTAAATCATGAAATATTAATCTGTGACCGGACAGAAAATATTCTTTAATGCCTACTATTTATAAAAAGCTCCTTGCATGAAAACACCATGATCAAATATCATCATTTTTCATTTCATTTGTGGAGTTTTGTTGTCGGATCAAATTCCAAACAATATTTCTCTCACAAATCGAGTAAGGTCAATTACCCCTTTTAAGCTTTTCTTTATTTCATATCCTTTCTTGAAACTTGTTTTCAATGAATCACCAAGTTAGCAATACTAGTTTTGCCCTTGTTGGTGTTTACCATATGAAACATATATTCATTCCTATGAATATTTTACAAAGAACTATTTCGTACATAGTTTCGTATTATCATATAATCTATAAACCATGACACACAACTTATTGTCGTTCATACGAATTTTGGGTGAAGACTTCAAAATAGGGAGTTTACTAATTCTAACGGAAAAACCTTCTACGTGATTTCTAAAATATAAGAGATATTTTTAGGACTATACTTTATTCAAAATAGAGTATGATCATAATGTCTACATCAACATGTTTGATAATAGCATCATAATTTTGTGAACCGAATTTCACAAGTCCTTTTGTGAACCGAATTTTCACAAACCTTCATGATAAAATAAATCTTTAAAATCCTTGCTATTATAATCCAATTCAATGACTTGATTTTATATCCTCCTTTTCTATCCGAAAAATCTTTCTTGATCAAATCAAATAATTTCAGATAATTGTATCTTTTAGTAAATACTTATTATTTACTTAGACATACAACAAAGGTTTCAATAATAATTTCCACTACACAATTTAATTTAACAATCATCTTGCATGATCTCAAATCAAATTTCTTCTCATATTGACTTATCAATATTTTTCAATCATCATGTCTCATTAGACATCACGCATGCAAATACACAAGATCAAATATCCAAAATATTTGCAATGATTAAAATTCGGTAGTGCATTTTATTATTGACTTAGGATATTTATTTTAACATTCAAATCCACTTTGCTATCAAAAAGATTAATACATGAATAACTTATTCATAATCGAAATATGATCATAAGAAAACTTTATTCATAATAAAACAACTTGCTTGTCTCTTACAAATATGAATAACTTGTCTCATCGAATATAAGACATACTTATTACAATCACTCTCAAATTCGACTACAAAACTCTTATTCAAAACTACTAATCAAAACTTGATAACTATGGGCGTGAAACTCCTTGGCCATCAACTACTTTGCCTTGCCATCATTCCGCAGCATCATGTCGAACTCTGCAATTTTCCTGTTATATTCTGGTGCTGTTTCAATAAAACAGAACATAAGTATCAAATACTTTAATATCAACAAGTGTAAGAAATAACAATTATAACTTTGTATATCAAATATACCTTGCGTGTCATCTATTTCTCCTTCGATGGGTTCCACCTCCACATCTTTGATTTCGACCAGGAAATCATTGAAGAGGAGGAAATCACTTTAAGTATATACTCATCGACAAGCTCCTCATAGCTAGGAGGTAGAGAACGCAACACCGCCTGTATTGCAAAAGTATCCGCCATCCAGTAATCGCATGTGTTTGTGAGATCATCGTGAATGTCAAACATCTTACACAAATGTGTCTCCAAGCAGGTATGTTCTTCCATCTTGAGTGAAAGAAACTTGTCCAGCTGCTTGTACTGCTCATGCTTCATTCGGTTCAAGAACCGAACTTTAAGAGCACCTATCATCACAGCGGGTTCCATATGGCGAAACTCATTTTTCAGCTCATGATCCATGCAGACATACATCGTGATCTGAACACTTCTCCAATCTCACGACGCTGACGAAAATCCTCTTTCGCCTCTGCACTTGCGGAGTCTCCTGGTTTATCTCCTAACAATTCTCCTATCACGTAAGAAATGTCGTTCTGGTAGAGGACGTCTTTCAGGTTTCTGTACCACGTCATGAAGTTGGATCCATCGTTCCGGAGACTTTCTTTTCTAATAAAATGGTTGAACTCAAGACTTTCTTCCTTAGGATAAGGCATGATCTACAAGATAATTTGCAAAGACTAGGTAAGGCTAAGTTTATAAAATATGAGTTTATTTTATAATCACATTATCAAAATACACTCCACTAAGAAATTCATCCCAAACAAAATAACTTAGTGATTACACGATCCTAATCCATTACTACCCCCATCGATCAGGCGGATAGAATAATTTCAAAGGTAGGCAACGAATTACCAATCGCAACAATCATGCGACTCATGCTCGATCTTTCGATCTTCCCGTGTTCCGAGGCTATGTCTGTACATACTAGGCTCGCCAATTGACCTTAGTGTATCTGCGTGTGCAACGTGGCTTACACCCACTGTATGCGAACGAAGAGACGAGTGTAACCGCAAGCGGCGTACCCCGTAACGTAGAACTTTATTGGTGGTGCACACTAAGGGAACACAATTTTGGCATTAATTTGGGATCATCCTAATATTGCTACCGTTGTATATATACTTAATATAAAGCAATCAAATAGGATGCACACACAACAAACAATATCAAAATAATGTAATGAAGTGCGATATGACATGGCCTCGCGCCTTGGTCTTCATGGCGCCTCCGGCAGTGCTCCGAGTCTACGGTGCCACCTTTTGCCTCCGATAACATAAAACTTACCGTAACCATGTCATATTAAAATGCCCCACTGCAAAACAAAGTTAGACGCTCTCTACTTTATCTTTTGCATGTTTTACGTGGCTGCTAGGGCTTTCGTGAAGAACCGTTTCTTACCTACGAACATACAACCACAACAGCGATTAAATAATTGTCTCTATTACACCCTTTTCAGGGCCCTCCATTGAAAATGCCATGCCGTCTAAAGAGAGAGAGACAGACACCCGCTAGCCGCATATATGGTACAAGCCATATGTTAGTTGCGGAACCAGTCTCGCGTAAGCGTACGCGTAAGGTCGGTCCGGGCCGCTTCATCAACTCAATGCCAACAACATTAGCAAGTGCACGCGAGAGGGTAACAATTATAGAATCGATGCCCACATTCAACATGTGTTCTAACCGTACCAGCAATACTACGCATAGATCGGCTCTGATACCACTGATGGGGTTCGTAGCAGAAAACAATAATTTTTCTAACTATCGCAACACCGAAACTAGCCAGGATCTATCTATCTAGTAATGCGGTAACGGAGAAGTCATCGGAAACATACCCTTGTAGACCGATAGCGGGAATTACGCTCCCGCACAAGCGTTGCCGATGAAGACGTACGTAGCCGACCTCAAGGTCGCGGAGAACTTGGCGCGACGAAGAAGAAGGAGACGCGGCGATGAAGAAGCTCCTAGTGCCGAACTCGTGAGAGAGCAGCACCTCCGAGTACTCGCACACGTACGGACCTTGACGATGACCTCCGTGCTCCCCGATCCAGCCGGAATAGCGGAAGCGAGAACTTTGGGTGGAAACCCGCAGCACAACGGTGTGCTGCGGTTTATAGGTCTCCCGTATACGCTGTCCAGACTTGGGACCGCGCACGTCGAGAGATGGGGAGGGAGGAATTGGACTAGGGAGAAGCCTGGGCCAACCGGAATTAATTCCTGAATTTTCTGTGTATTTTTCCAATTAATCCGGGTCCCTATTTATTGAAGGAAAAGGGTGTGCAACTTCCCTCAACTCTCCATGTGGGACTAAAGGAGAGAGGGGGTGGTGCGGCTGCCTACATGGGCCAGCCGCGCCCCCTCTTGTGGGGGGAACTTCCCCTCTTGGGCCCTAAAGGCCCATTAAGGTGTGCAGCCCCTTTTTCTCCTTTTTATTTATTATTAAATTAATATAAATATATATAATTCCATAATTAATATATTTACATACTATTTAATCTCCCATGACTCCGAAACAATTTCTGGATCACTCCGAACTCACTTCGGTCTCTCCGGAACTCTTCCGTTCTTGTCGGAACCTTTCCGAAACCTCCTATCTCTATACCTAAGCCACTCCGATGTTTCCAAAACGTTCTCCTAGCATCGTCAAGACCTTAAGTGTGTTACCCTCGGTTCGAGAATACTCCGGACATGGTCGAGACCCTCCCACCAATGACCGTCAGGGAGCCCTGGATGACTATGACGGCCCCCGTGCATTCTAGAATAAATCATCCTTGAATCATCTTTGAACCGTTAACATGATATGATCATTCCCTTTGTTCGTTGATACTTCCTTGTCCGAGATACGATCGTCAACATCCGATGTTGTGTTTTATCTCGTTACCGACAAGGTTGCTTTACTCGTTCCCATGAAATTATATCTTCAATGACCTAGTCATATGCTGCGCAGCTTTACAGATATAATCTCACCGAGTGGGCCCAGCATATCAATCCGTCACACGGATGAACAAATCCCGCTCTTGATTACTCGCCCGACTACTTCCTTCCAATACCCGAAAGTGTCACCTTTATTGTCAGCTTATGAGGCATGACGTTTGATGCGATCAGCCATATCTTTCAGAAGCAGCGACTTGATGTAATCTCACGGTCCAAGGAATAAGCTACCACGTTCTAATCCTATTGCAGTGTTGAACTATGTGATACGATCCTAACTGCAATACTTTGGGTAATGTCCATCAAATTATTCTCCCAATAAAATGACTCCACCATCAACTGTTAATGCAATATGATCGGGAAATCACGATCATCCATTGACTGATGGACTAGTTTATCTAGAGGCTTAACTAGGGACTCTGGTTTGTTTACATACCACACGTGTATTAACAATTCCGATTAATACAGTTATAGCATGGTACAAAACTATTTATAAACTTAAAGAGATAATGCAATAAATCTTATTATTTATTTGCCTCTAGGGCATATCTCCAACACCACTTGTCAGCAGCAGGCTTCTCGATATCGGCGTCAGTGGCCATGGCAAAGAGGAAGGCGACGCAGACGTAGTTGATGCAGATGTAGTTGAAGGAGACGAACGGAGGCGAGCAGTCGCGTGGAAGACACTCCCCAAAAACCTAATCGCCCCTCTACCGTACAGGATGTTGAGAGGTGGGGTTTCGGAGGCCTGCTCTCCCGGCAACCGTGTACGCGATCGACGGATGGGATCACCGGAGACAGCAACAGAGAGAGGAACGATGGTGGCGGCGCGAGCAGAGTATCTGTTGTGTATCTGCTGGAGAGGAGTGACCTCTCTCATATAGACCGTACTTAAAAGCACTTAATACAAAACGTTTCAGCTCAAAAGATAAGCTCGGCTCGACGATATTCCCGCAAACCGCTTCGCGACGCGCCGCGTCGTGATGAGGCGTGGCATGGCGTGGCGAGGCGGGCGGCGGAGGAGGAGGAACGCGCGTGTGGAGCACCTCCCTTCTCTTCACCACCAACACCTCATACCTGTGGGAGAAGAGCTCACCTTATAAACTGGTGTACATCTCTCCTAACTAGCCATGTGGGACTAAACTCTCACCACTTGTCATGGCAGCATGGGCCTTTAGAGATTTTTCAGGAATTATTAGATGGGCCCAAAGCCCACCCTAAATATTTCAGCAAATTCTGCCTCCGCTCTTGGACATAAACATACCTAGTTTCACCTGCATAATAATAAAAAATAACTTTCAACCTTATTTTTTTGTTTTGAGACGTCTAATAAGCACTTGAGCAATGTCATATTACAATGGAAATATGAAAAAAAATCACAATAAAACAAGAAGTATGCTTCTCCCTCCTAGGCATAGATCCGGCCTTGCACACCATCAACGGCAAAAAACTCGGCGGCGGCCTCGGGTCTTCCCTCATAGGACTGTTCGCCATCTTCGTCGGCTTCAAAGAACTCGCAGCCTACGCTCGTCTTCGTGTTGCACGTGATCCTCTGTTTCTTCGACGTGATTATGTTCAATTGTTCGTGGTCTCCCTGTTCAACTGCATAAACATGTTTGGCCCTTTATCCTTAGATCCGCCTATGGTCCCGAACATAGATGTACATAATTTCACCTGCAAAATCTTTAAGAATTAATTTCAAGCCTCATATTGCTTTGTTGAGACGTTTGAGAAGCACATGAATATTTTCATATTACAACGGAAATGGCCCAGTTCACTCATGGCCAATTAATGTATCGTGTGTTGGGCTTCCGGTTCCGATGTAGCCTAGGTTTGTCAGATCCTCGTGGAGGTACATGTGTCGATGTAGGTGCCCTGCTGACAAAAACCTTCCAACCTAACTCTAACTCTTCGCCTTGCCTCCATCCAGGCATGCATGGAGCCTTCCGCCAGCTGGCTCCGACTCGCCACTTGATATTTTAGATGCGGCAGGTCCGGTTCGTGCCCGGCTGGACCGGACCTGGATTTTGTTACCACTAGGGTAAGGATCTGGCCACGAAAAGATAGGTCCAGTGTGTGGGTATCCCTTTCGACCCTAGGGACAGACACACGTGAGAGGGAGCCGTCACTGCGCCGCCGTAGCAGCAGACAACGCGCCGGCACCGCAATAAGCTCGTCGGAGTATAGCACGCCGCCGCCCCCTGCCGGATCCTCCTTATCCTTTCCCGCCTGTTTCCAAGTTGTCCCCGCCGCCGGAGGGGGCAACCCACCGGCCGCTGGAACGCCGCGACGCTGCCGGGCCGCCAGGACGCAGCGACGCTGCCGGAGAGGACGCACAGCAGGGATGGGTGCGCAGGAGGCACGGATACACGACCACGCGCTGTTTGACACCGTCCTCGACGAGCTGAGTGTGACACCGGAGGCCCCTTGTGGATGTACTCGTCGGCAGGCGTGGAGCACCATGCCAGCGCGAGCACGGCGTCGCAGAACGCACGCATTGCGTCCGAGGCATTGCGTCGGTGATCGAGCGGGATGGGGTTGTGGAAGACGAGGCTGCCTCACGGAGATTGAGCTGACGGAGTTTCCACTCGTGATGCTCGCCGTCGCCGGCTCGCCGCGGTCAACGAAGTCTGTTAGTTTCAGCTGCCGCAGCAGCCCGAAGTGTACATGCGCGGAGTCATGGACGAACACCTGTCCGGCGAGGGTCGCTGTGGAGTTGTTTGCTCTGTCCCGGCGACCTCGCGTGGGAGCTCTCCCTTTGCGGCTGGTCGTAGCTCCTCGCATGGACGTGGCGGCGTCCACGCGTACTGTGCCGCCAACTGCTCGTGCAGTACCCTGTCAGGAAAGGTGCGGGCCTACCTTGAACCTGCAATTTTGTTACTGGTGCACAGGTCCAGTAACAGGTCCGACTCGGACCGGACCTTTCGCATCTTGACTTGATATGAACAAAGAACAAGGAGAGAGTGGCAAGACATTAATTAGGATTTGCAAAAAACTTCCAAGCACGTGTTGCCATATTGAAAAATACTCCCACCGTTGCTAAATATAAGATATTTTAGTTTTTTCTGCATTCACATGTATCTAGACACACTTTAATGTGTATGTTCACTTATTTTTGTCCGTATCAAGTTAACATGTGCAATATCTAAAACATCTTATCATTCGGGAATGGAGGGAGTAGCTATCTCACGGTTATAAAAAAAAGGCAGTAGACAGTGGATGAAAACTGCACCTGCGTTACACTACACTAGCCCTTGTAGAAGGACTGCAACTCACGATGTATTGATCGGGTGCATAGCACGTACATATATAGTACAGGAGGAGGCAATCTACCCTAATCTATACATGGAAGGAGTAGACTTGCCATACAAGTAATACATGCACAATATATCTCAACACCCCCCCCCCCCCCCCCCCCGCAGTCGAAGCGTCGCCAGGACCGACGCAAAGGCTGGATCGAAACTCCTCGAAGGACGCGGTAGGCAGGCCCTTAGTCATGATGTCCGCGAACTGCTGGGTGGTGGGTACGTGTAGAACACGTACATGACCGAGAGCCACCTGCTCATGAACAAAGTGAATATCGAGCTCGATGTGCTTGGTGCGTTGATGATGAACCGGGTTGGTGGAGAGGTATACCGCTGAGACGTTATCGCAGAAGACGACGGTGGCCTTGGTAACAGGACACAAGAGCTCCTGTAGGAGCTGACGGAGCCACGAGCACTCGGCAACCGCATTGGCCATGGCGCGGTACTCTGCCTCTGCACTGGAACGGGAGACCGTCGGCTGTCGCTTGGATGACCAACAGATGAGCGATGGTCCAAGGTAGACACAATAGCCCGAAGTAGAACGGCGAGTGTCGGGGCAGCCAGCCCAGTCAGCATCCGAGTAGGCGGTGATGTCCATGGCGGTAGAGGCATGAAGCGAGAGGCCGAGGTCCATGGTGCCACAGATATAGCGGAGAATCCGCTTAACCGCAGTCCAGTGTACATCGCGGGGAGCATGCATGTGAAGGCACACCTGCTGAACAGCATACTGGAGCTCCGGTCGAGTAAGAGTGAGGTACTGAAGAGCACCAACGATGGACCTGTAGAAGGCGGCGTCCGAGGCAAGAGTCCCAGTGGTGGCGGAGAGCTTGTTCTTCGTGTCGACGGGCGTGGTCACGGGGTGGCAATTAAGCATCCCGGCGCGATCAAGCAACTCGCGGGCGTACTTCCGTTGATGCAGGAAGAAGCCATCCGCACGGCGAACCACCTCAATGCCGAGGAAGTAGTGCAGGGGCCCCAAGTCCTTGAGAGCGAACTCAGCACGGAGACGGTCGGTGAGTTGTCGAAGAAGAGACTCGGTGGATGCCGTCAGGATGATGTCGTCGACGTAGAGCAGCAGGTAGGCGGTGTGAGCACCCTGGTGGTACACGAACAAGGAGGCATCGGAGCGAGTGGAGCGGAAGCCAAGTTGGTGAAGAAATGCGGCGATGCGCTGGTACCAAGCACGGGGCGCCTGCTTGAGTCCGTATAGAGAACGGGACAGCAGGCAAACATGATCCGGGTGGGAAGCGTCCACGAACCCGGTGGGCTGCTGGCAGAACACCTGCTCCTCAAGATGGCCATGGAGAAAGGCGTTAGACACGTCCAACTGGTGGACAGGCCATGAGCGGGACACCGTGAGCTGAAGAACGGTGCGAATCGTCCCGGGTTTAACAACCGGGGCGAAGGTGTCGGTGAAGTCGACGCCCGCACGCTGTCGAAAGCCGCGGACCACCCAACGTGCCTTGTGACGGTCTAGAGTGCCGTCCGGGTGGAACTTGTGCTTGAAGACCCATTTGCCGGTGATGATGTTGGCGTGACGTGGTGGAGGAACCAGCTGCCACGTCTGGTTGCGCTGGAGAGCGTCAAACTCCGCCTGCATGGCCGCGAGCCACATGGGGTCACGGAGAGCTGCCCGGGCAGAGGTCGGCATCGGCGAGGGAACGGTCAGAGTCGACGGCGCAGGTGCGGAGCTCGCGGTCGGCGCAGAGGTCAATGCGGCGAGAGTGTACGCGTCCGAGGCATACCGCATGCTCGGACGGAAAACGCCTGCCCGTCCGCGGGTGACGGGTCCGGACGCCGAGGATGGCGTAGAGGCGGCGGCCGGCGGCGGGCCGGCAGGCTGGGCAACGCCCGTGGCGGTGCTCGAGGGCGATGCAGGTGGCGACGCAACGCCCGAGGTAGAACTCGAGGGCGTAGCATGAGGCGGCGACGCGGCGCCCGAGATAGAACTCGAGGGCACAGCGGAGGCGGCGATGGAGCCGCAACAGGCATCACGGCAAGGGCCGGAGGAATACAGCGCCATGGGTCTCGACCTCGGGGGAGGGAGAAGGAGCCACCGCACTGCCCTGTGAGAACGGAAAACACATCTTGTCAAAGTACACGTGCCTGGAAGTGATGACCCGATGAGAGACCGGATCGTAGCAGCGGTAGCCCTTGGTGTTAGCGGGATAGCCGAGAAAGACGCATGGCACGGATCGGGGAGCGAGTTTGTGGGGGGAGGTAACGGTGGTGTTAGGGTAGCAGCGGCAACCAAAAATCCGGAGATCATCGTAGGAAGGAGGGGTGCCGAACAGGAGGTGGTGAGGGGCATAGTTCCAGCGTGTACGACATGGGCGAAGGTTGATGAGGAGTGTGGCAGTGGCTAAGGCGTCGGGCCAGAAGGGAGGTGGTATGTGGGCATGGAATAGGAGGGTACGGACGCAGTCGTTGAGGGTACGAAGAACACGTTCGGCGCGACCGTTTTGCTGGGATGTATAGGGACACGTGAGACGAAATAAGTGCCGTGACTAGAAAGGAGAGTGCGTACGGTTAGATTGTCAAATTCTTTTCCGTTATCGGTTTGGAGAGCATGTATAGGACGACCGAATTGGGTGGAGACATAGGCGTAGAAAGCGGTGAGAGTGGCAGGGATGTCGGATTTCTTACGAAGAGGGAATGTCCACACAAAATGAGAATAATCATCCATTATAACAAGATAATAAGTAAAGCCGGAATGACTAGGTATAGGAGAGGTCCATACATCGCTGTGAATTAACTGAAACGGGAAAGACGCTACTGTGGAAGAATTGCTAAAAGGAAGACGAACATGTTTGCCTAGACGGCATGCCTCACAAGAGTGAGTATCCGTTTTATTACATGAAAAGGAAAAACCCCGTAGGATCTGACGAAGTGTAGTGGAGCTAGGATGGCCAAGACGAGCATGCCAAAGGTCGACGCCGGCGGAAAGAGCCTGAGGTCTAGCATAGGATGAAGATGGGGGCCGAACCGGGTATAGCTCGCCAGGACTCTCACATCGGTGGAGCACCATTCGGGTACGGGAATCCTTTACAGAAAAACCAAGGGAGTCAAATTCAACGGTAACAGAATTATCACGAGTGAGGCTACGAACAGAAACTAAGTTATGAATAAGTTGGGGAGAGACAATGACATTGTGGAGGGACAAGGGTTTAGAGGAGGATGGAAAATTAGTGGAGCCAACATGGGAGATAGGAAGAGTAGCACCATTACCGACGATGATATGAGAGGAGGTGGTGGCGGGAGATGAATGTGAGAGATTACCCGGATGAGCAGCCATGTGAGCGGACGCTCCGGTGTCCATGAACCAGTCGCCGCCGATGTAGTTGCCGGGGGTGGGAGCCTGCTGTAGGGCGGTGAAGAGGGCCGGGTCCAAAGGAGCCGGGGCGGGTGGCGGTGCAGCGGCATATCCAGGGTAGCCGGGAGCTGCGCCGTAGGTCATGGGCGCTCTGCCGTAGCCGGGCTGAGGGGCGGCGTAAAAGGCGTGATGGGCCGCCGGGCGCGGACCAAGGAGACTCGGGGCAGGCGGACGGGGCACCGGCATGGTGTCGGCGTGGACGACTCCCGTCCATGGGTTGTGGCCGCCACTCCAGGGCGGTGTAGGTTGCGGGTTGGCGGGGCGAGGACCACCACCGCCGCCGCGGCCACGGCGACGACGCCATTGCTGCTGTGGTGGAGGTTGTGGCTGAGGCGCGGGCGTCATGGGCACGGGCGGGCGCGGAGCAGGAGTAGGGGCGCCACGGCCGACGCCGGCGGC
This sequence comes from Poa pratensis, assembly GCA_947311845.1. Classification (NCBI taxonomy): domain Eukaryota; kingdom Viridiplantae; phylum Streptophyta; class Magnoliopsida; order Poales; family Poaceae; genus Poa; species Poa pratensis. Next base: position 19,059,872 of record CAMZMU010000119.1, on the reverse strand, counting down.
CAGCGCGGTGTGGGAGGCGCGGGTGCGGAGGTTCTTCAGGCGCCGTTCCTCAAGGCGGAGGTAGTCCACCGCCTTCTCGAAAGTGGGGTTAGCCATGAGGGAGAGGTTGGAGGCGGCGTTACCAAGATCCTCGCCGAGACCGGCGGTGAGGGTGGAGAGGAGGATCTGATCACCAAGCTGGAACCCGATGTCGTTGAGCTCGTCGGAGAGTGTCTTGAGGCGCAGGCAGTACGCGTCGAGGGAGAGGTCGTTCTGCTGACACCCGAAGAACTCCTGCTGCAAGAAGACCACCCGTTGGAGCTTGTTGTCGGTGAAGAGCCCGATGACCTTGGTCCACACCTTGTGAGCATCGTCGCCGTCGCGGACGACGGTATGGAAGATGTCCGGCGAGACGGTGAGGAAGATCCAGCGGATGATGGTGGCGTCGATGGCGAACCAGTCGGAGTCGCGCCGCATGGTGAGGAGGTCGGTGGTGCCGTCGATGTGGTCGGAGAGATTGTACTCGCGGAAGAGAAGGTTGAAGTAGGTTTTCCAAGCAAAGAAATTGGCGGCGGAGTGGGAGAGCTTGACGGGGACGTGGTCGGAGATGGAGACCTCACGGAGCTTGACAGGGTCGGGGGTGGAGAAGGTGGAGCCGGAGGAGGCGAAGGGGTTGCTCGAGTTGGAGATGTCGGACATGATGGCGGCGGCTGAGGTTTAGGGTTAGGGTTGTGGGTGCGCGACTGGGAAGAGAGAGCGACGCGTGGTGGGAGGAGAGGGGAGCGACGGCCTGCCGGTTTGGAGGAGGCGGCGGCGCGCTAAGGCTAGGGGAGGGCGACGGCCTGCCGGTTGGAGAAGACGGCGGCGCGCTGGGCTAGAGGAAGGCGACGGCCGGCCGATGGGAGAGGGCGGCGGCACGCTAGGGCTAGGTTAGGATCGAGAGGAATCTGATACCATGTAGAAGGACTGCAACTCACGATGTATTGATCGGGTGCATAGCACGTACATATATAGTACAGGAGGAGGCAATCTACCCTAATCTATACATGGAAGGAGTAGACTTGCCATACAAGTAATACATGCACAATATATCTCAACAGCCCTGAATGGTAGACTTTCCAAAGGATCGATTGCACACACAAGTGGGTCAAAACGGCCCTAACCATGTTCGAGCGAACTTGACAGGCGAGCTAGACCCGAAAGCAACTCGCGATCGATTTCTTCGGTTCGACCGAAGCAATTCCCGTTGCTCCCCCTGTGAGCAACCGATCGAGCTTCCATCAATCACGGCCTCCTTAATCTCCAACCATCATGCCCTAAGTATAGCTCACACATAGCTGCTCGATCTAGTCCGACACGATAATCGTCGTGATTGATTAGGGATTAGAAGGTTAAATAACAGCGCTAGCGTCGGCATGCAGCGCGCGCGGCGCCACATGCATATCTCACTTGGTTGCAAAGTCCTTTCCTAAACCCGGAAGCTTTAAGGTTGCGGTTGGTGACTCTTGACGATGGCGACTTGCCTTGTAGTACAACTGCTGGCCACGCACCACACTGTCCCGAACCCAAAGTTGCTTTGCTTGCTTCAAGGAGAAGAACATGCCATACCGCCGGCCAAGTTCAGCGGCCGGAGGACCACCTCAGTCGCCGGCCCGCGCTTGATGATCATCTGAGGGCTTGGCATAGGATTCCCTGACGACGGCAACACCAGATTGACACTTTACATCAGCTGATAGTATCTTTCCCGAAAAGCGTTGCTGGTGGCCTGGACCTGCATTGGATCACTGGATCAGTGGAGTGTCCTTGTTGCTGTGATGAAGGAGAGGCTTTTGCACCAAGAACAAGTTTGGAATCCTGCACCGCCAAGCACAAGCAGTTCACTTGCACATAATCATGAACAAACACAGCGGAGCAGCTCGTAGCTGGCTGATCAAAGATCTGTCAGGTGGACAATGTGTAAGCAAATGCATGTGGGCTGTGGGTGGCCGTGGACGGTTTCAGTTGTGCAGAGGGAAAAGGAAGCTGATGATCATGCCATCGATCTGGCTGACAGCCCTGTTGGCTGACTCTTGACCGCCGACTTTTGCACTGCACTACAGATGCCCCAAGCTACATATATATATATATGCGCTCCTGGTAGGCCGTGCGTACGTACCTGTCAAATTATTGCGGTGATGATGCTCACTGACAGGCCGGTGAGTTATCTTATGCTTGCTAGTCATCATTAGCCCTCTGTGCTCATGGTACTTATTTTCAGATACGCGAGCTTCATAGTTTTTTCAATGAACAAAATTACAGGGCTGGGAGAAGTTATACAAGTTCACGTGATTTTTAGATGCTAGCAAGTGGCCTGAAGAAAGTGGGGTTTCTTTCCTCCACCCACGTATGGAGCTGTCTACACTGGCCGGTGCCTTTTGATCGTGGTAACTTTGCTCCAGTTGGGAGGCATGTATGTTGCACACAAGGTTTTGGTTAGCGGTAGGAAAAATTTCCTGAGGGGGGTCGGGATTTCCGGTTACCTCAGTTACCGGATGAATTTGAAAATCGAAAATCGAAAGTCAAAAATTCTTTTTTTGGGTTCCCATTGTAACCATTTACCACTTTTTGGTTAAAAAAAAGGATCCCGGGGTTCTCGGGATATCCGGTTACTTTTTTTTTTAGAAAAGGGGAGCTACCCCGGCCTCTGCATCGAACCGATGCACGCGACCTTTATATTGCAGCAAGTTTACGAGTACAAATAGCGTTATTACAATTCATGGATCACTAAAGTTGAATACATAAATAAGCCACTCAAAAATCGGTGCTCTAAACATTTATCCTTCTAGAATGTAGCCACCCCAAAAGTTGGCAGAAGATAGCTCGAACGACCGCCGTCAAACGAGCACAGCCTGTAGCCAAACGTCCTCGCTGGCCAGAAGGTAGGAGAAATGCCCACAAGTGCATCCAGTATAACGCCTTGTGGATGACCTGCAGATAATGAACATGTTGTGTTTTGTTAAAGACCACATCATTACGGCAATTCCATATTGCCCATAGGAAAGCTGCAACACCGATACGAATGTATGACTTGGTAATTTTATCTATGCGATTCAACCAGCTACCAAACATATTTGAGATACTAGAAGGAGGGTATATACTAAACGTAAAATGTATAAGCCTCCAAATGTTCCTAGCAAATGGACATGAAATGAAGAGATGTTCGACGGACTCCTCTTGATGACAAAACACGCATTTTTTGCATCCTGTCCAATTACGTTTTGCTAGATTGTCTTTGGTTAACAACTCTTTTCTACGGAGAAACCATAGAATTTTTTTGATTTTTAACGGGATCTTCAATTTCCACAAATACTTTCGTAAGTACCTTGTGTGTCCATTCATGAAATCTGCATACAAGGATTTAACAGAAAACATGCCATTCGTTGTCAATCTCCATCTAAAAGAGTCTGCGTCAGCACTTAATGAAACCCGCATTAGCTTCTCGACCAAGTGCAGCCATGATGTTCTCTTATCTCCCAATACCGAACGTCGAAACATCAAGTTAATTGGGGTAACTGCCATCACATCATGAACCGAAATGTTCTAGTGTGTAGCAATAGCATACAAGGATGGATATTGTGTTGATAACGGTGTATTACCAAGCCATGCATCTCTCCAAAAGCTAGTTTGAGTACCATTTCCCACAACGAAAGCTCCTCGTGAGAAGAAATCATCTTTAACCCTCATAATGCCTCTCCAAAACGGTGAGTCCGTAGGCTTTCCTTTAACTTGAGATAACGTTTTATCCCCTAAGTATTTGTTAGTTAAAAGTTCTTGCCACATGCCCTTTTCATTCATTAACTTAAACAACCATTTACTCAAAAGACATTTGTTTTTTATATCTAAAACCTCAATACCAAGCCCACCCTGGTCCTTCGGCCGACATACGATGTTCCACTTGGTTAAACGATACTTTCGCTTTTTGTTATCGCTTTGCCAAAAGAAACGAGAACGGTAGAAGTCTAATCTTTTTCGTACCCCTTTAGGTAGCTCAAGAAAGGATAATAGGAACATTGGCAGGCTTGTCAATACCGAATTAATTAGCACAAGGCGATCTCCGTATGAGAGCATCTTACCCGCCCACGATGCTAATTTCTTCTCAAAACGGTCCTCTATCATTTTCCACTCACGATTGAGTAGTTTCCGATAGTGTATAGGGATGCCTAAATATTTAAACGGAAGAGCGCCAACTTCACATCCAAATATCTCCCTATATTTATCCTGATCCTCTTTAGCTTTGCCAAAGCAAAAAATTTCACTCTTATGAAAATTTATTTTCAGGCCCGAAAGTTGTTCGAAAAAAGCTAGGATCAATTTCATATTCACCGCCTTATCTATATCATGCTCAAGAAAAAGAATAGTATCATCAGCATACTGTAATATGGACACTCCACCCTCCACCAAGTGGGGTACGAGTCCACCAACTTGACCATCCTCCTTTGCCCTAGCAATTAGAATAGCTAACATATCAGCTACCAGGTTGAAAAGCATAGGAGAGAGCGGGTCCCCTTGTCTTAGGCCTTTAAGCGTTTGAAAATAATGACCGATGTCATCATTTACACGTATGCCTACACTTCCCCCTTGCACAAATCTAGCAATCCATTCACACCACTGAGGTGTAAATCCTTTCATGCGTAAAACTTGCTGGAGGAAAGACCACTTCACCTTGTCATAAGCTTTTTCAAAGTCGATTTTAAATAAGACACCATCTAGTTTCTTTTGATGCATTTCATGTATTGTTTCATGTAGTACTACTACCCCTTCCAGAATATTTCGTCCCGGAATGAAAGCCGTTTGAGTTGGACGCACAACTCGGCTTGCGATGGACGTTGCACGGTTAGTCCCTACCTTCGTAAATATTTTGAAACTCACATTAAGAAGACATATTGGTCTGTATTGTTCGATTCTACTTGCATCTTCCTTCTTTGGTAGTAATGTAATTACTCCAAAGTTTAGCTTATATAAGGGAAGATCACCCGCTCTCAACTGTGTAAACATAGCCATCAAGTCTATTTTAACGACATTCCAAATTTTTTGGTAAAACTCCGTGGGGAACCCGTCTGGTCCCGGAGCTTTGTTATGTTCCATCTGAGAGATAGCCTCGTAGACTTCTTTCTCAGTAAAATCAGCAGTGAGAATGTCATTTTCTTCCGTAGAAATTTGTGTCATATCCGCAGTGACACTCTCGTTCATGACAAAATTACTTGGCTCCGGTTTTCCAAATAACTTCTTATAATATTCAGAAATAAATGTCTTCAAATTCTCTTGACCTATTATGGTACCTTCATCCTGTTCTAGCTGAAATATTCTCTTTTTTCTATGTTTACCATTCGCAATCAGGTGAAAATAGCAGATTTTCCGACCCGTAACCAAAACGCTGGTAGCACGTATGTACGCACCAACGACTATTAAGCTTCACAAATGGAGTACTCCCTAGCTACGTAATGTCTAGCCGTCTAGGGTCGACCCATGCATGTTATATCGCTCAAACTTCAAACACAGGCATATCATGTGTCTAACTGTCCATTACATACGGGAGCTTCTCGCACTAGCTACCTCTCGTGTCTTTTGTTTATGTTTGCAGTTGTTGTGTCCACCATATGACGATTTTTGATTAGGGAGGAATGATGTGTTGTTTATGCTGTCACTAATGACTGATTTGTGATGCCAAACTGTCCCGCTGGCTTAAACTTTTGGTGCATGTGACTAGTTAGCCAGGAGTAGTAGGTAGTGATCTCATCCGGGGACCACGCAATCTAGGAGTAAGCAATCTAATTCTAAGTAGACGAAAAGTTAATTACCAAACAACTGGTTCCATTATTCCATTATTATTATTATTAGTATTATTATTATTATATCCGGTACACTGTAGTCTTTAGACAAAGAGCCAGCGACTTGCTCATGCTCGGCAACACGTATTTGAACCTTTGGAAGTAGAACCCGATGACCCTAAAATTTGGTAGTGAGTAGCACCGGTCACCAGGGTGTGAAGCCAATTAGCCAAACATAGCCCAACAACGTTAGCAAGCACCGAAAGATGGAGAGCATGCAGCAACCACTAGCATGCATGGAAACGTTGATTTCACAGGAAGCTTAACAGGCGGATCGATGGAGTACAATGTGTCCCAAAAGGATCTTAGATGGCATCTCACTTTAGGGCCCTGGCTAGAAATGCCTATACTAGCTAGGAGGGATGATTAGGCGGTACTCTTCCGGTGATCGATCGATGTGACTGGATCCAGATTTCGCCAATCACCACACCTCGGATCCTCTCCAGGCCGCACTAGCTAACCAGGTCGATCACTCATCGTTGTTGTTACAGGTGGTCCAGTGGACGCATGGACACTTGCATCCTGCTTTGGCGAGCTTCGGTACGTTGTAACTTGAAGCAACGGGAAAAGTTCTGGATCTTTCCTTCCTTGACGCAGCGAAGAAATCGCGTGTAATTCACCGTTGAAAGTTAAACCTTTGTCTCGGATCATTTCGTAACTTACTAACTAGAGTACCCAACTTACAAGAGTTCGTACTATCTTCCCAAACAAGCCTGAAACGTCGGTCCGATATATAGGTTGATGTTGAAGAAACAAGCTACAGCTGCCTTTTCTCGCCCCATGCATCACAAGCTAGTACATACTCATTCGAGCTTTCTACAACTACGACTACGGCGTACATACTCATTCGAGCTTTTGTCGATCGACGATGGCGGAACCATAACCTTTGTGTGGTTGGTCCTGGTCTTTGCTGACAACAACGTCGTCCTCTGCAGCTGGTTGCACACCCAAGTAACGCCCTGCCCTGCTCGCTGATCACCGTGAGTGCTGCGTTTGGCCGGCCACAGCTAGCGGCAGCGGCAGCGGCAGCGAGGTACTACGTAGCAGCGGTCGCCGGCCGGCCGTCGGCTAAACTGATCTGGAAACGAAGCCGCCGTCGGCTAACTAGAGCGCGCGGATGCGATGGGTGCGCGTGCACCAGTAGTGGACAAGAAGTCAAGATTGGCATCGCGAGCCCAGTCGGCGTCAAACGATACAGCGTCCCGATCCCGTACGGACATGCTGCATGCTGCATGCTGCGGCGGATCTGATCGAGCCGGGCCGGCGAGCGATCGAGCTAGCACATGCGTCCATGCAGCTGCATGAGGATAACATGCACCACCGGCGGGGTTTGCCATTTTGGTGCGCCACTAATAGGTTTGCGATCGAGCTAGCACATGCGTCCATGCATGTAGTCTATTTTGGTGCGCCACTAATAGGTTTTTTTCTACTAGTGTTACAGAGGAGTAGCCCAAACACACCGACAGCAACATGCACACCCGGCCGGAGAGAGTCAGTCGCTTCTGTTGCACGTACTACACGAGCTGATCTTTCCCGGCCGGCGGTTCCTTTCGAAATCGTCAACCCGCGCGCCGTGACACCAACGCTTGTTCGATCGTGAGAGTGACTGCTCGATCGGTGCACCACGTTAACTGCTCATCTCCCACCGGCAAAGCAACATGCACATCGACCATGCATCTCCTTCTTCTCTCCAAAAGAGCAGAAATGGGGTTTGAAGTTACTTGGCACTTGGCAGGGTGATCGAGGAACGTGGTACGACCTAACTCTCCGGCCACCCACACCATCAGCCGTGCATGTTGAACGGTGATCGTGGAACCAAGTCCACGGAACATACGGAGTATATGGCACCGATGACACTGACATTAGTACTAGCTAGGTAGCTGAGCTGCCGCCGACGGATAATATAGAGTCAAGTGCACATTTTCAAGCCCCCGAAGACGACGCCCCTATTTCTACAAAGGTGGTGCAGATTTAGATTAATAAAAAGTTCAAGTTATTCGTCCGAACTGGTCTAGGTCACCTTTGACCTGTTCGCGTGTCGCCGCAATTTTCATAAAGAGACACTTACAAGTATCCGGTTAAGACCATGCACTATGTGAGGGAAAAGCGAACCAAAGTGGCTTTTGGTTCGATGCCACACATAGTAGAGCATCGGTTCAATGCGTCAGAAAAAGAAGCGAACCGCATGCATGATTCGTCTCCTAGCCGAACCATCACCGCTGCTGTGGGGCCTTTAACCTTTGGATGCGTTGCATGCTATGCGGAAGGGGTAGAAAGAAATTATTGTTAATTTGGTAGTGGGTCCGAACATGCACAGTAAAGCGGAGCCTATACATTGCAGCAAGAATGGATCGATTCCTAACTCTGACTACTTTTTGCTTGAACCGCATCCACATAGTGGATGGTCTAATGGCCGTTTCTTCTTCTCCTCCTCCTTGTGGTGCCGGTGCAGATGATACAAAGTGTCGCCTATCGATAAGCACGAGGGCTAGCTCGTCGTCGGCACCTCCTTTGTCCGGAGACCTTGGGTGCTACTCCCTCTATTTTTTAATATAAGATGTTTTAGCTAGCTCACATGTTGGTTAGGTGCACAACCGAATAAGTGTACATAAACGAAAAAATAGCACGCTATTTCCCGGTTAATAGCACGATATAGCGTATTTGGAGAGGCTACGCTATATTTAGCCTAAAGTTGACGCTACGGCGCTATTTTCGTCTTATACGCTCGAAACCACACTAAATGTGGTAACGTTATAGATACGCTAACAAAAAGTCTGAAAATAATGTTAGGTGATGATGATGGCGGGCAATCTGGTGGTTTTTTTAGTTATTCTGAAGATAATGTCAATGATTCTGATTAAAGTTTAAAATATTTATCTTTTAGTTTATTACCTTTTCATGGTTTTAAACCTCATATTTGTATTCATGCCATGGATTTGGCCTTGACATTTGAATATGGTTACCTGATTATGCATGTATTGTTTCTGGAAAAAAAATTAGTGCTGAAATCCTTAATATTTGGGCTATTTCTTACAATTTTTTCATCACGCTATTTTATATGTAACTTCGCTATATCACGTTATATCTTGTATAGCTTCTGGAGAAGGGCCACGCTATTTTTGATAGCACGCTATTTTTTCCTTGGTACATACACATTAAAACATATCTATATAGATGTTGACACATGTGAATGTGGATAAACGCTAAAACATCTTATATTATAAACGGAGGGAGTAGATGAGAACGATGTCACGGAGCTACAAGCACGATTGCCAGGCTCGGTGGTGCAGTTCGACATCAAGGATGCTGACCTCTAGCACGACGAGTTAACAACGAGGGTGGCGATGCTCGCGGACGTCGACGTCATGGCGGTGAGCGACTTATCTTTTGGAATTGAAATATATGTTTTCAAAGAGTGAGTTCGAGTACATACTCCATACTTCGTTTCGTCACCCGTGACCCCATTTAGAGGATTTTCATACAGATTACCTCATTTAGTGAAAGTTTTGTCGATCGTTACACCTTCAAAGCTATGGGAGCGATGGCTCCGATCATTTCATAACCCTAGCATGTGACCTTGCAGTTTATATCTTGGATTTTCTTTTGTGCCCGAACCGTTTCACCTCTCCTGACCCAGCTAGGTGCAGACAAAGTGGTGTGACTTGGTTTGGGCTGGTGTGTGTTAAGGGAGGCAAACCGGTTTGGGCACATAAAAAACCATGAGCCACAGCTCATGAAAAAAAAAGTGACACACCACGCGTAACCAACGACCGAGATCTAACTCCCATATCGGCTGCCAATCTTAAAAGGGGTAAAAACTGTCAAGTGGGGCAATCCAGGTAAGTGGAACAATCGGTGCGAAAATGTGAAAATATGGGAGTAAACTCGAATTCTCTCCTTTGTAAAAGCCGACAAAACTTTCAACAATGGGCAATCCAGATGAAAATGGGACAATTCGTGGTCATCTCAAAAAGGATTTTGATGACAGTACAAGTAGACGTAAGCTTTGATTAGCTACTAATAACCACCTTGATTAGCTCATCGTTAGTTAGCTCGTTGTTAAGCTAATCTCTCCTGAAGAAAGCCGACGCTTTAAATCGCCCCCAAAGACCCATCCCCGACCTTCCGGTTTTCAAACACCACTGTCGCGAGCAAGACAACACAGCACTACACTACGCGAAAGCAAAGCAAAGCAGAGCGTCCGACCCCAGAAGCAACAACCCGAGGCCGACGCATATTCTTTTCAAATTCCCCCTGCTCCCGTGTCGTCCCCCAGGGCGACACCGGGGCGAATCCCTAGCGCCGCCACAAGCCCAAGTCTCCGGCGCTCCCCTGCCGCCGCTGCCGCTGGCGTGGGCCGCGGTGGCGGCGGGCCCCGAAGCCAAAGGCGGAGGGGCTGGTGGCTCGCGGTGGAGGGATCTCTCGGGGCGGCTGGGGCGGCACCGGTGGAGCTCATCTGCGCGCGGCGGTCGGGGCGGCGCCCCTGACCGGGCGGCGGCAACTGCTTCGCTCCGTCATCGCGGGGGAGCCCCGGCTCCTTTCCTGGTGGCGGGTGGTGGCGGTGGTCGTGGATCTGGGTCCCGCCCAGATCCGTCGGCTTGGTTTTCGGCCTCTCGACGACGCGTTGCGGGCGTGGAGCTCTAGGGCTCGGCGCTCGGTGGAGGTGGAGGTGCGCTGGCGGCCTCGTGGCCGGCGTGCTGCGGTGTTGCCCCGAGTTCGTCGCTGATGCGGCGTGGCGGAGGGCAGATACTGTGTGGCGGCTGCAGATTCTTCTGCACTGCCACCCTCACGGGGTTCGACGCCGGCACTAGCCTGGTTGCTTTCCCAATGGCAGGTTCTATCGCTGCGACTGGGAAGGAGGAGCATCTGTTGATGATTTCCATGATGATTTTCATGGCGTCCACGCTGCTGAGTGTGCTGAAGTCAATACCTGGAAGGGAACCACGCTGGTTCGGGCGTTGCGATCTGTCAACGCGATGCGGCGGGGTGGAAGAGGGGCATATCCCTAATCTGCCTTGTTGTGGTGTTGCAGTTCTGTAGGTTAGGGGTTTTCGCTTCTAGCAGTTACTTAGCTCGTTTGTTCTGTAGAACTTGTTTCTTCGTTTCGTGAGTGGCTTTGTTCCTCTCTGAAACTATCTGGTGCGACGTGCGGTCGTTTCCCGTGTGCTGTAAAGAGTCAGAACTGGTGGTTTCATTTGAATAAAATGGAACGGGCTGGGCCCTTTATTTCTAAAAAAAAAACCCGAGGCCGACACCGCGCCTTAGGTTTCCCCCGGTCCTGCATTGCGGAGGCGCCGGAGCCCCACCGGCGCGGCGAATTCGGTCGGTGGCTGATTTGGATGGTGGTGGGCTGTGGCGCCGGGGCTCAGATCTGAGATGGCCGACGGCGAGGAGGGGAATGCGTCGGCGCACAGGAGCTCCTCGCGCAGGCGGGGGGCGGCGCAGCTGGGCCTGGACGCCGACGATCTCCTCACGCTGATGCACGGCTCGGATCCCGTCAAGGTCGAGCTCACCCGGCTCGAGAACGAAGTGAGGGGTGAGTTGATTCGTGGCTCGTAGCTTTCTTTGGGGTTCCCGCTTGTATTGTGTGAATTTTTCGCTGCTTTTTTGGAATCTCAGAGGGTAATGTTTTGATGCTTCTCTGTGGTTCCAGATAAGGATAGGGAGCTGGGCGAGGCGCAGGTGGAGATAAAGGCGCTGCGCCTGTCGGAGAGGGCGCGGGAGAAAGCCGTCGAAGAGGTAATCGCCGAATGTGCTGCGGATTTGTGTGTTGGGTGTCTTTTGTTCTGTTTTGGATGATCATTTCGCTCGATTTCGAGCTTGGAGTAGTGTCGGTGCAACAGAAATCGATGCCCCATTTTTTGGCTGTGGAGTAGGACGGGTTGGGGAAAGTTTGCTCCACGCAGAGGTGATTTTGGCGGAGTGTTGCGGACAAGTCTATCTCCCCTTTTTTGGCTGTGGATATTATTTTGTTGGATTCATGGATTCAGAGGATTTTGTTTATCTTTCCTTTTGCGGTATACTGGAAATTCAGCATAAGCTCACTGTTTTACTCAAAATGTATTTGGTTAGCAGGACTGCGTTTGATATTTTTCACTGCTAGGCTGTGTCTTTTTTTTTGTTGGGCATACTTGATATGAGTATCCATCTGACAACATGATGCTTCTGATACGGTTTCAATTTTTTTTATCTTATACCCTTGTTTTTTTTTGAGGAAAAAAAAAACAAGGGTATCTCATAGGCAGAGAGTACTAACTAGTCACGTTGTTCAGGTGGAATCTCCATTTTCTGCAGGAGTTTTTTCCCCAAATGTTTAAGCTATGCTAATTTAAAAAAATGTTTCCGCCGTCAGGAGTGAGAACTAGTTAAAGCCGCCATGATTGTAGTTCATAGAATCGTCAATACTTCTACTCCTGCTAGTGTCTATGCAGTCAAAGCACTTTTGATGTTGGGTGCTAACTGCTAAATAATTTGATGTTAAGACTTAAGTCCTTGTTGCAACTTATTTGGTAGGTAGGAATATGAGGTAGGAATGCAACTGCAGTCTGTATATTTATTGAGCCTGCCCAATTTAGTTCAGATTTTCTAATATACCCAATGGATAATATGAGGTGCACTTTAATGTTAGTTTGACGAGCAGGATGCAGTAACAAATACATGGAGGTATCAAGGTTAATCCCTTTCCTTGACTCTCAGGGTTTCTTAGGTGCTGCCATCAGATGGAATATCTTGTCTATGGGAATATAACCATATCTTGCTATTGACATAATGTTAGAGCGAATTTCGCATAATAATGCAGGCTTTCGTACAACTGCAGAAAACTGCACATTCTAGTCAGCGTTTAACATAACTATGCTACACATACTACGATGTCACATTCTAATAAGCCACACGGCTGTTAAATCCTGTCAACTACAGTAGTCTGACATGTGGGACCTACTTGTTAGTGTAATTGGCAATATAAGTTTTGTAGGATGTGTAGTTTTTTTTGGAGTATTTAAAAATATACCTTTTTCAGAACAGGGATTTGAACATAAATTTAATTGGAGACAAGGTAAACTAAGAATTGCTAATTATTTGAGGTTTCAGACGTGATGAAAAAAATCATGGTGACATGATTCCACCTAAATGATTGTTAAAATGGAGTAGTCATATACTCATATATGCCGCCAACTATATTTTAAGTATTTTAAGTCTGCAAGATGCCTAGATATATATTTTAAATAACTATTTTTACAAGGAAATAAATAGTTTCATTTGCTTTAGTACTTTTCAGTTAACTTTGAAAACTTGCACAGACTTTCTTATAACTAAAGAAGTAGAACGCCCAAAAAATTGATAGAACTGCAGTCATTTTGGCTGCTAGCTTTTGGCTCCCACATCAAATACACCTGCCAGATTCTTCTTATAAAAGGAATCATGGATGTGAGGTGTATTGAAATGTTTATGTCAATTTTTGTGATGTTTGGTTATCGAATTGATTTTTGAAAACACGTGTAGCTCTGTGAAATTTGCTTGTTCTTGTAACATCCTCGATTCTTTCTTTTTCACTTTGGAACTCAACTTGTAGGTCTTCTGACCAACTGAATGTATCCTGCCCTAACATGCTTTTTTAATTGCAAACCAAGTAGCTCCTGAAAAATTGAGTGACCCAAGTTGTGATGTTGGGATCAGTTAAAGAGTCATTTGTAGTTTTTTTCTTTATTTGTTCACTGATTGATCTCTTATGCATTTCTGGTTCCTTTATTTGCTTGCATGATGTTTCTGTCTCTCTATGTATCTTCTGGCCATGTTAATGCTATGTAGTCTCTTACCTCTGTATTTGATCAAGTGAGTTTGATTGTTTCTTCATAAATGAAGCAATTGGGCATGCTAAAAAAGATAGTAAAAATTTGCATCCGATTTGCAAAGTTTAGCATCTTTCCCCACTGAAGGTGATTGTGCCATTCTTTACGAGATACTTAGCTATGGGCAATGCCTGACTTGTTGAGTAATGCTTATTTGGCTTGACATGCCAGATACTGCTTGTTTATCAAATGAAAGTTATTTATTCTCATTTTTAATTGGTTAGTAAGCTATCTCTGTGATTATCTTTTGACTCGTTCTACAATGGAAGCGTCCATCTCATTAAGGTTTAATTAAGATGACCTGTATAGTATGCATGTAATTATGTTACTTGTGAAGTTAGCTAAAGCTGCAGCTGTATAGTATGCATGTAATTTGCTTCTCTGAAACCTGGGATGTTCCCTGCCATGAAACAAGGAAAACAGAAGCAAAGATATTTCAAGTGTCAATTTTTTATGCTTGTTCTCCATTTTTCAAGATAATACTGATTTTTAATCTTTTGATGGCAGCTCACTGCTGAGTTGGAGAAGCTGGATGAGAAGCTCAAGTTGACAGAATCTCTCCTTGATAGCAAAGTACATTTCCTACCTTTTCTTTACTTGGTTTGCCCATACCCCCTCTCTCTGAGTGCTCTCTAATAAATATTCATTTTATTTGTACAGAATCTAGAACTCAAGAAAACAAATGATGAGAAAAAAGCTGCTATGGCGGCTCAGTTTGCAGCAGAGGCTACACTGCGAAGAGTCCATGCAGCCCAAAAGGATGATGACATGCCGCCTATTGAAGCCATTCTTGCACCACTTGAAGCTGAGCTAAAGCTTGCTCGGCAAGAGGTAATACTGTGTTATCCACCTCTTATCTCTTATTGTACTACACCATGTCTAAGCTGTCATATTTTTCTCACACTTTGCACCAACCATATCCACTGATCTAAATCCTTGTGTACTGGATGCATGTTCAGCATAATTGACAAAAAACATAACTTGGTTATTTCAGATTGCAAAGCTCCAAGAGGACAACAAAGCATTAGATCGTTTGACAAAACAAAAGGAGGCAGCTCTGCTAGAAGCAGAAAGGACTGTACAAACTGCATTAGCAAAAGCTGCTATGGTTGATGACATGCAAAACAAGAACCAAGATCTGATGAAGCAAATTGAGATCTGTCAGGTATAAGGAGATATCTTGTATTTTCCAAGGTTGTTGAGTGAAAATAATTCTGCCAAGTTATTTCAATATAGTTGCTAAGTGGTTTTCATGACTGGTTGCAGGAAGAAAATAAGATCTTGGATAGGTTGCACCGCCAAAAAGTTGCTGAAGTAGAAAAACTTAGTCAAACAGTCAGAGAGCTTGAAGAAGCTGTCCTTGCTGGTGGTGCAGCTGCTAATGCTGTTAGGGATTACCAGCGGAAAGTCCAGGAAATGAATGTAACGTGCTACCCTTCAACTGTTGCATACTTTTCAAATCGTCATTGGTTATTTATGAATAAAAAAATGATCCATGCTATTTTTTGATCATGACACACTAGGAAGAAAGAAAAGTTCTGGACCGTGAACTTGCTCGAACAAAAGTTACAGCAAACAGGGTTGCGGTTGTAGTTGCAAATGAGTGGAAAGATGGTAATGACAAAGTAATGCCCATCAAACAGTGGCTTGAAGAGCGCAGATTCCTGCAGGTAAGATTATTTCAGTTTCTTTGTTTCTTGAGGCACACCTATAGTTGTGTATGGAAAGTTATGCATTTTCTTCCGTTATTCAAGTTTTATGCAATGAAAATTATTTCTACAGGGTGAGATGCAGCAACTTCGTGACAAACTTGTTATTGCAGAGCGAGCTGCTCGATCGGAAGCTCAAGTAAAGGTGAGATGGCTGTTATGTTCAGTTTGAGCTAAGCTTTTAAGATACCTATTTGTTTATTTATTTATTGTAGAAAGAGTTCTCATACGTTCTTTATACTCAGGAAAAGTATCAGTGGCGGCTAAAAGTTCTAGAAGATGGATTGAGGGGGCCACCAAGTGGTTCTAGTCGTCCTCCTACAGAAGGAAAGGGTTTAAGTAATGGATCCTCCCGTCGGTTATCGCTAGGTGGAACTGATAATTTGTCCAAAGTCTCCCCGACTGGTTTGTTAATAAGGAGATCTCCATCCTTCAATTCAAGATCCTCTCTTTCTACTGGTAGCAGCTTGGTCCTCAAGCACGCAAAAGGAACTTCAAGGTCATTCGATGGTGGTACGAGGTCTTTAGACCGGGGAAAAGTGCTTGTGAATGGACCTCATTTACTCAATCGATCTACTGATACCGTTAGAGATTGTGAGACTACTGATAACTGGAAGGCTAGTACAAAAGACAAAAGTGCTGAAACCACAAATAGTGATTCAACTGATATGGTCTCTGGTGTACTGTATGACATGCTGCAGAAGGAGGTGGTTTCATTGAGAAAGACATGCCATGAGAGAGACCAAAGTCTAAAGGACAAGGATGATGCAATTGAGGTAAGATGTTGGAGCTTCTACTTATTGTATTTTGAGGGGACGCCATGTACTATGCTTCTGCTTACCCCCTCATTTACAGATGTTAGCAAAGAAAGTAGATACATTAACCAAAGCCATGGATGTGGAAGCTAAAAAGATGAGGCGAGAGGTAGCTGCTATGGAGAAAGAAGTTTCTGCTATACGCCTCGAGAAGGAACAAGAGAACAAGGCCAAGCGGCTCGGGAGTATGAGAGGACCTGGCAACTCTTCTCAGGCACTTCCAGGAAGGTACGCACGAATGCCTTACATTTTGAGAATTTGATATTTCAGCATATACCTCACACATTGGAAATTTTGTTTATACTTCAAGTATGCCATTTGCACTACAATTCCAAGTATTCGTGACTTCAATTACAAGTCATATTTCTATAGCAGTCCTGCTTAATGACTTTTAGCTGGCTGACTACCTCTAGTCAGCTTATGAGGTGTCTGGCTTGAGGACCACCTTAGCCTAGGGTGGTTGGTCCATCATGGGATCATGGAATCTCATGATTTTTGTTGTAACATCCCCTCGTATTTTCATAATACGCGTCCTATTCCCTAAATAAAACAAGTTATATCTTAATGTATTGAGGTACAGTTCACCTGCATGGGTTCTAAAGAAAAAATAGGAGTTAGGTTCAGAGTTTGGATCAGATGTTTCACTCTCCGTTTGGTTCCAACCTTACAAAATATTTTAGGTGGGTTGAGAGTTGCCTTTCTCACGCTCAACAGATTATGCCTTGTTTGATCATTTGTTTGCTTGCAAGCAATGAGCTTGAATGTTGAACATCATTTCCGTAAATATTAGTTGTTACAGTTATTGCAGGCATTATCCGACACAAATATAATATTATGGCCTGTTTGAAAGGTGAGTATTTCTTGATAAAACCTTACTAAGAAATACATTTCAAACAGGCCGTAATGTTTTATCGGGTAAAACTCCAGCAGTTTAGCAGGTAGTACCATTCTTCTAAACTGCTAGAATTTTACCTGTTGTTTTTTGGTACGATGCTTATGTGCTTTTTGTGTGACCTAGATAGTGTCTTTCATTTTTTATGTGCCTTCCTAAATCACCTTCCGTTCTGTTGCTTTGTTGCAGAAATGCACCGCGTGGTGGGTTGATGCGCAACATCCAATAACGTACCTCTAACATCAGGCAGCATGAAATTCTTTGATAGGTTCTGTTCCCCTTTGTATCTTCCCCCTTTTCGCCCCTATTAATTTTGCGATTGAGATAGCACAGATGACCCTCTGATACCTAGATTGGGGAAAGAGTAGGCTTGCATCTGACACAGGCATGCTGTAATGCAGCGAAGGTAACCCTTCGGTAAGGTTTAACCTTGCGGCACTCTCTCATTTTGTCAAGGCAGTGCACGTTGTGGTTGTATAGGCTGGACGAAGACCCCGCGTCTTCTTCCCATCTGTAATTTTAGCTAGTGTGGTTTCGTTTTGCTTGTCCGGGTTGTGGTTAGTGAATATCATTTGTATCCTCTACTCTGGTCACCCTTTGAAGTACCATTCGTTTGTTCTGGCTGGGTTTGCACTTGCTTGTGCTGGAATCGGTTTGTTGGCTCGGGATACCTGAGTGCATTTGTCCGGTCTAATCAAAGTGGAAGGCTTTTAATAGGAGGTGATCTTTTTCGACAAAAGGCGCCTTTTTATTAGACTCAAAACCAGTTTACATCGAGATGATATGAGGTGATCTGTGTATTGCGTAATTGCGTTTAATGATCTGTGACATGCATCGAGCTCGTTCTCCAGCTTGTGTGTATTGTATGATGTCTGCACAGGGACATGGAGTATTTCTTTCGATTGTCATGCAACCAGAATCTCTAGGACAGGTCAGTGGTCCAGCTAGTGAGACTCGAGTGGACCTGTGGTTTCTCCTTGCCTAAGTTCATTGTTCTTTTGGAGTATGGGGTTTTGAAGGCCAAGCACTATGTAGCTCGGTTTTTGCAAAAATCAAAATCGGCATTTGAAGCTTCAAATTTTTTTCCCGTGTAGACATTATTGAACTCTACTAGTTTGCAAAATTTCAATGCAAGATTCATTATATTTAGGCCGAGCAAAATGAAAAACTACTATGATAAACCAAGATCAAATCGTCATATCTAACTCCACAATCCATGATAAACTACTATGCTAAACGGAGGATGGAAATTAGTTTTTTATCCCGAGCTTCAGTGCTCCTGCCACTTTAAAAAATTCAAAAAGTAATCTGAAAAAAATCAAAAATGTTCTCAATGATGCATACTAGAAGCGTGAAAAATATCAAAGCAAAAAATCTTTATATTATAGTCTACACAAAAATTACAAAATTCATAGATTTGAAACTATGCATTGCTAACTTTAGTCAGATTTGTAGATTTGTTATTTTTTGAAAGTCGAAATATAAACTATTTCACCCTGTAATTTTGCACGTCTATAGGATACATCATCAAGAACATGCATGATTTTTTTCATATTTTTTTGAAACTTCTAAATATATATATTTTAATTTTTTTGAAGTGGCAGGAGCACTGGAACTCGGGTGCAAGAAATCTCCACTCGGCGGAGTATCCCTACATTGCCCAAAAAATTGAGTTTTAGTGATCACATGCTAACTCTTATTACCACAAATAACATGCGCGCCAAAAATTGTGCATGCTCATGTCAACCCGCTACAAATTAAACAACATTGCAGACCAAAGTCACGGACGGAGAGAACATAATGAACAAAATGTAATTCAACGCTTCCTTCCATGGACTTCCACGACGGTAATGGGGGTTCTTCCTCCGCATGTCGATAGCCTCCGCCGCCGCTCTTGTTGCCGTTTGCGTCGTCATCGAGCAACCCTGGGCCGGAAGGGCCACGGCCGTACCAGGCTCGGCGCGACGTCGGAGATGGCGACGGTGACACCCAGACGCTTGAGTTCGTGCTGGATGTTGGTGGTGGTGCGCCGGCCCTGACCCGATCTGGTCGGGATGTTACTGCATATGTGCACTACTGCTTTTCGGCGGCCGCTACGTGGGTTGGCGGGGCAGGAGGCTGTGAGGAATTGCGGCGCCCGCTGTCGGCCGTGCGAGGACGGTTGCCTCGGGTGGTGTTGGTGGGAGATGAATGGCGCCACCGTGGGCTTGGCGGCGTTGTATCCTCCCGACGGTGGGACGGCAAGCAAGACGTTGTTGCGGGAGAGTTGGTGGAGATTGGAGGGAGAGGAATGGCACCGCTGCGGTTGTTGCATCCTCCGCGGGAGATGAATGGCCAGCAGGCGTTCCATCCTCGAGGAGACGAATGGCGTCGTGTTTGGTTGCATCCCTCCGGGTGGGAGAAGAATGGTGCCGCGGCGGGGGTTGCATCCTCCGTCCAAAGGGTGTCGCGGTTGCGAGGATGGAAACATGTCGAGCTTGCCGGGGGAGGTGTGGTTCGTCGTGGAGGCAGGGATAGTGGTTTGGTGTGTAGTCTGTTTGGATCCTGGGTTCGGGCTATGCAGGTGAGACTGCCGGCGAAAGCCGCACTCCGGTTCTGGCCGGAGTCGTCGATGGCGGCGCCTACGGGCGTGGCTACCTCGTTGGAGGCATCGATGTAGCTGCTCCCACCTTGCTTTCCCGACGTGCTCCGAGGAAAACCTTTGTCGAGGTGTGCCCTCGACAAATCCCATGGTTGCTATACCTAGGGTTGATTGTGTGGTAGAGGACGCGTAGTATTGGTGGAATTGACGGCTGACAAGCTGGATTTACCCAGGTTCAGGGCCCTCGAGTGAGGTAAAACCCCTACTTCCTGCTTGTCTGTGTTTATGATTTGAATATGGAGATTACAAGGGTTCGACGAGCAGCAGATCTCGTCGAGGTTTTGGTGGCTACGGATTGTTTACCTTGATCGATCACCCTCCCAGCCTTTATATAGGAGGCTGGGTCTCGGGAAACACAACCGACCAAGGTTACATGTATGGAAAGTCTTAACCGACCATAACTCGATCTAACTTGGGAAGCACTCCTCGTCTCGGTCCTTCCTTCATGGGCTTCGATTAATCTTTGGGCTTCTTTGATCATCACGTGCACCAGGTACCTCTAAGTTAGGGTACCCGCAGAGTATAACCTCGTCATTAGCCCCCGAGTACTTGTTTGACTCGAAGAATCGAGCATGTGCTCCCTTCATCGTGCACGTCATAATCTTCTGAACTTGTGCTTCTGATCCGATGTAGTTCTTCGAGCTCTAATTTGTTTCAATTGTATGTGTATGCTAATCGAGGGATATTGACATAGTAGGCCTGATTTACTCTAGTATCGAGCTCAGTTAACTGCTTATTTGAGCAAAAAACCTTACTAGTCCTCAGTCAGACTCGAGTCCCTGGGCTCGAGCCTGGAACATAATCGAAAAATTATGCCTAGGGATATTGACATAGTAAGCCTGATTCACTCGAATATCGAGCTCAGTTAACCGCACATTTGGGCGAAACCATACTAGTCTTCAATCAGGTTCGAGTCCCCGGACTCGAAGCTGGAACACTTTTGCAATTTATACCTAGGGATATTGACATAGTAGGCCTGATTCACTCGAATTTCGAGCTCAGTTAACCGCACATTTGGGCGAAATCATACTAGTCTTCAATCAGGTT
Source organism: Poa pratensis (assembly GCA_947311845.1). Lineage (NCBI taxonomy): Eukaryota > Viridiplantae > Streptophyta > Magnoliopsida > Poales > Poaceae > Poa > Poa pratensis. The sequence continues at coordinate 19,039,075 of CAMZMU010000119.1, read as the reverse complement.
CGAGTCCCCGGACTCGAAGCTGGAACACTTTTACAATTTATGCCTAGGGATATTGACATAGTAGGCCTGACTTACTCGAAAATCGAGCTCAGTTAACCGCACATTTGGGCGAAACCATACTAGCCTTCAATCAGGTTCGAGTCCCCGGACTCGAAGCTGGAACATACTGGACAGACTCGACTCAGGCCGTTGTAGGTCTTACTGATTCGTTCTGCAGTTTAACTTTTGATACCTAACGCGTCCGTCAGGATTTTCATCATGTCTGTTGACACGGAAAATTTCAAGGGAAAACACTGTTGGAGCGTCCCTCGGCCCATCTCGATTGCTCGGCAGGTCTTACCTTTGCATTTGCGTATGCAGCATCCGAAACATCTGCGATTGGCATAGCTCGGGAATTTATGAAGTTTGATTCTTTGTTTTGTGAAGTATTAATGCTTTCAATCGAGCCTGTATCGAGTGAGTTTTTCTTACCTTGTTTGGAAATCTATGGGAGCGCGACAGCGCTCCCATGGGAGTAGCCCCCGAGATTGTGGTTTATTGTCTTGCAATAGAGGATGATCTCAAATCATCCTTTTACACTACTTTTTGTTAGTCGAAATATTTTGTCTTTGAAATCTATGTGAGCGCGTCAGCGCTCCCATGGGAGTAGCCCCCGAGATTATGCTTTATTTCGTTTGAAGTAGAGGATAATCTCAATAATTTTGCTCCTTTTTTGATCAATCGCAACAAATTTTTGATATGCTCCCATGGGAGTACCTTTTGCTAGTCGAATCCTTGCTTCGATTGTAGTCTCGAACCCACCACTCGAATGTGGACGTTATCATGCCCCTGACGTCATTCATGACGTCTTTGGCGTGCACCCGCCGTTTTGACAAGACGTGTCTGTGTGGGCCCAATGTTCAGAGTTTTGACCGCAGAAGACGCCGTTTCAGCTTTGATTTGACCGGACGTGGCGAATTTTTCGCCACGCCATCATAACCTCCTAGGGTTTTGTGCGTAGTGGGCGACGTGGGATGCGACGGTTGCTCTCTGCGCTCGCCACGTGTACGGCCAGATGCTATGTGCATTTGGACGGACGATTACGATGGATTTTGCGTTGTGCGGTAAGTAGCGATATTTGCGCAAGATTTTGATTTACTTGCCATTCACTTCCTCTGTTCCTCTTCTTCCTCGCGCTCCGCACACCATTGCTCTGCCTCCCAAGCTCCTTGCTGCTTACTCCTTGCGTAATGGCGCCAAAGAAATCAAGCGTGCCGCTGCAACTGCCTCCGCCACCGATCCATCGGACAAGGGGAAGGATGCGACCACGGCGAGTGAGCCTGCCGATGCGCTTTTGAAGATCCCCGGTGACTGGACCAGATCCAGTGTAACCGAGGATACCCTTTCTGAGTACCGTCAGAAGGGTTGGCTGCCACCAGCTGACCAGCTGGCCGCGCGTGCTCCAGGTCTGGAGGTACGCCCTGACCCTCGCAACGGCGAACGCGTCTGCTTCGCTGAATTCCTTCCCCGCGGCTTCTCTCTCCCTTTGCATGATTTTGTGCGAGGGCTTCTGTACGCCTATGGCCTACAGATTCATGATCTTACTCCCAACAGCATTATGCATATCGCCTGTTTCATGGTGCTTTGCGAGTGTTTCTTGGGAGTGTCCCCCAGTTGGGCATTGTGGAAGCATATCTTCAAGGTGCGCCACAATTGCCGGGGTAAACGCCCTTGCCCGGTGGGTGGATTTCAAGTCCAAGTGCGAAGCGATTCGCATTACTTTAGCTTGAAGACAGTCGACTCTGCCCAAGGTTGGCGGACCAAATGGTTCTATGTGCCAGTCGACCAAGTGGTGCTCCCAGCTTTTTTGATTGAGAATCCTCCGAAGAAGACGGTGGCCTGGGACCACCCTATCTCTCCTGCTGAAGCCAAAGAAGCCACCCCTTTGCTGAATGAGATTGGAAATTTGCTGAAGACTGTTTCTGGTATTCAGTTGATCAGCACTTATTTGAAGATGCGAGTGTGGCCCATGCGCCTTCGTGCCCACCCGATGTGGCAGTATGAGGGTCCACTCGACAGCACCAGGATGAGCGCCTCCGAGTTGACGCCAAAGGAGCTCAGTGCTCAGGTGAAGAAAATCACGAGCATCAAAGCTTCCACAAAAATCGACTTCAACTTTTCCCACGTCCCCTACGGGCCAGAGAAGGCCTTACCCGCAGTGAGTGATTCTTTTTTGCCGTTTTTATGCCTCATCATCTGCCTTTGCATCCTTTTTGCTTCCGTTCTTATGATTATGAATTGTACTTGCTATATAGGGTCACTCGACTACCACCTCGCTCCCTCCTCTACCCGAAGCCGGGCCTACTGTGGAGACGGTAGTACAGGAGGAAACCAAGCTGCCCATTGCTGACCCTGCTTCTGCCCACTCGACTCCTCAGAGAATCCCGAAGAAGAAACAGGGGAAGAGGTGGAACAGGTTGTAGCAGATGCTTCGGATGAATCAGATGCTGAGCAAGGTCCTCGCAAGCCTAAACGCCAGCGTTTGGTTCTTCCGGAGTCTTCGAGTACAGAGGATGAGCAAGGGGACACCGGTAATTCGGGTATCCCTTCTCCTGCCAAAAACCATCCTCTGACTGTCTCCCCTCTGGCTTCGCGTCCTCCTGCAAATTCGAGTAACACCTCTTGACTGGGTGTTTTCTCTCTTAGCGACGAACCTGATTCTGATGAAGAAGATGAGCCAAGGTTTGCTTTGTAGTCGATTCCTTTATTTGTGTCTGCGCCTTTATGGTTGTTGTTTTTTGATTGGGTGTATTTTTTGCTTTATGATACCAGTGGCAAATCGCAATCTCCACCCCCAGTCGCGGACACTTCGATATCGGCGCAGCCATCCGTCCCTTGTAACAGCCCAAAGCTGAGAACCTAAAAACCAGTGTAAATTTTTCACTTTTGTGTTAATTGCATCATGGCATCCATGCATAAACATGGCTCTTCTGAGTTAATACAACCTTGATATCGAAATGATATGAAGTTGCTAAAACCAAATGCCAAAGTGCTTCAACAAAATCCCCAAACAAAGAAGACACTCAAAGCTGCAAAACAAAAATACTTGGACATCCATATTGGTCAAGGGAGTTCTAAGAGTTCAAAATGTTATTTTGGACTTGCTCTAAATTTTTGCTAAAGGATTATAATTTGGGGAATTAGAAAATTGCCCGAATTGAAACCTATGAACAAAGTGGTACCAAACTATTTTATGTTGGAGCCCTAATTTTTGTGTAGCTTCTACTCAATATGGGGAGGCTCCCCAAATTTTCCCAAAATTTTATAAAATGTTTTGGTGCCCTAATAAAATTCAGGAACTGAAAGAGAGGAAAAAACCCAGGCGGCGGTACCACCGCTGGGTTAAGCGGTACTACCGCCCGGGAGCTGCCGCCACCGCTACCCCAGCCGCTACCGCCAGAATCGGCGTCCGACGCGCTTGACCGGTACCAACAAGTACCGCCGCCGGTACCGCCGAAGTGGGAAGAGCGAAACCAGACCGCACCAGCGGTACCACCGCTGGGTTAAGCGGTAGTACCGCCGCTGCGGGATTTTTCAGCACGGCTTCGGGGCCGCCCCGCTCTCCCCATGCCCCATCCCTTCACTTGCTCCTCTTCCTCTCTCTTCTTTTTCCCCACGAGCTCCAAACCGAGCCCGCCATGGCCGAGCTCGCCGCCGGAGATTGAGCTAGGCCCGAGCAAATCGAAGACCATAGGAAGTTGCACCTCGACGTCCTCTACCATCTCACCGAAGGAATCAAGCCAAGGCGTTGTACATTGCCCAAATTCGCGTTCTTCGTCCGGGACGTGCGCCGCACTCCAAGCAAGTCGACGACGACTCCGACCTTCCCTTCCTTCGGCAAGCCTACCCACGAGTTCAGGGTGAGCATGCGAACCTTTCCATGTTTTTCCCTCGCTCCCTCTTGCTCTCTAGCTCAAATCCATCGAGGCTCGCCGTTGTACGGCTTCGGCGTGTGCATCGGGTAATCTGAGTCCAACTCTATCGGATAATCCGACACACCGAATATTCCGGTTACTGTTTCCACCGGATAATCCGGCTGACCTGTTCTGAGTTTAATACAAACCTGTTCTCCTCAATCTTTGTAATCCGGTTACAAGTATGTTTAATCCCCCCCCAAACCATGCATCTTCACATGTTCATGTCATTAATATGCAAAGTTAACCATAGGGTTCATCTATTGTGATCAACAAGTAAAGTTGAAGCATTACTTAATTCCCCGGTATATTCGAGATGTGCCCCTTTTCGCATCCGAACTCCGTTTAAGTTGACTAGCTTGATTCATCCTTTTCTGGAGGATTTAAAATGTCATGCCATCATGTGTTTGTGCATTGCATTTGTTAATAAATGTGAGGTGTTTGATTGTTGTCTCCCGTGCGTTATGTTTCGATAGGTCAAGCAGACAGGGTTCCCCCGCAATACCCCGACGATCCCTACTACCAGCACCCTGATCAAGGCAAGCGTAACCCCCCTCTGAGCATGTCTTATCCTATATTTCCGCAACTATTTTCTCCACTATAATATTGCATGCGGTTCCAAATGTCAATTTTATTGGATTAGAGTATCCTATAGTTGCATTAAGATTCCGATGCCAATACCTGTTTTCCCTCCTAATATCCATAGGATTGTATTGTTGGCCGAGATAATTACTATGCTATGTTGATGCTTAGCCATGCTTAGTTTAATTGCATAGCTATACGATGGATGGTTTGTGGTGGAAACAGGTGATGAGATAAATGGTTGATGGTGGAGGATATTGTGGAGATGGATAATAAAATGCTAAAAGGTGGGGATGAGAGGCCACTGTGGTTGTGGTGCTTTGTCTCGTTCACGCCGCCTAGGTGCGAGTTCTTTACCTCCCGAACCAAGACTGAGCGTGCAACCATGCGTGAGGCCTATGCATTCGCAGTGCAGGAACCCTCATAGACTAAATAACTCAAGCGGGGCTAGCCAGGGTCCTCTAGTTCAGGCTTCCATTTGCGCGTGCGTGATGATGGTGGTATAAACTGGGATGAGGATGGTGGTGTTAGGGAAATGAGTGGCTGTGGGGCGGGGTGTTGTGATCCTGGCAGTCCTACCGCCACTGATGATCCTGGAAAGTCCTTAACGAGGGAGAAGTCGACACCGCTCCCACCCATCCGGTTCTCCAAGGAAGAGAGCTACAAGCTAGGTAATGGGCCGGACGGTACGCGTGGTAAACATTGTACACCCCTGCAGGGTTAAATCTTTTCGAAAAGCCGTGTCCACGGTTAAGGACGACTTGGGAAAGGACGATAAGACCATAGAATAACTTTAACGGAATGATTAAAAACTGGGTACTAGAGGTACCACTCAAGACTGTAAGGTGAGCTTCCTCGAGGGTGATTCAGGGAGGTGCCTTTGATGAACATGTACAATGGTTGGTGATGGTTGATGTTGAGAAAGGTGATGAAAGAAAGAGTTACTCCTTACCTCTTTTGAAAATATTCTGAATAGTCGATGCCTTTGAGTTATGTTTTAATAAATAAAATCAGCTTTATGCAAAACAACCATATAACTTTGAAAGCCTCATCGAGCTAAAGCTCTATATATAATCTTGCGAGTTCGTCGAACTCAACGTCGTTTGTTTTGTTTCAGAGGAGGACTTCACCGACCTCGAAGGTGGGTTCTTTGTGGACGTCGACGAGTAGTCTGGGGTTCCTAGGTGGCAGCTTGGGACATCCCGGAACAGCTGGCGCTGTGATATTTATTTGTAGGCCTCTTAGGCCATAATTTGGATCTTGTTGTTTAGACAACCTAATTTGCTTCCGCTTGTTCTAATGTTGGGTCCGTGACCTCTGGTTGTCATTTGCTATCTTTCTCTATTATAAGATTTGAACTATATGATTTGTGTCGTAGAGTCTGTGATGTGCCAGTTGTTCCACAAGTCTTGATCTCTCTATTATACATTGAGGGTTGTGCCTGTGTTAAGGCATCAATCGGGGAGTTGCGTTGCCTATGATCCATTCCGAGCAACGCCTGCCAAAGGTTTTGGCTGGGGATTGGTAAACCCGTAACCTCCGGTTGTATCGCTTAACCGGTGACACACAGCATCACTGTATAGCAGTCGGGTCGGGGCGCCACATCCCTCCAGAGGCAGCACAAGGCACTATTCTTGAAGCAGCCAAGGACGCCACTGAGCTGGTGGTTGCTGATTTGAACAAGGAGAAGACTGCCCCAACTACGGATGTCGTGGCTTCCTCCTCCAAGCCTGCCTCTTGGACTGATCACGTGAGTGCTTCTGTTATTACTTACACTTGAAAATTTTGTTTCTTCTGCACTCGACGATAACATGCGTATTCTGTTTCAGCCTATGTATGCCGCCATGGCCCCTTGGGTCCAGTCCTTTGTTCGGGTGGAGCAAGAGAGGGACTCCTTGCAGTCAACTTCGACTGAGCTTGCACGTAAGTGTTTTTTGCTAAAAACTCTTCCCTTCTTTTGAAGTTACGATACTAATCGAGAATGTTTTTGAACTCCGCAGAAAACAAGAAGTCAGCTAAGGAGCAAGTGGAAGGCCTGAAGAAACAAGTGCAGGACTTGCAGACCAAGCTCTCCAGCCAGCAGTCTGAATTAAAGAAAGCAGTTGCTGATGCTCAGGACGCAACCACTCGCCGTGATAAGGAGCTTGCTGCACGTCTGTTGGGATTGGCCCGTTCTGCCAAAGGTGAATGAACTATTTTTGCGAGTAGCTCTTTGGTTATTTTAGCAGCTTGTGCTCATAACTTCTGCTTTCTGAATTTTGAAGGTTCTGAAGGCGCCTCGGCTTCCACTAAGCCATCGAGTGACTCACTGTCACTCGATGATGCAATCATGGAACTCGAATCTGTGTTTATACAAGACCAAAGGCGAACTGGCTACCATGACCAACACCCTTAGCAACCTGCACGCGGGGATGTGTCCTACAGCCGCTGCTCCCTCGACTGCAGAAGGACTGGCTGCAGCTTTTGGCGAAGGATCGTCGATTGTGGCGGATTTTGCCCGCGAACTCACGGTACGCGGCTCGGAGTACACCCTCAGGCTTTTGTTAGGCAATGGTATAGAGGCCGATTTCAACAGTGCTTTATCGGATTACCCGAAAAAGCCTGATGGAAGGCCGCTATCATTCAGGGGTGTAACCGAGCCAGCTACGCGACTGAGCGAAATCTGCGTCCAGACTATGGAGCGCCGGGCTGAAGCTGTTAAGGCTCAGTCGCGTAAAACTAGGGCAGGATCCATCTCACAGGCTTAGGAACTTTTTATTCTGTAATTTGATTACTCGAACCTGGCATGTATGCTTTTGCTACTTATGTTTATGCTAGTATATACTTTTGGGTGCTAATGTTTGAATGAAATTTGCTGAATCATCTGAATTTCGCAACTTCGTGTGTCCGGTCTTCTGAATGTTGCGTTTTATGAACCAGCCACAAGAGTGCGAGTCTGGTGGACCTTCTCCATCTCGTACTCGAACATCTGGTCAGACAAGGAATGATGCGAGGGTACTTGCTTTTGCGAAGAATCGAGTGAGTGAACTAGAGCAAGAACTCAAAAGCACTCGAGCCGAGGAATATGTTCTTGGCGAGATGGACAACATAAACAGGCAACTCCAATGTGAGTTTATGACATCATTTTTGCTTGAAAGTTTTCACTTGTTTGCATTATGCTTCGGACCAGTAACTTTGTCCTTTTGCAGGTTTTGTGCCTGATGCCCAGCAGGAAAATAGGAGGGTCAATCGAATCCTCGATAATGCTGTTGATGTACCAACTACTGGCGGGCAGCATTTTTATGAGGACAAGGTGCACGCTTGCACTCTTGCTACTTTGAAGGATCGAGTATGGCGAAACGCCCAAGTACTCGAGATTTGCAGGCGTATCTTCGCTCGCTTAAATTACGCGTTCTTCCCGTCAGGACCTCAGCCTCAAGGCTTGTTTCCCTTGATCGATATCTTTCGAGTGACGGACGCAGTCAAAGAGTCTTTGATGCAGCTTGCTATTCGTGGATCCAACGCTACTATGGCTTACATCCGCGACCGTAAGCCAAATTTTTCGATTCGACCTCCTGCAACTGGCACACTTGTATCCCAATCACATTTGATCGAGACACGCTCTGCTGCTGAGGAACTCATCGATTGCTGCAAGGAGCAGCTTTTTGGTTCTGTACTGGATGCAAAAGATGAGCCAGATTCTTAACTTGTGAACTTTTTGAAATCCTGGGCATTCTCCAAATGTAAATATGTACTATTGTATTTGTGACGAAGTATTTTTATGCGTATATTTGTGACGGCCCCCGAGTCGAGTGGGATTTTTTGAATTTTTTTATGCTTGACCCAGCCCCCGAGTATATCGAGTGGGATTTTTGAGTTTTTATGCTTGACCTAGCCCCCGAGTATATCGAGTGGGATTTTTGTAGTTTTTATGCTTGACCCAGCCCCCGAGTATATCGAGTGGGATTTTTGTAGTTTTTATGCTTGACCCAGCCCCCGAGTATATCGAGTGGGATTTTTGTAGTTTTTATGCTTGACCCAGCCCCCGAGTATATCGAGTGGGTAACAATAAAAGGCATATATAAGAAATATGGATGAACATGTATCTTTATTCGAAATATGTGTTCGACCAGCAAGCCGCCTCATTAAAAATCTTCCAGTCCCCTTAGGTACCCTGGTAAGGGAAAAGAGTGCGTCTGAAACCTGCTGGTTCTTCCGACATTATGCACTTATTACATATCTATGTGTAGAACGGACGCAGTTGCGCCCCTCTATGTACTAGTGTGGCTTGACAACATGTTGACCGTCCCTAAAGGTCCAGTCGGATGCCCCTTGTACTCCATCACGTCGTTGATGGCTTTGAGCCCTCTGTCGATTGCCATCTTCTTGCTTCCTGGTAGAGGTGCACGGTCATTGGAGACCTCAAGCTCGGCGAGTGATTGCTCCACCCCGTACATCTCTGAAATTTTGCTGAAGTCACGGTCGCATGAATCTGACCTTTGAAAGTTCCCGCTGACCGTGATGATTCCTTTTGGTCCTGGCATTTTGAGCTTGAGGTAGGCGTAGTGAGGTACGGCCATGAATCGAGCGAAAGTGGGGCGCCCAAGTATTGCATGGTATTGTGACTTCCAATCGACCACTTCGAACTCAATCGACCCAGTTCTGAAATGAGTAGGATCTCCAAACGTTACATCGAGTTGTATGGTGCCTGCCGGGAGCACTGCTTTGCCTGGGACGATACCATGGAAGGTACTTGTGGATTTTGGCAGATTTTCGACTGATTTGTTCATTCTGCGTAGCGTATCTGCAAAGATTATGTTGAGGCCGCTACCCCCGTCCATGAAGACCTTGGTCATGGCGTAGCCTCCGATTTGGGCGTCGAGTACCAAGGCTGCATGCCCTGGTCGGTATACTGCTGGTGGATGGTCCTCTCGATTGAAGACAATCGGAGTTTCTGATCCTTTCAAAAAGTCTGTTATAGCTGGGGGTGCCATGACCGCCATATTGACGTGTCGAGTGTGTAACTTTTGCTCTCTATTGGAGGGACGCCCTCGCTGGATCATGTTCATCTGCCCGCGAGTTACGAGATATTTTTGTTCATCTCCTTGCAGCATCTGGTGCACGGCTGCTGTCATTTGTGTTCCCATAACGGGTTGCGCTGGCACCATGTACACTGGCGTCGATTGCGCTGGTGTTGGTGCAGGATACACCTGAGTAGGCTGCATTTGCGGTGGTATGGAATATACCTGTGCTTGTTGTACTTGCTGCGGTGCTTGATATGCCTGAATAGGCTGTGTTTGTGGTGTAGTCGATGGGGTCTGCGTCAATTGAGGAGGTGCACGTCCGTCTTTTTGCAGTCGCAGTATGTGTTCAATCGCAAGTTGATCGAATTCCCTGCAATTTCTAAGCGAGTGGTTAGAGCGAAGCTTACCATCGTCCCCTTTATAAAGATGGAATCTGCAATAATCGTCCATCCTTTCTTCGATTGAGCGCTCAAGATCTTTGTCTGCTCGCCTGCGCCACTCTGGCCTTCTGTAGTTATCGCGGTCGTCGCGTCTGTGTTCTCAACTGTCACGTCGATCGTCTGTGCGATGGTCTCGATCACTTCGGCGTTCGTCAGTACGATGATCTCGATTATCACGATGATCGTCGGGTCGTCGGTCAGTTTGGTCGCGGTTGTCTCTTGACTGGACAAAGCCTGCTGCGATGAAGTTTGGGTGGTCATCATCGTGATAACGATGCTTGCGCTTGCGCCTTCGATCATCTCTGTAGCTATCTCTGCGGTCTCGACTGCCACCCTCATGATTTTCATGTGAGGGTGCGGCTCGAGTGGCTCGTACGGAGTCTTCTCCATCTGCCCATTTTGTTGCGAGTACCATGAGTGCCGCCATTGTCTTCGGATCTTCTCGACCAAGCGTTTCTTTGAAATCTTCCCTCCAGAGTCCGTTTTTGAAGGCGTCGATTGCCCTATCTTCTGATACGTTGCCTATTGAATTACGGATGGCAGTCCACCGCCGTATGTACGATCTCAGAGATTCATCTGACTTTTGCTTGCAGGTCCGGAGCTCCTCGAAAGTTTTGGGGCGCTCACATGTCGAGCTTGCCGGGGGAGGTGTGGTTCGTCGTGGAGGCAGGGATAGTGGTTTGGTGTGTAGTCTGTTTGGATCCTGGGTTCGGGCTATGCAGGTGAGACTGCCGGCGAAAGCCGCACTCCGGTTCTGGCCGGAGTCGTCGATGGCGGCGCCTACGGGCGTGGCTACCTCGTTGGAGGCATCGATGTAGCTGCTCCCACCTTGCTTTCCCGACGTGCTCCGAGGAAAACCTTTGTCGAGGTGTGCCCTCGACAAATCCCATGGTTGCTATACCTAGGGTTGATTGTGTGGTAGAGGACGCGTAGTATTGGTGGAATTGACGGCTGACAAGCTGGATTTACCCAGGTTCAGGGCCCTCGAGTGAGGTAAAACCCCTACTTCCTGCTTGTCTGTGTTTATGATTTGAATATGGAGATTACAAGGGTTCGACGAGCAGCAGATCTCGTCGAGGTTTTGGTGGCTACGGATTGCTTACCTTGATCGATCACCCTCCCAGCCTTTATATAGGAGGCTGGGTCTCGGGAAACACAACCGACCAAGGTTACATGTATGGAAAGTCTTAACCGACCATAACTCGATCTAACTTGAGAAGCACTCCTCGTCTCGGTCCTTCCTTCGTGGGCTTCGATTAATCTTTGGGCTTCTTTGATCATCACGTGCACCAGGTACCTCTAAGTTAGGGTACCCGCAGAGTATAACCTCGTCACCCTTGATCTAGTCTTTTAGATCGGACGATGGCGGCGCTATCCGGCGTCGTGTTCCCTCTTGGGGGCATCGTCTTGGAGGTGGATCTAGTCAGAGGGACATGTGGCTCGCTTGGTTGTGTGTGTTGTAAGCCGAAAAGCGTCGCGTGTATGGTTTTTGGGTCCGGTTTCCCTCATAAACTGGACCAACCGTTTATCTACTCAATGAATTTAGCAGTGATCCTGCTAACGTTAAAAAAAAATCTCTGGAGCCTGAACTGATTCGGTTTCCACAATGGTTCTTCCGCTCTGTATCTAGGACAAGTCAGTGGTCCAGCGAGTGATAGTGGACCTTTGGTTTCTCCTTGCCTAAGTTCATTGTTTTTTTTGGAGTGTGGTGTTTTGAAGGCCAAGCTCCATGGAGTTCGGTTTTTACAAATATCAAAACCGGCATTTGAAGCTTCAAAAAATTCCTGTGTAGACCTTGTTGAACTCTACTAGTGTGCAAAATTCATTATATTTAGGCCGAGCAAAATGAAAAACTGCTATGCTAAACCGAGATCAAATCGCCATATCTAACTCCACTGTCCATGATAAACTACTATGCTAAACGGAGGATCCCTACAATGCGCAAAAAATTGAGTTTTAGTGATCACACCCTAACTCTTATTATCCCCAAAATTAATCGGCCGCAACGGTACAAATTAAAATGAACGCCCAAGTTGTGCATGCACATGTCAATCCGCTACAAATTAAACAATATTCTAGAAGCTGTTGAACCCAAGTGAGGGAACAACGGTGGCGGATAACCTGTTGAACAGTGAGGATGTCGACTACATGCTCGAGGCCCTTGACGCTCTCAGGCTCTCGGTGGGCGCAGATAAGGTTGCAAAAATAGCTATAGTATTTGGTTGTGACGGCAGGTTCCTAATTGAAAAAGATGCCAAAGAGGAAGTACAATCCTTCTTGGGGGATGCTGGAACTGCAATGCGGTCATTGACAACAGTTGTAGTAGCTGCTGGTGGAAATGCAATATATGTTTTCTTTGTGGAAATAAGTATGGAATCCATGAGAATGATTTGAGATTGGCTGGTCGGCTGCATTCTCCTTTTCCACGAACCCTACAGATCGGTAGTGTGCAGGTATAGTGGAGGCCAACAGAGATTTGCATCGATCTGAACTGTATTCATCAACTAGGACTGCAAATCGGAAAGAACAGTGGAGGCCAGCGGCCGAGGATTTGAGCATCGATCTGCAATAGGTACTAGCTAACTCGATTAGCTGTAGAGCTTCCACCCTACCATGTCCTTCCTAATCCACACCCCTCGAGGTTGTAGGTAATCAGATGCTTCTACCTCTTTTTGTTTATCCGAATAAAAACCATGATCCATTGATGACATCTCATCACACTCATGAAGGTCATGTTTTTTCATGAAAGAATGAAGGTCATGTATTGTGTGTAGATACGGCAGCAACTTGGTAGTTGGAGCAACGGATGTTTAAAGCACACGCGTAAGCCACACATGCCTGATATAGGTATTGATTAATATTGGCATGTGTGTTCCTTTATACTACATATCATATAAGTGATTTTATCACTCCAAGTTTTGCCTGCAGAGAGCTGATGTTCTATCAAATATTTGTGTGTTTGAGATAAATTACATATCACTCGTAATTTTAAATTTGTACCCGTTGCAACGCACGGACATTTTGCTAGTAAGTTAAAAAGGCATGCTTTTATTTTGGATTTTTTCTTTCCTTCTCGCGATAAACAGCGCCATTGCTAAAGCACGGAGTAGTACTGCACAAGCCAACAGCCCGAATCTTGGAGCACGATCAACACGTTCCTTCTCAGGCTCTGTTCCGTCCCATTCGGCCCTAGTACTGCACAAGCCAACAACCCGAATCTTGGAGCACGATCAACACGTTCCTTCTCGGCTCTGTTCCGTACCATTCGGCCGTTCCCTTCCCATTATCCCGAATCTACTTTCCCCTCCCGTCCCCTCCCTTGAGTTACTGTTTGAGAGAGGCGAAAAGGGAGTTCGTCTCCGTCCACCGTTCCGCCGACGGCCGATTCGGCGGTCTCCTTCCTCTCCGGCCGCCGTTGAGGCGGTGGGAGAGTGGGGAGACCCCGGATCCGTGCCCGAGGCCTGTAGATAGTAGTCTAGGGTTTCTCGGCGGCGCTGGAGAGGTGGTGGCTGCGGCGGCGCTGTGGAATAAAGGTGCGGTGGCTCGATCTCCACCTCGGCGGCGCTCTGCGGGGCGGTGTCGACGAGCTTTCGGCGTGGTTCCCTCCTGGATCGGCGGATCTGGTGAGGCTTCGTGTCGGAGGATGGTCGTCGTGGCGAAGGTGATGACCATCGTGCAGAGCTTTTGTCCCTCGCCCCTTTCTTTGTCGCGGTGAGGCTTCCCCTGGCCTTGCCGTGGGGGTGCTAGGGGTTTGCCGGTGGGGATCTGGTGCCTTGCGCTGGTTCCTTCCGTCGGTTTTACAGGAGATCTTCAACGCAATGGAGGTTGGCGCTCGGGCTCCTTGGCGCTACCGTTTCTTCGGCTGGGTTGGTGGTGGATGGGTGGTGTCGTCGTCCCGCGGCGTCGACAGGCTGGACTTGGCTTGGGGAGGAGTCCCCGCTGATGGTCGTTCATAGGAGACAGATTTCGGTCTTCGGGCCGGATGGATACTGCGGTCTTCAACGCAGCTCTGCTGCTTTGGGGCTTCGTCCAGCTTCGGGTGTGCGGTGGCTTCGTCTTCCTCCGTTCCGGGATCGTTCCGGCGGTGTTGGTGGTGGTCGGCAGCGAGCAGTTCGGTGGCAGGCTCCAGGGTTGTTTCTTGCGTGTGCGTGTGTGCTTTCGTGTTTTCCCTGTTTGATCACGCAGCCTCTTGTATCAAAAAAAAAATTATCCCGAATCTCCCGGCCCCAGTTCTTTTAAATGCTACGTGCACATTGACCAGCACCGACCCAGGTCCGCCTCCTCTCTCCCCTCGGTCGCCTCCGGCAAACAATCCAGCACTCCCCGGCTCCTCCTCCCTCTCCCACCGCCGCTCTCCTCTCCTCCTCTTCAACATCTCGTTGCGCGGACGGGCGACGGCGCCGCAATGCGGCCTGCTGGTGGTGCTGGAGCGGCGTGGGCCTGATCCCTTCTTCTCGCCGGTAAGGAACCCTAGCTTGATGGGACGGGTTGTTCCGAGACTTCGGTTTTTGTTTCCCGGGGTTCCGCCGCCTTTGCTTTGCTTTGCTTTGCTTTTCCGCGGCAGCGAGTAACCAGAGCCCGAGTCGTCGGTCGCGGCTGGCGCCGATTTGTTTTGCGTCGTCCGTGGTCCCCGTCAGCCGTCAGGTTCGTCCTTTGCAGTGCGGCGCGCGAGATCGATCGGAGTGTTGTTCGTCTGGATTAGATCGATTAGAGTTGGTCCGATGGGATTCGAGCGCGACCTGGTTTCCCTAGCTTTTGGGGGTTCAACTAAACCCCCCTTAACCCCACGTTCAGTACGCACATGGTGGTTGCCATCATTATAGGTGTTTCTGCATTTATTTTTGGGGAGGAATAAACAAGTTCGGTTGAGAAGCGTGAGGGCAGTAGAGGTTGGGGAATGCACGTCCCCTGATTGTTTTATTAGCATAGTTTTTTGGTTGGTCGTCTTATTATTTTTGGTTGACCTTTTTACCTGTTCTTGCTTTACCCGAGATGTCTGTTTAATACTGTAGTGCTTGATGAAGAGGGACATTTTTTTTTCGACATGTTTATTCTATTGCATTGTAATGGAATATGCCTCTAGACTCTAGAGAAAGCAGTTTTTAATTTTGGATGAAACCCTTGTGTATGAATCTACTTAGCTAGTTCGTTCTTCAAAAGATACCAAATTAGATGTCTGATTCACACCCAAAAGAAGTTTAGCATGCCTAATATCAGTGCATTGTTTTGTCTATTTATACCAGTATTTAAATGCCATACAATTGCTCACTTCTCTATTAGTCTAGAAACTGAGGATAAATCTGCTGCCTGAGTTTTTTCCTAAAAACATGACTGCCATATATCTACAGATCTGTCCATGCTTTCCACTGACTGACTGTTTTTATCATGATTATGCGCTGGTGTAGGTTTGGTATGCACCATCACCATGGGTGGCAAGACTATTCAGGTGTCTGGATTTCCTGCAACCGTCCATGCTGACCATGTCAAGGATTTGTTGGAACAAATTGTTGGTACTGGCAACGTCTATGCGGTCAAGCTCAGGCCTCCAAAGACCATCTCTGCAACCTCAAGATCTTTTGCTATTGTTCAGTTCCAGACCGAGGAACATGCTTCACTGGTGCAGAATGCGGCTCGAGGAATGCACTTAGTTATGGAGGTTATTATCTGAAGGCCCGACCCGCGGAACGTGACATTGTTTCAAGACCAAGAACTACGATGTTTAACCTACGGGGTACAACCCTGCATCTTGGCTGCCTTCGGAAGGAAAGAGTTCTATCTGTTCTATGGAGTGGAACAGATGTTTCTGTTGAGTTTGGATTTGCTATGAAGAAGATTGACTTTTGCCTTTTTACAACATGAAGAAATATAAGCTTGAACTTTCCTACGAGAGCATATGGGAGATCCAGCTTCACAGTCCACTTGTGTCGCAAAAGAAGTTCCTTCTGATTCAGGTATTATTAGCCCCGGAACACAAGTTTATGCGTTCTGGAACATGCATTTCATGATTTCATTCTACTTCTACTTGCTAATTCATTTTGCGTTTGCTGTTCTTTAGATTTCAGATTTGTAGATTATAGTGCAAGTACATAACTCTGTGCTCACATTGTTCAAGTGTATATAACTCTTGTCTTCACATTACAGCTTCTCTATGAATTAACTTTTGGATGTTTTTCGAAAGGGTTCCTACGCACATGTGTTTTGTTCTGCTGCCAAAAACTATATCATTGCTACATTTCATACTGTTACCTTTTTGTCAATGGTCATTTTGCCGTGCTTGGAAGGCTGGAAGTCCATTGGAATTTTATAGAATGTAGCTTTGCTGGATGGCTCCTACTCTTGTTCTTATATTTATTTTCTGTGTTGCTAAGTGCATACCAGTGCTTCTCTAGAGTGTTGAGAAAGTGATAATCCGTCCATTGAAAGTTACGCCACAAGATGTTGGGATGGGAACACCAATTGCTGTTATACCGTTTCCATTATTTCCCCGATAGTCGTACCTACAAAATGCTGGTCTACCGCAGGAACCATTTTTAGTTACTTTTATCTTCTGTTTATTGAACACTTAGTTTTCTAGACTTTTGATGACCTCAAAATTGAGAAATATCGTTGTTTTTCAGGTTCTGTCTGCTCCCAAAATTTATGAACAAAACCCACGCCGTTCTGGCTTTATGTACGAAGATCCTTTATTCAACTATTTTAGGGATGATACAGATGATCAATGGACCAGAACAACCGATTTTACTCCATCAGCAAGCATTGGTCAATCATATATTCTATGTCTGGAGCTACCATATCCTACTGATCTCCCGAATATTCGCGAGTACTTTGTTTACTATGAAGAATACAACTCTGAGTTTCATTGCCAGTGTGGATATTCATATTCTAGCAATACTTGCTTTGTTCCAATTGTGAAATCTCATCGTTACATTGATGTCCCCTATGAGATACTCTTCAAGATCAGCCACTTGGTTCAGAATGGGACACTTAGTGGGCCAACACTTGATGACAACTTCTTCCGTCTGGTCAGCCCAGGATATGTATGTATTGACCATATAAAACGTGCACTTGAAAAGATGGCATACCTAAAAAAGACTTGCTTGAATCCAACAAACTGGTTATCTGTACAATACAAAAAAATTCAGAAATCACGCTCTGTGTTAACATCACCAAACATATCTCTGGATGAAGGGTTGGTATATGTCTACAGGGTGCAAGTTACCCCTGTGAAAGTGTACTTTTGTGGTCCTGAGATTAATGTCTCAAATCGTGTTGTACGGAATTACGCTTCTGATTTGAATAACTTCCTTCGGATTTCATTTGTTGACGAGGACTGTGAGAAGCTCCGTTCAACTGATTTATCACCACGATCTGCTCCAGGAAATAATGCAAGGAGAACTGCTCTGTATAACAGAGTTCTTGCGGTCCTTTCAAATGGCATCACTATTGGTGACAAGCACTTTGACTTTCTGGCTTTTTCTTCAAGTCAGCTCCGAGATAACTCTGCATGGATGTTTGCTTCTAGGCCAGGTTTATCAGCCAGTGACATCAGGGAGTGGATGGGGAACTTCCGTAGTATTAGAAATGTGGCAAAGTATGCTGCAAGGCTTGGTCAGTCTTTTAGTTCCTCGACAGAAACCTTGGAAGTACAGAAGTATGAGGTGGAGAAATTCCAGATATAACAAATGGTACGAAGTATGTATTCTCTGATGGAATTGGAACCATTTCAGCTGATTTTGCAAAGGAAGTGTCTATGAAGTGCAAAATGATCCGCTTTACCCCCTCTGCTTTCCAAATAAGATATGGAGGTTATAAAGGTGTCGTCGCTATTGACCCAAGATCGCACTGGAAACTTTCTTTACGAAGAAGCATGTCAAAGTTCCAGTCTGACAACATCACACTAGATGTCCTGGCATACAGCAAGTACCAGCCATGCTTCCTGAATCGGCAGCTAATCACTCTTCTTTCAACACTAGGAGTCAGAGACAACATATTTGAACTGAAGCAACAAGAAGCTGTGAAGCAGTTGAACAGAATGGTAACTGAACCGCAGGCTGCTATTGAGGCGATTGAATGTATGCCCATGGGAGAAATTACAAATATTGTTAAAGAATTGCTATTATGTGGCTACAAGCCTGATGCTGAACCATATCTTTCTATGCTGCTACGAACCTTTAGAGCATCCAAGTTGCTAGAATTGAAAACGAAATCAAGGATATTTATCCAAAAAGGACGAGCAATGATGGGATGCTTGGATGAAACCCGCACACTGAAGTATGGACAGGTTTTCATTCAAGCTTCTAACAAGGCAAATGACCGTATGATCGAACAAGTAACTGGAAAAGTCGTCGTTGCCAAAAACCCTTGCCTCCACCCTGGTGATGTCCGTATTCTCGAGGCTGTTTATCACCCTGTTCTGGACCACATGGTTGACTGTGTTGTCTTTCCACAGCAGGGACTGAGGCAAGTATTTAGTAACTTATCTCCTATGCTTACCTGTATGCTTTTTTAGCCAAGTCTCATTTCTCTAAATATGTTATGTTTGATAGATTGCAACAGTGGAAGATGATACAATTTTCTACATTTTAAATAGAAGAATCTTTTGCTAGTGAAGTTTAGGCGCTTCTCATGAATGTCATATGTGATTCCTTATTGTTTCTTGGATGTCCTTTTCTTGTTTTGTTTGTCCTCTGTTATTGAAATCACCGTCGGATTTGGTTCGTGCAGGCCTCATCCTAATGAGTGTTCAGGGAGTGATCTTGATGGGGATATATATTTTGTTTCATGGGATCCAGATCTCATTCCAACTCGTATGGTGGCGCCAATGGACTACACTCCAGCGTTAACAGAAACGTTAGATCATGATGTTATGATCGAGGTATTCTAACCCATTCTTCATGCCATTTATGACAACAAATGTACATTTGTTGCCATGAACTTTCATAAAGTTGTGCTTCTGATTGTGAATTTCTTTGGAGTCTGGTTTTTTGCATTTCTGAAGAGTCAACTACTTAAACCTATTCTCTAATCCTACGGGGGTTTATTTAGTTTGTTTGTACGAAGCAATAAATTGTATTTTTCGAGCTATTTACTTTTTTTAAGCAAGTTTGGAGCATCATTCAAAACAAATCTCACACCTGCTTTGGAACTATTCTAATATTCTGCAGGAAGTACGTGAATATTTCACGAATTACATAGTCAATGAGAGTCTGGGAATCATTGCCAACGCACACGTAGTATTTGCAGATAGGGAATCTCTCAAGGCCGAAAGTGCGCCATGCATTAAGCTGGCCGAGCTCTTCTCGGTTGCTGTTGATTACCCAAAGACAGGAGTGCCGGCTCAAATTCCGTCCGACCTCTATGTGAGAGAGTATCCAGATTTTATGGAGAAGCTTGATAGAGTTATGTATGAATCTATGGGAGTAATAGGGAAGCTGTATAGGGAAATAAAGAAGCAGAACCCTCACATAGGTCACTTCACAAAGGATGTGGCAAGGCGGTCCTATGACATTGATCTGATTGTTGATGGCTACGAAGACTACATCGACGAAGCCTTCTCGTTCAAAGAAGATTATGACTTCAAGTTGAGTAACCTGATGGATCACTACGGAATAAAAAGCGAGGCTGAGATAATAAGTGGATGCATTCTTAAGATGGCAAAGAATTTTACCAAGAGCAGTGACGCCGATGCTATCAGACTGGCGGTGCGATCATTGCGGAAAGAAGCAAGGTCATGGTTCAGCGAGATGAGCGCAGATGAGAGCAGGGATGGTCATGAAGCCTCGTATGCCAAGGCATCCGCTTGGTATCATGTCACCTATCACCCGAAGTACTGGGGCCTTTACAATGAAGGATACGATCACCGGACCCACCACCTCATCAGCTTTCCCTGGTGTGTCTTTGACAAGCTGCTGCGCATCAAGCAGAGGGCGGAATTTCTAAGGAAGATGCAGCCTGATGTGCACGATCTCCAGAATAGCATGAACCGGAACTTGAGGTTCAGTTGACTGCTACCAGCAGGTCAGCAGGTGTCTCTTGTATATACTCCCTCCGTTTTTTAATATAAGATGTTTTAGATGTTACACATGTTGTCTACATGCATACTAAAATGAGTGAATTACTAACTATATGAAAGACGAGCGTTTTCGCGAGCTGTGAGCGTCCTGTGCACTGTTCATCACTGTTCTGATGAACAGTGTTGACAGTGTCCAGCCTTTTTTGCAGAAAAGTCCCCGTGTTTTCCAAAAAATTGTTAAGCGGTCCTCCTGAATAAGACATCTTTGCAGAAAAGTTCCCCGTGTTTTTCAAAAAATTGAATCGGTCCTCAGGTACAATTGAAATTTTTTTCCAACATTTTTTTTCTAATTCCCACTTTTGCAAAGTTCTAAACATCTTTTTCGCGCTCACATTTTCGACACAACTTTTAAACTTTGTTTTCCCGGTGGTAACTTTTTTACTACAATGTCGATGTACTTTTCACATGAACAACAAAGAATAGCATCTTATTTTCTCCTAATTTTTTTTCCACGCTCACATTTTTAACACTCCTTTCAAGCATAATTTTCTGGTGGTAGTTTCTTTAGCTAACGACGAACAATTTTTTTACTGCAATATGTGAGCTACAGGTTTTTAGATTTCTCGAGCCCGTAGACATTTACAACACAAATTTTTTAAAGGTAGTTTTTCAACGGTGATTTTTTAGGTAATTTTCCTGCGGAGAACAAATTTTTAACTATAATCTGCGAAATTCAATATTTCCCATCTCATATAAAAAAACATAGTTTTCCAGTGATAGTTTCTTTAGGAAACAATTTTTTTACTGCAATTTGTGAACCACAATTTTTTACGAACATCAAGCTACGGTGAGGGTGAATTACTCACATTTCTGACACACCTTTTAAACATCGTTCCCCAATGGCAGCTTCTTCACTATAGTTTCGAGGCACTTTTGACATGAACAACAAAAAGTAGCATCTTATTTTTTCCTGATTTTCACTTTTAAAAAAACTAAAATTTCTTTCCCGCGTTCATATTTTCGACACAAATTTTAAGCGTAGTTTTCCGGTGATACTTTCTTTAAGCTAACGGCGAACAAAATTGTGACTGCAATTTGTGCGCTACAAATTTTTAGATTTCTCGACCCCATAGACACTTTCGACACAAGTTTTTAAACGTAGTTTCCCAACGGTAATTTTGTAGATCACTTTTCTATCGAGAACAAATTTTCGACTGTAATTTCGCCGCGCCAAATTCAACAAGTATATAAAGTAAAATATGTCTACATACACATTTGTGTACATGTGAATGTGGACAAAAGTTAAAACATCTTATATTAAAAAACGGAGGGAGTATATTTGAACCTGTCGATTCTCATGCTAGAATGAGCACTGAGGGCAAATTATAATTGCCAACAATATAACAGAGCTGGTGCTTTGCGTGCGTGTATGAACTTATGGCCTTAGGATGAAGTCGTTAACTAGTACTAGAAGTACCGCATGTTCATGTTAATATTGTGAATGAACTGTTTTATGTAAATGTATGGATGACCCAAGTTCAGATCGGCTGACTTTTGGTGTGCCTCTGGTTTTTAGTATGAATTTCCACTCGTTCCACAGAACAGTTACAGTGGCCAGTTAGCATTCAGCATCAGAAGAACTGTACAGCTCGCCCGGGCTAGGGACGAAACGCTCGAGTTGACGTTGACGACCGCCGGCAGCTGCTTCCCCCCTCCTTGGCGCTGCCACCTGCAGAAGGAACCCGAGAAGGGCATGAAGAGGATTACAGGAACCTCGACGACGCGCTCCGCCTGGACTGCACGACGGCCAGGGAGCTCGGAGTAGAGGAGTCGGAGGTGCAAACACCTTGGCCTCCAGCTGCCCGCTGGTCGCGGGGATCGATTGCTTCTGATCCGTAGGTACGACTTATCTCATCAAGTTATCACTGCTACAGGTCTGCATGACTGTACGACGGAGTCGGTGCATAGAATGTGCACATATGACATGTCCGTGTATAATTATCCTACACAGCCCTTTAAAAAACTTTTGTTCACTCATGGCCCTTCAGGAAAATTCAACCACCCCTTCCAAAAATATCATTCGTAATGGCTTATTTGAATAATAGACACGCCATTCGCGTTGGTTTATCTGGAATTGCGTGATGCAAAAACGTTAAGTTTTTTGAAATAAGCCATTGGCAATGGCGTATCTCTTGACTGGCGAGAATCTGAGAGGATATAATAACACCTAATTAATTTAAATAAGCCATCTCAAATTACTTATTTGAAAGGACTCAGCCTTTTTTGCACCTCGCAGATCTAAATAAGTTAACACGAATGATGTGTTTAAATATTCAAATAAGTCATTGTGAATGACATTTTCGGGAGGAGTCAGGTTGAAAGATTTCTGAGGGGCCATTAACGAAAAGTTTTTAAAAGAGCCATGTAAGAAAAATTATACGATGTCCGCTGGACGTCAGGGCCCGGAGTGTTTACTCATGTCCGGACATGCCTGTCACGACGAATGTGGGGCCCATTTGGCCACTCCGGCGGTTGAACTAGATTTAGGCAACACATATTTGTGTGCTTTTAGTTTGTTGCTATTTGTGTGCTTTTTATTTGATAATTTTTATGTGCTCGAAACAAGCAAATATCAAAGTTTCTTTGGTGAAATAGCATGAAAATGGCCCAAACGGAGGATGGGTGGTCCGTTTGGGACCCATTATTCAGTGACTTTGTGTTTCAAAGCCCCGGCTGGACTTTGGAGCCATCTCAACCTTTCAAAACAAATCCAACGGACACGAATAGATGCCGGGTGCTATAGTGAGTGAGTGCCGGGTAGCCTTAGCACTCATGCAAGAGGTTATACATGTTGCATGCAACCAACACCCAGTATTTGCGCACTAGTTTTAACCGAAATGCAAGATTGTAGGCAACCAAACATGTTGCTCTCGTTTCAATCTTGATGCAAGAAATTGACCTATGAGGAACCAAATGGCATGCACAACATGGTCCAGAGGCTGGTTTATACTAGACCAACCTAATCACACGGAATGCAAAAGGCTATATTGCCTACCAAACACGTCCTTATCCGGACAACCAGCTAGAACACCTAATTGGATAAAACAGATAGAGGATAAGATCATTGTTGGGGACAGGAGTCGCAGCCATCGTGGCCTGCTCGGTGCAGCCGAAGTGTAGGGTTGAGGCATACGCAATAGTCACTTCGGGTTTCGCACTACCTGGCACGATACGGCGAGGTTCCACCTTTTCCGTTGCTGGTGTGTAATCTATGATCGGTGTAGGTCGTAAGTGTGTAGGGGCTCACCGATCATGAACGTTACTTCTTTATCCGTTTGACTCGGCTCTTGTTTGAACCGTACAGATCAACCAACAAAAACCGACTATGACAATGGTAGTTTTGATCTTAATGAATTTATCGCAAACCAGAATTAAGTTAATTCTCGTTCGACATTAAGTTGCCTACGGTGGCCTTGCTCTATGCGTGGGTCGATCTGACTCGGCCATGACAGGGCTCGTCTATACACGCGATTCAAATGGTAGGCCCAGACGTTCGCTATAATTTGCTGCGTCGTAACGATATGTTATTTTATCTCCTTGTACCCAAAGCAATGCCCAAAGAATCCCATTCCTTTCTTGGTTGGACTAACCCAACCGGCCATAGTACGGAATGATCAGAGAGCATGTCACTTTGCGTGACCGACCCAATGAAAGATCGACAACGAAAAGTCACCAAAGAATAAACAAATGCAAGCAAAGCGACGCAGCCAGGACCGCTGAAGATTCCAACGAGGAAACTGCACTCGAGTCTCACTGGATGGACCATAGCGGCTGCCTATTCGCTATGACGTAAGAGGAGATCGAATCATATATAGGAGCATCCCAACGGCATTTCTCAAACATTGTCCTTAAAAAAGGTTTGTCCTTCTGGTGTTATCATGATGATCTTGAGCCTATATTGGCGTTTTAGATCAAGAGAAAACATAATCGATCCGGTTAGTTGCCGACTACAGATTTTTCTTTTCTGCGAGTAGATCTCATCATACCAGCACTGATAGATCCTGGAAAGTGGAAACCCTGACAGAATCCGGTGCAGAATCCACGACTCTTCAACAACATAAAGACAGAGCTCGGCCGACCGCTCTCCTCTCTCGTTACTGTAGCGAGACAGGCGATTTTTGAGCCCTCCCGTCCATCCACCTCGCTCGCCGGCGATCCGCGGGATTCTCCCCTCTCCGGCGTCGCTCCGGCGGCGGGAGGGTGGGGGATCCCCGGATCCCGGCCTGTACATAGTGTAGGGTGTGGTAGGAGATCCGTCGGCGGCGTCGTGGAGGTGGCGTCGGTGTTGGCGGCTAGGATGGTGTCGGCGCGTTCCCCTCTGGCGACGGCGCTCCTCGGAGCTCCGGCGTCGCGCGCGCGGCTTTTTGGTGGCCGGGGATCTCCGGATCCGCCGGTTTTCTCTGGATCTTCCTCCTCCTTGCCGGCCGGCGGGGAGGTCGACCTCCACGGTGTGGAGCTACGAGGGAAGATCTGGAGGATGGAACTCAGGGCTAGGCTTGCCCTGCGGCTTCTGCCGGTGCTGCGGAAGAAGACGGCTGCGGCAAGGTGGTGGTGCTGGAGCGATGGTGCTCGCCGTACTCGTTCAACGGCATAAGCTCCGCTGCTTGCGGCGGACGGGCTCTGCGGCGATCTTCAAGAAGGAGGTGCCCTTGGACTGTGGCAAGGTGGAGGTCAGCGGTCTTCTTCCTCTTCGCCGGCGCTGTCGCTGGTGCTTGATCCAGGCCTGTTCCCCTGCGTAGGCTTTCTGTTCTTGTTCTTGTTTGTACTCCATACTTGTACGTGGTACCTTCGGATGTACGCAGGCTTTAAAAAAAAAAAATCCACGACTCTTCCGGCCTTATCCCATTCCATACCCCGCATCTCCCGGCCCCACCATGCGTTTAAATGTTGGGTGCACATTGACCTCAGGTCGTCCGCCTCTTTTTCTCCCCGCCCGACCCCAGTCTCCTCGCCTTCGCCTCCGCCTTGGAGTTGTTGGCGTCCGCGACAAAAGCGTCGATCACTCCCAGTCCCACTCTCCCTCCCCTCGCCCATCCATCTTCCTTCTCCGATCCCCGGCGCTCTTCTCTTCCTCCTCTTCGCAGTTTGTTGCGCCGACGAAGGGACGCGACAGAACCAGTCCTGCTGCTTGTTCTGGACTGCCGTCGGTTCGATTCCCCGTTTTGCTGGTAAGGAACCCTAGCTTTGATCCGATGAGTTCTTCCGGCAGTTCGAGTTTTGTTTGGGCTTTCGTGTCTGCGTGACATTGTTCAACTGGATTCCGAGTCAGTTGGACTTGGTCCGTGGTCTTCTCCTTTTGCAGGGCGCGAGATCGATCAGAGTATCATGTAGATTAGATCGATCAGAGTCTGTTCTATGGGATTCGGTAACTAGCTAGGCTCGATCGCAACTTATTTTCCTAAGTTTTGAGGGTTCAGCTAAACCCAGTAATAGAATGTGTTTGCCCTCACTTTTGCATTTATTTCTGGAATGAATAAACAGGGTAGGTTGAGAAGCGTTGCTGGTCTAGAGGTTGGGGTAAATGTATGTCCCTGATTTTTTCGTTTTATGGACTTTTTTTTTGTTCAACTAGTTTGTTTATCTTTTTTTACATGCACTCTTTTTTTTTAAAACGAAGGCAACCATTAATTAAGAAGATTTTTTTTAAATGCACTTGTTTTACCCGAGATGACCGTTTGCTAGAGCTTGATGAAGTAGACGTTTGAATTTTTCCTCGACATGCTTATGCTATTGCACAGTAATGGAATTGTCTCTTGCCAACATAGAGTAGTTCTTAATTTTGGGTGAAACCCTTGCGTACCAAAATAGCAAAGCTAGCCTATTATTAAATGTCTGATTCACAACCCAAAAGAGTCTTTTTTTTTTTTTTGCGATACAGACCACTGCTAGAGTTACACTCCGGTTCTAACAGAACAGTCCAGGAACAAGATAAAAATTACACCCAGGTCCTCCTGGACCCCGTTGACGAAGACGACGACGAGAACGTCGCGCCGGCGCGCCGCTGTACGACCTCCCCATAGCCTTGGATCGGGAGGCCCCCCTGCACGGACGGGAAGTCGACGCCACTCGGCTCCGAAGAGCCTCCGCCCTGCACCATCTCCGCCGACGACGAAGTGAACGCGAGCAGCAGCCATGAGAAGCTTCAGATCCCAGATCTTCCGCCACCGAAGATCTGGACGGGGAGCCCGGCACGGCACAAATCCTCCGATTCGCGGGTACCGGACAAGCAAGCGCGCCACCGCGAAGCTCCTGAGAGCGCCGCCGCCGGAGAGGACGCGCACCTGCAACAAACACACCACCGACGACCCCGTCCGCTCCAAGGTGCCGCCGGTTGAGAACCCAACTAAACCTACACTATCTACAACCGTGAAGCGAGGATCCTCCGCCCTCCCGCCGCCGGAGCGGCCGTCGGAGGGCGAGGAATCCGGCGATTCGACGGTGAGGAGGTGGATTGGCCGGGGAGGTGAAAAAATCGCCCCTCTGCTACAGTAGCGAGAGAGGGGAGACGTCCAGGGAGTCTACCAGGCATAATATCAGCGCACCGGCTGCCTACTGTTTATACTAGTAGTTGGCACGGCATATATTGTTTTTTATTTATTAGTTAAAAAATTATAACAAAAGAATGCAAAGGGTAAAACTGCAACCTGAGTTTCTTCCTAAAACAGAGACCTGCAATATATCTACAGATGTGTCCATGCTTTACAATGACTAACTGTTTTCACCATGATTATGCGCTACTGTAGTTTTGGTATGCACCATTACCATGGGTGGCAAGACTCTTCAGATATCAGGATTTCCTGCAACTGTCCATGCTGACCATGTCAAGGATTTGCTGGAACAAATTGTTGGTACTGGCAACGTCTATGCGATCAAGCTCAGGCCTCCAAAGAACATCTCTGCAACCTCAAGATCCTTTGCTATTGTTCAGTTCCAGAGTGAGGCGCATGCTTCACTGGTGGAGAATGCGGCCATAAGGAGTGCACTTAGGAGTGGCTTTAATTATCTGAAGGCCCGTCCTGCGGAACGTGACATTGTTCCAAGACCAAGAACTGCGATGTTTAATCTGCAGGGTGTAACACTGCGTCTTGGCTGCCTTCTGAAGGAAAGAGTTCTATCTGTTCTGTGGAGCAGCAGGGATGTATCGGTTGAGTTTGGTTTTGCTATGAAAAAGGTTTACTTTTACCTGTCTGACAACTCGAAGAAATATAAACTTGAACTTTCCTACGAGAGCATCTGGGAGATCCAGCTTCACCGTCCACCGGGGTCACAAAAAAAGTTCCTCTTGATTCAGGTATGTTTAGCTGTACACCACAAGCTTATATATGTTGAACATGCTTTCCATCATCCAATTTTACTTACTTGCTAATTCATTTTACTTCTGCTGTTGTTGTGAATTGTTGATTACAATGTAAGACTGGAAGTACATAACTCTGTCTTCACATTGTATAACCTTGTGCCGAAAACAATATTCTTGCTACATTTCATTCCGTTGAATTTTAGTCAATGATCATTATGCCGTCTTTAGAGTGCTGGAAGTCCATTAGAATTTTGTGGGATGTAGCTTTGCTGTAGTG
Source organism: Poa pratensis (assembly GCA_947311845.1). NCBI lineage: Eukaryota > Viridiplantae > Streptophyta > Magnoliopsida > Poales > Poaceae > Poa > Poa pratensis. Next base: position 19,011,451 of record CAMZMU010000119.1, on the reverse strand, counting down.
TTTTCTTCTATGTATTATAATGTACTGGGAAGATATCTGTGCTGTTAAGTGGACAGAAACATTTCCTAGAGTACTATTAAGGTGACAATCAATCCATATAAAGTTATGCTACTTGAGTTTTACATTCAGTTCACGATGATCGGATGGGGACACCAACTGCTGTTGTACAGTTTCCATCATTTCTTCTATAGTAGCATACCTCATCAAAATGCTGATCCACCTCATTAACCCTTTTTTGTTACTTCTAGTAGTTTCTTCTGTTTATTGAACTCTTAGTGTTCGAGTTTTGATAACCTCAACTTGAGAAATGTTATTGTTGCTCAGGTTGAGGCTGCTCCCAAAATATATGAGCAAAACCCACCCCGTTCTGGCTTCATGTACGAAGATCCATTATTCAACTATTTTAGGGATGATACAGATGATCAATGGACCAGAACAACTGATTTTACCCCATCAGGCAGCATTGGGCAGTCATATATTTTATGTCTGGAGCTAGCACATTTCTGTGATATCCCGAATATCCGAGAGTACTTTGTTTACTATGAAGAACATAACTATGATTTTCATTGCCGGAGTGGATTATCATATTCTGCGGGTACTTCTTTTGTTCCAATTGTGAAACCTCCTCGTTACATTGATGTGCCATATGAGATACTCTTCAAGATCAACCACTTGGTTCAGAATGGGACACTAAGTGGGCCAACACTTGATGACAAATTCTTCCGTCTGGTCAGCCCTGGATTTGTACGTATTGACCATATAAAGCGTGCACTTGAAAAGATGTCATACCAGAAAAGGACTGTCTTGAATCCAACAAATTGGTTATCTGAAGTCTACACAGAAATCCAGAGATCACCATACATGGTAACATCACCCAACATATCTCTGGATAATGATGGGTTGGTCTATGTCTACAGGGTTCAAGTTACCCCTGCGAAAGTGTACTTTTATGGTCCTGAGATTAATGTCTCGAATCGTGTTGTAAGGCATTTTGCTGCTGACTTGGATAACTTCCTTCGGATTTCATTTCTTGATGAGGACTGTGCGAAGCTCCGTTCAACTGATTTATCACCACGTTCTGCTCCAGGAAATAATGCACGGAGAACTGCTCTGTACAACCGAGTTCTGTCCGTCTTGTCAAATGGCATCACTATCGGTGACAAGCACTTTGAGTTTCTAGCTTTCTCTTCAAGCCAGCTCAGAGATAATTCTGCGTGGATGTTTGCTTCTCGGCCAGGTTTATCTGCCAGTGACATCAGGGAGTGGATGGGGAACTTCCGTAATATTAGAAATGTGGCAAAGTATGCTGCAAGGCTTGGTCAGTCTTTTAGTTCCTCAACAGAAACCTTGAAAGTACAAAAGTATGAGGTGGAAGAAATTCCAGATATAACAAATGGTACGAAGTATGTATTTTCTGATGGAATTGGAACCATTTCAGCCGATTTTGCAGATGAAGTTTCTATGAAGTGCAAACTGAATCGCTTTACGCCCTCTGCTTTCCAAATAAGGTATGGAGGTTATAAAGGTGTCGTTGCCATTGATCCAAGATCTCACCGGAAACTTTCTTTAAGAAAAAGCATGTCGAAGTTTCAATCGGAAAACATCACACTAGATGTCCTTGCATACAGCAAGTACCAGCCATGCTTCCTCAATCGGCAGTTAATCACTCTTCTTTCAACACTAGGAGTCAGAGACAACATATTTGAACTGAAGCAACAAGAGGCTGTAAAGCAGTTGAACAGAATGGTATCTGAACCACAAGCTGCGATTGATGCGATTGAACTTATGCCCATGGGAGAAATAACCAACATTGTTAAAGAATTGCTGTTATGTGGCTACCAGCCTGATCTTGAGCCATTTCTTTCTATGCTTCTACAGACCTTCAGAGCATCCAAGTTGCTAGAATTGAAAACGAAGTCAAGGATATTTATCCCAAAAGGACGAGCGATGATGGGATGCTTGGATGAAACCCGCACACTGCAGTATGGAGAAGTATTCATTCAAGCTTCTAATAATGCAAATGACCATGGCAACTTTGTCGTAACTGGAAAAGTTGTCGTTGCCAAAAACCCTTGCCTCCACCCGGGTGATATCCGTGTTCTCCAGGCTGTTTATCATCCTTCTCTGGACCACATGGTTAACTGTGTTGTCTTTCCACAGCAGGGGCTAAGGCAAGTATTTACTAACTTATTCTTCTATGCTTACCAGTATGTTCTTTTAGCAAAGTCTCATTTCTTTTAATATACTTTTTTGAATTGAGGCGCCCAAAGCTCCCGATTTCATTGCAAATGAAACTGATAAGACTGCCACCAATTTATTCCCGAAGCAGTCAAGAAATAAGAATACAGTGACAGGAAAGCATAATAATCAACATGAGGCAAATCAAGAGGATATGCACTCGGATACGCTCATACGCATATCAAGAAAGTGTATAACTTGCCTACGCTCAGTCCACGTCTTCATGGTGGATGTGCATTCTGCGTTAGGCAAATCAAGAGGACCATACTGATCTAGATCAGCCCACAACCGTTGCAACTCAGCAACATACTCTATCTCGGAGCGCTCCCCTGTCGTAGATCACTAACTCTCTGTGTGTCAACCATCAACATCACATTCTCTTTTCCGGAGTACAGCTTTGACAATTTTCCATACCTCAAGGGTCGCAGCAATGTTCGGAGACAAGGAAGTTAACATCCATGCTACGACCAACGAATTGATGGTACTCCAATTTCTCCATTCTGCGCTAGTCTTGTCCGCCGTCTCTCCTTAAACAAAGTTCTCCGCCCCTTTGTTTTTAGGATCAACAAAGCCCTTCGTGACCAACTCAAATAATTTGTCACCTCCTCTAACTTATTATCATTTCATCAACTCTTATCTTCTGCAGTCTCATATATGAGGTATCATTTCTCTACTTCAGGGCCATGACCCACCCGTCTTCTCTGTAAGAAGTTGCACCAACTTTTCAAGCATGCTGCAGTCCTTGATTCTCCCCCATAGCCGCAGCACCACCTCACAAACAGTAGCAGCCGTAGTACAACACTAAACCTCACTCCCCTTTACTGAAGCAGTCAGGCACAGCAGGCTACCGATGGAAAGCATTTGTACTGGCTGCGCACAAGCTTCTCTCTTCAATCTGTCTTTGTGTCTCGCACCTTCTAGTACAGCTGCTTTCGCAAATCCTCTCAACCGCTTCTTTGCTGAAGCCGCTAGAAGCCCACAACGAATTGTCTCCCTGCAGCACTCACTACACCAGCGCCGCTATTCCGTCCAGGATCTGGCGCTGCTTCCGCACCTGTAGCTCGTTGCACTTGCGCTGCTGGCCGTCGCCGGCCGTCATGTCTACTCCAGGATACTGCGGCTGTGTCTCCTCCTCAGGTGCTTCCTTCTCCTCGCGTAGGAAACGCCCTTTATCACTCCTTGCTCCCGGAGCTCCGTCGCCAGCAGTTGGCCGATTCACCGCCGGCCAAGGGGCTCTGATACCATGTGTACTAGGCTACTAGCGTTGAAATTTCTGGTTTCAGTTCTCTGTTCACTGCTATGTACAGGTACTAGCGTTGAAATTTCTGGTTTCAGTTCTCTGTTCAACGCTAGGCTACTAGCATTGAAATTTCTGGTTTCAGTTCTCTGTTCACTGCTATGTACAGGTACATGTATATAGACACATGTAGGCCTATGGGCCACTCACACACACAACACATACACAGCCCAACATCACTCTTATGAATCTCATGCATCACTTTATGTAAAACTACCACACCATATAAGATAAACCTATCTTTTATGAAAGTAGTTTGTACAGGTGACACAGCTTTATCAGCTACTTTAATCACTCTGTTATTGAGCACCTTAGTGAATTTAAAAAAAGGACATTTAAGAGGCATATAGGCCTATATTGCTGTATTTTATCGCCCCCACACTTTCCGCAACAAAGTCAGAACACCATTCTTCTGAAGTATACACTTATCTAGATCACTTCTATCATTATTGTCTGAAACATTTTGTACAAGATCATTAATACTTAACTCCACACAATCATTTCCAGGTCCAGACAAGTTCTTATAAAATAAGTAGCATAAAGAAGTATATCTCTATCCCCCTTCACCATCCCTTCATCCTGGTTTAACAAACTACTTTTGCTCTGTGGGACCATTTTTTTAACTCTTCTCCCTTCATCCTGGTTTAACAAACTACTGTTCTTTCTTCTTCCACCACTAGCTCTAGCTATGAAATAAGAGGTAAAAGCATCACCTTCTAAAATATCTTTATCTTTTGCTCTGTGGGACCATTTTTTTTACTCTTCATTATAAATTGTATGCAATTGTTCATCACTAGAGACTTTTTTCTGTTTTTTTATAAAACCAAAAGTAATTAAGATTCCAGCCTTTAAGATTTTTCTAAGAGCTCTTCTCTATTCTGCCATTTATCTAGAACTAGATAATTGCCCGTCCGTTGCAACGGCTGTATATTTGTTGTCCCGTAACATAGCTCAAACTTGAAAGGTTTTTCTATTCTTACTTGTGTCAAAGCAAGATCAAGATCAATTAGTGAATGATCAGAAATTATTCTAGGTCATGTCTTTAAATATGTTATGTTTGATAGATAGGGACAGAGGAAGATGATGCAATTTTGTACATTTGAAATTGAAGAACCTTTTGCTAGTGAAGTAAGGTGCTCCTCATGGATGTCATATGGGATCCGTTATTATTTCTTGGAATGTCCTTTTCTTGTTTTCCTTGTCCTTTGGTATTGAATCATTCTTGAATTTGGTTCGTGCAGGCCTCATCCTAATGAGTGTTCAGGGAGTGATCTAGACGGGGACATATATTTTGTTTCATGGGATCGAGATCTCATTCCAACTCGTATGGTGGCACCAATGGACTACACTCCAGCATTAACAGAAATGTTAGATCATGATGTTATGATCGAGGTATTCTTAGTTTTCACCCAGATTCCTCTTTTTCTTGCCATTCATGATAATAGTTGTACATATGTTGCCATGAATTGTCCTGAAATCTTGCTTCTGATTGTTAATTTCTTTTTGAGTAGCATCTTTCAATACAAATCTGACACCTGCTTTGGAACTTTTCTATAACTTTGCAGGAAGTACATGAGTACTTTACAAACTACATAGTTAATGAGAGTCTGGGAATCATCGCCAATGCACACGTAGTCTTTGCGGACAAGGAATATTCTAAGGCTGAAAGTACACCGTGTATTAAGCTGGCGGAGCTCTTCTCGATTGCTGTCGATTACCCAAAGACAGGAGTGCCAGCTCAAATCCCGTCTGAATTGCATGTGAGGGAGTATCCAGATTTTATGGAGAAGCTCGACAGAGCTACCTATGAATCCAAGGGTGTGATAGGGAAGCTGTACAGGGAAATAAAAAAGCAGAACCCTCACATAGGGCACTTCACAAAGGACGTGGCAAGGCGGTCTTATGACACTGATTTGATTGTCGATGGCTACAAAGATTTCATCGCTGAAGCTGCATGGCGCAAGGAAGAGTATGACTTCAAGTTGGGTAACCTGATGGAGCACTACGGAATAAAAAGCGAGGCTGAGATAATAAGTGGATGTATTCTTAAGATGGCGAAGAATTTCACCAAGAGCAGTGACGCCGAAGCTATCAGACTGGCGGTGAAATCCTTGAGGAAAGAAGCAAGGTCATGGTTCAGCGATGATAGTGGAGATGGAGATGGTCAAGATGCCTCGTATGCCAAGGCATCCGCTTGGTATCATGTCACCTATCACCATGAGTACTGGGGTGTTTACAATGAAGGATACGATCACCGGACCCACCACCTTATCAGCTTTCCATGGTGTGTCTATGACAAGCTGTTGCGCATCAAGCAGAGGAAGAATCTCCTCAGGAGGCTGCAGCCTGACATGCTCGCTCTCGAGAATAGCATGGGCCGCAACAGGATATTCGGCTGAGTGCTACCATCAGGTTGCTCTTGCTCTGCTTATGCATAGATTTGAACATTTCGATTCTTGTTTCGCCAAAGAAGGCAATTATATTTGCTGAACATCAGACATCTGGACATGTACATGTGCCCACGAACCTTTGGTCTTTAATTTGCATCCAGTTATACCTATTGCTTGATCTGTAACCCAACCTCCTCCTACTTGTTGCCTTTCTGTAATAAGTACTGCATGTTCACATTAATCCTGTGCTTGACAGATGTTGTGTTGAAACCTCAAGCTTGATTTTTTGTCCAGGACCGATGAATCTTTTTCTTGCACTAGCCAAAACAAAGCCTATGGTTTTCATTTACACTCGCTGCACTTGCACAGCAACATTTACAGGGTCCAAACCAAAACCAAAACTTCCCCAAACAGTGTCTTAATTACAGTGGTCAGTTAGCATTTGGCCGCAGATCAGAACTGTACACAAACTCTGCAAATGTCAGGAGGCCGGGGCGAGCAGGGAGAACTTGACGTGCAGGGAGATCTTGCCCTTGTCGACGTCGAGCCTCGCGCCGGTGACGAGCCAGTACCCAGGGCTGTCCTGCGGGCCCATGGTCACTTGCGAGGTGTCCACGAACTTGAGCAGCTTCTGCGCGCCCACGGGCACCGGCGGCGCGCCGACAAACACGCCAGAGTTTATGTTAAGGACCACCGGCGGCGTGCCCGGCTGCTGCCGCCCCTCCTTGGCGCTCACTGCCCGACGACGAGGACGACCCGGAGAACGGCATGGACAGGAAGCTCGACGACTTGCCCGACGTCCTTGCCGTGCCGCGCGTCCACCTGGATTGCACGATGGCGTAGCCGGGGACCTCGGAGTAGAGCAGCCTGAGGTGCAGCACGGTGGTGGAGTCGTGCGCCTTGACGTGGAGCTGCGCGCCGGTGACGATGTACGCGGCGGCAGCGGTGGCGACACGGCGGTGGTCGGAATGGTGCCACCGGCGGTCGTACTTGACGGGCGCAGTGCAGACGTGTGCGAACATCCGCCACTGCACCGGCTCGTAGTAGCGGTGGTCGTCATCGGAGACCGTCTCGGAGCCTCGCCAGGACGGCGGTCTGTTCCTGGACCGCTGGACGGAGGCGATGAACGTCGGGGTGGCCGATAGGTGCTGCAGGTGGATTCCTAGCCTGATGCACGCCAAGTTACTCAAGTCAGTAACTAAATTTATGTCTGCCTGCAGCATGGGCTCAGACAATGGCTTCGAACATGCCACGAGTAAGCAAGCTTACCGGTTGTTTTTCTTGCCCTCTAGATGCAGCCTCATCCCCGTGACCGGCAACATTGGCACAGTCACCTGCATTAACATTACATACATTTCGTCAATGCCAACGAACATGCATCAATGCACGTAGAGGCGTAAACAAATATGATAAGTTTCGTTTTAAAGAATAAAATATCAGATTTTAAAGAATCTAACGGATAAGGATGTTCGATTCTGAAGTGGCGGTCGAATAAGGTGTAGTATATGATATAATATCAAAAGGCATGTATATATGGATAATTTGAACAATAATTAGGATTATCTGATATTTCAAACTGGATTATCAGATTTTCGAGTCAAAAGGCAAGTCCAATCTGGTGTTGTTAGTAGTTATTGAGTTACCAAATTTATTTGACGATCATGTCTAGCTCTGAATTTGACCAGGGCATGTTGATGGTTCAACTATTTAATTTATACCTATACCATCTCATATATGTTTGGAAATTTCATCTAAATTATGTCTCTATTTTGTGTCTATGAAAGTATTTATCTAACTATTTTTTTTCAGGCCGAGTCTGCCACGTGTTCAATTCAAAACCGATGTGCGAATGCACAACATTATCTGCTTCCTTCGAATCAAAGGAAAAAAGTATGGTTGAAGATATGGCAATGAAATCGTGAAATTCACTTTAGCACATGAGAGTATATGATTCTGCCACTGGAAAATGTTTTAGAAAGTCAAAATTTCCGAACAAAAATTCGCGTACATTTCGACATTTTACATACACAACTGCACATGCCAAGTTTCGGATAACAGATTTTTTTTTATGTCATGTGTAAACAAGACAAAAAAGTCTCGTGAAAAGTTTTTTAGCACCGAATATTGGCTTTTTACACAAAACACAAAAAGTCAGTTTTTTGTGAAACGACTATATGAACACATAGAATGTTGAGATGTATGAGTGAATTTTTTTATCAAATTTTTATAATTCATAATGCGTTTAAAACGCATTTTAGTGCCAAAAAACAGCCCACCCATTAGTTTTTTTTTCCTACAAGGTCAGGAAGAATGGTTGAGAAGGTCTTACAAATACTCTACCTGACTTGAGCTGACATAGAGCTTGGATCCCAGCAGGCTGAAATGCAGGGCCGGGCTGGAGCCTTGGCGGTTGGAGCATGGGCCGAGGGGCAGCTCGCCGAGCACCGGGCCCACATTCTGTGATGCTGGAAATCCAGGAAGTACCGCAGGTCAGCCACAGGAGGCTTATCTGTAACAATCATTCGGTAGATCACTCGTCACTTTTGATTGTAATTAAATACTTGCTTGTACTAGTACTAATTCTCGAACCACTAAAAAAGAAAAGTACTAATTCTCGAAAGAAATTCTCTACGCTGCACTCAACAGTCAACACATGATTTAATTAGGGGAGTGTGACTGTGGCGTGTAGTATGAGGACTCACATCTGAGGTAGAGGTTGATGGCATGGGAGAGGAAGCCAGTGCCGGCGACGCCTCTGAGCAGGGAGGTGATGGGCACGAGCTTGACGTTGATCACGTCGGGCGCGGCCGGCACCGTCAGGAGCCACTCGGAGTGGCTGCTCACCGTCGTGTTCCCTCCGCGCTTCGAGTAGATCACCGTCACTCCCTGCATCCATACATCAGTTAAAAATAAGGAAACTGAGTAAATTCATCACAGTGTTAACACGAGATCACCAGTTAATTATTAGTACCTCTTTGGATGAGACCAGGGTGGTGATCCCTTGCAGCCTCTGCTGCGCCACCTGCGCGTCGAACACGTTGAACGCCTCCGGCATCTGCACGCCATCAGAGACTGAACTTTAGCGCAAATTTCTTTCACCTTTTGACCGATCGAGCCATCGAATCAGTTAATTTATCAGGAGTTAAATAAACCTTGAACTTTGATCTGGACTTGCAGTGCGGAGGCGGCACGGCGCAGGTGCCGGTGAAGAGCTGGTCCCCGAGCCTGTCGAGGTGCGCCCTGATCTCCGACGGCGACAGCGGCGACGACGCGTCCTGCCTCACGTACACCACGTCCTGCCCGCCCATGCTCAGCCCCACGATCACATGCGTCCCGTACTTCTCGATGAAGCTGCACGCACAAGTCGGTCAGTCATTCTCAGTGGCGTTCACGTACCGGTTTCATACCCGGCGGCGGCGGCGGTGTCAAGACTAGTAAGTATTACTGTCGGTGTCAGCTCAGTGTGAAAACTACGGGTCTGCCTGATAATACAAAACCAAACCAGCACAGCTCTGCCGCAGCATGTTTCATGATCCGGTTTGTCAATGGCGACAAGTTCAGAGCTCGGAGCGCCACTTGTAGAAGTTCAACAATGACGGACGGACGAAGAAAGAAATTCAGGACAGTGGCATTATAATACGCAACAGAAAATCTCTTCATTTCGCTGATCAGTAGCTCTAATGCATCGGTGTTCTTTTATAGTCGGCAGTAGTGTGGACATGTAAGCTGCTTTGCACCAGATCGTCCTCGACCTGGAAAGGGTCAAAGTCGTACGTACTGGAAAACGTACGAACCTAGCGATGGCGGCGGGTTCCCACGCGGAGGGCACGTCGTGGAGGACGTGTCCGGAGAGGGCGAGCTGCCGGCGGTCGAGGCGGAGGTCAAAGAGGGAGATGAAGTAGCCGTCCATGGCGAGGCACTTGGTGGTGGAGGCGTCCTGCGCCCAGGACCCGCTGTCCAGGTCGAAGCACGCGTTGAACTGCCCCGACGGGATCTTCCCCTCCACCGAGCTCCGCTGGTTGAACACCTCCGACATCTGCAAAGAAACAAGCAGCAGCTGAATGATCTCAGTAGTTTTCATGCATGATCCAACTATTGCATTATTACTTATTCTTTTCAGTTTACTACTGATCATCTATGCCTTAAGGGCATCTCTAACCGATCTCCAATCGGTTAGAGGAGTAAACGGAGGAGTAAACTTTAGAGGAGTAAAAGTACTCCTCTAAAGGTGGACGGCGCGGAACCGAACTCCTATATTTAGAGGAGTAAAACTTTTTTGCCCCATTTCTTTCCACCACTCCACATATGCATTCAAACATCTTACATATAGTTGAAACAAACAATTCAAACATACGGAAAATTCAAACATAAGCAATACAACACTTAAGCATAGGCATAGTTCATCGAATCGAACACATCGAAATAAAACATGCATAGAGTTCATTTAAAAGTAGACTCTACCACCACCATTGATCAAGGTCACCAAAAAGAAGCTATCGACCTTGTTTGATCCAAAATACCACCAACATATCACCTCATATGTTGTGGACCACCATCGAAGAGCTCAAAGACCATCTCCGAAGAAGTCATCACCATCACCACCACCACCTCCTCCTCCTCGGCCACCATCACCTCCTTGGCCATGAGCATCTCCACCAAAAGATCTTTGAAGGATCTTTGCTCGAGTGAGCTCCCAATACTTCCTAGCCGTGGCATCCATGTTGCTTGGGTCATCGATCTCCTTCTCTTTTGCTACCCTCTCCTCCTCAAGTGCAACCCTCCTCTCCTCGGCAAGGGTCCTCCTCTCCTCGGTCTCCATCTTCTTCTTCCACTTCTCCTCCTCCATTGCCTTGAGCTCGGCCCACCTTGCCGCCTTCTCATCCTTCCTCTCGGCCGCCAAGGCTTTCTTGGTCTCAACCATGGCACATAGTTCTTCTTTGTAGCCTCCAACTTGGGCACCTCTCCTTTTCCTCTCCTTTGCAAGCTTTTGCCCCTCGGGCCTCTTGTGCGGGTCTTCGTCTTCCTCATCATTGGCATCGATGGATATGCTCACACTCGACCTTTTTGGAGTGGTCTCCCAATTCCTCCGCACCCACTTTTCATTGCCAGCAAGCTCGTTGTAGCAATGGTGCAAGGTGAAAGCTTTGCCTCCATTCTTCTTGTTGCGTATCTTGTAGAGGTCTTGGATGAGTGGCCCAAACTCCGTCAAGGGCACTCCACTTGGCGGGTTGGTGTGCACTTGATCAACACAACCGGACCACCGGTTGCAACACTCAAGAATGGTACCCCACCAGTGGCCGAGAGAGCCTTGTGTGCGAGTGATCGGCACCTCCACGGTGTTGTTGTAGTATTCCTCGATACGAGCCCAAAACTTCTCCTTCGATTGGTCGGTGCCAACCGATGCATCGAGTGACACATTCATCCACACATAGCACAATGCGACGTCCTCTTTCTCACTATAGTTGGAGGCTCGGCTCTTCTTTGTGCTTCCTTGTGTCTCCACCTCGACTTCCTCAACCACTTCTTCCTCAACCACTTCTTCCTCCACCTCTCCTTGCTCCACCTCTTGATCGTCGAAGTTCATGTCGTCGATCCCGGCAGCATGGCTACCCTCGAATTGGCTCATGAAGGTGGCCACCTCCTCCTCCACCACACTACATATCATCAAAACAACATCACCGTGTGTCTACAAATAGCCAACCGATGAGAGGAGAGGAGAAAAAGAAATTTTTTACCTTGCCGACGATCCATCAAACACCTCGGGCTCGTCGACGTTGACGACGGCCGCCCGCGGTGGCCGGCCTCGGGGAGGGTTCACCGTCGAGGCCTTGCGCGTCGAAGAGGCAGCTGCAGCCTTCGGAAGCGCCCTTCGGCCTTCTTCTTCTTCTCTTCTTCTTCTTCTTCTTCTTCTTCGAGGCCGCCGCCTCCGCGAGCGCCACCTTGGCCGGAGTCGGCTTGCTCTGCCGCCGGCCGGCCACAGGAGCAACGGGAGGACGCGGCGCCACCTCGGGAGCCTCTACGCGCTTGCCGCCGGCCTTACCGGAGGCCTTGACGGCCGTGCCGGCCGGCCGGACCACGTTTTTGGCCCCAACCTTTTTCCGATTGCGGCGGCGTCAGGGCGTCTCCGGCGCCGGGGATGGTCGGAGAAGGTGCGCCGGAGAGCTGCGCGTCGATCTCGGGCGGAGTCGGCGACATCGGCGCCTGCGGGGAGGCGGGCAGGAAAGAACGGCGGCGGGCGGGAAGAGGAGGTCGGGAGGCGGGAACTTTTTCTCGGAAGTGACCTCGGAGGAGTAAATTTAGGAGTCGGCCGCCACTTTTACTCCTCCGATTAGTATAATTTTACTCCTCTAACCGTTTACGAGTTCGGTTAGGTGCCGCCGCTGCCTATTTTTACTCCTCTAACCGATTTTAGGGGATCGGTTAGAGATGCCCTAAGGATCTCCTATGCATGGTCAAAAGTCAACCAGTGCACCGTCACGGTTCGAAGTGCTGTTGCTTATACTACGGGCAGGGCCGTCTCCAGGATTTGGGGGCCCCGGTGCGAATTGTAAAATGGAGGCTTAATTTTAAAAATTGTATAACTAGTAAAATGAAACCATAGTTCTACTTAACTATATACCTTCAGTATATATGCTATTTCGCACGATATTTAGAAATATATCAAATATTATGAAAAAGAGTAAATCTGGACCTAAAATAATAATCAAACCTACTTACCCAAAAAACTTTGTCCGTCGAGATATTTCTTGAAATAAAATCTTCAATTAATAGTTGCAACTGTACTGTGATCTGCGACATCGTCGTGGCGTTGGGCGAAGGGCGAAATCTGAACTGTCGAACCGAGGCAAGCAACAACGCTTTGTCACACGCAGCTCATCCCCTAATCCCTATTCTCTAATTCCACTTGTTTTTTGGCAACCCTAATCCCAATTCCTATAGCGGCATAACAGTACGACACCTGATGGAGCTAGCAGGAAGCACAGCCCACGGGCGAAGAGGTATTGGGCCACTGGCTGCCTTGCTTTGGCCCGCTGCTAGGAGCAGCAGGATTTCAGAAACGGTAAAAAAGGCCTGAAGGAGTTACACAATTACACTGCAGTGTATTCTAGCTAATTGGGGCCTCCAAATATTTGGGGGCCCTGTGCGGGAGCACAATTCGCACGCCCTCATCAACGGCACTGACTACGGGTGCCATTTTGCAGCCAATTTGAATCGATTGTACAAACATATGTATATTGGATAATGTAGCGAGAAACGGGACCAGACTGGCCAAATCTATCCAAATCTTGTTTGAGACCGTTGATATACAATGCAGAGTATTTGACGCCGACAGTGCACCACCGGAATAAGGAAAACATGTTTATACTCCAGAAACTGTTTGAAGACATGGTCGATGATTGGTTCGGTTCGTGAGTATCACGTAGGGCCGCACATAAGTATATATGGGCGTGGTCGCTGGTCAACACCCCAAAATCGATATATTTAATGGAGCGAAAGCTCTCCCTCCCTACAACTACAAGCAGCAGCCGTTCACACCAACCGCAGACGCGTTGCTTTCCCGATTCGGATCGACTAGTTTAATCCGGCTGCTGGGGTTTCTTCAAACGAAATGCTTGTGAAGTTATGATGCTTTTCCATTTCTGTGATGCAACCAGAGTTTCAGACCACTTTCCGAACAGCAGAACCCTTTGCATGATTAAGTTCAGAGAAACTGATAATATCAGAATAAATAACTTAAATCTTACTACTTCAATTCATTGCGTCTCGTTTGCTCTAGTTTCGTGTGCTTATTCAGCAACACTTAATCTAGCAAGAGTTTCAGATAATTATCTGCAGAACCATCGATTATGTTCGGAATAAACAGCTGTCTTTTACTCCAGTTCATTCTGTTTCGTTTTGCTCCAGTTTCTTATGCTTGATTAACAACACTTTGTATACGCAATCTTGTGAAACGAAAAGGAAGCTCGAATGCACGAATCGATCGGATGATCGATCAGTTCGACAGGCAGGTCATGCAGAATGAATGCTTAGTATCAGTATACACACACGGCTTGCTAACCTTGTTGAACTCGAGCGCGTCGGACTTGAACCGGACGCGGTCGCCCTTGCCGCACTTGACGTCGGCGGGCATGTCCCGGACCACGCCGACACCTGGCACGGCGATGGGCGCCGTCTCGCCGGGCTCCTGGCGACGACGCAGCCGCCGGAGTCCTTGCAGAACTTGAGCCTGAGGTCGCACGTCATGTCGAACCCGAGCCCGAGGCACCGCACCGCCTTCTCCGCGGCCGCCACGGCCATCAGATCGATCAACCGGCCGGTCTTCGCCTCTCGATCGATCAGCTCTATGGCTGCTCTCCTACGCTCCCAGCCATGACTTGTTGCTGGTCGGCCTAGCTAGCTAGTTGACTATATGTGCTCTCCCATTGCTTGTGCCGGGAAGTTGTCCAAAAACTGACGTCTGAAGGGAGACACATTTGTTTGGCTAGCTACAGGGATGTCAATGAGTTCGCTCTTGGTGTGAAACTAACTAAGATATGTCACTTTATCGCTCCAATCAAACGAGAATGATCCTCTCTCTTTCTCCCTTATTTTACTTGGAACGAGCCTGGTTCTTGAGGTTTGAATCAGGAGAGAACAGTGGTTTGTTTTATATGTGGAAACAGATATGGGCATGATCAGGACTTGTATAGTTGTATGCGCCATGATAGTGTTAGTTGGAACTAACCAAGTTTTGCTGTTGGGGTTTAAGGCCAGGGTAAAGGTTGACCGGACTGTTAGTTTTTTTCCTTCCGGAGCACGAATGTATCTATAAACGCAAAAAATTAAATCCAAATTATATCCACACTTAAAGAAACAGAAAGGAATCCTTGATCCCATTATGGATCAAATTTTAGCCTAAAATGTTTGACTGATGTAGACTGAACAAATACATGGGGCGAGAAACCCTAGCTGCCGGGTGAGGTGAGCGATAGGGACTTCCGTTCTAGCTTCTTTCGTGATCGTCTTCACGGGTCCCTTTGCTATGTACTCCCAGTGGCGGAGCTACATCATCTGGAACCAGGGGTCATGGAGGGTGTCACAACACGTAAAAAATATTTTTAGCGGGTGCACACATGGTGAAAAAAAATATGATTTTGCAAAGAAAAATGTTTCTAGCCGGTGTCCTGTGCACCCGGCTAGCTTGCCGTGGCTCCGCCAGTGTGTACTCCCCCGTTACATAATTCTTGTCGTGCTTTTAGTTCAAAGGTATTACTCCCTTCATACCGGTTTATAGGATGCCTTTGACAATTCTCTGCGACCTAGGTGGCTACTATTGGTGGGTTGAATAGCACAATTGGTGACATGCATTGGTTGCATTCTTTTCTCTCACCTAATTACTCATTAATTGACTAAATTGGTGTGCATGCATTGGTTACCTTTCGTTTCCTCTCTCCTAATTACTCATTAATTGCCTAAATTACATCTTATTCTTGGGAAACCTGGTTTTAGGAATAAATCCTATAAACCGGAATGGAGGGAGTAGTATTTTGCGGTTAATACGGCGTCGAGACCTAGTGGGGCTCCGTGTAGATTAGATACCTCCAACGTTAGAGATAAATGTCTTTGGTGTTGGCTTCTTGATGGTAGAGACGGGCACATGCGGAATGAAGGTCTCCTAGCTCCCACCTCGTCCTGGTGTGGCCATCATGATCTATGGGTTGTGACCCACCGCACTACTACATGTTGTAGTGCCCAATTCGTTGGTATAAACACTTATAAAACAACGTTTCACAAATATTATATCTCTCAGAGTGATAAAATAGAAACATCGTATGTTCATATATTACACACTTAATATTAAAAAATCAAAAGTGTACAAAGACTTCAAGTTTCTCCTCTATCAACTGTGGAGTTGCATATAAAAGCGGTTCAATTTGTACTAGCTTACTAACAAACTAAGAATCATCGAAGCTCAACAAATTATTTAACTTATTTAAAGACTAGCCTACGGTAGTTCGGCTCGGTTTTTTATAACTTACATAAGCCTATAACTCTATCCATTCTTCGTTGGCGTCATCTTTGTACGCGATCATTTAGTCGACTCCCTCGACTCATCTAGATACGCCTGGTTCTTCATAGTAGACCTCTTCGTCATCTCGACAAACTTCCTCTTCCTCGAGGTTCACGTCTTTAGAGTCTTAAGTACGGATTTTGATATGAAACGGATGAGTACATCATACTCAGTAAGATCAAATCGGATAATAAGTGTTTGAAATGCTCTAGCTACCATTACGACATTAGGTCATTGCATGTTTTGAACACATTTTCCAAAAAATAAGTTTATTCTGAAAACTATATCCGCCAGTCTTCACGGATTGTGAGAAACTCATGGATTTATTTCCCGCTGCGATCATAGTTCTAGCCAGGAACAAGGAGTGACTTGCCACAATTCTTTACACTCTATAGAGGTGCGTCACTTTATCTAATAGCGTACTGATCATTGTTGCTCTTTCCACACTCCTTGGTGTGATATGGCCCGGTCTAAGATACCCAAAACATGCTGAGTTCTTCTCCACGACCCCTCATATACGTCCAATTTTTAATGTGGCTTTGTTTCCTAACCGTCCTCAGATATAAATGCAGTATCGGACGCCGAGCATACCCACTACCATTCCCGAGATACTAGCACCACAACCAACAAGAGGTGGGGGACGTTTAGCACTCAGACGCCTATCCTACTGTATATAAAAGTGCGTAAGATTCACCCCAAATCCAGTGTCCACGTCGTCTTTTAACACGGACCGTCCGATCAACGCAGCCAACGGTCCAGATGGGCTTTAAAAATCACGCTGCTACAATATTACTGTAGCAGTTGGATTTCTTCCAATCATACATCGACACGTCGTGCCGCACGATTTTTGGCGCAGAGAAACTTACAAAAAAGAACCCGAGACTTCCGCAAAACAACCCGCGGTCCAAATTATTACACAGCGAGGGACCTGTTCGTAATTTCACAAAAAGACACGGACTTTTATGTAAAACTGCCCGCATAAATTCCCCTCCTCTTCTCTCTCGCGAACGGCGCCGAGGTCGCCGTCGCCGCCGACGTCCCGCCGCGGCGCACCTCGCCTCCCTGGACGATCGAATGCCATGGCGACCTCCGCCGTCGCTTTCTCCTCCTCCTCGCCGAAATAAGCGTCCCGGGACGTCCGATGCGGGCCGGAATCGCCGCGGCCGTGTTCCGCGTGCTCCGCCGCCGTTTTGGCCGCCGCCGCCGGCTCCGGCGACCAAATGGTCGACCACGCCGCCCGTTCGGCTCGCCCGACGCCCGCAACCAGATCCGCGCGGTGACGGCCTCGCGCGCGTGCGCCGTGCGCGAGCGCGGGCTCGGCAGCGCCGCCGTCCGCTGCGCCTCCTCCGCCCGCTGACGTCACTTCCCGACGTCAGCGCGGCCCCACCTGTCAGCCATCCTTTACACGTAAAAAAAAATGACAGAAATTGTAAAATTCGAAACTTGCAAACCGTAATTCAAAAAAATGCAAATAAAATACCAAAATTTTCAGAAAATTACAAACTTTACAACTAAAATATTTACATGCATCCAAATTTTCAAATTAATATCTTCCAAACCACAATTTAAAACATATGAAAATTGTAAAATTCATAACTTCCAATTTCAAACCATAATTATATAAAAAAAATTAATATCTTCCAAACCACAATTTAAAACATATGAAAATTGTAAAATTCATAACTTCCAATTTCAAACCATAATTAAAAAAAATCAAAAAAATCTTTACATTTAACACATTTCATGCATCATTAAACAACTATAATTATTGCTTAATTAAAACAACTGCAATATCAAATATAAAAAATGTAGAAATGACATTCCACCTCCATTTAGCTCCATTTTTCTATTTCTTTTCTTATTTGATTTCCTTTTGTTTTACAGTAAAACAACATTGGAAATACTTTCTATTTCTTTTCTTTTCTTATTTGCTTTCCTTTTGTTTTACACTAAAACAACATTGGAAATAATAATCAAAGAGAAGAAAAATACTTTCCCAATTTTGATTTGTACAACTAAACTTGTGAAATATTTAAATTCAACCTACATATTTTCCCCCTCTTTTTTTCCATTTGCAATAAAACAACATTGCAATAATGATAAAAAAGAAGAAAAAAAATTCTCTTTTTTCATTTGCAATAAAACAACCTTGCAATAGTGATAAAAAAGAAGGAAAAATAAATACAGAGCATTTTATTTTGCAGAATAATTGTAATTTCCTTTTTTCAATTTAAATCTACTGTAATATATTTGTAAATACCAAAGAAAATTTTGTTAAACCAGCAAAACGATTAACCTGTCTTCATAAAAACTCTACAAGTTCTAACCATCATATTTGCATATCGATGTTTCTAAATTTAAATTTCACCAAACAGGAACATGGCACATACATTTGAATTATTCAAAAAAAATTCCTTTCAAATCTACCCACTTTACAAATGCACAAAAAAATCAAATATGAATAACTCCCTAATTTGATGAAATTTCCAAAAATTCACAATTTTTACCCCTAAAATTTCTTCGCGATTCAAAAAATTTCAAATCTTCACACCTATTAAATATCAACATTTCCAAATTAAGATTTAACGAAAAACGCGCGGCATAGGCCGCGCTAATATACCTAGTACTATCAACAGTCCGATTGTTGACCCTACACGAGGTTCAATAGTTGTCCAACACGAAGATCAACCGGTACTAGCATCTGAGGATACGCGAAAGGAAAAGGATACTTTGGACTTGAACATCCCATACTGGATTGGTTATCAACGTTGTCGGTACAACACAAGAATAACTGCTGACATTGGTTGTTTATCATGTCTGAATATACCCGACACAGTTCAACCTCCTCCACGTCAATCATTATGTGGGTCTATTTCCCACCACATAGTCAATTCATAATTCTTTGAAAGTAACAATTATTTCAATGTATGTAATAGACGGTGTAAGTAGATTGCAATCACTTGATAATAGTATTGCAAACTTGACTTGAGCATGAATGCACTTTCCTTGAAATTAAGAAATAGTGCAGTTCAAAACTTATGTATGATTCAGAACTTCTCTGAAAATTAGTATAATTGTCCGATAAAAGAATTGTTTAAAGATCCAATTTCATGCTATTATGCACAAGATTCTATGATTTTGAATTTGAAGACCAAATATGCACCATCAAATATTTTAATATTTTCTTGACTTTTCTCAACAATTTAATTCATTTAATAATAAAACAAACCCGAATATTATTTTGAATGATTACCTACTTGATAGTGAATAAAAGTTAGGCATTATGTTCCAAATATTATTTGCTATTAAATGTGATTTTCATCATATTCTTTGGTTTTTAAAGAAGCAAATTAATTCAATTTTCTAAATTAAACCAAGAATTTTTACTCCATGATTTAAAAATCTAAAATGCAATAAAAATCATTGTTATACTTTAAATATTAAAGAATCTAATAATAAATTTTATTTTATTTTTTGTATTTTCTGGCAATTTCTATAATTATTCAGAATCTCATAACTATTTTAAAGTAGTTTCTCTATAAGAAATATTTATAAAAAAGTTTTAGGCTAGGCCCACCTATTTAGCCCGTGGCTTGGCCCATATAGCCCATTAAAATGGCTCTTATTTCGACCGAGCTGGTCCAACCCAACCCAGGTCATTTGATCCTCGCCCCATCTCTCTTGCACGCGTTCGAGCTCTCCCCGATCCCATCTTCGCCTTCAGCGCCGCTGTGCTACCATGGCTATCTCCGACCATTGCCACCGCCAATGCTCATGCTTCTCCTCGAGCTCCTTTGTGCATGCGTGACTCTAATCCCCCATCTCTGGTTTCGGTTTTCACGGTCGCGCGGTGCTCTGTCGTTTTCTTCCTCGGCTCCAAGGTGAGTGGTGTGTTCTGAGGTAACCTTGATGTTAGCACCCGACGCGACCCAATGGCGGTATCAGACCTTCTTCTTATTATTTTATGCTTGGAGTTGTGCACATTAGATTACTTGATGCATGTTTAGTATAAATTTATGAGGACCAATGTGACCGTTTGGGTACTCTATATATATAGAAAGACAATAATCATGAGGTATGTATTTAGTATGATCTTTGGAATCACCTGAGGTGACAGTGGGGATGTCTTATGGATTAGTAAGACTAACTTTGAGGTGTGTGATTTTTTAGCCCTACGTATGTCTCGTCCAATTTTGATCCATGAAAAAGAGTGGATTTTGGGAGTGATCTTTACCATTTACTTTTGGAGGGATTATCATATGTTTAACTATATTATTGATGTTGAAAGTTGTCACTAGTGAAAGTATTAACCCTAGACCTTATTTTCAAGCATTGAAGAAACCATTTTATTCACGTTTGCTACTTGTTACCTTTGCTGCCATTTTTATTTTCGATTACAAAACCTACTTTTACCATCAATATTACTTGTCTTTTATCGTCTATTCGCTGAACTAGTGCACCTATACAATTAACCATTGTATCATGTGTGTTGGGGACACAAGAGGCTTCTTCTATCTTAATTGCAGGGTTGTTTGAGAGGGATCACTTTCAACCTACACATCCACGGATTGATAAAATTAGGTCATCCACTTGAGGGAAATTGCAATTGTCCTACAATCCTTTGCTTGGAATCCCAACAAAGTGTACACGAATATAATTGCGTAGTAGACATTACTATTTGAAACGATTAGTATTAGAACTGCACGACCCCGACGCGCTTCTTCGAGTTCTATAGTTGAGCGTCTAGCAGTAAGATCATGAATTTCTCTCAGGGGTGGATCTTGGTGTGGTCGCGCTAGGTGAAAGGACACGGATGTCGCCTAGGGGGGGGGGGTGAATTGGCGATTAAAATTCTTTGTGGTTTAGGCTTGAATAAATGCGGAATAAAACTAGCGTTTAATTTATCAAGCACGAAACCTAAACAAGCTAGGTTAACCTATGTGCACCAACAACTTATGCTAAACAAGATAAGCAAATATGTGATAGCAAGATATATTACTTCAAGCTCGATGACTATCACAAAGTAAATAGCATAAGTAAGAAGCTCGGATATAGAAATACCGAGGCACTTGGAGACGATGATTTATCCCGAAGTTCACTTCCCAATGGAAGCTACGTCTCCGTTGGAGCGGTACGGAGTCACAAAGTGATCCCCGAATAGCCGTCAAATGGCACACCGTAATCTCCTTCGTGCCTCCACCAATGCGGAGTGTGATACGTCCATTTTGCATCACTATTTTATATCATAATTTACTGCTATTCATCGATATATTTCATATTTAGAAGTGTTACTTATGTTATTTTACCTATTTTGCATGTTTGATGAATAATGGAGAATTGGACACCGGAGTCAGGATTCTGCTGGAAAAAGCACCGTCGAGATGCACTATTTCTGAAGATCAATAAATCGAAGGAGACATATGGAAGTCCTATTTTACCAGATGAGAGGAGGCCAAAAGGGGAGGCTGAGAAGGGCCAAGGTGGGCCCTCCTCACCAGCTGGCGCGGGCCCCCAGCCGCGCCGCCAGGTGGTTTGGGGGCCCTGGCCCACCTCAGCCGTTCCCCCTTCGCGTACTTGACCCCCTCGGAACCCTAACACACGGAGGGCCATCGAAATATTCCGCCGCCTCCACGAGGCGGAAAACACCAGAGAGCGAAAAGCTCCCCTGCAGGAAGAAATCTGCCGGGGGAAATTCCCTCCCGGAGGGGGAAATCGTCGCCATCATCACCGTCATCGAGCTGGACTTCATCGGGATCATCATCATCATCATCTCCACCGCCAACACCATCATCACCGCCGCTGCACCCCGTCTCCGCTGTAACATCTAGGGCTGAATCTTGTCTATTTCATAGGGGAAACTCTCCCGGTGTTGATTACTCTTGTTATTGATGCTATTGGGTGAAACCATTGGACTAAGGTTTATGTTCAGATTGTTATTCATCATCATATCACCTCTGATCATGTTCCGTATGATGTCTTGTGAGTAGTTCGTTTAGTTCTTGAGGACATGGGAGAAGTCTTGATGTTAGTAGTGAACTATGTTGAGTAATATTTAATGGTTTGATGCTTAAGTTGTGGTGTTATTCTTCTAGTGGTGTCATGTGAACGTCGACTACATGATACTTCACCTTTATGGGCCTAGGGGAATGCATTGTGTATTCGTTTGCCAATTGTGGGGTTGCCGGAGTGACAGAAACCTGAACACCCGTTGGTATATCGATGCATGAGGGATAGCAGGATCTCAAAGTTTAAGGCTGTGGTTAGTTTATCTTAATTACTTTCTTGTATTTGCGGATGCTTGCAAGGGGTATAATCACAAGTATGTATTAGTCCTAGGAAGGGCGGTGCATTAGCATAGGTTCACCCACACAACACTTATCAAAACAATGAAGATTAATCAACTATATGAAGCGAAAGCACTTGACAATATTCCCGTGTGTCCTCAAGAACGTTTGGTCATTATAAGTACAACAACCGGCTTGTCCTTTGCTGTAGAAAGGATTGGGCCACTCGCTGCAACTATTATTACTGCATTTTATTTACTTGTACTTTATTTATCTGTCATATCAAAAACTCCTAAAAACTTGTCTGTGAGCATTTACAGTGAATCCTTCATCAAAACCGCTTGTCAACACCTTCTGCTCCTCGTTGGGTTCGACACTCTTATTTATCGAAAGTACTACGATACACCCCCTATACTTGTGGGTCATCAAGACTATTTTCTGGCGCCGTTGCCGGGGAGTGTAGCGCTATTGGTAAGTGGAATTGGTAAGGGAAACATTTATTGTACGTGCTGTTTTTATTTTTGCCTGCTGCTATATCTCATTATGGAGGGGTCTTCTCTTGAATTCCTATTTGGGAAAACAACTACCACTGCTAAGGTAGTAGAGGAGGCGCCAGATGAGCAGGTAATACCGTTCAAAATTCCTATGAAAATTGTTGAACGTGTCACAAATAACCGCTATGCAGGAGATGGAACTGTCCATCCTGGAGATCATTTGTTATTTCTGCATGAATTGTGCGAGTTATTTAAGTGTGCAGGTATCTCGATGGGAGAAGTTAAGAAGAAATTATTCTCTCTATCACTGTCTGGTAAAGCTGCACATTGGTATAAACTGCTGAAGAATGGGTATTCTCTTGGATGGGAGGAAATTGTACCTCTCTTTTACTCCAAATTCTATCCTCCAAGTGAGATTCATAAGGATCGGAACCTCATATATAACTTCTGGCCCTATGATGGAGAGAGTATCGCTCAAGCGTGGGGGAGATTGAAGGCATTAATGCTCAAATGTCCCATTCATGAGCTTCCTGGTAATATTGTTATTGATAACTTTTATGCAAGACTCTCCTTTCAAGATAAAACTCTATTGGATACCACTTGTGCTGGATCGTTCACTCGTAATAAAGAAGAGTTTAAGTGGGACCTTCTTGATCGGATTCAGGAGAACACTGAAGGATGGGAGAATGACAAAGGTAGGGAGTCAGGTATAAGCTATGACTTTGAGTGTGTTAAAAAATTTATGGATACTGATGATTATCGCAAAATTAGCACTACTTATGGTCTTGACTCTCAAATTGTTGCAAACTTTTATAAAGCCTTTGCTTCCTATTTCGGTTTGCCGAAGGAGGGTTTTAAAAATTATCATGAACCATATAAAGATGAATCTGTTTCTCATATATCTAAAGGTGTTGAGGTTAATGTTGTGATCGCATTATTCCAGAACCTTATATTGAAAAAGTTCCTTTTCCTAATAAGATTAAGGAACATACTATCATAACTGGTGTTGTTAGTAAAAGTAATAAGAAAACTACCAAACCTGATGAGCAAATAACTGTTGAACCTGTTGTAGCATTGGTTAAAGATCTTGTCACTGAAAATTTAGAAGATAGACACATTATCTTTTGTGAGGATGCTTCTAATATTGTCTCACATCCTAAAAGTTCTAGGAAGTCTAGTGTTCCTGTGCTTTCTGTTAGGATAGGTGATCATTGCTATTATGGTTTATGTGATATTGGTGCAAGTTCTAGTGCTATTCCTTATGAGCTTTACAGGGAAATTATGCACGAAATTGCTCCTTGTAAACTTGAAGAGATTGATGTGGTTATTCAGCTTGCTAATAGGGAAACTATCTCTCCAATTGGTATCATTAGAGATGTCGAAGTCCTTTGTGGTAAGACTAAATACCCTGCTGATTTTCTTGTACTTGGGTCGGCTGCCAATGATAGTTGTCCTATTATTTTTGGTAGACCTTTTCTGAATACTTGTGGTGCTGTTATAGACTGTAAGAAAGAGAAAATCTTTACTAAATTTGCTGGTGAATCTTATGAATTCAATTTCTCTAAATTTGCTAAAGCACCTTATGAAACTGAATTGCCTAGTGAGGATTTTGAAATTGCTCAACTTGCATCTATTGTTCTTGCTCCTAACAATGCTTTGCAGCAACATATGGAGAATCATGAAAGTGAGAACTTCAGGGAAGAAAGGAATGAGCTTGATGAAGTATTCCTTCGTCAACCTATGCTCAAACACAATTTACCTGTGGAAGATTTGGGTACCACAATGCCACCCAAGGAGGATCCTGTTTTTGATTTGAAACCTCTGCCTGATAATCTTAAATATGCTTATATTGATGATAAGAAAATATATCCTGTTATTATCAGCTCTAAACTTTCAGGTACAGAGGAGGAAAGGTTATTGGGAGTGTTGAGGAAACACCGCGGAGCTATGGGATATACTCTTGATGACCTGAAGGGAATTTCTCCTACTATATGTCAGCACGCCATCAACATGGAACCTGATGCAAAGCCTGTTGTTGAGCATCAGCGTCGTTTAATACCCAAGATGAAAGAAGTGGTAAGAAATGAGGTATTAAAACTTCTTGAAGCTGGTATTATTTATCCTATTGCTGATAGTAGATGGGTAAGTCCTGTGCATTGTGTTCCTAAGAAAGGAGGAATTACCGTTGTTCCTAATGAAAATGATGAACTAATTCCTCAAAGAGTAGTAGTTGGTTATAGGATGTGCATTGATTTTAGAAAGGTTAACAAAGTAACTAAGAAAGATCATTATCCTTTGCCTTTTATTGATCAAATGCTTGAGAGGTTGTCCAAGAAAACTCACTTTTGTTTCCTTGATGGGTATTCTGGGTTTTCTCAAATTGCTGTGAGAGCGCAAGATCAAGAGAAAACTACTTTTACTTGTCCTTATGGAACTTATGCTTATAGACGTATGCCTTTTGGTTTATGTAATGCTCCTGCTACTTTTCAAAGATGCATGTCTGCTATTTTTCATGGCTTTTGTGAGGAAATTGTGGAAGTCTTCATGGACGATTTCTCCGTCTATGGAACTTCCTTTGATAATTGTTTGCACAACCTTGACAAAGTTTTGCAGAGATGTGAAGAAACTAGCCTTGTTCTTAATTGGGAGAAATGCCACTTTATGGTTAATGAAGGAATTGTTCTTGGACATAAAATTTCTGAAAGAGGTATTGAAGTTGATCGAGCTAAAGTGGAGGCAATTGAAAAGATGCCTTGTCCCAAAGATGTTAAAGGTATTCGTAGTATTCTTGGTCATGCTGGTTTTTATAGGAGGTTTATTAAAGATTTCTCTAAAATTTCCAAGCCTCTTACTAATCTTCTTCAAAAAGATGTACCATTTGTTTTTGATGATGATTGTAAGGAAGCTTTTGAAACTTTGAAAAAGGCTTTAATCACCGCTCCTGTAGTTGAACCACCTGATTGGAATTTACCTTTTGAAATTATGTGTGATGCTAGTGATTATGCTGTAGGCGCTGTTCTTGGGCAGCGAGTAGATAAAAAGTTAAATGTTATTCATTATGCTAGTAAAACTCTTGATTCTGCTCAAAAGAATTATGCCACTACTGAAAAAGAATTTCTAGCTGTAGTTTTTGCTTGTGACAAATTTCGACCCTACATAGTTGATTCGAAAGTCACTATTCATACTGATCATGCTGCAATTAGATACCTTATGGAAAAGAAAGATGCTAAGCCAAGGCTTATTAGATGGGTACTTCTTTTGCAAGAATTTGATTTGCATATCATAGATAGAAAAGGTGCTGAAAATCCTGTTGCTGATAATTTGTCTAGATTGGAAAGCATTCCTTATGATCCTATTCCTGTTAATGATAGCTTTCCAAATGAACAATTGGCTGCAATAAGTGTAAGTTCGCGAGATAGTCCTTGGTATGCTGATTATGCTAACTTTATTGTTTCCAAGTACTTGCCTCCAACCTTTTCAGCTCAGCAAAGAAGGAAATTCTTTTATGACTTGCGGCATTACTTTTGGGATGACCCACACTTATATAAAGAAGGAGTCGATGGTATTATGCGAAGATGTGTTCCTGAATATGAACAACAGGAAATACTGAGGAAATGCCATGGAAGTGCTTATGGAGGGCATCACGCTGGAGATAGAACTGCGCAGAAAGTTCTACAATCAGGTTTTTATTGGCCTACCCTCTTTAAGGATGCAAGAAAGTTTATTTTATCTTGTGATGAATGTCAAAGGGTTGGTAATATCTCTAGACGCAATGAAATGCCTATGAGTTATTCTCTTGTTATTGAACCATTTGATTGTTGGGGATTCGACTTCATGGGTCCTTTTCCTTCTTCACAAGGTAATACTCATATACTTGTTGCTGTTGATTATGTCACTAAATGGGTAGAAGCTATACCTACTAAAAGTGCTGATGGTGAGACCTCTTTAAAAATGCTTCAAGATGTCATTTTTCCTAGGTTTGGTGTACCTAGATATCTTATGACTGATGGAGGTTCTCATTTTATCCATGGTGGTTTTAGAAAGACTCTTGCTAAATATGGTGTTAATCATAGAATTGCTTCAGCCTATCATCCTCAAACTAGTGGACAAGTAGAATTGTCAAATAGGGAGATTAAATCTATCTTGCAAAAGACTGTTAATAAATCTAGAAAAAATTGGGCTAGTAAGTTAAATGATGCTTTATGGGCTTATAGAACTGCTTATAAGAACCCCATGGGCATGTCTCCTTATAAAATGGTTTATGGTAAAGCTTGTCACTTGCCTTTAGAATTAGAACACAAAGCTTATTGGGCAGTGAGAGAACTTAATAGAGATTTTAAACTTGCCGGTGAGAAAAGGTTGTTGCATTAAGTTCTTTAGATGAATGGAGAAGTGAGGCTTATGAAAATGCTAGACTCTTTAAAGAAAAAGTTAAGAGATGGCATGATAGGAGAATTCTTAAAAGAGAATTTAATGTTGGTGAGAAAGTTCTATTGTATAGGTCTCGTCTCAGATTTTTTGCAGGAAAGTTACTCTCAAAATGGGAAGGACCATTTGTTATTGTGGAGGTGTATCGTTCAGGTGCAATAAAAATTGCTTCATTGAAAGATAACTCTACACAAGTGGTAAATGGTCAAAGACTCAAGCATTATATTTCTGGAGATTCTATTAATGAAGAGGTTGATACAATTAAAGTGGTGACTCCGGAAACTTTCATTGAAGAACATTTTTCTGGGACTGCAGAATTCGATTCGAATAGGTAACAGTTTCGGTAAGAAAAGTTTCGCGAATAACTTTCTAGAAGATATTTTCGTCGTTTTTATTAAATATGGAAAAATAAGAGACCGAACCGGATGGGAGACGGCACCCGTGGTGCCCAAACCATAGGTCGGCGCGGTGGGCCCCCAGCCGCGCCGCCTGGTGGTTTGAGCACCCCGGAGCTCGTCTCCGATCAGGTTTCCTCCTGTACCTTCCTTATGTTGTAAAACTTTTTGCTATATAACTCACCCGAACCCCCGAGGTTCGTATCTCGCCTTTTCATCGTGTTTCGTTTCGAGCTGTTTCTGTCCAGATATTGTTTTCAGATCTAGAGCTGCCATGTCTTCATCGAAGCCTCCAAAGGACAGTTTCTTTGTGAACGTCGTCACCCCATACATGGATGAGCTGAAGATGCATCCCAAGGAGTCGCAGATGGTTGATGGAAAGCTGCGACGGAAGACGTGCGAGGACCCAAAGGAGAAGGGAGCCTGGAAGCCAGGATGGAGAAGCTGGAGCAAGAGGTCTTCACATACAAAAAGCTGGCGGAACGTGAAGTGGGAGTCTTCCACTCAATGGTGTCCGCGCTGGTCGCTGAACATAAGAAGGAGACTGCACAACTCTGGGAAGACATATTTCACCTCATCAACACCACCAACAAACTGCAGGCGCAACTCTATGATGTCCAGAATCAAAACTGTGAGTATGAAACTCGGTTTAAAAACATAAGCGCTGCTGCTAGTTTCAGGATAATCGAAACCAAGTCGTCCTTTGTTGATGGGAAACCCCTTCCCTGGAAGTCTGATGATGAGGACAATTCACCACCACCACCGAAGGAGTAATTCATCATAAGTATTGGCATCCCCTTGGTTTGTTCCAAGCTTGGGGGAGTGCCGCGGTATCACATCATTATCTTTACCTTTTACTTTTCCATAAAGTCATATCGTGAGTAGGGAAGTTATCTTATATGATGGTTTGCAATGTGGAAGTATCTCTCTTTTAGTTGGTTATCTATGTATCCCTTGGTGTGAGTTGCCGTTATGAAATATTAATGAGAAGTTTTATCATTTACTTTCTGCATACTTTATTTTAGCTTGCAATTCTCTTTCATATTGATAACCTTGTTGTTAGTATAGGGATCACTTTTTAGAGCACCAAGTTAATCTTTTTGGTTTTGGCAAACTTAGCATTGGTCAGTAGTAGACAATACTTTGAGACTTAAGTAGAGAGGGGAGTGCATGCAAATATATTATTCCATGATCTTTCTTTCTTTGTAGCTCATAAGCTTAGTATTCTTAAGTTAAACTATTTGTGCTTCTAAGGAAGATTGCATGATTATTCTTATCACTTGTATAATTGTTTGTATCCCTCAACTCTTATGCTTGCTACATAACCTTGCTAGCCAAAGACCTGTATCGAGAGGGAATGCTTCTCATACATCCAAACCTTGAGCCAAACCATTGCCATTCGAGTCCACCATAACTTCCTACTATATGGTATTTTGCGCCATTCCAAGTAAATACTTCATGTGCTACCTTTAAATTATTCAAAACTTATTACTCCTAGTTTTGTGTCACTGTTTATTAGCTCATGAGGGTTCTGTAGAGTTTCTCTAGCACTTTTGTCAAACAGACTTTCACCAATGGACTAGTGGCATATACACCGCTTATCCAACAATTTGCAAAAAGAGCTGGCAAATGGGGTGCCCAGTCCCAATTAACTACAACTTTCATTAATAATTCTCTTCACATGTTTTGCCCTGATTTATCAGTAAGCAACTTAATTTGCAAATAGACACTCCTCCATGGTATGTGAATGTTGGAAGGCACCCGAGGATTCGGTTAGCCATGGCTTGTGTAAGCAAAAGGTTGGGAGGAGTGTCAACTATAAAGAAACTAAAATACATGTGTAAACAAAAGAGAAGAGGGATGATCTACCTTGCTGGTAGAGATAACGTCCTTCATGGGAGCCGCTCTTGAAAGTCTGGTTGACAAGGGGTTAGTGTTCACTTTACTACGATTCGTTGACAACGACATACATAGCTCAAACAACTATTTTCATACTCTCTATATGCTTTGCAAAACTTAAAAGCTCTAGCACATGATTTAATCCCTGCTTCCCTCTGCGAAGGGCCTATCTTTTACATTATTGTTGAGTCAGTAAACCCATTCCTCTCTATCTCAAGCAAGCATTTGAGTTGTTGAGATCCAATTAGTTATATGTGTTGATACTTCTAATCATATCTCTCATTTCCTTGTTTCGCACAATAGCTTTTATCCGAATGAATATAACTTTGAAAGTTATCAATGACTGTAAGGAGACTGTTATGATTAAGGCATGTAAGTTCTGCTATATAAGCTCTGATATAAAGACTCTTCTCGAAAGATAAGTATGATCTGTTAATTGTTCTCTGACCAAGAGTTTAAGTTTGCCTTCACCAATCATGGTTCTCTTTATGCACTTCATCGTGGTTCCCTTTACTTATTTCAAGTTAGATTATATGAAGGGAAGTTGCTGTCTAGAATGACTTGTGTATCAATGAATGTGATGCTTCTTGTCCGTATTTTATTTATCGACACTTTGCTCCATAAACTTGTGGTCATGTTTACTGAGCTCAGTTTTCGCTTGGGGACAAGCGAGGTCTAAGCTTGGGGGGGTTGATACGTCCATTTTGCATCACTATTTTATATCATAATTTACTGCTATTCATCGATATATTTCATATTTAGAAGTGTTACTTATGTTATTTTACCTATTTTGCATGTTTGATGAATAATGGAGAATTGGACACCGGAGTCAGGATTCTGCTGGAAAAAGCACCGTCGAGATGCACTATTTCTGAAGATCAATAAATCGAAGGAGACATATGGAAGTTCCTATTTTACCAGAAGATGGAGGAGGCCAAAAGGGGAGCTGAGAAGGGCCAAGGTGGGCCCTCCTCACCCTGGCGCGGTGGGGCCCCCAGCCGCGCCGCAGGTGGTTTGGGGGCCCTGGCCCACCTCAGCCGTTCCCCCTTCGCGTACTTGACCCCCTCGGAACCCTAACACACGGGAGGCCATCGAAATATTCCGCCGCCTCCACGAGGCGGAAAACACCAGAGAGCGAAAAGCTCCCCTGCAGGAAGAAATCTGCCGGGGGAAATTCCCTCCCGGAGGGGGAAATCGTCGCCATCATCACCGTCATCGAGCTGGACTTCATCGGGATCATCATCATCATCATCTCCACCGCCAACACCATCATCACCGCCGCTGCACCCCGTCTCCGCTGTAACATCTAGGGCTGAATCTTGTCTATTTCATAGGGGAAACTCTCCCGGTGTTGATTACTCTTGTTATTGATGCTATTGGGTGAAACCATTGGACTAAGGTTTATGTTCAGATTGTTATTCATCATCATATCACCTCTGATCATGTTCCGTATGATGTCTTGTGAGTAGTTCGTTTAGTTCTTGAGGACATGGGAGAAGTCTTGATGTTAGTAGTGAACTATGTTGAGTAATATTTAATGGTTTGATGCTTAAGTTGTGGTGTTATTCTTCTAGTGGTGTCATGTGAACGTCGACTACATGATACTTCACCTTTATGGGCCTAGGGGAATGCATTGTGTATTCGTTTGCCAATTGTGGGGTTGCCGGAGTGACAGAAACCTGAACACCCGTTGGTATATCGATGCATGAGGGATAGCAGGATCTCAAAGTTTAAGGCTGTGGTTAGTTTATCTTAATTACTTTCTTGTATTTGCGGATGCTTGCAAGGGGTATAATCACAAGTATGTATTAGTCCTAGGAAGGGCGGTGCATTAGCATAGGTTCACCCACACAACACTTATCAAAACAATGAAGATTAATCAACTATATGAAGCGAAAGCACTTGACAATATTCCCGTGTGTCCTCAAGAACGTTTGGTCATTATAAGTACAACAACCGGCTTGTCCTTTGCTGTAGAAAGGATTGGGCCACTCGCTGCAACTATTATTACTGCATTTTATTTACTTGTACTTTATTTATCTGTCATATCAAAAACTCCTAAAAACTTGTCTGTGAGCATTTACAGTGAATCCTTCATCAAAACCGCTTGTCAACACCTTCTGCTCCTCGTTGGGTTCGACACTCTTATTTATCGAAAGTACTACGATACACCCCCTATACTTGTGGGTCATCAGAGTGCCACGAACCACTATGGGACACTTGAGGGTGGTCACCGAACCCGTACAAGGGTGAGGCGCACTCCACAACTTAATTGGAGGCTCTCACCGAATTCCCGCGGCTCCCAAAGCCACAAGAATCACAAGGTTGGGGCGTGACTCCACAACTTAATTGGAGGCTCCCAACTATCCCGCGAGCCACCAAAACTCCGAGATCAATAAGGACCGTCTAGGGCACTCCAAGTACCCAAGAGGACAAGCTCTAGGGCACCCCAAGTACCCAAGAGTAACAAGCTTCTCAACTTCGATTTCCACGTATCACCGTGGAGAACTCAAACCGATGCAACCGATGCAAGAAGGCAAGACCACTAGAAGTGGTCAAATCCTTCACTCCCAAATCCCACCAAAAGTAACTAATGCTTGTGGGGGGAGAAGAGAGGAAGAACAAGGAAGAACTCAACAAATGGAACTCCAAGATCTAGATCCAAGGGCTTCCCTCACTTAGAGGAGAGATGGATTGGTGGAACAATAGATCTAGATCTTCTCTCTCTTTTCCCACTAAATGGAGGCAAGAATCATGGAGGGATAGAGAGTTAGCAAAGCTCAAGAAGGTTCAACAATGGAGGAAAAACGAGCTGCAAGAGAGACTTTAATCAAGGTACGTGAAGGGCAATATATACCCTTCCTTCAAATCTGCCCGTTGGGAGCATCTTTCCCGTGCCAGCGGTACTACCGCTGGGATAGGCGGTAGTGCCGCTGCGGTCTTCAGCGCAGCAACCCCGCCAGTCAACGGACGGTCTTCGTCTTCGCGATCCCACGCCCCCGGTACCAGTTGGTACCGCTCGAGGTACCGCTGGCGGTACCGGAAGAAGCCTCCGAATGCCAAATCGACGGTACCCGCAGCGGTACTGCCGCTGCAGCAGGTTTGCCAGGGAGGTGGCGGTACTACCGCTTATCCCAGCGGTACTACCGCATATGCGGTCAGAACACGAAATCAGCGGTACCCGCGGCGGTACCGCCTCTGCAGCAGGTTTGTCAGGGAGCTGGCGGTACTACCGGTTATACCAGCGGTACTACCGCCCCTAGCAACTTTCATCGAATATAAAACTGTAAACTCAATAACTTTCTCGTTTGAACTCCAAATTAGGTGAAACCAATTTTGTTGGAAAGGTAACGACAAGGAGAAGGCCTACAAAAAGTGGAAATATTAAGAACCATAAATAGAGTTAAGTTGACACACATGGGAAGGTGTGGAACTTTCCTCACGGATAAACCGATGATATTTCCAACCCGAAAATGTAACAAGTTTTCCATACGTAATCCATTTTCGGAGAACTTGGGCTTGTCATGAAGATCACAACAAGCACCACAAACCCAACAAGGAGAAGAACCAAATAAGAACCAAGAAAGATGATATGCCAAGTATGCAATGGTTTGAGCTCTCACCAACTGATACGCTAAAGCTCAATCGAGAGCCCCTCTTGATAGTACGGTATCTATCCTATAACCCGGTCTCCCAATTAGTACCACGAGACCGGTAAAATAGAAACCCTATCATACCTTTGTCTTGCGCATTCCACTTGAGCTAGATGACGTCGATCTTGATCTCTTCAAGTGGACCACCTTTCTTGATTGCGCTTCGCTTGGTGAAGATCCACATATTTCTCCCCATACATCTATGGGAGAGCCTCTTATCAGCATATCTTCACTTGACCATTATCTCCAAATGGGTGGCAAGCTTCAAGCATATGATATCTTCGAGATACTTCTTTTGAACTTGCACAACACAAGCTTGATGACGAACACCACTTGACGTGGATCAACCCTGTATCTTTTCTTCTCTTTTCAATAGATGATGTCTTGAAGATAACCATGAATGATCGCATAATTCTTTTCTTCAAGACATACTTGCAATATGCTCAACTCGCATATGACCAATCATCGGATAACTCCTCGAATAACAACTTGGTCATCACATACTCTTCTTCTTGATCATATCAAATATATCCATACGACTCGATGATCTTGATGCCAAATACTCCATTATATCAATATCTTTATGGCATCAACCTTAAATCCAACATATAGAGTTCAAGCATTTGCCTATGGACAAACACTACAAGAATAACTCAATGCAACCATTAGTCCATAGGGATTGTCATTAATTACCAAAACCACACATGGGGGCGCCACGCCCTTTCACTAGGGGAAAAGGTTTTGCGTGCAATAGTCGCACCCGGCGCGACCCAACAGCTGCAGCTTCCACCATGCCATCCCAACGACCCGCCGGACTGCCCCGACCTCACGCAAGCCTTGCGCTCTTCGGTGAATCATGTAACACCAGAAGCCCCCGTCCCATCACAACGATCGATGGAGGAAGGTATAATCTACCTCTCCTTCTCTGACGGAGAGGATTATATTTATGGTTTGAATGTTGTTGGAGTTCTATGTAAATTATCAGAAAACTTGAATAACTTTTTTTAAATTTGAGTGCATGATTTTTTTAAAGTTCGAGGTGCGTGTGGGTGTGTGGAGGGAGCCGTCCCATCGGTTCAGACTGGCACCTCTCCAAAAGGGCATATGTTTGGGGGTGCCGGATACTTTTCCGGGGGCATCAGTGGAGATGCTCTGAATAGTTCCTTAAAAACGGGAGAGGCTTTTTTAAATTATTTTTAACGCTTTACGAATGTTGAAAC
The DNA here is from genome assembly GCA_947311845.1 of Poa pratensis. Lineage (NCBI taxonomy): Eukaryota > Viridiplantae > Streptophyta > Magnoliopsida > Poales > Poaceae > Poa > Poa pratensis. The sequence continues at coordinate 18,977,102 of CAMZMU010000119.1, read as the reverse complement.
ATTCTGACATAAAATTTCACGCTTCATCTCGACACCTTACAAAGCGGTTTCACAAAAAAAAACATTTTTTGTGTCGTGGGTAAAAAGATAAATTCGTTGCTATAAAAGCTTTTCATAAGACATTTTTTTTGGAGTGGGGCGTTTTGGAGGCCGACCTCCATGGAGCTCTTTATTTTGAAAAACCGAAAATCATATTTTGAAGTTTAAAAATCATATAATCTTGTATTCTACCAACGTATGAAATATCAGCTAGAAATATGTTGTATTTTGGGCTGAGCAAAAAACACAAAGTCTGAAATTGAAAACAGTGAACAGTGCAAAGTTTGAACTTTTCAAAATCAGTCAGATTTTGTTATTTTCGTGTAGCCCAGAATATGAGTTATTTTGAGTTGATAATTTGCATGTTGGTAGAATACAACATTTTCTACATCTATGATTTTTTAAAGGTTTTTTTGAAGCTTGAAAAATATGATTTTCGAATATTTGAAAATAAATGGCTCCATGAAGCTCGGCCTCCACTCACAGTTTCCAAATCATTTGTCTTTTTACACAGGCCATAAAAATGCGGTTTTCCACAAAACTCGTTGTGTGCACATAAAATGTCGAGATGTGCGCACCAAATTTTATTCGATTTTTTTTTTACATTTCGAATTGTTTTTTCCGTTACAGGAGACAAGCAGAGTGGATTTCACCCTAAAATCCCAAGAAACGGGCATTTCCTGTCCCTGTTTCAAGATTCAAACCAGGCGAGCAACGGGCCAACGGCATTTCCTGAAACCAGGCACTGTCCATTTCCTGTCCCTGTTTTGGGCATTTTTGAGAATCCCTGTTTTTTTCTAAAGCCCACCCCGTCCTATCCGAAATTCCGAAGTCGCTCTCCGGAGAAGACGTGCGATGCTACGCAGCGTCACTCCAAACTGCATCATGATGATCCATGAGTAGGAGGAACGCAACCAATCAGACCTGAAGGAGTTTGTGCGAAGAACAGCCTGACCGAGGCTGAGGCCATCATTTCTTCACACTTGTTACACTGAGATACACACTCCAGAGACCACGTCTCCAGACCTTAGCAGAGACCGCCGGCAGGTCAAGCCCCGATATTCCAAAGCTCATTGCTGCGCAATCGTGTTCACACGACACGGAACACATAATGTGTCTGGTAGACTGGTGGTTGCATATGATCAGAGATCACGCCTTGAATACATATAACAGGGGCGAACACGGCGGGTAGGAATTTAGTACGCTTTATTGAATAAGATGGAGCAAAAGTTCCCACTGTTTCCTTTTTACTTTTTCGTTTCTGGGTCCTGGTTTAATCACAAGTTGAAGCATGGTGGAAAGGTTGTGTGTGAGTGCGGTGGTGTGGGGATCAGAACAGAGCTGCATCAGTTGGAGACCATGCTTTCGGTCTCAGTGACGAAGCCGTCGCCGGTCCAGTCCTTGTCCGACTGCAGGCCTAGCCTGATGGCCTTCCGCTGCTTGACCGCCTCCTTCTGCCGCTGTACCAAATCAGTGTGCGTGGTGAAGTACGGGAGAGAGGCCCTGGGACACGATGAGGAGAACAGGTGTTAGAGATCTCGTTCCAAAAGGAGAGAGAGAATCAATCACAGCGGCAAATGGTGGGAACACGTTATGTATACTTGAAAGGAGGCAACCAACGCAGTTAGCACTTTTTTCAGCTTGACGAAGAATTAATCATCACATGGTGCACAAAACTTTCAACCTTACCATTCATACATGGTACCATGGTGGGGTTGGACGTGCTAAGCAGTCCAGGTTAAGATTATCTATAAGAGGCATAATTATGGTTGAAGGCACTTGCTAACAATGATTATTGATAACACTTCTAAGTCTTCCCTGTTAATGATTACCCTCACCTCATTTACGCAAAACATATTTTATTTTTCTGTTTTTCACGAAAACTAATTATTTCCTTGTCTTATGTGGAACGGAAAAAATGTAAAGGAAGCTTCCTGACTATCATGCCAATGATGATCTACTACACCCAAAGTTCATTTGTTAGATTTCAGTAACAAAATGGTGCTTAGAAGCTCAGGGCAGAGAAATGAGTGCTTAAAGGTAGCACCATAGTCAAGTTATGTCTTGAAAAGTACTGAAAAGGAAGGTAGTTTCTCCAGATGGTTCCACTTTCCAACACCAAATCAACCACAAAAAAAAGAAGTGACGCGGACATACCCTCGGAATTCATCAATAGTTGAAAAGTTGTGCATTCTCATAAAATCTTGCAACTCTGCACAAAGCTTCTTGACAAGGGGATAACCATGCATCATTACACCTGTGCATACCTGTGATGAATATTCATCAGTCATTAGTTGACTGAAAATGAAGTTTCAGAAGAATCTATAGAATAACTGAACAACAAATGAGTACCAGTACGTCAAAAAAAAAGTGTACACTAGACCATATGAGCTCCCCATATTGGATAAAATTCTGCGTATCAAGTTTATTGCTCACCTGCACAGTATCTGCGCCCAGTAGAATAAACTCAGCAGCATCATTTCCAGTTTCAACACCGCCAATGGCGGAGAGGGACTGTCCGTCAGCAAATTCCTCTTTCATCAGCCTTGCTATCTGCATGACTTTTGCAAGTGCTATAGGGTGCACAGCTCTGGCAGAATAGCCTCCAGGCGTGGAATACCTGTGGAGCAGAATGTTGTTTCAAATTAGTAACGGTACATGGAAAAGCTAAAAAAATAACCCAGGGAACTGAATCTAACCCCTCCACACAAGGTTCTGGGCGCAAAGTTTTGAGATTAATTCCCATCACACTCATAATTGTGTTGATAGCAGCAATTCCTTCACATCCCGACTTAAGAGCAATTCTCGAAGGCTGTGTTGAGGCAAAACATGAAAACTGTGAGAAATAAATATAGGATATTTTTTTTAGCAATATAGTAAAAAATAAGTATCATGGAAAGTCATCGGCGGCACAACTACTGATAATAATCTCATCTACCTTTATAAAAATGCCCTTTGTTATAGGATGCAAAATGTACAGAGATGTCAATGTGTAATTAATGTTTCAGTGATTAGTACAAGTTATGAATGCTAGGGCTTTGTGAGATGCCCAAGAGAATAATGAATCTGATACCATGGAACATGACTACATGAAAACCTGGGTAGCAATGTTATACTGTGAAATATTATCTTCAGTTGAGCACTATATATCTGATCTCAATAATTTAACATGACCAGAGCTCACTGTTTTAAAACAGTAAAAAAGAAGAGCGGTGGAATTAAAAAACTGTGAGCTGGTTTGGCGGGATGGAAATGGGAATTCAGGGGGAGGGGGTTATAAGGACCCTTCCTTGGGTATGAGAATTTAGTGGGATGTAAATTAGGAGTTCGAGGGTCAAACTCCGATCAATTTAAAAAGTTTGATATATCTAAGCATTTCATCATGACCCATCCTATTCTTAGGGTTTCTTTCAAGATACTAATCAGCCACCCATAGTTTCTGTCTGTCTTTCTAAACATGGTATTAAGACTAAAAACAGAATTCACATGCCTAATCCCACCACAATCTCCCACCCTGTAACAGTTATTGCTGAACAAGCCATGAACGATATGTGACAAAACTATAATACAGAAATGGTTCATTGCTATTTTCTAACAGCTAAATTCCGCTGAAGGATAAAAAATATATGATTTGAGAACCAAAATACTTAGATCAATGTGGATAGCCAAACTAAGTATATCAGTATATGAAAGGTAAGTAGGGATAAAATCTAATTTAGGACTTCGTCAATTTTGTATACCATAGCAGTTAACAAGGAACATATGCGACTGCTAGTACTAGAAAGATGCATTATATGCTGAAGTTACCTCGGTAATATCTGTAATGTTAGGAGTCATCTTAGCCCAAACAGGCACAGTAGCCTTCTCATTTATCCAACCAGAAACCTCCTCCAACAAGCCGCAATCCTGTCCAACAGCGGCCCCCATTTTTCGCTCAGGCATGCCATGTGGGCATGAGAAATTTATCTCAAGAGCGTCCTGATAAAAAAAACAGATCAGTAGCACTTCAGTATCATAACTCTGTAAAGTAAGCATCAAAATAGAGGTATGAAAAGGTTACCACTCCAGATTCCTCAACACGCTCAATAAGCTCATGCCATGCAGCTTTGTTATACTCCTCCATTATTGAGCCAATGAGTATCCTATCAGGATATTCCTTCTTCAGTTGCTTAAATTCCTTAAGCATAGTCTCCAGAGGCCGATCACTGATAAGTTCAATATTCTGCCATCCAATTATAGGGCTCTTGTTACCTCCATTAGGGTCTGCCCTGAGCCGGGCATAGCGAGGAGTTACATTGATAACCTTTCCAGCATCCAAGGACACCTACCAGTAATAGTTAAACCAAAAGTTAACTAAAATGCTACACAACAAAATAGACAGACCATTGCATGCCATTGGTGAAACTGATGACTGCATAGGTCCAAATGCAGAGTGGGATCAGCAATGTGAAAGTGATGATTGTGACGGTTTAATGCAGAATGGGACCAGCTAACAAGTAAAGCTTGTTTCTCATGTTCAGAAGTGGAAATGAAATGCTCATCTGAAAAGGTAGGGACACCTTATTCCAATAGCAGATCAACATTGTTTGAAGCAAGTGGTTTGTCAAAAAATGAAGCAGAGCTTCTTAACCCGTAGAAAAATATGATCCACAAGAAAAATGTAGAACAAATTCTCCTAGGATATGCAGCGAAACAAATTTTAACCAGCCATTTTACTGTCTTAATTCTCGTTCAGATGCCTATCATAAGATCCATCACCAGCCTAATGAATCTGATGGGGATCAAACATGGTTCTAGTGCTCAATTTTCCTCAGAAAAGCAAATGACACCCACGTTTTCCAACCTCAACTTATGAGGTTAGGATCTGCTGGTTCTCCAGTAGATTGAACTGCCCCCTACTCCATATCCAGCCCAAATCGGAATCATACGGCCAAAATGGCAATGGAGTCAAGCGCATTCATAACCTCCGAGGTGACCTAACGCGATTTTCGGAACCACAGCACATAGATCCTATCCTATCCTCGTCCGCCACGACGACGGCGCGTTATAGAGCAAAGCTAGATAGCAATTTTTTTTTTGGTTAAAAGATAGCAACTTGTTAAACGCAAATGAGCCATCGGAGGAGCAATCACGAGGTGGGGGTGAGAGGATTACGGTCTTGGCGATGACGCCGCCCCACCCCTCGTCGAAGGCGCGCTTCATGACGGTGTAGTTGGTGCCGGGGGGCCCCGAGCCGATCACGAACGGGTTGGGCATCTTGAGCCCGTTCACGCGCACGGACAGGTCCGGCTCGCCGGCGGCGGCGGAGCCGTTGGAGGCCGAGACGCGGACGCATGCCGCCCGCCGGCCCGGGAGGCGGAGCAGCGGCGTGGCGGTCGACGGCGATGCGCGCAGCGTCAGCGACTCCATGGTTGGTTGCTTTCTCAGCGGTGTTTGTTTTTTTCTTTCGATAAGAATCCGTGGAGAGTATCACCGGTGACGGTGAGGGTTTATAGCGACTTTCCGAGTTGCCACTCGAGTGAGTTATCTCATCAACCTGGGAAAGTCATTACGCGATGGGGATAGGATTACCAAAGTAGTAATACTACTACGACGTAAATGAGATAATTTTCTGTCAGAATTTTGTCATTTTTGCACAGGGCGCATACAATATCGTTTCGGTGCGAAATTTGACACGGTCGTGCGTGACATCGTCAGGTACGTGCATGATTTTTTTCGAATTTTTTTAAAAAGTTTTCAATTTGTTCTATTTTTTTTAACATACCGGGAGCATATGCTCCCGGGAGCCAAATTGAATTTCCGCACATAAACGATCTACTAAGCTTCGTTACCCGGATAAGCATGACCATTTTATTTTATCCCGAAAAGGTAGTTCGATTTGAACTGGAAGTAGAAACCTTAGCGTGTGAAGGAGAAACGATGTTAACTGTGCGCGCCACGGTGGCTTAAACTCGTCTTGCGAGCCGGATTAGGAATCCGGAATATTATTTTTCTGTAGTGACGCGTCACGCCGGATCGAAAGCTTTGATAGGCATAGGCTTCTTCGTTGTCCAGAGCTGGCGCAATCGCCTCGCGACCACAGCGGAATCTCCCATCTGTTTTCTCTTGTTCGGCCGTCCCTTTTTTTTTTTTTGAGCCTCTCCTGAGTGTACAAGTTGTAGTATCTGTTCAGACACACATGACGCACACCGCACGCACACACACTACACACGCACACCCCACCTATGTGTCTAAACTAGACTACATCCTTATAACCCTTAATACGTCCTAAGAGACTTAGCCGAAGACCAGTGCTTCGGTGATCGACGGGCACGTCGATCTCGCCTGTGGCGCATAGACGTGGAGAGGAAACAGCGAAATACTGTTCCTAATAAACAGTGCTGTGCTACAGTGAGCCACCCGAAAATTCATCCCCTGCGGGGATCGAACCCGGGCGGGTGGGCAGGCCACTGCCTGCACCAACCACTGCGCTACGAGCGCGGCTCGCCGTCCCTTTCAATTCAACGCATGCAAACAGCACGGGGCAACCACTGAGCTTGCTATTCTCTGCTTAAAAGTTTTTTTTTGAACTTAGTATACTGCATGTATTCACAGAAATACAACCAGGAATACAGACACACGCAGTACACGGCAGGTGGGACCCATGCCCCAGCACAACAGCAGAAAAGACCCCGAAAAGAAGAAAATTACAGCACGGTCCCCAGGACCCCTTCTGTTGAACACGTCTCTGGTCCGCCGCCACACCACTCCAACGCCAACGACGCCAGAGAAGAAGGTCGACCACCGCCGCCCCTGGAACGAGGCACAGCACCACCCTGGTAGAAGACCGCAAGATCCACCCGAAGCGCAGCAACGAGATCTAGGACGATGAACGAGCACGGCCAAACCACAACCTCTTCCAAACCACCAGCCAAACCCCGGCCACCCTGCGCCGGAGGACAGCAGGCACCACCGCAGTCTCCAAGCACTTACCTCACTATCCCACGCCGCCGCAGGAGAAGACGACGGCGCCGCGACAACCGGGACGGAGGACAGGAACCCCAGAGCACGCACTCGCCTGCATCGCCTCGACGAGCACGAAGGGGACACATCTTCTCGACGAATCCGGAGATCCGCGAGACAAAACTCGTCGCAGCTCCTCGCCGGAGGCGGAGAAGGACAGCAGCCGCAACACCAAAAAGCCCACACCAGCGCCGCCACGCCCTCCTCAACGCCGGCGGCCGGGCTACCTAAACGCCACCCTATGTACAGGAGACACCAGATCCAGGGTTTCCCCACCCTCCCGCCGCCAGAGCGGCCGGCGGAGGGAGAGGGAACCCCGAGATCGCCGGAATCGCCCGGAGGACGCCTTCGAGATCGCTGCTTTAAAGTTTACTCAACATCATTACTATTTTAATAGAAATGCGTTCAGAGAATCATATGAAACGTGGATAAACAACTGTTATCGAATAGTTATCCTCGCAACTACAAGAAGTGTGTCCATCATTTGCTACCTAATTACGAAAAAAAGAACTCGGCTCAAGAATTGTAATCTATCATGATGCACGTTGCACATGGCGAAGCAGAGCCAGATAAGAGCAACTCATCGTCGGTCACACAAAGGGAGATTTGGTACTAGTATAAACCATCTCACATGATCTCATCAAGCGGGAGTACAATAATTGGACAGATCCATAAAGTCGCAAGGGAAAACGTACACAACAACTGAAACGTGCCTACACAAGTACTCATCCACTGGTCACATGCACTCATCCAGTCATCCACCTGTCCAGTATATACACAGACCTAGTACATTTCCAGAAGCATCTGCCAACAACGATCGGCAGGGCCAACAACATCCATACATCTCACGACAAACCCAGGTTATCCAGCTCTCCATGTTGAGGAAACTACTTATGTTTTCCGGCTCAAAACTCCTATAAGCAGCGTGCATTACAGGGTCAAATGTCAGGAATCCTAAAGCGGCATCATGGTATACGTTAATACCAAGGTTCCCAGAACTAGTGGACCAAGTGTAAGATTTTAGTCTCGCTTCGTGATCTTTGAGATGTATGCTCTGCCGATGATCACACCAAGGTATGAGACAGCGGTGACAACGAGCCCCGCGAGAAGGACAAGCCAGTCAGAACTCGTAGACTGCACCGCGTAACCCTCAGACTGATAGTGTTCCAGTAGCTCTCGGTCCACACAGGGTCTGCAGCGCCCATGGGATCCGACGAGTTGGCTGGAAGAACATGCCAGGCATTGTCCTCAAACTTCAGCCTGGTTGAATAGGCAGGGACATACCTATCAAGTGATGGAAATGACAGCAATCAGTAATAAACCTCCAACTAAATAAGAAACAAAATGAAATCAGCCTCGCCCAAATAAGTATGGCAAATGATTTCTCTAAATGGTCAGTAACTGCAAGTGACGGAAATTAGACCGATCAGTAATAAACCTAAAAAAAAAAGAGATCAGCATCGCCCGCTACATGGTTCGGTAACCGACATATAACATGCAAAATGAGAGTAATACTAGGTCTCATGATTTGTTCTTCAGTAGCAGCTGAGCATAAGAGACAAGAACCAGCTACGTTATATATGCCTCAGTTCAATGATCACTGAACTGCTAATGTACCAATACCAACCCCAAAAGAATACGTAACGGCAATGATTTGCTATCCACATTTTAAAAGGGATGCGTGGGCCATAAAAGAAATTTACCTTGTTGTAGCTACAACACACCTTCCTCCACCCTCCACTTCTGCCCCTACGCATATTTCACTTTCGTCGCTGCACTTTCCAGTACAAGAGCTTATGTTGCCTGCCAAAGTACCAGTTCTGTCTGCCAAGAAGTTCCATACAAACCGGGAGGTATCATCTGCATATGAAGGAAACTGCGTGCTAGAAGGTGAATCCTGGAAAACACCAACATAATGACTTGGGCAGGAACTACTTGTAGAAATGAAGCCCTTCGCGATGCCACAAGAAAGACCGGGATCACAGGTCAGTAGACATCCAATCAGTTCTTCTACCAGTGTAACATTCACTTTTATAGTGTTCAGCGTGATGAGATCGATGGGCATATCAGTAGTAGCAAGAATGTACAATGATCTGGCAACCAAAGCAGCAGCTGCTGCTATCGATGAAGAATTGATGTTTGCTGCAGAAAAGAAAAATACTACAAGTTTACAACTGTCTTTGGGTGAGAAAAATAGCCACATTTGTGAATGGTCAACTTACAAGGGCTATCCAAATAGCTGTGATAAAATTTGTTGGAAAATTGGGAATCGAAGTCCTCTAAAACAACTCCAGAAGTTGATGCATTCTACATGGATGGGTCGACAGAGAACAGATCAGGACGCAACAGTCATAAAAAAAAATCTTGAAAAATCAGAGTTCATAAAGTTAAATAAAACTTATAAATGTTACTAAGGCCGTCATCTATCCGCACATTGAATTCACTTCAGAAGAAGCCAAAGGTTATACCTTTCTCAAGAATGACACTAATGAAGATGGTGGTACACCAGGGTTTGATGTAGCTGCTAGTTTTACTTTGACATTATCAGAGCCAAGTGAATCACTGCCACTTTGGAGAGCATCTAATATCTTCTTTGAAATTGATGAATTCTGTAAAAGCAGAAGATACTAGATATGAACAAGATGAAACATTATCTTAATTCTTTAGCCTCCAAATACAAAAAAAAAAAATCTCAAAAACAGGTACAGCTATTAGTTGAACTCCCAGTTGTGCTCTACTCAAGAAACAACGATTACTCTGACAAATCTCTTCACAGAAGAATAGCTTCATAAAGTTATACTTCGAAACATATTCACTCATAAATTTGACAAGTATTATACAAACTAGGGACGCCCCACAGACTACCATGAATCACACAAAAGATATCCGTTTATCAAACTTTTTAAAAACTACAAAGTGCATTTCCTACCACTACAACACTACTATAAATTTATAAAATCAGTTTTCATAATATGTCAAGAACAATGAGCAAAACATAGTTACAATCTCTATGGCCAGTATGGGTTAAGCTAAAATAACGCTATGATAGCAAGCAATATTGATTGCACGATGCAGTGATTCAGAGAATAGTTACCTTTGCAGCATGTGCATAAAATAATGGATGACCTTGGCTTATGCCCTTGCCAACAGAACCAATCTCCAGTACCTGAATTATGTTCAAACTGATTGTTACAAAAATTAAGCATGACAGGTTGGGGAATTGTGTAAGATAAAGAACGCAGAGACAAAGTCATACAGTAAATTCGACAAATGTAAATTCATATCGCCCATACACAAAACACATGCACAAGGTCCATGCATGAAGAGTGAAAAGGATGTCCCTAAGAAAATTCTGATGTATGGAAACATATCATAGTTTGAAGATGCAATTGCCAATACAATCCGGTCTGAGACTCACCTGCTCAATCATTGAGCTGTTAATGCCATTCACAGAATCAGCGCCTTCATCTAGTTCCTGTAAGAATTTTCTGCTACCAAGATAACCCCAGGCTTCACCATCGAAAGCAGCAAACACAAGCTGCAAGATGTAGTATATCAAAGGAATATAAATAGGCGAGGAGACCTATAGGATACCACTGATAACATGGAAGCAACTAATAAAATAATTTCCGATGGTAGAATACCTGTTTCTTGAGTTTGCTTAGATCATGAAGGTGAGAAAGAGCATCAACAGCAGTGAGCAAAGCAATCAATCCCTGTGTAGAAGTTTATATTATTTCGCAATGCAAATAAGCAATACAAATAAGACAATCATGTATTATCTCTACTACTTACTGATATGGGAGAATCAGCACCCAGACTACGGTCCCGGAAGAACGATGCAGAGTCCTGGGATGCAACAACCATTATAATTGGTTTCTTATGCTCCATAGATGCATTGCTCATTGGTGGTAACGAAGCCCATACACTGCCCTTCAAATACGAGGATCAAAAGTTGACATAAAAGATATACAAGAACACGCACCGTAGATATGACGTTAACAATTGCGAGAAGCTTGGAACTCTATCATATACATAATATTGCGAACATAAGAGCTAAATGCCTATGCAAGAAAATAAGTACAGACCTCTGTCCTCCTAAGGGCAAGCATGACTGCGCTTTGAGGCAGGACTCTGAGTCATGTGTTTCAGCTTTTGTTGTCTGATGAAGTCCGTGCCAATTAGAAGAATACGATCAGCAACTATACATCTACTATCGATAAAGATGTGCTGACAGAAGTAAAGAGAAAATGATAAGAAGAAAGCTCGAACCTGCATAACAAGGTCAAATTCCGCTACATTTGGTTGATATCCATTGTTAGACTTCTCATTCTTGTCTGCGATCTGTTATTGACAGAAATGACCAATTATATAGGCTTATAACTTTCCGTTATGGTGTTACAAGAGTTCACAAATATAATTCTGAACCAAAATAAACTACAGTTACTAAAAGCAGGCAGACTACCTTTCTCAGAGTCTGTGTGCTCTCTTCTGAAAGTAGAAAAGCAGGAAAGTCATATCTGTTCCACATAATACCTGACCCCTACAAGGTAAAACTGTACAGTTAACAAAGACATACTTGAAGCATAATGGCAGCTTTTACATTACAGGGAGACAATATGTTTTAACTCTCAAGGAGTGGTGTCATTCCAATCAAACCAAAAACTTACAGCAGGATTCCACTCATGGCTGACATTTGAGTAAGGTGCAAAATCCCCTTGTGGAAATTTTCTATCCGGTGACAACTCTACACAGTCCGCAAACAGTACATTCTTATGGAGAAAAGGCAACAAAACATACAAAGAACACATACATATAATAGGGAGATATTGCCACTGACCTAGTAAGTTGCTATGCACACCATTTGACTCAACCAGTACACCAGCAACATTATGGTAGAGTTCTGGATCATTGGATACCCTACAAATAACATACAAATTACCAAATGATCTCATCTCTTAAGGCGTCAACAGGAATGCAGCTCAAAAAGGAAACTACAAACATTCCCATAAAGGAAGAGGGACACGAAAACAAACTTCATTTTCACTGCCATGCACAAACTTTACAAGAATAATTGTAAATATTAAATGCAAGATTGCAACAATCTGATCTTACCTCAGAAAGAAATCTGACATCTGATCTAAGGGAAGAAGAACTGCAGACGGTTGGACCAACTGGTCAATGCTGTTGAATCTTACAACCGGTGCAATAATCTGGCCATGCCCAGGATCTGATTACATAAAAGAAACGCCAAGAACCAATTACACTCTAAAACACAAGAGCTTTTTAGCTTTTCATAGTCACAGAACATGAAGGCCCTCTTAGTTTCTTGTACACAGCATAACTGTAAACCAAGATACTCACTAGAGCAGCCGATTTCACCAGATAGATTCAGCAGCCTCACACAAGGGAAGCTCTCAATGTCTACATACATCGCCTTCACAAGGTCTGGAACAGATTCCAGTGTGGCACCATCTCCTAGAAAAACATAAGGGTAGCATCAATCTCTTGCTAGCTGCTAGAGTACAGGAAGCGAGAGAAAATAAAATTAAAAGAGCTACTAACTATAGAGAAGCCAGAACTTATCATACTATTTATCAAATTGATCCCCCATCCATAATTTATAGCTGAAGCAAACGGCATGATAGTTATGTAACTAATCGATTGTCATAACAGCACATGATCACATTCCACAGACACAATTATATTAGAAGAGTGACATGAAATCGACGCTGAACTCAAACAATTGCATTCATAAGGCATACGTTCCTCTCATAATACGAAGCATAGTCTGGTCTAGTCTAGCAATAGCAACAATTCCAGGACTGAGATAGCCCAAGCCGGGTACACATACCAAATCCTGACCACATCCACGTTCAGTTTATAGTTTATACGCACAGCAGGAGATGAGCTTACAGCTAACTAACTAGGTCTACTAGTTCGCTACTCGATTCACCTCAAGGTCGCACTGATACGGACCTAAACCCTACACAGATTAACCATAGAAGCTCAGTGCCACGGAGCAGCAGGTCCGAAGCAAGCGTGAGATCGTCTCGATTCAACACAGAGGATAAATTCGAGGGTTTTGCATGAGGCGTGGGTACAGAGGGCCGACTCACCGGAGACGGCGGGAGCGAGGAATACGAGGAGGAGGACCACGGCGACGGCCGCGAGGAGGGGAGCCGCGGAGCCGGCCGCCATGGCGGACGCGGCGGCGATCTGAGGCTCTGGCGAGTGGACGAGACGAAGGCCCTCGTCGACTGTTTCGAGGTTCGGCGACCGGAACCGGAAGAAGATACCGAACCAGAAGGGCCGTGTTGGGCTTTGCTTCCGCAGAGAGGAAAGGGCCCAATAAAAAGCCATATATTGGCCTAATAACCCAGTTCATTCGTCTTCCTCAATCGACAGGCCAGAGCCGCGCCGGCGCCGCCAGTCCCATTGCTCACCTCCGTTCGCGCTGCGCAGACTCCACCTCATCCCTCCTCCGTCTCCGCGTTAGCGCCCTCCAGAAGAAACCATTCTCTACTAGGCCAGTAGGCGGCACCGCCTACGTACCCGCGTCCGCTCAGCCGTCGCGCCGCCCCCGCCTCCTCTCCGCCGCTGCGACACCGCGACGAACTGCTGGCCGAGCACGTCGACGCATCCGCCAAAACAAACCCTAGTTTGAGGATAGAACTATGGTATGGATTCTCAAAACCCAGTATCAGCAGGCCTAGTTACTCTCTTCCCCGAACTTATGCGGAGTACGAATTTATCGAGTTCGATCAGTACTATAAACCTAAGTATTTTTTTGATCAGGCGGCACCCAGATTTGAACTGGGGATAAAGGATTTGCAGTCCCCTGCCTTACCGCTTGGCCATGCCGCCAAAAAATCCGAGCGAAAATCGAGAAAAGAGTAAGTATTCATCCACGTTTTCTTACGAAAACCCCTTTTATTTTTAATATAATTCTACTTACTTTTTTCCAATCTTTTCAAAAAAATTACCGTATTCGTCGCTAGGCTGCTACCAACGGTGATTCCCCAAGAACACAATCCCCAACGAGTCTCAGTGTCTCGTTGATTTTCTCCGATTTCCTGTTCTTAGTGTTAATAGCAGTATACCTTATAAAGCCTTATTAGATGTATTTTCTTATCAATTCATATCATAGAAATAAATAAATAATGAACAGATCAATTTACTGTAGTTTTTTTCCATGTTTTATCAACTTTGTTGGATCATTAGGCATTGACTTCAGATTATATATATAAATCGCGTAATGGCGCCGTACTATTTTTCTGCTTTGGTATCGGTTATAGGCCTATCATTTGGCCAGTGCTGGCTCCACCACTCTGGTATCCATCACGTGATTTATCTGAGGTCTCTGTTAATCTGCTTCACTTTCAGTTCGAGCATGGAGGATGATAGCAATGCGCTGATTTTGCCCTGCAAGAGGAAGAACAAAGCACAAGGGAAAGGCAAGGTAATGTCAAGTTTATTTGGCCCTTCTTTCTTGGGTTTCCTTCTCAACCAATGTTAGGATGTGGTTGTCGGTGTTCAGTAACCTTTGGTTTGCCAGGATGGCAAGAAAAAGAAGAGCAAGGAAGACCTTAAGATGAGCAAGACTCAGCAAAAAAAGCTGCAGAAATTGGAGGTGCGCTTCCTTACCACCATTTGCCAAATAGTAGAACTTTTTTTGACTGGTTAGCTTTAGTGTTTATATCAGCATTAATGACTACCTAATTGTTCCCAGGAGGAAAAGCAAAAGAAGGCACTGCAAGCAGAAAGCATCGAGATTTTGCAGTATGCTTGTCTTAATTTGTTCTGCCTACTAGAGTCATGATATTTTCTATGATGGTTTTGTGTTTCCTCTGACGACTGTGTATGAAACTGGCCCTGCACAATAGGAAGCACAGGATCGCTGATGATGTATATTCACTGCTGCACACTACGGGGTCTATTGGTCAAGTACAGTAGATCTATCTGTAACACTTGAATTGGTTACTATGTCACTGGAAAGTTATTTCTCTCATGGTAATTTTATGCTGCAGGCTGAGACTATGAAAGAAAAACGTAGGCGTGCTGTGCAGTTCTCCAAGGCTGGTTTAGATGTTCCTGAAGAACTTTCACTATTCAAGAAAAACCGTGATCAGAAAGGAGCTCCTGAAGACAGTGAAGCTGTGCCAGAAGCTTCCCCAGTGAAGTTTATTAAGGCAGCAAAACTTGATCATCCTGGTAGTGAACGAAAGAATCATGAGAATGATTCAGTGAAACCTATGATGGGTCTTGGCGTGAGCATTCTGGAACAAAAAACTGAAGGGACTAATGATAATGCTGGCATTTCGGTATGCCAGAGCATTCCGGGACAAAACACTGAGGAAACTAATGATGATGCTGACATTTTGGCACATCAGACAATTCAGTACTCTGCCGCAGAGATAGATTTGCAGGTAATTGTTCCACATCTCAACTATTTTCGACTCATTAATTATCCAACTGATCTAAAGGCATGCTAGATTTGCCTATTTTGTAAATGGCGGAGAATCAGAAAGCTGGTGTCATGTTCTGAGTTAATTCAATCATTATCCTTTTGTTAGGATGAAGAGCTACAGCAAAGTGAAGCTGCTATACAAGAATGCTTCAATCCTCCAATTGTGGTGCCTGTGTCAAGACCACATGAGGTTGAGAAGGCTAGGAGGGATCTCCCAATAATAATGATGGAGCAGGAAATAATGGAAGCTATCTACGAAAATTCTGTAGTAATTCTTTGTGGAGAAACGGGCTGTGGTAAAACTACTCAGGTCCCTCAGGTGAGTGTGCCCACACATGGTGTCTCTTAAACATTCGTTTAAACTAGCAGTTCTGATCCTATGTGCTTGTGTTAAGTAGCTGCCAACTTTTTCATTGCTCTTAATTCTATATGTGTTCTGCAGTTCTTATATGAAGCCGGCTTTGGAACAAGCAATCGAGCTGATAGAAAAGGGATGATTGGTATCACCCAACCACGACGTGTTGCTGTTCTTGCCACATCCAAGAGGGTGTCTTATGAGTTAGGACTTAAGCTAGGAAAGGAGGTCGGTTTTCAAGTTAGGCATGATAAAAAGGTTGGAAGTAAATGCTCTATCAAGTTTATGACAGATGGCATTTTGCTGCGAGAGATCCAGGTTGTGTATATGTTTACTTTTCCTGGTACTCCTATCAGTATATTTTGTCCAATCATTCAAGTCTGAGTTAAAGTTTCTTGTTGTAATAAAATGATAAGTCGTGCTAAAAAAGATGAACCATGACCAGAAATGCAACGAAATGGTATATCTGACACTTTTACGGCTATAACAGCAGATGACTCAAATTTATAAATAATTACATGAGGTTTAAACTTGCTTTTAGTTGTTTAGTATGTCTCTCGGTTAGTCGTATTCCATAATTGTATCATTACACAGTCAGTTGTCTACCTGTAATTGTATAGTTCACAGATTTTATCTACGCATCAAGTGATTTGTTCTTCCGAAATGCATGTGTTTTTTAATTGAAGCTGTGTATGACATAACAAGATTGAAACTACTTATCACATGACTTACTGATCTTTTGCAGAGTGACATTCTGTTGAAGCACTATTCCGTGATCATCTTGGATGAGGCACATGAAAGGAGTTTGAACACAGATATACTTATCGGGATGCTTTCTAGAATTATAAATCTTCGCAAGGTTAGAATCTCAAGAGCTTACCCCATTTTCATTTTGATGAAAGCCAAAACGTGCAGGCATGGCTAACTTCTGTGCATGTCAAAGATTGTATGTGCAGAACAACAGGAAAAAATACGCTCTGGAGCGAACATTAAGCCAGAGGATATGATTAGTCCGCTGAAAGTGGTGCTGATGAGTGCTACCTTGCAGTTAAAGGAATTTATTTCAAACAGAAGATTGTTTCGTATGATTCCACCAACTGTAGAGGTACCTGCACGACAATTTCCAGTAACAATTCACTTCACAAAGAGGACACATGATGATTATTTAGCACAAGCTTATAAAAAGGTTCTGTCAATCCACAAGAGTCTACCACCAGGTGGAATCCTTGTATTTGTTACTGGACAACGAGAAGTTGATTATTTATGTAAGAAACTGCAAAGAGCATCCAAACGGCAAATTGGTAAGAAGCCTGAAAGGGTTGGAGATGAGTGTGGTTCAAGACCAGAAATAGATGAGAAGGAAATTTTTGAAGCATATGATATTGATAGAAATGAACCTGAGCACCAAGACGACATGTTTTCCTCATACGGTGAAGATGAAATGGATGATGGACTAGATGTCGATTCTTCTGATGCTGAAACAGCAAGTGAGATGGATACGGACAGTGATGATGAGGATTCTGATGCACATGAAACCGCAGAAGATGGACCAGTGTTATCATTTTTGAAAGGTGCTGAGAGTTCATCTGTACTGAAGGCATCCTTTAAAGCTATATCAGGGATATCAGGAGATTCGGAAGCTGCTGAGGAATCGAATACAACTGCGGAAAAGGCAAACCCTTCTAATCCTTCTTTCAGTAAACGAACAGAACCTACATCTGTTTCACGTGCTAGGCTTCGTGTTTTACCACTTTATGCAATGCTACCAGCTTCGCAGCAGCTTAGAGTGTTTCACGATATTCCTAAAGGGGAAAGATTAGTTGTTGTGGCAACTAATGTTGCAGAAACCTCTTTAACAATCCCTGGTATAACATATGTGGTCGATACTGGAAAAGAAAAGGTTAAGAACTATGATCATGCTACGGGGATGGCAAGTTATGAAGTCCAGTGGATAAGCAAGGCGTCAGCATCCCAACGTGCTGGGAGAGCTGGAAGAACTGGGCCTGGGCACTGCTACCGTCTCTACTCAGGTGCAGCATATGGTAAAGATGATTTATTTCCTGAGTTCTCTGAACCAGAGATCAAGAAAATGCCAGTTGATGGCATTGTACTAATGCTTAAGTTTATGAAAATTAATAAGGTAATGCGCTTGAAAGTTATTTATCTTTTTTAATCATCTTTTCTGATGTTTTGCCTTTTGTGCTAATTTTCATGCAAATATGATAATTGCAGGTTAAAAACTTTCCTTTCCCTACACCTCCTAACAAGGAAAGTTTGGTTGAAGCTGTGCGTTGCTTGAAGACATTAGAAGCACTTGACACCAAAGAAAAACTTACATCAATGGGAAAGGCTATGGCGCAATACCCCATGAGCCCACGACATTCGCGTCTTCTTCTGACAATAATCAAAATTTTGAAGAGTCTGCAAGGCTGTGCCAGATCTAACTTCATATTGGGATATGCAACTGCTGCTGCATCAGCTTTGAGTTATGCAAATCCTTTTCTCATTCAGGGAGACACTAGTAGAGAATCAAACCAGGATGACCCTGAGCCAGAACATAAGGATCAACACGAAAGAAAGAGAGAGAAGAAGCTCAAGGCCATGGTTCGAGAGGCACGCAAAGATTTTTCCATCCCTAGTAGTGATGCTTTAACCATTTCTCATGCTTTGCGATCATTTGAGTGTTCAAGGAACCCAGTGGAATTCTGCAAGACTACTCACTTCATCTGAAAACAATGGAAGAGATGTCAAAATTGAGAAAGCAGCTTCTTCGATTAATATTTCACCATAGCAAATTTTGTGATGAATTTGCTTGGAATTATGGAAGTTCTGAGGATGTTGAACAGGCCTGGAGGAGTGAACCCGACAAAAAACCAATGCTGAATGAAGAGGAACTTCTGGGGCAAGGAATATGTGCTGGGTGGGCCGATAGGGTTGCAAAGAAGATTAACACTTTTTCTGGAATGTCGAAAGAGGACCGAAAGGTTCGAGCTGCACGTTATCAATCTTGCATCCTCGATGATACAATATATCTCCACCGATCATCTTCTGTTGCCCAAATTCCACCAGAGTTTGTAGTGTACTCGGAACTACTAAATACAAAGAGATCATACATGCATGGTGTGACCAGTGTAAAGCCAGGATGGCTTTTGAAATATGCTAGTTCCCTCTGCACCTTCTCAGCACCACTGGAGGATCCAAAACCCTATTACGAGCCTCAAAATGACCAGGTCTACTGTTATGTTAGTCCCATCTTTTCTCAACATAATTGGCAGCTTCCGCTGCACAGTTTACCCATCGAAGACCCCACCCGGCGGTTGCAGATATTTGCATGGGCTTTGCTGAAAGGGGATGTCTTGCCATGTCTAAGGGCGGTTCAAAAGTTCCTGGCTCTGTCACCATCTACTGTCCTTGGGCCTGCCAGCCAAAGAAGAGTTGGAGATCTTCTTAGCAGGATGAAGATTGGTGGGAAATTAATAGACAGCCGGACAGCATTAAGAGATCAATGGAGTACTGATCCAGATATTCTTTATCCTGAGATTCAGGCATGGATACAGGGTAAATATCAGAGTCAGTTTGAAGCAATATGGGAACAAATGCACCAAGAAGTTCAGCTCGAGGGACATGAACTTTTCCCAAAGAGGTTCAAGAAAGTTAAGGGGTAGTCGGTTCAAGCAGAAGACTGTCGGAAGCTTATTTGCCGTGGAACACATCTTTCATGAGGTAACTTACGCAAATCACTCATCTAACATTTCCCTCTACTTTTCCATGAAATAGGTGTGAAGTAACAATGTGATGTTCTTGATACTAAACAGTAGTTGAGAGATAACTCATCATGAGTCAGGCTGTAAATGGGCAAGCTCACGGCTTCCCACCAGCTGACCCACCTGTGCCCGTATAAACTAATGGGCCTGCCGCTTCTGTCCATTTAAATGTGCAAATACTATGTGGCGTCCGTCTGCCCACTTAAACCTGCCAAGTTCACCACACAAACACCCAGTACATAGGAAAGTGCAACCTACAACTTACTTCATCATGCAAATACACAATACACAGAAAAATGCATCCTGCTTCACACTTGTACACAGGAAAGCTGGTACAAGTCGTGGCATTATATGATTTGGCCAGAAGTATATTAGTACAGTCTTCTGATTAGGTTTCACACTTGTACAGTCTTCACAATTACAAAAGTAAGTGGACAAAAAAAGCATCCAACTTCACAAGTAAGTGGACAAAAAAGCATCCAGCTTCACAAGTAAGTGAACAAAAACGCATCCAGCTTCACACTTGTACTTAGTATTCACCATTACACGATGTGATAGTAACAGTGCTGCTGGAAACATAGAACAAATAATTACTGAATGACTAAGTAAAACTAAATATGATCTGAATGGTGCACAAATAATTACAGGCTGTGATTGGTTCACTTGGCATGGACTAGAATATGGCTGCAGTTTTGCTGCGGATTGCGGGGTCTTTTGATGTTTGAAACAGAACATAGTTTTCTTTTACATAAAAATCCCTGGATTGTTCTTGTGGCTTATCATCTCTACTATCTTGCTTTAAACAGAATATGGGTTTTTGACTTGTTGTTGCCCATCAAAAGAAACCAGAAACGAAGTACTTATGTCGTTACTGTTACTAAATACAAAAATTATCAAACATCGCAGTCTTATTTTGTTAAAGTGATGTTATGCATCATCCACAGATAAGCAGATCTTGACAGTGTCATCTCTACCTATTTAACCAGAACACTTGTGCACTTGAGAACTCCACAAAAAAAAAACATTGACATAGGTCATGATAGAAATGAACAGGTGCACTAGCAAAAAGGACTACACAGATGATCCTACTTGCACCAGCAAAAACACATATTTGCGCATGTGCATATGTGCTAACATGTTCTAGCCCATGTGAGAAAACAGGACATAGATGTGGTACTTATTTAAATACTGTCACTAAGCATTTTTAGGTGCTTAGTTACCATAAATTACAGCGGCTGAGCTCATGTACATTGATGGATTTAGTATCATACCATAAATTACAGAGACATGAGATGATGGGAGTGGTCTTTAGCTGTCCAGACTCATTTTATCATTGTGTGCTTCTATGTACTGTGCCAGTGAACAACAAGCCTCACTGAGGTGATGAGGCTGCCTCAGACACTTCACAATTCGAAACAATAGCGAGCTGCAGTACTCAGTATCGAATCTGCCTCTCTTGCCACTGGTTCGTCAATAGTATTGAGGCATGCATCTATTCCAGGAATTCTACTTACTAGTATATTTTATAGACAGACAGATCTGAATTTGTAGCCATGCTAAGCAATTCTGATAGCCAAATTCACCACTTCTTTGAATGAATTCCTTAACTATACTCAAAGAATCAGTAAGTCAAGCCAGCCAGCTTGCTCTAAAATGGCTGGAAAAATAAAAACTCCAGCATCCGAACGGGTGAACTTCCCCATCTTGTCCAAGTTCACACACAGTGAGACATACAAGATACCTGTCATCCGAAAACAGTGAAAGCAATTGCTTGATACTAACACAGATGATAGTCGCACCAAAGAAAGGACCAACACAACTAAATGCTGATCAAGGAACTGTAAAAAGAAAGGCTTAAAATGTACTGCAACGAACAAGATTATTGACTCAATACCTCTGTAAGTAGTATTGACTCAATACTACTTACTAGTATTTTTCCAAATTACAACAGGACAGAAGCACATGCATCTATTCCAAATTACAGCCACTAAATTTCCCTAATTCCAAACTATCGAACCCCAACTGAATTAATTCTCAACCTGTACAAGTGAATTAATTCTACAATCTACTCCTCACCATGGTTGTCCGCCACAATTCTATCGTTGCCCGTCGGTGTCCACTTACGGAGTTAAGTGGGTTTGGGCTGGCGGCGCCGTATACTGCCCATGTCCACTTACAGGCATAATCATGAGAAGTATAACATGTAGTAGGATATATGCCATTGAACCTGTAACACTAGGGCTCCAGCTGGTGCAGATGTTTGTATTTGATGTAAACTGAATTCGTTCGTTCATCTTCGTTGCATCGCCACCATTCTGATATAGTTATTTCTGTCCCCAGCCAATGATCTTTTTCTTCATCACCGTACAGATTTGCAAATTGTTTCTGACCGATCCATTTTAATCTTCTCTACCAGGGCATTCACAGAAGTTCGAAACTTTTTTGGTAAAGACAAAAGTTCGGAATTGTTTGCTTAAAACCTGTAAGCTTGAGAACTAGGCCATATGCACGCCCACTGATATGCAGTCGTGGGCCCATGATATTTGACGAAGATGGAGTTTGTGGCAAACAGGAACAGCAAGTAGTCACCAGTTCAGCTAGATACGGAGGTCCAAAGAAAACGTTTGCTGCAAACAAACACAAATGGTTGCAGCATTGGTCATCTTTTTTGTTGCAGCTAGATACTGAGGTCCATACAAAGATAGCATTTTAGGATGTTTTATTCCTGGTTTTAACATATGCAACATACATACATGGCCGTAATCAAGGATAGAATGGAATTTTTTATATAGCCTATTTATAGATTGTTCAATGGGAGAAGGTTATTGTATTCCTTTGTTGGGTGGTGTAGTATACGTGTCCTCGTTCTTTTCATGCCGGAAAATACAATATTTAATTTTCTTTGCAGTTTGCATCTATTGGCTCTTAATTGATCCTCGAGTCAAGCTTGTACTAGCAACTTGCAAGCTTACCCCATGTGGAGTTTGTACTTTGTCTTGGTGCGAGAAGGGGAAAGTGCAACAGTAGTAGTGAATGTGTTAGGGAGAAGAACGGTTGATCAGACTACATTCATGCAACCCCGCAGTAAGAACAGCACAATCAAGGCAGGTCGGGGGCTAACTGTTACAGACAAGATACAGAGAGAGCATGCTTGACGGACGGACGGACCGGATAAAAAGGCTGGGCCGTGGAACAAACACCATCGATACCGTGGCCAGACCCGCCACCTATTTCCCCTGCTCCGCCGCGCCACCGCCTCCCAGGATGTCCGGCGGCGCCGGGCTCACGCGGCCGCCGACCGCGCTCTCCGGCACCAGCGTCCCATTCATCTGGGAGAGGAAAAGCGGAGCGCGCCGCTGACGATCCGCTTCAGCACCGCGCCTCTCCTCGGGACGTAGCGAGGGTGCGCTGCCCTGATCGGCACCACCGTCCGCGCCCACGCGAACACCGCCGCAGCTCATAGCCGCCGGCCGGTAGCTACTCCGGAGAGGGGGAGATGTGGTTTCAGGCAGGGAGCGTACGTGTGATCAAGACAGAGAGATCGATGCCTCGGCGAGCTTAATTGCTGGTTATATAGCAGAGTAGCACGGGCACGGTTACACTGCACTGCGCCCGGCCGGAACGCGAAGCGAGGAAAGGGCGGGAAGCAGGCGAGTACTGGACCCGAAGCGGACAGAGATGGCGACGCTAGGCGCCCACGTACTGGACGGTGAAGTGAAGTGAATCACTACCCTGGTGTGGTGAGAGTGGAAGTTTCTTCCAAGAAAAAGCGTTGGCCTTTCCGGTTTGAGATTCCTGGGGTTGCAGGAGGGAAAGTTTGAGGGAGCGGTGGCCCGGGCGGGCAGGTGGCCGTGGCGCCGCAGGGGCCCCTCCGGATTGCGGCGGACCAAAAGGTGGCCTTTCTGTAATCCACTACCCCGCTCCGTCCTGGGATTCATTTCGCCATGTAGTGATTGTTGGCACTTGCACGCACGCTTCGCCTTTTCGTACCTACGACGACGGATGGCGGTGCACGATCGTGGTGTCGCTTGTGCGGAGCGCAGGGACTTGTAAGAAACGAACTGGCACGAAAGGTACGGGACCAAGCTGCTCAGGTGATGGACTGATGGTTGGTCAGGGCCCACTACCCGAACCGGCCTCGTCGCCGAGTGCCGCGAACTTTGCCGAGTACAATTTATCGGGCACTCGTCACTAACGATGTTTAGATCGAGCGACATGGAAAAACCTCGGCAAGGCACTCGGCAAAAAACAATGTACTCACTCCGTTCTAAATTAGATGACTTCTGCATGTATCTATACTTGTTACAAGTATACTTGCTATTGGCCACATGTGCATGTATCTATACTTGTCATCTAATTTGAAACGAAGGGAGTAGTTGGCATTCAGCAAACTGACGTCGCTAGGTAAAAACGACGTGCCACTGTATATTCTGAATAATGCCAGGGTGTTTTTTTATGAGCATGATATGTGAATTTTTTGAATGAAAAATGCACACTAACATAGATTTGTACGTTAATAAAACGAATAAGGCTTGTCTTTTGGCAAACATTAGACTTGTTAGGAAAATCCCACTCTATTGCGTCTTTATTTTAAGTTATCGCTGGAGAGGAGTTAATAATAATATAAATCACAACTTTTCGAGTGAAATTTAACAAACTGTACCATATTTTCATTTTCGGGACACAAAACCGCCACAATTTATTTTACAAAAAAAATGCTAAAACAGAATTTAGCCCAAAATGACACGGATTCTGATAAGGGGGGCCCACGAAGGCGATGACGTGGCACGGGGAACGGCCATTAACTGAGACCCTATTTGGATTGTAGGATTTTTGTACGAATTTTGGAGGGTTTGAATCCTATGGATTTTTTTCCTTTGAAAGCCCTTTGGATCAAAGGATTTGGGCATCAAATTCCTATGCAATCTATTCCTATGCCCCCCATTACATGGGATTCTCAACATGAGCTCAAACCTCATTTTAATTTTCCTACGCGAAGTCCAATGCAGTTTCACTCTATCTCTCTCTACTCTCTCATCAATCTTTCAAAATTCCTGTGCACCATCCAAAGACAGCTACTACAAAATTTCTGCGTTTCACAAACCTGTGGGAATCCACTTCACATGACATCTCAATCCTGCGTTTTTCCTATTCCTACGTTTTTGAAATCCTGCAATCCAAAGAAGCCCTGACTGTCTAAAATGGGGGAAACAGTCGGGTTAGGTTTCAGTTTCCTCTGTGCGCGCTCGTGTCTCCCACGACCCTCGCTCTCAACCCTCTAGCGGCGGCAAATCCCGCGGTGGCTTCGAGTCCAGAGGTGGCGATGCTGACAGCGGCTTCGAGTCCACGTGTGGCGACACAGATTGCACCGGCAGTGAGTTTGGGAGCTTGAGCTTCGGCAAGTCTTTGTGGTCGGCGGCGCCGTCGGTGGAGCATAGAGCGGTGGCACCTCTGGCCAAGGCCGTCCACGCCTCACGGACGAAGAGCATCCATCAGTGGGCATCCTCCTTGGTCGGCGTCGAGTACGCATTTTTTGTCCCCTTCTTTTTTTTGTCATTTTTCGGTTTAGATATGGAACTCTTATGAGATTTAGCCACTGTTGATCCACTCAAATTGTCACTGATATTTTTTATTTTTCTCTAAAATGGCTGGAAAAATAAAAAACTCCAGCATCCGAACGGGTGAACTTCCCCATCTTGTCCAAGTTCACACACAGTGAGACATACAAGATACCTGTCATCCAAAAATAGTGAAAGCAATTGCTTGATACTAACACAGATGATAGTCGCACCAAAGAAAGGACCAACACAACCAAATGTTGATCAAGGAACTGTAAAAAGAAAGGCTTAAAATGTACTGCAACGAACAAGATTATTGACTCAATACTTCTGTAAGTCAATACTACTCCCTCCGTTTTTTAATATAAGATGTTTTAGGTGGTACACATGTTGTTTACATACAAACTAAAATGAGTGAACATGCACACAAAAATGTGTCTACATACATTTGTGTGCATGTGCATGTGGATAAAAGCTAAAACATCTTATATTAAAAAACAGAGGGAGTACTTACTAGTATTTTTCCAAATTACAACAGGACAGAAGCACATGCATCTATTCCAAATTACAGCCACTAAATTTCCATAATTCCAAACTATCGAACCCCAACTGAATTAATTCTCAACCTGTACAAGTGAATTAATTCTACAATCTACTCACCATGGTTGTCCGCCACAATTCTATCATTGCCCGTCGGTGTCCACTTATGGAGTTAAGTGGGTTTGGGCTGGCGGCGCCGTATACTGCCCATGTCCACTTACAGGCATAATCATGAGAAGTATAACATGTAGTAGGATATATGCCATTGAACCTGTAACACTAGGGCTCCAGCTGGTGCAGATGTTTGTATTTGATGTAAACTGAATTCGTTCGTTCATCTTCGTTGCATCGCCACCATTCTGATATAGTTATTTCTGTCCCCAGCCAATGATCTTTTCTTCATCACCGTACAGATTTGCAAATTGTTTCTGACCGATCCATTTTAATCTTCTCTACCAGGGCATTCACAGAAGTTCGAAACTTTTTTGGTAAAGACAGAAGTTCGGAATTGTTTGCTTACAACCTGGAAGCTTGAGAACTAGATCATATGCACGCCCACTGATGTGCGGTCGTGGGCCCATGAGGTATTTGACGAAGATGTGGTTTGTGGCAAACAGGAACAGCAAGTAGTCACCAGTTCAGCTAGATACCGAGGTCCAAAGACAACGTTTGCTGCAAACAAACACAAATGGTTGCAGCATTGGTCATCTTTTTTGTTGCAGCTAGATACTGAGGTCCATCCAAAGATAGCATTTTAGGATGTTTTATTCCTGGTTTTAACATATGCAAGCCCGTAATCAAGGATAGAATGGAATTTTTGATATACTCCTAGCTTATTTATAGATTGTTCAATGGGAGAAGGTTATTGTATTCCTTTGTTGGGTGGTGTAGTATACGTGTCCTCGTTTTTTTCATGCGGGAAAAAACAATATTTAATTTTCTTTGCAGTTTGCATCTGGTCTGGTGGCTCTTAATTGATTCTGGAGTCAAGCTTGTACAGTTCTACTAGAAACCTGCAAGCTTACCTCATGTGGAGTCTGTACTTTGTCTTGGTGCGAGAAGGAGACAGTGCTTGCTGTCAAAAAAAGAGAGAAGGGGACAGTGCAACAGTAGTAGTGAATGTGTTGGGGAGAAGAACGGCTGATCAGACTACTACAGTAGATGCGTTGTGTCATTGTTAATCCTCAGATCATCTGCTACATTCATGCAACCCCGCGGAAGCAATAACACAATCAAGGCAGCTCGGGGGTGAACTGTTCCAGACGAGACACAGAGAGCATGATTCCCCGACAGAGCCTGCCACCTACTGCTACTGCCCCTGCTCCGCCGTGCCATCACCTCCAGGGATGTCCGGCGGCGCCGGGCTCACGCGGCCGCCGACGGCGCTTTCCGGCACCATCGCATTCATCCCGGAGAGGAAGAAGCGGAGCGCGCCGCCGACGATCCGCTTCAGCACGGCACCTCTCCTGGGGACGTAGCGAGGGTGGGTTCCCGACAGCGCTGGCATCGGCTTCTGGCCCCCGCCGTCCGCGCCCACGCGTCCACCGCCGCAGCTCATAACGGGCGGCCGGCAGCTACTCCGGAGCGAGGGAGATGTGGTTTCAGGCAGGGAGCGTACGTGGTGATGACAACAGAGAGATCGATGCATCGGCCGGAGCCAAATTGCTGGTTATATAGCAGAGTAGCACGGGCACGCTTACACTGCACTGCGCCCGGCCGGAACGCGAAGCGAGGAAAGGGGCGGGAAGCAGGCGAGTACTGGACCCGAAGTGGCTTCAGATGGCGATAGCTAGGCACCCACCGCCCACGTATTGACTGGAGCCTGGAGGGAAAGTTTGAGGGAGGAGTGGCCGGCTAGCTGCGGGCAGGTGGCGCCTCTGCCGTGTGTGAAAGCTCGTGTGCCCGGCCGCACGGGGGCCCCTCGGAATTGCGGCGGGCCAAAAGGTTTACCCACTACACATCGCGGCTGCTGTTTTTAGTCTTGGATTCGCCATGTAGTGATGATCATTGCATTGGCATTGGCATTGGCATTGGCATTGGCATTGGCACGCACGAACCCATCCACCCTTCGCCTTTTCGTACCTACGACGACAACGGACAGCGGCGCACGATCGAATAGCCCCAAGCAGAGTCAAGACTTTGGTGTCACTTGTGCCGAGCGCAGAGACTTGTGATAAACGAACAGGGCACGAAAGGGATGTGACAAGGTCTCGGTGAAAATTAAAACTGGTCCTTTTTCCAAACTTCAATATAAAATAAACCGGATAAAAAAATCACGATTTAATCCTTTTTCATGGTGCCCGCGGTTGGGGTGCTAGACAAAGCCGCCTTGATCACATCCCGAAACAACCAACATGCTGGGGTCGCAGCACAATCGAAGCCCTAAAGAAAAGAAGAGAAATAAAAGAGAAACAAAAACCAACAACGATAGATCGACGAAAAACGAAAAAGTCCCGCAATCGTTGCGCCCTCCACAGTATTCCCACCACGTTCTTAGCCCTCCAAATCACCGTGTATCAAGCAGCACCTTCAGGAAGGAATGCGATGACGACAACGTTGCTGCCCGGAGTAGTCCTAGGGTTTCCCCCGATAGGCGGAAGGGAGTGGGGAAGGGTACACCCGACGCCCTTCAAGAAGGTCCGACGACACCCGCAGGCGTCACCGCGTCAGCGTCGGACAATCTGACATGGATTTCTCCCGACCCCCAAAAAACCACAACCCGGGCAATCCTTAGTGCTAACCCCAGCTTGTCACCCACTAGCATGTGCCACTACGGTCTTGAGGTCCTCTTCGTTGTCTCTCTGTGAAAACCGATGCGAGGCCTAGAGGACGAAAAAGGGGTCGCAAAGGGAAACAGGACGGCAGCACCGCAGCCGGCGGGAGGGAACAGCCTCCACCACTTTCGCGGTAACCGACCGGACGCGGCAGCAGGGTCATACCAGGCCCGGACGGGGCCGGCCGGGCCCAGATTTGGCCCGCAAAGCCCCTGCCGCCACGCTGCAGTAGGCTAATCGCAGCGCCGCCACCAACCATGACCCGCCACTGCCCCAACTTCATCTCCAGCCTCCAGGAGCACCGTGCAGCCAGCCCTGCCCGACCCAGATGGTTTGGGTCCAGATCTGGGCCAAGCAGGCTCCGGCCGCCGCCGCCGCATGTTGCAGCTGTGTCCTGTCACCAAGAAGTGGCGTCGTCGCCCAACATCCACCAGGGCCCGCCGCTCCGCCGCCGGCCACTCCCGCCCGAATCAGGGTGCCGCGCGCGCGGGGAAAGTCAGTACCGCCGCCGGAACCTCACGGGAAATGCCCGGAGGCGGCTGCTGACGGTGGCAGGAGGGGGCAGGGGAGGGAGAGGGGACGTTGGAGATGGTCGGGGAGAGAGCCCCGGTCGCCTCACTCCGAGAGGACCTAGGGGAGGAGAGTCACGATGGGATTGGTCCGGGTCGGCCCGCTGGGTCACTGACCCGGCCCAAAATTTCGAGGCCGTTGGGGGCGCACGGGTCGGCCTTGATTCACAATCGGGTTAACGGAGCCGGCTCCGTGTGACCCGACGGATCACACGGGTCGACCCAGCACTCGACCTAAGGGAGGAGGCGGGGAGCGATGTCGCCGCCGCCGGTCGCCCGGATGTCCTAGTCGCCGCCGCCGGCCGTCCCCGTAGCCATCAAACTCTCCCCTTCTTGCTCCCCGTCGCCATCAAGGTCGCCGGCACTATCGCCATCAAGCTCTCCCGTTCTTGGTCCTCGTTGCCATCAAGGTCGCCGGTCCTGTTCTTGCACGCGCTCGCCGGCCTCAACTCCGTCGTCCACCTCTTCTACCCGGAGATCTCCACCAGCATCCCACCATGTGAGCCTCCCTCTGCTCCCTCCCCTCCCCTCTCTCGTGAAGATGATTAACTGCTACATTTGTTGTTGCTTGCTGCGTGTGGGATGTTGTATTAGATGAATCTGGTACTGCATAATTTCATTTTGGGTGATTATAAGCTGTAGTATTAGACTAGCTTAGTTGTCGATATTTATAGAGATTAACACGAGCTCATGCCCCGCGTTGCTACTTCTTTCATGTCCAGCATTCATCTTTTTTTTTTCTAGTAGTTAATCAGTTGCTCGAGTCAAAGGTAGAAATTGAAAAGATTCCTATCAAGATCTAAAGGAAAATTAGTAGATCAAATATTATTAGACTTCTGCCCATCAGGATCAGTCAAAACTGTATGTACAGATTAACCTGAGCACAAATTAGTAGAAAAATGTTGCTCAAAGGAAGTTGACTGGTCTGCTTGAGGCTACTTCTAGATGATTATCTGCACGAAGACATTAACCTCAACACGCTGCAAGCTATCCCAAAAAAATCTACATAGCAGAACCAATCGTACCTGGAAGTGTTCAGGTTGCTTGTGAGATAAACAACAAAGTTATTGTCTCATGTTGACCAGAAACATTTTGTTCATTTCTCATTCCTCTTATCATTTTGTTCATTTCTCATTCCTCATATCATTAATGTTTCCCTATGACCAGAAACATGGAAGAGGATGAAGCATACCAAAGTGGTAGCTCACTGTTGACCAGAAACATGTCAAGGCCTCCACCAGTGCTGTCTCCATCTTCGATAAACATTTGTAGGGCTTATCATGGTGAGCCTATGTGTTTTTTATGTTTCTTTTCCAGTAATGCAACTTATAAGCTCTAGTCGAATGCAATGCTAACTCTTTGTCCTCTTTGCAGAACATTCACTTTCACGTGATACTCGAATGGTTGATTTTGAAGAAGATACTGCTGATGAAGATGATGTTGACTATGAAGAAGAGGAAGAAGAAGATGAGGCTACTGAAGAAGAAGAAGACCATGTTGATGAAGATGAAGGAGTGGAGGATATTGACATGGGTTCATTCTCTGAACCGAGAAGAAAGTTTCTGTCCAAATTGTGGAAAGAGTATGAGCCTCTACGTGTTGATGGTGTAGTTGTAGGTGCTGAATGCAAGCACTGCACAAGAAATATTTGTGGTGAGCGTAAACATGGAACAAGTTCACTGCGCAAACACTTGAGGAGATGCAAGAAAAGAAAGACAGCTCTTAGAGTTGTTGGTCAACTGAGTGCTTCTATCATGAACCCTGATGGTGTTGCAATAGGACAATGGATCTTTAACCAGGCTGTGGCAAGGAGAGAGCTGATGAGGATGATAGTCTTGCATGAGTTGGCTTTCTCCTTGGTAGAATATGATGGGTTCAAGAGATTTGTCTCCAGCCTAAATCCAAATTTCAAGCTGGTTTGTACAAAAACAATAAAGAATGACTGCCTGAAAGCATTCAAGGAAGAGAAGTGCAGTCTCCAAAGGATGTTCAGGAACTCCAAGTCCAAAATATCGCTGACTTCGGACATGTGGACGTCCAATCGAACAGTTGGGTATATCTGCATTACTGCCCATTTCATTGATGAGGATTGGAAGCCGCAGAAAAGGATAGTGAAGTTCACCGCCATGGAGACTCCACACACGGGAGTTGCTATGTTCAACGTGATGGTGAATTTCATTATGGAGTGGCACATAAAAGACAAACTCTTTGCAATGACACTTGACAACGCATCAAACAACTTTGCCATGATCAAGTTATTGAAGACTCATTTGCTGAACAAGAATCCGTCGAAGTGATCAGTTCAACATCCTAGCATGGTGGCAGATGAACTCAGCTGAGTACCCAACTTTAAGTCGTATGGCTAGAGATATCTTGGCGGCACCTGCCTCTTCAATGGCATCCGAGTCGGCCTTCAGTACCGGGAAGAGAGTTCTATCTGATTTTCGGAGTCGAATGACACCAAAGATGGTTGAGGCTCTCGTTTGCCTACAAGACTGGATAAGGGCGACAGGTAATTCCACTAGACAAACATACTTTTGCATTTCTGCTAACGATTCTAGCTTACAAACTGATGAAATATTTTAATCATGTTTTGTAGCTAATACCGAGCGCAGCGTGGCTTCAGTCCATGACATCATTTTGGAGTTGGAAGGTATCTCACATTCCACTGTATTGTCATTTTTCATCATGGTTCTTCACCATAAAATGCATGATCAGACCTGTCCTGTTTCTAAATATACTCTAAATAGTACCATCTGGACTCGAATGTTGGAGTTTGTCTACTGCTAGGTCTTGTTACACAACCTCACATGCTGACATGAAACTGCATCCTGTAGTTATTTTAGTACCACTAGTTCTGCTACTGTAGTGTATAAATGCTGCTATTTCACTTCAGAAACTATAGTGTACCAATACTTTTTATTTCTAAACTGATTATTGCATATGTATACACGTGTGGATCTAAAGGTGTAAAAATATATTGTAAGATAATGCGATTGGATGCCCTCCACTTTTATTGGAAGTTTCATTCGTAAATTCTGGGAAGTGTAAACTGGCTTTTAACAATACACTTCTTGTCACAAAATTTCTCTTCATTCGTGCTTCAAGTTCAGTTGTTTTTGGGCAGTACACTTCTCTTAATTCGAAGTTAAATTCCTGTAAAAATAGCTGCAATCAATTACAATATTTTTATCCATTTTATTGTTTGATCAATCTTAAAGTTTGGTTGATCTTTTCTCGTCCTAGAAAGCTAATTATATTCTGATATTGCTATGTTAAATTAATGCAGATGACGAGGAACCTGAAACAAGTGGGATCTGGATCGTGTTATCATCTCTTTGCTTGCTTGCTGCTTGTAAATAATTTCCGTAGCTGTAACATGATGGATCGAGTTATCATTTCTTTGCTTGCTTGCTTGCTGCTTGTAACTTTCCTCTAAATCTTACTACTGTGGAGGAGGACTTCCATGATGGATCGTGTTATCATTTCCTCATTTACTACTGTAAATTTCCTTGTTGAAGTAGTTTTATCATTTTCTATCATTTACATTCCTGATGCATGCTTGCTGCTTGTAAATAATTTCCGTAACTGTAACAAGTCTGAAAAAAACATTTCACAGTCAGATTTCGGGCCGGCCCGAATTGCCCATTGGGCTAGTGAGGCCAAAGCCTTTGTTGGAATGGGTCGACCCGTGGCCCCTCAAATTGGCCTTGAGGCCATTGGGGCCAGGTCCGGGCCGGCCCATTCCCATCCTGAGAGGAGAGGTCCTTTTCTCTTGTCTCAGTCAAATTAGAACTTGAGATTTGCTTGTATTGTTCATCTTTTTTGAAACCATAGAAATTGGAGTAGGGGGGGGGGGGGGGGATCTTTAGTTTGTTATTCTATTGACCAAATGTGGTTGGTATGATGGTTATGAAGGTTTAATATTTAGGATTTCTATGATAGGGTTATTGATTTGGTTGTTAGGTCTACAGTTTGTATGTTAGGGTTTGCAGAAAATTTGGTATGGCTTGTTCTAATTGTCATTGTGATGCACATTTTTTGTTGTTATGTTTTTAGATAACGAGAATCGTGAATGTTCATCATATGAACCATGTCACTTTGCGAACGGAAATGCACAATTTGATGACCCGGAGGAGAAAGTGATGGTGTTTACCAGTAGTCCTAGGCTCCTAGCTAGGCTCCTAGCTATGCCGAGTTTGCGGAAAAGGTCCGGAGTGAATTGAATTGGATGGACGAAAGTGATACAGTGGACTGGAAAGGAAAGTATAATGTTGGGGACATCACATCCATTGGAACATAATGCTTATCAACCCGAGTTTCGAACCCGAAGTATGGTGTCTCGATTTTTGACCTTGAAGTATGTCTCTTGGCCCGCGGCGTCATACTTACAAAGTGTTCGTTCATTTGTGCCGATGTGGCGTTGTCAACCGGTAGTATGGCATCTTTGACCAAGACGACAATGTAGCATGACGCCCCATGCGTGGATACAGTGAAAAAATGGTAACATCGTGAATATCTTTTGAATCTGGTTCATTTTGTGTTGAAGTTTGAAAAAGTGTCGTTTTGTCGTTTTTCAAAAGGTCAACTGATGGACTTAGGTTGGT
Source organism: Poa pratensis (assembly GCA_947311845.1). NCBI lineage: Eukaryota > Viridiplantae > Streptophyta > Magnoliopsida > Poales > Poaceae > Poa > Poa pratensis. Next base: position 18,943,424 of record CAMZMU010000119.1, on the reverse strand, counting down.
CGGTTCATTGGGCGGCCATCCGTCGGCAAGACACTACGGGAAACGCACAATACGCCGACGGCCGGAAGCCGTCGGCGTATAAGTTATCGCCGTCGGTGTATCTATACGCCGACGGTTGCCGTCGGCGTCTCGCCGTCGGCGTTTCCGACTGTCGGCGTACCATTTCGACCGTCGGCGTATATGAACCCCGTCGGCGTACGTAGTGTGGGCCCCACAAGACGGCAAACGGCCGTTTCCGTCAGCTCACCCCATTGCCGTCGGCGCCTGGGAGAAAACCTACGCCGACGGCAAATGCCGTCGGCGTATGGGTGACCAAATGGTCCGTATGTGTCGAGGTGGGGCCATCCTGTGCGTCCGCGATTCGCCTGCCGTCGACGTATGTGTGACCATAATTTTTTAATTCTTGCAAATTGTTGCTTCTGGTTTCTAGCACATTTTAAATACAATTAAAATTGCACAAATTTTAAAACATCACAGAACATCATATAGATATAATCCAAACCATCATACAAACTCCAAATGACACAAACATGATTCGAATTCATCCAATCATTCATACAAACTCCAAATGACACAAACATAGTTCGAATTCATCCAAATATTCATACAAACACACTCGGACACATCCTACATCTCCTATTTTAGTAGCTTTCTTCTGGCGCAACGTCTTCAGCAAGGAGGCCGATGATTCCTTGCCTTGGCTCATCTTGGTCAATCACCAACATTGAGAAAGGGTAAACAATTAAGCATAAAGACACGATCGAATTAAGAAGCATACAGACGTAATGCAATTAATAAGCATGTTGAAAAATAAATACTAAGCATAATAAAGACATAATAAAATGTAGAAAATAAGAATTAAGATGTAATGCAATTAAGAAGAAGCATGTTGAAAAGTAAATACTACGCATAAGGACATAAAAGACCCTCACCCGAATCATCAGTCTCATAATTAAGTCTTGGGTTCTCATCATCACTATCAACATCACTATCACGTGTGTAAGTTGGAACCTCATCGCACGGTGGAGGCTCATCATCGTCATCATAACTTGTTGAGCATATCTATGTCCTTTACATCCACCACTAAGTCACCACCTGTCTGTGCATTGTCCTCGCGGTCCTCAAGACCTTGTATGCCAAAGTCCCCAAAGGTTTGTTCCTCTTGATAGAAAATCCCCTCGTATGTTTTAGGGTCAATGTTGTTGTAATCGTCTTCGGAGGGCATGGGTAGCTTACCATGTGGCGATACATGGAACACGACTTCCCAGCCAATGAGTCCCTCTTTCTTGCATGGGTAGGGCAAATAATAAACTTGCCTGGCTTGGTGAGCCACAACAAAGACATCGGATCCATGGTAGGTGGTTGAAGGCTTAACTTCAACTAACCCAATGGAAGGGGTACTTTTAAGTCCATCCACAGGGTCGAACCAGTGGCATTTGAACACAACGAGCTTGAGTTCTATGTTCGTGTTATTGAACGTCAGCTCGTATACGTTCTGTAACCTTCCGTAGTAATCAAATTACCGGCTCCTTTGGTGAAGACCCCGGTATTTATAGTCTTTGCATTAGGCCGACTGTTCTGGTGAAACTCTGTATGGAAGCGGTACCCATTCACATCATACTTCTCATACATCTCGACTCTACGGTTACAACCTTGGGAGACACATCTCAACTCATCGACATCACAACGTTGGGATCAGCTCCCTACAAGTACAAATTGTTTTGTGCATTAGTAGGAGGGACAAGACACGGATTGCAAGGTAGAAGGGACAGGTTAGAAATTACCTTTTCCCTGAACCAAGCCGTGAATTTTTTCTTTCCGGGGGCACCTCTTTCAAAAGAGTGTCCAGCTCGGCTTCATCGGGTCCTCTGATGTTCCCGACCACATTTCATCCTTGAATTGCTAAAAGGAGAAAATACGTATTAGACGAAACCAGTTAGTAGTTGCAAAGTAATTTGTTCACCATTTTACCTAAGGAAACTGCCCTCTTCCTCCCCGTCGCGGACCACTTCCTTCATGTTCATAAGCACATAGAGCATTATGCACTCCAGCTCTTCATTGGTCAAGGTATACCTTTTTGCGCCACCGCCTTGCCACCGGGAAACTGGAAGAGGGCGAGCTTGGGGTCTTGCTTGGGCTCGTCGACATTGTACCGAGAGGCCTGGTTATGCATAGTGGGAACATCATCGGGATAGTACGTTAGCCTGGCGTCTGTCATCTCCTGGAGGATAGTTGCCTCAGCTATGCATGCTTCAATCTTATTTTTGTTTCCACATTTGGTTCGAATATACTTAAACTCTCTCTCAATACAAAACTGCCAACGAAACTGCACCGGTCCACCCAAGAGTGCCTCGTTCGCGAGATGCACAACAAGATGTGCCATCGGAGTAAAGAAGCCTGGCGGAAATATCGTCTCTAAGTTGCATAGCAACTCCGGCACTAGATCATGCAGCTTCTGAATAATCAGGGGACATACTGCTTAGCACAGAGCGTGCGGAAGAAATGGCTCAACTCCGCGAGCACTCGCCAGACACGGTCGGGGAGATACCCTCGAACCATCACCGGTAGCAGCCGCTCAATCCATATATGATAGTCGTGACTCTTGAGCCCGGTGACTTTTCCGATTTTATATTGACTCCCTTACTTATATTCGAACAATAGCCATCAGGGAACATCACGACGAATTTGAGCCAAAAGAATGCCTCAGACTTTTGCATACTATTAAGGCAGAAGTCAGCATGCGGCTTGAACCAGTTTTTTGACGGCCTTCAGGAGGCTTCATGTGTAATCTCTTCCTATCACAGAGCTTCTTAACATCAACTCTAGCCTTAACATTATCCTTCGACTTCTCAGGAATGTTCAGGACTGTGTGAAAGAGGGACTCTCCAACATTCTTTTCGGTGTGCATCACATCGATGCTATGGGGAAGTTCGAGGTCCTTGTAATATTCGAGTTGCGTCAAGCCTGCCACGTGAGTCCAGTTGTGCGTCACACCATATCCCACATATCGTGGGCCTTTTCCCCAGCAGGCACGAGAGCACTTAGCTCGGCATCAACAGCTGCACCATCGAAAGTTGGTATCTCTTTTTCTTCACGCTCAACTCTGCCCTTCTTGAAGTTCTTTTTGTCTTCTCTAAACCGATGCCCTCTTTTGAGGAACTTTCGATGTGTGTCAAACGCGGAATACTTCTTACCCGCGTTAGCCACATGAACTCAAGTCGGTTCCTGCACACTGGGCATGGCCACTTACCAGCTGTACACCATCCGCAGAATAGGGCGTACCCGGGCATGTCGTGCATGGAATTGTGGAACCAAACTTTCATCAAGAAGTTTGTCTTCGATGCACGATCATATGTCAACGTCCCGTGGTGCCAAGAGTGGTTCAGATCATCCACAATCGGCTGCATGTAGACACTTAAATTCTTCCCCGGTATTCAGGACCTGGAATGATCAGCGACAGGAATATGGTCTTCTTTTGCATTAGGGCTCCGGGAGGGAGATTGAGCGGAATAACAAACACGGGCCAGCAGCTGTACGAGGTAGTCGACATACCATATGGATTGAATCCATCGGTTGCTATCGCGATTCTGACGTTTCGAGCCTCTGCTGCCTCATCGGGGTGTTCATATCAAAGTTCTTCCATGCCGTACCATCAGATGGATGTCCCATCTTTACCCGTCCGTGCTCATCCTTGTATCTCTTCCCCGTCTTGTGCCACTGCATCTGTGTGGCAGACTCTTTGTTCATGTAAAGCCGCTTGATTCTGTTTATGAATGGGAGGTAACGAAGAATCTTAATGGCGACTTTTGTCTGCGTCTTCTGACCATCGGCTTCGTTTACCTCATGATACCTAGAGGCCCACACAGGCTACAGTACTTGTCATCCGCAAACTGTTTCCAAAACAAAAGGCATCCTTTTGGACAACAATCTATCTTTTATAATCCATGCTGAGATCTCGCAGGATTTTCTTCGTTTCGTACATGCTTTTAGGCAGACAATGCCCTTCGGGCAACATGTTACCATATGTTTGCAGATGCGCTTCAAAGCATGAACGGGTGTTGCCGTACTCGAGCTTTTGGCTAGTGCTTGCGAGATGGCATCGAGCTGAGAAATTTTTGCACCCTCGTACAGAGGCCTCTGAGACGAGGCCATCATATCAAAGAAGGCCTTCGCGGTTGGCTCCGGGTCCTCTGGTTCACGCGGTTCCTCCGGTTCTGGAGGCTCCTCCGGTTCTGGCGGTTCCTCCTGTGAGGGTGGCGAATCTGGCACGTCGCCATCACGGAGATCATCTAGCCAGTTTCTAATCCCATCATCTTCATTGCCATTGATCCGCTGCCGCATCACCCTACCATTCTCGTTCGTACTCATCAAAGTCGACTGTCGTGACGAAGTTCGGCATATACCCATGAGACCAGAGGTGTTTAGTCATCTCATCCTTTCCCTGACGTTTACGCATCTTGCAACGAACGCAAGGGCAGTTTGGACGCATGCCTGACTTTGAACCACGCGCTAACTCCTTCACTAACAAACTGGTCTTCCATACCCACTCGTCTGTTCTGTCAACCAAACTAGTTCGGCCACTGTACATCCACCCATTATCAGCCATCCTCTGCTTTACTATGAGCCAAATAATAATAACATGAAATTAAATGCATGCAATGTCACCGTAAATTTATTCAATGTCACCAATTTATTACGGCCAAATTTTATCTTTTACAGCATGCAAGGGTTCACCTAAACTTCTAATAGGAAGGGCCTATCCCACCCGAGTATGTGTAGATCGAGTCGTGTTCCATGTTCTACCCCGACCCGAGACGGAATTTCGGCAGCACCTCCCCGCTGTTCTTCAGAATACACGTCTCGAGCTTGTCAAGCCGAGAGGGTGTGCATCCGAAGAACAACGGGGAGGTGCTGCCGAAATTCCGTCTCAGGAAGGGGTAGAACATGGAACACGACTCGATCTACACATACTCGCGCTGTCCAACAGGACAATCCGGAAGAGTTACGGTTATAAATATGCAAAGATGGACAATCCTGCATATTTATAAATTTGTAACCCTTCCGGACGGGATCTGACTCGGGTTACGCGACTGACTTGGTGATCTAGACAAAAATAAACCTATGCAGCAAGAGAGGCGAAAGATTTATACCCTCGATGCGTGATCGGTGGCCGGAGAAAGTCGAGGACGAAACAGGGGCACCGAGGCTGCCCCTCCACGGCTGGAGAAGAAGCCCCGCAACGACGCACGGGACCGACGGTGCTGGCTGGCGTGAAGCTACGTCATCTGAAAAAAGCAAAAAAAAAATAAACATTAGCACACATGTTTGACAACATAAATATTCATCACATTCATGAATCAACCAATTTGATACAATTCTAATAACCATTCATCACATTCATGAATCAAGCAAATTACAACATACATACTAACACTAACTAATTAAACTAACACTAACAGATGAACTCGAGCGGCTAATACTACAAAGTGATGTAGTTCTACTGACAATTGCATTAAATGTACATTTCCACCTTCAGCCTCAAATTATACCCACTGAATTAACCAAAAGTGTTGTTAGTCTAATGACTACTGAGAATTGCAAAAGCTTCCACCTTCGGCTAAACTAGTACTCCAGGATCTATTTTCCAGGGTATTACAACATACTACAAAGTGATGTAGTTCTACTGATTTTTTTTCCTGGTATGTCGTACAGGCAACGTAAACAGGGGAGGTTCGGCTGCTGGAGGGGAGAGGCCGGCTTGCGGAGATGCGGAGGTGTCCAAGCTCGGCCTCCCGCCGCCGTTCCGCCTCCCGCCGGTCGAATTAGGGTTAGGGGGTGCTGGAAGGGGAGGAAGAGGGCGCGGACTCTCGCCGGAGTGGGCGGTCGGCCGCGTAGAGACGGGGTAGGGGAAGAGGAGGGCAGGAGAGAGGCCTACCTGTGCCGCCTGCGAGCTCTGCTTGGTGTGGGCTTGTCGCCTCCTCCCGAGCGAGCTGCCGGTCTCGTTTCTGTCGGGTGCGGGCGGAGGTGGCCGGGGCGGGGAGGAGGTGGCCGGGGCGGGGAGGAGGCGACCTGGGCTGGCGGAGGTGGCCGGGGTAGGGAGGAGGTGGCCGGGGCAGGGAGGAGGCGGCGGCGGAGGGGAGGAGTAGATCGAGCTCGGGGCGGGAAGAAGTGGATCGAGCAGGTGGCGGGGAGTTTTTTTTCTTCTTTTTTTTCCTTCCTCCCGACCAGGTGGCGGCGTAGTTATTAGGCCAAACTCTACGCCGACGGCATTGCCAATATAAGTTAGTCAAAATTTTAGTTGTACTACACAATAATATTAGTAAATATTCCAAAATCAACACAAAATATTCCCAAAAATTTGGCGGGGTTCCGACGCTTCGGGGACCCGCTTCGGCGAAACCCGAATCCGCTGGAAAAAAGTCAAAGTTCCCGTCTATCCCTTGACCGGAGCCGAGAGGGGTAGGCCAGGGGACTTTTTTGCTTGGTTGTGTTAGGTTAGGCCATAGCAAGGTGGGAAACCAAAGTCTACCCCAAATAAACACAATATTCCATCCGGTTCGCCCGAAGGGGGAGTTTTCACCTCTAAGTGTAGAAACTCACTAGAGAGTGAAGCCAGTGAAGCCGGTCACACCTCGGAGTAGGATAATGGACATTTAAAACACACAACACTCGTGTATATATATGGTATGGCACAACCTAGGTTTGTGTGGGGTTCCGACGCTCCGATGCCCCGCTTCGGCGAAACCCTGAATTCGCTGGAAAAACCCTAACATTTTCGTCTACCCCCTTGAACGGCGTCGAAAGGGGGTAGGCCAGTGGACTTTTTTGCTTGGTTGTGTTAGGTTAGGCCATAGGAAGATGGGAAACCAAAGTCTACCCCAAATAAACACAATATTCCATCCGATTCGCCCGAAACGGGAGTTTTCACCTCTTACTGCAGAAACTCACTAGAGAGGAAGTGAAGTCGGTGAAGCCGGTCACACCCGGAGTAGCATATTGGACATTTAAGACACAAAACACTCTTGTATGCATATGGTATGGCACAACCTAGGTTTGTGTGGGGTTCCGACGCTCCGAGGCCCCGCTTCGGCGAAACCCCGAATCCGCTGGAAAAACCCTAACGTTTTCGTCTACCCCCTTGAACGGCGTCGAAAGGGGGTAGCTCGCTGGATTTTTTTTGCTTTGTTGGGCTGGGTTAGGCCATAGGAAGGTGAGAAACCAAAGTCTACCCCAAATAAACACAATATTCCATCCGATTCGCCCGAAACGGGAGTTTTCACCTCTTACTGCAGAAACTCACTAGAGAGGAAGTGAAGTCGGTGAAGCCGGTCACACCCGGAGTAGGATATTGGACATTTAAGACACAAAACACTCTTGTATGCATATGGTATGGCAACCTAGGTTTGTGTGGGGTTCCGACGCTCCGATGCCCCGCTTCGGCGAAACCCCGAATCCGCTGGAAAAACCCTAACGTTTTCGTCTACCCCTTGAACGGCGTCGAAAGGGGGTAGCTCGCTGGATATTTTTTGCTTTGTTGGGCTAGGTTAGGCCATAGGAAGGTGAGAAACCAAAGTCTACCCCAAATAAAACAATATTCCATCCGATTCGCCCGAAACGGGAGTTTTCACCTCTTACTGCAGAAACTCATTAGAGAGGAAGTGAAGTCGGTGAAGCCGGTCACACCCGGGGTAGGATATTGGACATTTAAGACACAAAACACTCTTGTATACATATGGTATGGCACAACCTAGATTTGTGTGGGGTTCCGACGCTCCGATGACCCGCTTCGGCGAAACCCTGAATTCGCTGGAAAAACCCTAACGTTTTCGTCTATCCCCTTGAACGGCGTCGAAAGGGGGTAGCTCACTGATTTTTTTGCTTTGTTGGGCTAGGGTAGTCCATAGGAAGGTTGGGCTACGGTAGTCCATAGAAAAAAGTAAAAGTTTCCGTCTACACCCTTGACTGGAGCCGAGAGGGGGTAGGCCAGTGGACTTTTTTGCTTGGTTGTGTTAGGTTAGTCCATAGGAAGGTGGGAAACCAAAGTCTACCCCAAATAAACACAATATTCCATCCGGTTCGCCCGAAGGGGGGAGTTTTCACCTCTAAGTGCAGAAACTCACTAGAGAGGAAGTGAAGTCGGTGAAGCCGGTCAAACCCGGAGTAGGATATTCGACATTTAAGACACAAAACACTCTTGTATACATATGGTATGGCACAACCTAGGTTTGTGTGGGGTTCCGACGCTCCGATGCCCCGCTTCGGCGAAACCCCGAATCCGCTGGAAAAACCCTAACGTTTTCGTCTACCCCCTTGAACGGCGTCGAAAGGGGGTAGCTCACTGGATTTTTTTGCTTTGTTGGGCTAAGTTAGGCCATAGGAAGGTGAGAAACCAAAGTCTACCCAAATAAACACAATATTCCATCCGATTCGCCCGAAGGGGGAGTTTTCACCTCTTAGTGCAGAAACTCACTAGAGAGAAAGTGAAGTCGGTCACACCCCGGAGTAGGATATTGGACATTTAAGACACAAAACACTCTTGTATACATATGGTATGGCACAACCTAGGTTTTGGTGGGGTTCCGACGCTCCGGGGACCCGCTTCAGTGAAACCCCGAATCCGCTGGAAAAAAGTCAAAGTTCCCGTCTAACCCCCTTGACCGGAGCCGAGAGAGGGTTGGACAGTGGAATTTTTTGCTTGGTTGTGTTAGGTTAGTCCATAGGAAGGTGGGAAACCAAAGTCTACCCCAAATAAACACAATATTCCATCCGGTTCGTCCGAAGGGAGAGTTTTCACCTCTAAGTGCAGAAACTCACTAGAGAGGAAGTGAAGTCGGTGAAGCCGGTCACACCCCGGAGTAGGATATTGGACATTTAAGACACAAAACACTCTTGTATACATATGGTATGGCACAACCTAGTTTTGTGTGGGGTTCCGACGCTCCGATGCCCCGCTTCGGCGAAACCCCGAATCCGCTGGAAAAACCCTAACATTTTCATCTACGCCCTTGAACGGCGTCGAAAGGGGTAGCTCACTGGATTTTTTTGTTTTGTTGGGCTAGGGTAGTCCCTAGGCACAAGAAAAACACAAATATACCCCAACTCTTGCGAAGATCCCCTGTTCACCCGATGTGGGAGTTTCCAGCTATATATGCCCAAAAACTCGCTAAGAAAACAGTGATGCTCGTGAAGCCGGTAGCACCACGGGACAGGATAAATTGAGCCATATATTTAATATTTATGTTGTAGGTGTAAATTACATGTGTTGTTTTTATTTATTTTACATGTATATGTTGTAGGGTCGGGTTCCGGAAGACTCAAACCGTTATTTTATGCGGGTGGGATACCGAAATTGGGAGAGAAATTATAGATCCAATTTATTTATAAATTATACCTACATTAAATATTATATACAAAAATAAATAAATCTAAATTAATTTATAATTATTAAAAAAAACATTTATACGCCGATGGCATTGCCGTCGGCGTATCAGCGCGTCGAATAACGGTTTGAGTCTTCCGTCACGGCGGCATTTGTACGCCGACGGCCTTTTCGATGGCGACGGCTGCCGTCGGCGTATGCAGACATACGCCGACGGGGATTCATACGCCGACGGCCATGGACGCGGCTGTCCTAGCTCGGCTTGTATGCCGACGGCCCCGACATTTGGCCGTCGGCATATAATAAGGCCGTCGGCGTCTTGTGCCATTCCTGTAGTGGGAAAGGGAATTGTACTGCTATCGCACAGTAGTCTGTGGAAGAAAAAAATGCACTCTGAAGAACTAAAGGCCAGAATGTGCACGGCACCGGTAACCAAGCAGGTTTAAGAACAGCATCAACCGTTGACAAAGGTAAACGGAACGATCAGGGGGAGAAGAACAACCGAGCAAGCCGTGTCTGTAACGGATCCGGAAAGGGGCAGATTGCTAGCTGGCTGATATTCTATTTCCCTTCGGAATCTGTGTCTGTAATGGATTAGATGTCCATGTTCGTCGTCGATTCGGCACAAGCCGCCCGTTGCGAACACAGAATCGGTAGGTACAAGCGGAGTACATAATGCGGCCAAACAGGGCCGTAATCGAATACTTGGTTGTATCACGCGCGTACCTGAGCGATTTCCTTTTCTGTCCCGTCGCTGCTCTACTCGATGACATGGCAGAAGGGGAGGAGGAGAAGACCGTCGTCGGAGCAGGAGACGACGAGGAGAAGATCATCGTCGGAGCAGTAGGAGACGAAGAGGAGAAGCAGATCGTCCTCGTCGGAGCAGGATCAGGAGACGACGAGGAGAAGAAGAAGATCGTCCTCGTCGGAGCAGGAGACGAGGGGGAGATCAGGAACGATGGCCGGGTTTTTCCGCCGCCGGGGTTCCGGTTCAAGCCGAGGCACGACGAGCTGGTCATGTACTATCTCCTCCCTAAGCTGCAGGGCAGGGAGCACGTGCCCAACGACAACATTATCGAGGACAACGTGTACCAGTGCCACCCGGAAAAGCTTATAGGTACATTACGCTACGCGCGCCTTACTTCTTTTTTCCAAGCCTTGCCTCTTTTTTTTTCCCTCGTCGGTTATTCGGTTTAATGCAATTTTACACCTAGTTGGATGTCCTCCGTTTATCTTATCTGTGACATTCAACTGCTTTATGATACGTGCACAATTTTTTAATGATTCTTCAAATATTATTTTATTATCAATAATTTTTGGATTTATGTAATTTGTTTTTTGATTCATGTACTAACAAGAAATTTCTGGACATGCATTAACAAAAAATATTAAAATAACGCATTAATATGATTTTTTGTTTTATTCACTGAATGTAAAATCGACGGTCATGATAGTTTATGGATATCCGACTAGATGTGATATTTCCGCGTTGTACTATTGCCGCTACCTGAATTATAAATTTGTGTCGTCTGATCGATCTTGCATCGAGATGTGTTTAGTGCTGAGTAAACATCTAGCTAGTTGTGTTTAGACCACACCATGATCATACTTATATTTACGGAAAATACAACTCCGCACCTAATGTACCCCCGTTTATATGGGACGTCCAACTATTTTACGGTCAGTGCATAAATTATCGATGATTTTTCAAATATCAATGCATTATCAATAGTTATTTTCAGATTAATGTAATTTATTTATTTTTTGGATTGGATTCATGTATTAACGAGAAATTTCCGGAGAAGCATTAACAAAAAAAAAATTTAAAACCACGCATTAACATGATTTTTTGTTTTATAAATACATTAATTAGTAGGAATCATATCATTAGATTAGATAGAAATCCAACGGTAATGATAGTTGTTGGTGAATATCCAACTTGTATTGTATTGCCGCGTTGCTAGACTTACACGGTGGTATGGGCGATCGCAGATAAATACAGGAAGAGGGGTGAGGACAGCTGGTACTTCCTGTCGCCGAGGGCGCGCAAGTACCAGAACGGGAACAGGCCGTCGCGGAGCACGAACGACAAAAGCGGGCGGTGGAAGGCCTCGACGGGCAAGAAGAAGAAAGTGGTCCGCGAGGACGGCGGCAGCGGCAAGACCACCAAGTCGGGTCCGTCCAAGGTGTTGAAGGTGGCCGGAGACGGCAAGACCGAGTACCTCAAGAGCACCCTCGTCTACTTCCAGGGCCCAATCAAGGGCGAGAAAAAGTCCAAGTGGCTCATGAAGGAGCTCACCATACCGGAGTACGAGAAGAAGCGCAGCAAGAATGGAGGCGGTGGCAACGACAAAGACATGGTGAGTTAATTTTGTCATTTGCCTCGTTTCATAGTTAATTTTGTCACACTACCGCGTGCATGGGATTTTTGGTAAGATCCGACTTAACTACTTTGAGTTTTGGTTGCACGCATGCAGCTGGACAAGTACGTGATGTGCAGGATCTACGAGACGAATAGGCAGAAATGGGACGACGACGAGGCAGGCCCCAGCGGGACGCAGTCTGAGCCGGCGGTGAGCGGCCAAGCGACGACGGCGGAACATGCAATTGCAAAGCTTTCGGAGAAACAGGCGGGCAAGAGGCCCGCGGAGGAGCAGCCGGCGTCGAAGCGGGCTCGCCGCCCCAGCCCAGACCGCCTGCACCTCGGACCACCAGCACCAGCACTACACGGCAACGCCGTGCAAGCTTCGTTCAGAGCGCCGGGATATTGCGGCGGTGGACCCGGGTGGCCGATGGGGTATCACGCTCGCGTACCAATGCCACGGCCGTCGTTAGCGTACCACGACGGCCAGCCGGCATTCAACGGCCTGGGGCAGGTACCGTGGCAGCCGATGGCGTACAACAGTCAGGTGCAGGTGCCGCGGCAGCAGGTGGCGAACAACGGCCAGGTGCCGGTGGCGCGGCAGCAGGTGGCGAACAACGGCCAGGTGCCGGTGCCACGGCAGCAGGTGGCGAACAACGGTCAGGTGCCGGTGCCGCGGCAGCAGCAGGTGGCGTATAACAGTCAGATGACGCGGGCGCCGGTACTGAAGCCCTCGCCGCCGTTCGGGCCCGCAGGTACACACAGCTCTGACGGTCAGAATCAGAAGCAAACAATGATGTCGCGGCCTCCGTACCCGGCTGGCCAAGCGGTGAACCCGCCGTCGTCCGTCGTGCCACGGCCTGCACAGACGCAGAAGCAACCAGAGACGGAAGAGATGCGCGAGAGGCGAGTGTATCGACAGCATATCGAGGAATTCAATCGGTTCAGGCAAATCTCGACGCGACCACCTGCCAGTGCGGCTCACGCGGCGCAGCAGCAGCGGCCGACGGCGTTCACCCACCAGCAGCAACGACCGACGGTGTTCACGCACCAGCAGCAACGACCGATGATGGCGTCCACGCAGCAGCAGCAACGGCCGACGGCGTTCACGCAGCAGCAGCAGCAACGGCCGACGGCGTTCACGCAGCAGCAGCAACGGCCGATGATGGCGTTCGCGCAGCACCAGCACGAGCAGGAACGGCCGTACTTCGGCGGCAGCGCCTACCACTATCATCACGCGGGAGCCATGTCACATGGGTTCTCGCTCGAGAACTTTAACGCTAGCGAAGCTGGGCAGGATTACCAGAGCAGTCCGTCGTTCCTCCCGGCGACGAGCTGTTCTGCTGGAGCGTCGGCGGGGAGTTTGGTCAGTTCAGTGGTGTCTGGTGCCGGAGGTGCGGTGAACCGCGCCAACCGGGATCCCAGCAATGATGTTAACATGGAGTTTGTGGAGCCTGCGACTGATGGAGGGAACGCATCGGCGGCAGACGGTGATGGCCACAAATATGATTCGGCGCCACAGTGATCTCGGCCTCTCGGTTACAAATTTAAGTCGAGCTGAAGAGCCATATGGCTAGTTTTGACTGGTCTGATATCTATATGGAGACATCGTGTTTGTTAACGTGTTTTAGTTTAACTTGCTTATGCCATCATTATTTAGTATAAGATGTACTCAATTAGAACCAATATCTGTCTTGACATCATATATATGCTTTGATTCTACATGTTGCTCGTTGGAAAAATTGTGTATTCTGTAATGTCTATTTTCTTCTGGTGCATACTGCGATGAGGTTTAGGTGAACCAGTTGAGCAAATGTGGACTCTGGTCAATGTTCAGAAGCTAAGATGTGGGCTAGAAGAAGCAATCAGATGTTCTTCTTCATTATTTTTCCAGTGTTGAATTTTCATGGGCTAATCTCATCTGATTAAGCTAGTGGAATGCAGGTGAAGCCATGGCGATTTCAGATCCGACAAGCAACCAGCAATTGCAACAGAGGTGAAAGGACTACACAAGACGTATGCCAAAATTCAGGTCAAAACGCTGACCTTGACCTCTGACTTCGCCCACTATTTGTTCTTTGTCCTATGCATTCATGTGCGTGTGTCGAGAGAGACACCTCTCTTGTCGACGCAAACAATCTCTCCGTTGAAGCGGTCTCCGTGCTCCGTACAATCATCGCGAGCTGCAATAACTGGTCATATTTAAATCACTCATTGCCTCACCCTTTTCATTCTAGACTGAACTTTCAGTAGAAGTAATCAAACACCTGAAATAGACTTCGCATTCAGAGTTGGCACGACGGCCTTCAGGAACGCCATGGACTCGGGAGCTAGTGCCAAGAGGGCAAGATAAAATTAATCGGAATTTGAAAGCAATGTGCCTATTCAAACCAAGCTAAACATTCGATGCAAAAAAAAAAGGCCTGAACTTATTGCGTTTGCCAGATTGAATATCCTAGACCCTATCCGAACGTGAAGCTCCGCGGCCAACGAGGTGTTTGGCAAGTTGAGCAGAGCTGCACTCGTCGATGGACCAACAGTCTGACTGTCCTAGCACCCGGTCTCCGGCCGACGCGAGCTTGCCCGGCCGCCTAGCCGATCAAGAGCACCGGCCGGCGAGCCTCAGCGCGGCAGAGGCTGGGTCTTCGCCCGGCGGTTGAGGAGCGTCCCCAGCACGGACCGGAACACCTTCCCTCTCTTGGGCACGAGGCGCGGGCGCGCAGGCGTGGCCGCGGCGGCAGCACCGGCACCGCCGCCCACGTTCCCTTCCCCCCCGAAGCAGGCTGACATGCGGCACATTTCGCCGGCTAGCTTGCCGTAGGCAGAGCAGAGCGATCGCAGAGCAGGCGGCTTCTCTGGAGTGTGCGTGTGCTGTGCCGGAGACTTGATTTGAGAAGCTTTGCGGGGTCGGTGAGCTGCATTTATACCGCCGGAACGAGACGACTGGGTCGCCGTAGGACATTTAAATTTGTCCTAGACGTGGAAGGGTTTGGGGGTGTCAGCGCGCCTCAGGATCGGTGGACAGGGAGGCAGGGGTGGAGAGAGCACGACGCATCGGCATCGGCATCGGGGTCGGGGGTCGTCGCCGTAGTTTTGCTTTCTTTGCCTGGGCAGCTGGCAGAGACCGTGGGGATTACCGCGTTTGAAAGGTTGGGGAGGTTTGAGTGGATCAACGCCCCGCTTGGCGCTTGGTCTCGGTAGCCGTGACCGCGAGTGAGGGGAAAAACCTTTTTTTTTCAATCAAAGGCATATACTCCGTACTAGCTAGGGATGTAAACTGATAAGATGGTATCGGATTTTTTTTTCTTTACCATATTATCTACCATACTTTTTCGTCGTAGTTAGAGCGGATAATAACCGGTTGCGGTTTGAATACGGATACATTAGACCGCATATTCGGCATGGAAACGGGGTGAACTCAGTGTCGTGGGGTTATCACGGCAGATTTTACCATAGGGTAGCTTGATGTTTGGGGCAAGGCGCCTTGGTCCTTCAGGAGATTGTCACGCTCATTGGGGAAAAATGGTTTACTCAGGTTCAGCCTCTCCATTGGAGATAAAGACCTACTTCCTGCTTCTATGTTATTGATCTCGAGGTCTCGGTAACTCGGCTACGACAACAGAGCCGGGTTCCGAGACAGGTTACAAGGGTTTCGCTTGATACCGATGATATCGAATTAGGGTTACTAGATTGTTTATGACTTAAGACCTCCCTTATCTATGTTCTGGGAGCCTGCTTATATAGACGCCGGGTCTCCCGAATTTACAATGAATACCGACTTACATACGAGGCCGGAGTCCTACTCTAGATTCTTCTTGACCTTCCGTAGCCTCCAAGTCACCCGGTTCCTTCCTTCACTCGGACTCCAGTTCTTCTAGATCCTTCCTTCTAGGGACGAGTCATGTTAGGCATATTGGCCCAGCTATAACCCGGCCCATATCTTGTACACATCACCCGGACCAGGCCTTGGGCCGTCCGATTGATTCTTCCTTGGTCATGAGTATACCGGGTTATTATCCCCCCAACATTAGTCCCCAAGTTTGACTTGAATAAGCTCATTGGTTGCTTCACTTGATAATCTTGATCTTGATTTGATTACTCGAGGGTAGCTGCTGATGGGATTATCCGAGTTAAACTCCTGAAAACAAAATAAAGATCATTAACACTGAATGGCCGGGTTATGTTTCAGACCAACTCTTTTTGGCGGTTCTCTTATAACCCGGCTTTTCTCTTGCACTCAATTCTCTCCTGGGGGACATTCTATGACAGATTCCCTCGTGTCCTTGACCCATGGTCAAACAGAATCTTAACGCTTCGGTTTTCACGCTCCTAGGGTTTCACCCTGGACTATAAATAATGAGCCGCGGTGAATAGGGTTTTACTTTCCCCATTCACCGCGCCACTTCATCTTCGACCTCCAATTTTCTCTCTCCTGTTCTAGGGTTAGGGTTTCACCCGAGCTCGTCGCGCCACCACCAGCTACAGAACTCACCGCATTGCAGCAACTCGTCGCCAGGAGATCTGCGCCGCTCTCATTCATTTCTGAAGCTCGGTAAGATCTCACCCCTTTTCTGAATTTCTGTTCACATCTGTGCTTGTTCTTTCTCGGGCTGTTCTTGAGCTTGCTATTTTCCAATTCTTTTCTTGCTATTTTCTAGATTTTTGAAACTCATGGCTCCTAAGGATTCGAGGAAGCTCAAGGCCAAAGCCAAGCCTGGTGATGGCACCGTCGCATCGGCATCGAAGAAGATCAAGAAAATAACCAAGCCCAGATCTGGGATTACGGCCAACTGGGCCAAATCCATGGCCACTCAGTCCAAGCTTGAAGAACTGGCTGAATCTGGTGTTCTTCCTCTTTCTGCACCATGTTGGCGCTAGAAAGACCCTCGCCGCCTCTCTCATTGGTATACTTAGCTCAAGCTTTATACTCAACATTAAGAGACGCTATCATATTTTCATCTGATATTTGATATGTCTCTTATGTTTATAGTTGTGGCGAAGTTCTCATGAAAAAGCCAGATTTGCAATAATGCATCCAGGCACAAACTTGTCAAGTAGGAAACATTACTAATTGTTTGTAGAAGAAGTAACCTTCGGTGCAGGAGTAACGTTGTTGATGACAATGTTGGTGAAAACTGGTCGCATCATACAGTGTTTAAGGCTGTGTTAAGCAGCAGCACCCGACTTGGACGGTAGACGACCCATGATGAAAAACGCGAGCAGTCGCGCGAGACGCTTCCCAAAAAACCTAATTCGCCCTCTCTTATACAGTATTGCAAAGACGAGTGGTTTCGAAGGCCTGCTCCCGTTGGTCGGTGAACAATGGAGATTGGGATAGAGTAGACTACGATAGGGGCGTAAGGCGCGAGAAGAGGCAAAACTTAGATTTGCTATGTATGTTATGGCGAACACAATGCAAGCCTTTGTATAGAGCGGCTCGGAAAACCCATTACCTAACGGTACAACGTGGACTGCGAGTTCACATCGGCTGGAGTCTCAATTCACGCGACGAGGAGTGCACGAGATCCTCTCCTATTATCACTCTCTTACTAGGCGGTGGAACACCGGAAAATAGGCATCTGAATACGGGGGTATCTACCATGTTCTGGAAAACCATTTTCTAAATGTTTAAAAATTCAGAAAAAACGTTGCGTGCGCACATGTCTGCAGGTTCTATGTGTGTAGAAAGTTTCGAGAAGAAACGACTTTTTATTTGGCCCGTGTAAAAAAGATAAACATATGTCTCATCGTGTTTTTTTTTCTAGCACCAAAATTTCTCTTTTTTGCTGAGGCAAAATAAAAAGAATTTTTTGCACAAACTTTTGTCCCGCACGCCCGCACACATGTTTTTACGAGATGTATGAGTGAAATTTTGTTTTAGATTTTTTTTGACTCTTTAAAAGGCGTTTAAAATGCATTTTCATAAAATGGATGCACATTTCCCCATGTTCAGATCGTCCGCTCTTGTGGAACACCCTCCCTTATAAGATGGTGTAACTCTATTCCAACTTTCCATATGAGACTAAACTATAAACATTAGCATCCCTACCTCATATATATATATATATATATATATGAGATTTTCAGGAAATGCTTATTTGGGCTGCCCATAAATGGCCCCAAAATTCGAACGAAATATTATCCTTTATCAAAAATAAATCAAAGTTTGAATTTCGCAAAGGATGTGTGTAAATACGATCATTCACGTATGCAAATATTGGTCATTTTTAAATCTATCGGTTCTTCATTCTTCTCCTTCTAGACTTTCAGTAAGTAATCAAACACCTCAAATTGACTTCGGGTGTTCAGATTTCACAACGCAAGACGGCCTTCAGGTTCACAAGTTGCCAAGTGGGCAAGATGAAATTAACTCGGAGCAATGTGCTTCAAACCAAACTAAACATTTGATGAGAAAAAGAAAAGAATGTGTAAAGCTCGGTAGGCCAACAAGGTGTTGGCAGGTGGAGCTTAAGCGGACCAACGATATGAGTACCCATTCTCCGGCCGACGCGAGCTCCGATCGGCCATGCCGATAAAGAGCCTCACCGCGGCAGAGGCCCGGTCTTGGCGGGGCGGTAGCAGCTGAGGAGCACCCCCACCACGGCCCGGAACACCTTCCCCCTCTTGGGCACATAGCTCGGCTGCGCGGCCGCCTTCCCTTTCCCGCCGAAGCAGCCCGGCGCCATCGTCGTGCCGCAGACCTTGCCGTACGCAGAGCAGTGCGAACGAAGCACGGGCGGCTTAACTGAAAGATCCCTGATCTTGCTCGAATGGCGACCCTGGGCAGGAGAAACCCTTCGCCGCTGGACTGCTGGAGCGTGCGTGTGCGCTGTCGGAGACTTTAGATGGTTGCCGAGCTCGCTTGCGGTTTGAGTTGGGAAAGCTTTGTGGGGGCGGTGAGCTGTATTTATACCTCGGGCTAGAGCGACTGGGTCGGCCGTGGTGCCAAGTAGGCATTTCTTTTCTTTTTGTGCTACTAGTTGTGGTCTTGTGGAAGGTCTCGGGGTTTCAGCGCGCCACAGGATCGGTGGACAGAGCAAGGGAGACATCGGCATCGGGGTCGCCGGGTCGGGAGTCGTCTCTGTAGTTTGCTTCGCTCGGGGTGCTAGCAGAGACGCTGACAGGGAATACCGCGTTTTGGAAGGTCGGAAACTGGAGGGAGCTTTGAGTGGATCAACGGCCCCGCTTGCCGCCGGCCGGGTCTCTGAAACCGTGGCCGCGCACGAGCAGGCTCGTCGCTTGCATAACTGGACCGGCTGTCAACTTTGTGCGGGCTGCATCGCTGCGAGCCTCGATGATGGATCGATGGGCCTATTGTGATGGAGTCTTGCCTTGAGAAGTGGGGAATCAACCGGAAAGTGCTTTTAGCTCAACTCAACAACGTACGTTAACAAGGAAAGCTCCACATAAACAAGGAAAGCTCACGTATGTGAATGTGATAGGAAAAGAATGATGAACCATTCATTAGCACGTACATCGGTACATATGGATATTAAGGACACGGGTGAAATGACTCGTTGGCCAAGGTTTTGAGGTCCATCAACATATTCCTGTAAATGACACGGGACATCAAAGGGAACCGTTCATGAACCGTGATCATGGGCGACAGTGGCGCGGCAGGATACAACCATCACCTTACTGACATGCATAACTAACGGATAAATCGTAAACGCCCATTTCATATGTGAAACCATTGAAGAAAAAGCCATCCTCACCGGTTTAGTGCACCGACGACCTTGCCCTTATGTCGAGCTCTTCCGTCTTCTGTCTCGTCGCATCATCGCCGGTTCCTCCGTCTTCCACCTCTCAGAAACTAAACATAAATTTTCTAATAATACATATGAACCAAACAAAACTAATCTAAAAATGCATATGAACTGAACATAACAAATTTTATAGAAATAAATATGAATTAAACCGAACAAATTTCTTAGAAAAACATAGGAGGTAAGCAGAACTAAAAAGCATTAGTCTAAACAGAGCTAAGCTGAGAAACATATGCACTAAATAAACTAATCTAAAAATCTAAACATATGAATCTTAAAACTATATTGAACTAGTACCAAACAAAACTTTAACCCTATATTTAACTAGATCTAAAAAAGATAAACAAAATTTACATATTAGAATAGGCGAGCTCGTTTGCAGCCGGAGCTAGAGGAGAAGGAAAGTCGAAGTTCTCCTTCGCCGCCGCCATATGTGGAATCTTGCTATTGGGGCGATTAGAATAGACGAGCTCGTTTGGTATCCTCGCTGTTGGGGCTCCTGTAATAAAAACTCTTCTTTATAGCACCAAACTTGACGAATTATACTCGCACAAAAAAACAAGAAGCAAACTTGACAGATAATGCACTTTAAAAAGGAAAAGAAAAAAATATATGATACACCAGAATTGTTACTCACATTTGTAGTTCTACTTGTTGGAACATCTTACGTTCTCATAGTTCTTCTTATGACCTAGAAGAGAAGATCTCACGTCACCTACTTGTAGTATAAAACTGGTCCCTTGTGTAGTTTCGAGCATTTACCTGTAGATTTCTAAATAGATGTGGACGTTTTAATCAATGCTCCATTTAACTCCTGGATTTGTCGTCGTTGTTTATTCCATGGAGCCCATGGTTCTAAAGATTCATACTTTCGTGCTTTCAGATATTCTTCACCACCGGTTTCAGCTACCAAACAACAATATGACAACTTATCTTGTGACAGATGTGTCCCCTATCACACTATATATGGTCAACCACTTCAGATTCTCACCTCTTCAGGTGAGCGACGCGTTTGTCTTATGAGCTAAATCCATCTTACACTGGTAGTTTGTTGCAATTATATCCCTAAAATGTGGAGGAATGTCAAGATGCAAAAAAGGAATTTAGAGACGAGACTTCAATGGATCTTAATTCAACTTTAAAATTACAAATAATATTTGATGTTGGATTTTGTTTTAGCTATCTCAATATTTGTATAAACTCATACTGAACCATAAAAGCCTTGTCATAGTCCCAAAAAATAGTTAAAACTAGCTATGGTTATCTGAAAGAGACCAAAGAATAATTAGGGAATGACACTGGATGGCCAACGGGTGGATTGGACTAACAAAGAATTAATTTTTTGACACATATAGCAGTCGCTTAATCAAATATGCTAAGAATTCGATTCACATAAAAAAATGTCTTCACACAGATGGCATCCACTTAATCATTTTTTGCACTTTCGGTGTCTCCATAGTGTTGTACATTAATGGTTGTGTGCATCCTACAAAACATTGAAACTCTGGAAGCTCAGTATAAATCTCATCTCTAGATAACCGAACACACATTCTAGAACCCTCATGGCACATATCTATCTCATGGAATTTTTCCAATATACTTATACATGCTGTCTACTTAGTGTTGAACTACTCTAACAATATATTTCATGACAAATTCCTAATACTCATGATCTGTCTCGGAAATCTTGTAGAGTGTTTCAAAGTATGCATTGATTTTTCTCAACAAATAATATAATTTCTCATGTACTTATCGTAGTTTCACTTGTATTGACACGCTAATAATTGTACATTGGCGTACTTGCTACGCCTGCGCAGTTGACGTCAGTGCTGACGTTTTCTGGCTCACTCTGTGTCCGACGGGACGTGACAGTGCGGGCCCACTGTCAGTATTGACTGGAGACAGCGGTTGCCGCTTTTTTCTGACCGTTGGGCGCGAAAATTTCACGGTGTGATGATGGCGCCTTGATTCCCGCGCGTAGTGTGCGGCGTGGCCGTCGACGGTTGCTATCTCCGCGCAACACGTGGACGGCCAGATGATGTTGCGGAGAGCGGTTTCAGCAGGGATGGCCAGGATTGACTGACCGCACGGTATATAATTTTCACCGCGGCGGTGAACAGTTCATCCATCCCCATTCCTTCTTCGTCTCCACTGCTTCTGTTCCGCCATTGTTGCGCTGCGTGCTCTCTGTCAGCTTCTAGTCTTCACCCTCCATGAGCAAGGCCCGATGAAGAGGGGGAAGGCTACTGCTGGCGCCGTCGCCGCCGCCGAGGCGAGCGTGATGAAGAAGCCCGACGGCGACTGGGTCAAATCGTCGGTGAAGAAGGCCGACCTCGAGGCCCTCCGCACGCAGGGACTGCTGCCGTCGGCGGATAAGGCGACGGTGCGCGCTCCCGGGAAAGAGGTATTCCCCGCTCCTCGCGAGGGGGAACGCGTGTGCTTCGTGGATTTCCTTCCGCGGGGTTTTGGGTTCCCCCTCCATGATTTCGTCCGTGGTCTCTTGTATGCTTATGGGATTCAGATCCACGATCTGACTCCCAATAGCGTCTTGAGCATCGCGAGCTATTTCGTGCTCTGCGAGTGCTTCCTGGGAATCGCGCCCAACTGGCTGCTGTGGAAGTCGCTATTCCTCGTGAGGAGGAATGTGGGGAAGAGCAAGCAGGTGTACCCAGTCGGCGGCTTCGGCATCCAGGTGCGTGGCGACACCTCCTACTTCCAGATGAAGAAGTCCGACTCCGTCCAGGGCTGGCGGAAGAAGTGGTTCTACATCAGGTGCGACCAAGCAGGGCTTCCCGAATTCGCCGCTGATCGCGAGTTGCGGAAGACGAACGCGTGGGCGCACCCGCTGTCGAAGGAGGACAGGGAGGCGACTCAGCCCTTGTTACGCTACTTCGTGGCCTTCTGAAGAGTCTCGGGCGCGAGACGGGTGGAATTCACCTCATCGCCACCTTCTTCAGGCTTCGGGTGCAGCCGCTGCGCAGTCGCGTCCACCCGATGTGGGCGCGTGAGGATGCTGGCAATGAGCTTGATGATGACGCGGTCGAGTCGAAGGTGAGGAGCATCACTAGTCTCCGAGCCGCTGACCCGTGCAACGTCAAGTGCCCAGTCGAGCCATATGGGCCTAATAATCCTGTGCCTGAGGTGAGCTTCGTTTGCTTTGTCTTGTATCTTCTTCTGTCAAATCCTTTTGCCTTACTCGAACGCTTCATTTGCTGACAGGGTCGTTCGAGCTACGTCAGTCTTCCTCCGTTGATGGAGAATGGACCTCATGAAGAGGCGGAGTTCCCTGAGACGAGGTTGATGACGATGAAGTTCCCTCCGCCACCTCTCCGAGTGAAGAGTTGGAGGAGGATGATGAAGACGAGGAGCCGCTGCGGAAGCGGCAGAGGCGAAAGGTTGGCGACTCTGGTTCTGCCCGTCGCCTGTGAAGGAGGCGGGTGTGAACGAGGAAGAGACGAGCGAGTCCTCTTCGGGTGCTAGGCACCCGAGTGACCTGGCTGAACCTTTGGTCGTGCCTCCACTCGGCTCTGCACCGCCGACCGAGTTCGCGAGGATGGCCTCCGTCTCCCTGGGAAGTGAAGATGATGTCGTCAGGTTAGTCGCATAACCATTGCTTTGTTTTTGTCGAGTGTGCTGTTTCACTTGCGGGTCCTTGAATTGAGTTTTCTTGTCACAGCGACCGTACTGGCGCTGCTGTTTCTTCCCCTCGTGAGATGGAGCACACTTCTGCTCCCATGATCGAGCAGACTGCGAGGACGACCGGAGAGGAGGCTCTGGCGGGTGACGTTTTGGCCTTGAAGGCTTCGACCTCCGCCATGCCAGAGAGGTCTGCTGATGCGACTCCGGTTGACGCTGGGTGCTTGAGCATGTAAGTGTTCTTCGACTCCTTCTGCAAGATCTGTATCGGGTGCGCGTACAGCGCTCCCGATGGGAGTAGCCCCCGAAGATGCGCGTGACTAGAATAGTCGGGCGTAGATTAATGTCTTGTGTTTCCTGCAGCCATTTTATCGCCAGCAGATGGAGGGAGCCGCAGCCTTCGTTCGCATGGAGCAGGAGAGGGATCAGCTCCGCACTGCTCTGGAGCAAGCGAATAGTAAGTGTGAACCCTTGTGTTCGAGGGGTGCTTCGACTGCCTTTATTGCTAACTTTGCTCCGTTGATCCGTAGGCGAGAAGGAGAGCATGAAGACGCGGGTCGCGGAGCTGGAGAAGTCGCTGGGTGAAGCCCAAGAGCGGGAACAAGCTCGGGATGCTCTGGAGAAGACCCAGGTCGACCGCTTGCTCGCACTCGCAGATGTTGTTGGAAGTAAGTTTTTCGGCTCAGTGCCTACTTTGCCTTTCTTCGACTTCTGACGTCTTACGGGTGTGGATTTCTTTTGAACAGAGACTTGCGGAGGTGCTCCTCCAGAAGGGACTTCCAGCGAGAGTGTCGGCTTGGCGGAGGCTGTTGGCTTCGTCGACCGCGTCTGCGCGTATGCATCGGCAGCGCTGCAGCAGTCGACGGCGGCACTGCAGAAGTCGACGGAGGCCTTAGCGACTGTGCACCGGAGTATCTTTCCCAGCAAGCCACCACCAGCTGCTGTTGACGCACTCGCGGCTCCATTCGAAGGCAATTCGAATGTCCTGGCGGACTTCACGCGCGCGCAGACGGTACGCGGCTCCGAGCTCACTTTCCAGCTACTTCTTGGTCACCAAGTCGTAGGTGATTTTGAGAAGGTTGTCAGCGACTTCCCTCGGAAGCCTGATGGCAGGACCGCGTCCCTTAGCGGTGTGAAGGTGCAGGCGAGCCAGCTAGCTGCGAAGTTGGTCGCCACCTTCGAGAGGAGGATTGCCAAAGCTGCAGAGTTGGCTGCTAGGAAGAGCCGTTCCCAGTCGGAGTCTGTAGTGTAGACTTTTTCCTTTTAGGACTATGCTTCTGCTTTTGGGCTTGAGTCTGTAATGCACTTTATATTGTGCGAGTGAACATGCTGATGATGAAATGTGAATTCGCTCCCTCGGGGGTGCAGTCGCCGAGTCTTTTTTGATGTCTGGCTTGGATGAATTATGTTGATTCTTTTCCTGGCTTGACGCTGTCAATTCTTGGCAGTCTGATATGGGCGAAGCTCCTGACGTTGCTGGAACTACTGGCGCGGACGATGAGGAGGACACCACTTCGGCTGCGCCTACTCGTCGCCGCCGTCAAGCTCCTCCAGCTCCTGTGCGAAGCGTAAATGACCAGAGAGTGATCACCTTCATGAGGAACAAGGTGGTTGAGCTCGAGTCGAAGCTGAAGAGTGCTGAGTTGGAGCTGGAGCGATTGAGGTCGCGGCCCGTTGCGCCGTTCTCCCAGCGTGAGGAGTTTCTGCTTGGCGAGATGGACTTGATCAGTCGACAGCTGCAAGGTTGGCCTTCTAGCGTTTTTGCTTCGGCTTCTGTGTCTTCCTGCTATGCTTAATGCTTGGCCTTGATGCAGATGTGAACTCTGACTTGAAGGCTGAGCAGCTTCGAGTGGACGAGCGAGTAGAGAAAGAGGCCGCCGGTGACTCACCCGAAGCGCGCCAGTTTTGGTCGAACAAATCCAGAGGTAGTGTACTGGCACGAATGCTGGATCGCACCTGGCGGGCTGCTGTGCTCTTGGAAGGTTGCAGAAAAACCCTCTGGCAGATCAACAAGGTGTACTTTCCTCACAACGAGCAGCCGAATGGACTGACTGCGCTTCTGGAGAGGTTCCGTGAAGGCGGTGCGTTGAAGGAAGTCGTGCACGCTCAACTTGTTGCCGGGGCGAACGTGGCGTTGGCATACGTTCGACTGCACCGGCCTAATCTTCCATTGCACAAGGTGCTTGACGGCTTGCCTGGAGAGGGTGACTATGCCGATACTCTTGCGGCTGCACGCCAGATGATTCAGCAGGTCCAGAACTTTAGCGAGCACCTTGTAGGGCCACTTGATGCGCCAAAGGGCGAGCCTGTAGAATAAGAGCAGTAGAGTGCTGTTGCATAGCGTTAGCTTGTAAAAGAAATTTTCCAAGTGGAAATATGAGTGTATGTATGTCGAGGTGGGGGTAGCCCCCGAGTTAGTAAATTGTATCTTGTAGACGTCTGTAAACCTGTATGGCGCAGCCCCCGAGCGGATCGAGTGCGGCCTAGGATTTTGAATTAACCTGTGCGGCGCAGCCCCCGAGTGCTTCGAGTGCGGCCTAGGATTTTGAATTAAACCTGTGCGGCGCAGCCCCCGAGTGCTTCGAGTGCGGCCGAGGTGTATCGAGTCAGACTTGTGCGGCGCAGCCCCCGAGTGCGTCGGGTGCGGCCTAGTACTTTGACTTGGACCTGTGGCGCAGCCCCCGGTGCTTCGGGTGACGGCCAAAGGTTTTGCGAGTGACCTGTATGGCGCAGCCCCCGAGTGCTTCTGGTGGCGACCTAGGTTTTCGAGTTGGACCTGTATGGCGCAGCCCCCGAGTGCTTCGGGTGACGGCCAAGGATTTTGCGAGTGACCTGTATGGCGCAGCCCCCGAGTGCGTCGGGCGCGGCCTAGGCTAGACTTAGACCTGTGCGGCGCAGCCCCCGGTGCTTCGGGTGACGGCCAAGGATTTTGCGAGTGACCTGTATGGCGCAGCCCCCGAGTGCTTCGGGTGGCGACCTAGGTTTTCGAGTTGGACCTGTATGGCGCAGCCCCCGAGTGCGTCGGGTGCGGCCTAGGTTTGACTTAGACCTGTGCGGCGCAGCCCCCGAGTGCTTCGGGTGACGGCCAAGGATTTTGCGAGTGACCTGTATGGCGCAGCCCCCGAGTGCTTCGGGTGGCGACCTAGGTTTTCGAGTTGGACCTGTATGGCGCAGCCCCCGAGTGCGTCGGGTGCGGCCTAGGTTTGACTTAGACCTGTGCGGCGCAGCCCCCGAGTGCTTCGGGTGACGGCCAAGGATTTTGCGAGTGACCTGTATGGCGCAGCCCCCGAGTGCGTCGGGTGACGGCCTAGGCTTGACTTAGACCTGTGCGGCGCAGCCCCCGAGTGCTTCGGGTGGCGGCCTAGGTTTTTGAGTTGAACCTGTATGGCGCAGCCCCCGAGTGCGTCGGGTGACGGCCTAGGTTTATGTTGCTTTTTGACTAAAAAAGTAAAGGGGAGAGCTTGTTCCACAAATCACTTCATTGATTTTTGCGAGCAGGCCGCCTCATTAAAACCCTTCCAGTCCCCTCAGGTACCCTGGTAAGGGAAAGAGTGCGTCTGGAACCTGCCGCTTCTTGAGATAGCACACTTTGTTACAAGGGGGAGTCGATTAGGCGTAGAAGCGGCGCAGTTGCGCCACGTTCCACGGGTTGCTGCAGACTGTCCCTGTCTTCGAGTCCTTCAGGCGGTAAGCTCCGCCGCCAATTGCCTCTGTCACGATGTATGGACCTTCCCACGGGGAGGCTAGTTTGTGCACCTTCTTCTGTTTGAGGCGGAGGACAAGGTCTCCGGGGACGAACGCTCTGGGCCGCAGTCGCCGTCCGTGATAGTTGCGTAAGTCTTGCTGATACACGGCTGTGCGGGTAAGGGCGATGTCGCGTGCTTCGTCCAGGGTATCCATGTCATCCTCGAGTGCTTCTTCTGCCTCGGACTCGTCGTAGGCCACCACTCGGGGTGCATCGAACTTGATGTCGCATGGCATGACTGCTTCTGCGCCGTAGACCATGAAGAATGGCGTGTACTGAGTGGATCTGTTTGGCGTAGTGCGCAGGCTCCACAGCACAGACGGCAGCTCCTCAACCCAGGCGCCTGCGGCGCGCTTCAATGGTACTCGAAGGCGCTTCTTGATGCCCTTGCAGACTAAACCATTGGACTTTTCGACTTGCCCGTTGGACTGCGGGTGCGAGACAGATGCGTAGTTGAGTTTGATGCCTTGCTCGGAGCAGAAGTCCTTGAACTCTTCGGCTGTGAAGTTCGTGCCGTTGTCGGTGATGATGCTGTGTGGCACTCCGAACCTGAAGATGATCGACCTGATGAAGTTAACTGCCGAGGAGGCAGTCGAACTTGTGATAGGCACGGCTTCGATCCACTTCGTGAACTTGTCGACTGCCACCAGGAGATGCGTGTGTCCTCCTGGCGAGGACTTCTTGAGTGGACCCACCATGTCGAGCCCCCATTGAGCGAAGGGCCAGGCAAGTGGGATGGTCTTTAGTGCTGAAGCTGGTGCGTGCGGCTTGTTGGCGAACTCCTGGCAGCCGAGACATTTCCTCACGAGTTCTTCTGCGTCTTGCATTGCGGTGGGCCAGTAGAATCCGGCTCGTAAAGCTTTGGCCACTAAGGCTCGACTGCTGGCGTGGTGCCCGCAGATGCCAGCGTGGATCTCGAGTAAGATGGCTTGACCGTCGACTGGGTCGACGCACCTTTGGAGTACTCCTGAGATGCTTCGCTTGTATAGCTCCCCCTTGATGATGGTGAAGCCTTTCGAACGGCGAATAATGCGCTTGGCTTCGACTGAGTTGACTGGCAGTCTCTGGTGCAGCATGTACGCCAGATATGGGCTCGTCCAGGTGGGCTCGATGAGCAGAACCTCCATTGGCTCCTTCTCTTTGCCTGGCGGGTCGGCGGTGCTCGTTGATGGTGTGGAGGATCCGGGCGCGGGTCGAAGTTTGACAGACCGCTGCGTGATGCGCTCAAGGAAGACGCCGGGTGGCACCTGCGCCTTGTCTGAGCCCAGGTTGGCGAGGGCGTCGGCTTCCTCGTTGCTTTCGCGGCCGATGTGCCGCAACTCGCAGCCGTCGAAGGTGCCCTCCAGCTGGTTGTACAGGTCTCTGTAGGCGATCATGTTGTCGGCGATGGCGTCACAGGCTTTCATGGTTTGCTGCACGACGAGGTAGGAGTCGCCGTAGATCATGAGGTGAGTGGCGCCGCAGTTCTTGGCCATTCGCATGCCATGGATTAGGGCTTCGTACTCAGCCTCGTTGTTGGAGGGTGTTGGGAAGTCCATCTGTAGCACGTACTTCAGCTTGTCGCCTTTGGGGGAGATGAGGATGACTCCTGCCCCGGCTGATCTGAACTTTTTGGAGCCGTCGAAGTACATTGTCCATGCGTTGGACAGGTCGGGGACATCTGGCAGCTGGGCTTCTATCCACTCGGTGGTGAATTCTGGGAGCACTTGGGCCTTGATTGACTTCGGGTGAGCGTATTTCAGCCCCCAGGGTCCTAGCTCGACGACCCACTTAGCGACTCGTCCTGTCGCGCATTGGTTGGTCAGGATGTCGGAGAGCCCGGAGGAGCTTACCACCGTGATCGGGTGCTCGGAGAAGTAATGGATTACTTTCCTTGAAGTCATGAAAACTCCGTAGGCCAGCTTCTGGTAGTGCGGGTAGCGCTGCTTGGACAGGGTCAACACCTCGCTAAGGTAGTAGACGGGTCGCTGAACAGGGTAACTGTGTCCTTCTTCTTCTCGTTCGACTACGAGTACCGTGCTGACCACCCTGTTTGTGGCTGACACGTAGAGGTATAGCGGCTCGTTCTCCAGTGGAGCCACCAGTACTGGGGAAGTCGTGAGTGTTTTCTTGAGTTGGTCGAACGCGACTTGCGCTTCTTCTGTCCACTCGAACTTGTCTGTCTTTTTCATCAGTTGGTAGAAAGGCAGGGCCTTTTCTCCCAACTTACTTATGAACCGGCTGAGAGCTGCGACTCGGCCGGCTAGGCGTTGCACCTCGTGAAGCTTGGTCGGTGCTGGCATTGCGAGTATGTTTTGCACCTTCTCAGGGTTGGCTTCGATTCCTCTTGCAGAGACGAGGTACCCAAGCAGTTCTCCGGCTGGCACGCCGAAGACACACTTGTCTGGGTTCAGCTTGATCTGATACTCGTCGAGGGCGGCGAAGACCTTGCGGAGGTCGGCGATGAGGGTGTCCTCCTTGCGGGTGGTGACGACGATGTCGTCGACGTAGACTTGGACGATCTGCCCGATGAGCCCTTTGAGGCATGCTTGCATTGTGCGCTGGTACGTGGCACCAGCGTTCTTCAACCCGAAGGGCATCGTCTGGTAGCAGAAAACGCCGTCGGGTGTGATGAATGCTGTCTTCTCCTCATCGTCGACGTTCAGTCTGATCTGCTGGTAACCTGAGTAGGCGTCCAGGAAGGACAGGCGTTCGCAGCCTGCAGTCGAGTCGATGATCTGATCTATCCGCGGGAGCGGGAAATGGTCCTTGGGGCAGCATTTGTTGAGGGCGGTGAAGTCGACGCACATGCGGAGTTTCTTCGTCTTCTTCTTCTCCACTAGGACCGGGTTGGCGACCCAGTCCGAGTCCTTGATCTCTCGGATGAACTTGGCATTCAGCAGTCGATCGATTTCTCTGCTGATTTCGTCTCGCTTGGGCCCGGAAAAGCGTCGCATGGCCTGTTTGACGGGTCTGGCGTCCTTGTGGACCTTTAAGGAGTGCTCGGCGAGGTTCCTGGGTATTCCTGGCATGTCAGAGGGTTGCCATGCGAAGATTCTCCAGTTCTCACGTAGAAACTCGACGAGCGCGCCTTCCTATGCGGGAGTCAGACTCGACGATACTTTGACCGTCTTGCTGGCGTCAGTCGGGTGGACCTGATGGGTCGTTGTGTCGTCAGCCGCGTTGAAGGCAGCGTCCTTGGCTGGTTTCTTGCGGGCTGGGAAGATGGTCTTGTCGTTGTCGACTGCCATTGCCTCGAAGTGCTCTTCGACTCCGAAGAATTCGGAGATCTTGCTGAACTCGCGGTCGCAGCTGTTGGAGCGGTCGAAGTCGCCGTGCACCGTGATGACGCCCTTGGGTCCAGGCATCTTGAGCATGAGGTAGGCGTAGTGAGGTACGCCATGAATCTGGCGAAGGTTGGGCGCCCGAGTATCGCGTGGTACTGCGACTTCCAGTCGACTACCTCGAAGTCGATCGACTCCCTCTTGAAGTTTTCGGGTGTGCCGAAGATGACGTCGAGTGTGATCGTTCCCATGGGCGTGACTGCTTGCCCTGGTACTATGCCATGGAAGGTGGTCTCTGATGCTGCCAAGTCCGTCGTTGGCTGTTTATCCTTCTGAGGGTGTCGGCAAAGATGATGTTAATGCCACTGCCTCCGTCCATGAACACCTTTTTCAGGGTGTAATCTCCGATCAGAGCTTCGACTACCAGGCGGCGTGCCCGGGTCGTGGTACTGCAGGCGGGTGATCTGCTCTGGAGAAAGTGATTGGTGTCTCTGACCCTCTCAGGTAGTCGGGTACTGCAGGTGGACAGGTGATGGCTTGGAAAACCTGGCGAGTGATGATCTTCTGGGCCTGTTTGAGGGGCGCCCCTTCTGTATCATGTTGAGTTGTCCGCGTGCCGCTGGATATGCGTCCTGGATCACCGGTGGGGCATCTTGCTGCGGCTGCTGCTGCTGCAGAAAGGCTCCCGCCGCCTGTGCTGGATTGGCGACTGCGGGTGCTGCCTGGATGGCTAGCTGCGCGGCTGGCTGCGCTGCGGGTGCTGGAGTGACTATCTTCTGCATGGCTTCGTATATTTTGCGTGCCTTTCGACAGTCCTTCAACAGGTGGTTGGATCCCCACTTGCCCGTTTCCGGGTTCCTGAACATGTGGTGCCTGCAGGGTTGTTCCAGCTCTTCTGCTGGGCTTAGAGTGCGTTTCTGCCACTCGCGTTTATGGCCTCCGTCGCTGCGGTAGCTGCTGCCGCCGCTTCGGTTGTACTGCCCCTGGCTGTATTGGCGACTCTGGTCACCGCCGCTTCGACTGTACTGTGCATGGCTGTATTGGCGACTGCTGTCGCGCGCTTCATCCTCACGGGGGGTTTGGAATCCCGCCGCTACTAGCTCGATTGAGTCGTTGCCGTTGTAACGCGGCTTCTTCTTGTGGCGCCTTCTCGCCAGTTGCTTGGTCCGGCTTCGTCCTTCGGGGAGTAGTGTGAACTATTGCGGACCGAGTCCTCTCCGTCTGCCCACTGGTTTGCTATCTTCATGACCTCGATCATGTTTTTCGGCCGGAGCCTACCAAACTCCTCGCGGAGGTCGCGGCGGGAGACGCCGTGCATGAAGGCATCCATCACTCGGTCCTCCGAGGCGGTCTCCATGGTGTTGCGGAGCAGGTCCAACGCTGGATGTATGACCGGAGCGGCTCGTCTCGTCCTTGCTTGCATGCTTGTAGTTCGACGAACGTCGTCGGTCTCGAGTACGTCCCCAGGAAGGATTTAACGAAGGCCTCCGCGAACTCGTCCCACGTCCTGAAGGCGTTCTTGGGTTGAGTGTTGAGCCACCCGCGTGCAGAGCCCGTGAGCATCAGCTGGATGTACTGCATGGCCGTAGTCGAAGTACCGCCCTGGCAGCTGCAGGCTATGAGGTAGTCTTCTAGCCAGAGTCTCGGGTCCTGCTTCCCGTCGTACTTGACTGCTTCTGCCGTGAGCTTGAAGCCCTTGGGCATTCTTGTGTCGCGTATGTTGAAGCTGAAGCATGCGGCGCCGCACGGCTCGTAGTCGCCGTCGTTGCGGTCGTAGTCGAGTTGGACGTGCTGGTCGGCCGTGGATGCGGCTGCGGTCTACCGTCCTTTGTGTGATGACGTTGCGGAGGTCTTCACCTGGCTGCGGTTGTCGCAGTTGTCTTGTCGCCGGGGCTGCGAGTGCTGCGGGCTCGTGGTCGCGGCGATCTCGATCTCTCGCGCTTTTTCTGTCGGCGCCTTGTTTACCAGTGCGTCTTCGAGTGCCTTGATAGACATGATCTGCTGCTTGTGGAGGAGAGCGCGCGAGTCGCCCTCAGGCGGCTGTGTCAGCCGCAGGTATGTTTCGACTGCCATGAGTGCGGCTCCGGGTGTCTTGGGGACGGGTATTCCGTCTGCGTCTTCTATGTATGATGACTCGAGGTTGCGGGTGACTCTAGCGCGGTCGACCTCCGTCATCAGGGGCACGCGGGCTCTGTGGCGCCTTGCTCCTTGTGAGACCTCTGTTGAGGCAGTGAACGAGTAAGCGGCCCTCCTGGCGCTCGACGCGTCGGCCTCCTCCTTGCGTCGGAGGAGCTCGGCCTTCTCTGCGCGGAGTCGTTCGCCTTCCTTCCGCAGCAGGTACTGGACCGCCATAAGGTCCTCCCGGGGTGCATCCGGTGGGGGGTATGTGCCGTCCTCGACGTGCTTCAGGGCTTTGATTGCCATGTCGCGGGTGATGGTGAGTCGCGTCACCTGGTCCGGCATGACCACCTCCAGTGGGTATGCGGGTTCGTCGTCGTTGCCCTGCGGCCTCTGGCCGATCATGAAGACTTGCGCGGGGTAGATCTGGGCAGTGGGACGGGTGCTGCCACTGCTGCTTCCTTCGTCCGAGCCGTGCTCGGAGCTGAAAATGGGTGCGACGTGGTGGACACCACAGTCGCCGCCGAGGCTCCTTCCCTGGAGTTTCGCGATCTTCGCCGCGGTCGTGAGGAGTGATGTCGCTGTTGTCGACGTGGGCGCGATTGGCTTGTTGACGATCTTGTAAGTCGATGGAGACGCGAGTGGCGCGGTATAGAACGACGCGACCTCCGTTGCGCGCGAGGGTGTGGTCGACGTAGTCGAAGTTGACGTAGATCTTGGCCTTGCCAGCGACGCGATCGAGGTAGTCGAAGTAGACTCGATCCGCGCGGTGGTCGACGAGGTGGTCGACGTAGTCGTAGCAGATGCGATCCCCGTGGTAGCCGGAGACGCTGATGGCGCGGCCGCGTTGGGCGCGATCTCTGCCGCAGCGGAGGCGGTCGGAGTAGTCGAGGCGGACGCGATCTTCTCAGCAGTCGAAGATGCTGCCGCCGCAGTCGCAGCAGATGCGATCTCCGCAGCAGGTGGGGGCGTGGTTGGTGCAGTCGCGGCAGATGCGATCCCCGTGGTAGCCGGAGATGCTGATGGCGCGGCCGCATTGGGCGCGATCTCTGCCGCAGCGGAGGCGGTCGGAGTAGTCGAGGCGGACGCGATCTTCTTAGCAGTCGAAGATGCTGCCGCCGCAGTCGCAGCAGATGCGATCTCCGCAGCAGGTGGGGGCGTGGCTGGCGCAGTCGCGGCAGATGCGGGTGCCACCACCGCGGGCGGTGCGATCGCCGTGGATCTGAGTACTCCACAGCTGTCTACGAAGTAGTGCATGGTACCGAAGGTGAGGCACATACCTACATGCAGATCGGCGTACACCGAGCGGTGGGCCGGCGGGTGGAAGGTGTACTCGAAGGAGCCAAAGCAGATTGGCTCCTTGGTGATGCAGACGTCGGTCTTCAAAGTTGATGGAGCCAGTGCGACCATGGTTCCAGCGCTCGTTCTTTCCCACAGACGGCGCCAATTGACGAGGTGTGGACTCGGCAAATCCCTGGGTTATGAACCCCGGGTTGATTGAGGGGGAGAGAGATGAGCGCTGGTGATCACGATGGCTGACAAGCAAGGCGTTTACCCAGGTTCAGGCTCCCAGAGGATAACACCCTACTTCCTGCTTGTCTGGATATTGATGGTGAGTTGTGGCTACAATGGCGAGATGGCAATCTCGCTAGGGTTTGTGTGGCGGCTATCAGCGTACCCTAGACGAAGGACCCTCCTAGCCTTTATATGGTAGGCTAGGTCTCAGGTGAATGGTGTCGATGGCGCTTACAAGCATGGCGGGGTCGCATGACCTAGCGTCGACTATCTTGGGCCGCACGTCGTCCTCCTTGGGCCTTCCTTGGGCCCTCGTCATAAGGCTGATGGGCTTGGCGTGACCCAGGTATCCCCACCGTGGGGTAGTCGAAGAGTGACCCCACGACACCCATAGTACCGCGGTCGGTACTGCACAAAGCCTCCGAGGCATGTCTGGAGCGGTAGTGCGGGCGACACTACCGTCGCTTCGGGCTGCGCAGGAATCCCAGGGCGGTACTACCGCCGGCAGTGCCGCTGCCAGTACCGCACATTGCATCTGAAGACGTATTTCGGTGGTACTTGGAGCGGTACTGCCGCTGTGGCTTCCCAGCCCAGGGCCAGCGGTACTACCGCCCGTTCCGGCGGTACTGCCGCTGGCAGGATTTCAGCCTGAAACCTGAACTGCGATAAATTTTGCAAGGAAGCTCCAAACGAGATGAAACCAACGAGGTTAGAAAGGTAACGACAAGAGCTTTCCTACAAAAATATAGAGGAGATATCACACATGGGAGGTGTGGACCTTATCTCGAGGAGGACCGGTAATATTTCCAACTTCGAGAACGCAAGAAGTTTTCCATCCGACTCCATTATCTATGATCTTGGGCTTGCTCCGAAGATAATCACAAGCACTACAAGATCGTGCTTAGAAACATCATAGTCCATCATGTGAGGAGGAGACCATAAGGAGAGTTTGACCTCTCTACAAGAGACGAACCGGTAAAACCTCCAACAACAAAAACACCACAAGATATTCAAATGAAATCCGTTTTTTGATGAACTAGAGCTTGGTATGGAGATGAACACAAGCTCTAAATTCTCACATGGATAAAAGCCAAATAAGAACCAAGAAAGATGATATACCAAGTATGCAAAGGTTTGAGCTCTCCACAAAGATGCGATCAAGTTACTCACTTGAGAGCCCCTCTTGATAGTACGCCGTCTATCCTATAACCCGGTCTCCCACTAACACCACGAGACCGGTAAAATAGAAACCCTATCAAGATCATACCTTTGCCTTGAGCATTCCACTTGAGCTAGATGATGACGATCTTGACTCCCTCAAGTTGGGACACCTTTCTTGATTGTGCTTGCTAGCACATGCTTGATGAAGACTTCTCCAAATGCTCCCCCATACTCCATTATGGGAGAGCCTCGCTAAGCTCCATCTTCATGTATCCACTTGCGCTTCATATTCTTCTCTTGATATAGATGATGGCTTGGAGATAAACATGAAGTTCACTCAATCTTCTTTTCCAAGCCATGCTTACAATAAGCTCAACTCTTAACATGACCATTCTTCATATAAACCCTTGGATGGAACCTTGGTCATCATGTAATCTTCTAGAGTCCAACACATGAACTCTAATCTTTTCCTATGAACAAGATCTACAAGTATATCTCAATGCAAACATTAGTCCATAAGGATTGTCATTAATTACCAAAACCACGCATGGGGCAACACATGCACTTTTAACAGTTAAAGCATTTAACTGACGGTAATCAACACAGAAACGCCATGTGCTGTCTTTCTTTTTAACTAGCAACAATGGGGAGGCAAAGGAGCTGACACTATGCTGAATAATACCATTAGCAAGCATCTCCTTAACCTGATTTTCAATCTCAGTTTTCTGCTGCGGAGTGTATCTGTATGGACGTGCTTGCACTGGTTGTGCACCTGGTATGAGTGGTATTTTATGATCAGCAGCACAGGATGGTGGCAGTTCAGTGGGCTTATCAAAAAGTGGTGCAAATTCTGTCAACAGAGCCTGAACTTATGGTAGGATTGCCCTGTCCTCCTGAACATCGTCACTATCAATGGCGTCCACCTGGAATGTGTGTCCATCAAGTTTCAACTGAACTTGTACCATGTGCATGATAGCTCCTCTCCGATGCAAGCCCTTCAACTGCGTTGCCTTCACTGGTTTACAAGATGTGATGTTAGCTTCCACTCCATGTAATATCACTCTTCTATTACCATGTGTGAACCTCATCACCTTGCGCTTCCAGTGCACCCACATTGGACTGTGGTCACCCAACCAGTCATGGCCAAGAATCATGTCATAACAGCCCAATGGTAGTACCTTCATATCATGCACACATGTCTGTTCTTGTATAGTCCATTCAAACTGAGGAACCATTTGGTCACACTGCATTTTGGCTCCATTAGCAACAACATATGTTGCTGGAGGTAGTTGTTTGCGAGTGCATTGCAGCCTCTCGACAGTGTCTTGGTTCAGGAAGGAAGATACACTTCCAGAGTCAACCAGAATGAGTAACTCATGTTTCCCAACTGTCCCTTGGAGTCTGAAAGCCTTTTTCTTCTTTGCAAGTGTGCTTGGTCCACACCCATCAACAAGTTGAGCTCCCCATCAGATTCAGACTCACTGGAATCCTGCAGATCTGGTGGAGCTTGAATTTGCAATACTTCAAGCAACTCTTCAATGACATGCAACTGCACTTTGTCACGGCACTTGTGCGTGTGACTCCACTTATCACTGCAAGTGAAACATAGCCCCTTTCCATGCCGGTACGCCTTCAGTGATTCTAGTTTATCATCGGACTTGCTCACATATTTACCCTTAACATCAGGCTTGTAACTGTCTTCTGATCTATTGTTCCATTTAGATCGAAAGGTGTCCTTGAACTCATGCTTGGAATAGGATCTCTTCTTACTAGGAATAGCCTCCTCTTCCTGTAACAAAGAGAGCAAATGAGCAGTATCCAGATCCTGAGGGCGATGCAGCCAAATGGCTGATCGAATATCATCAGGAAGTCCAGCAATATATTCATCAACAAAATATCCTTCATCTAGGTGTGGATTGTAAAGCAGAAGCTGGTGTCTAAGCCTAGCAAATCTATCCCAGTACTCAGCAATGGATCCTGTCTGACGCAACACACGCATTTGGTGTCTATAACTAGCTTGCATATTCTTACCAAAATAATCATGCACTAGCCTACACATGACATCCCAATCCTCAACCCTGCCAGTAGCTTCTACACTTTGAAACCACAACGCCGCATTGCCCTGGAAGCCTAAAGCAGCATAGCGCATACGCAGACAAGGTTGCACACGAAACACCTCAAAGTAAGTTTCGCATTGTTGTTGCCACAGTTTAGGATTCTCGCCGGCAGGCTTGTGGGCGCAGGGCGCGTCAATGGTGGCCTCGATCCGGCGCCATGCTGTCGTGACCTGGCGTGGACTAGGCAGAAGGCGTCTCCTATTGGCTCTGGTATTGAGTTGAAGTTGAGCCTTGGCTGTAAGTTCTCTCCTATCTCTGTAATTTTCTGACTCATTTGATGATTTGTCTTTGGTATGATTGGTGCCTGTATTTTCAATGGCCTGAGTACTGCTTATTTTGGTGCTTGTATTTTCAAAGCCTAGCTACTTTCTCTCCTAGCTCTATTATGTTTTTGTTTTTGTTGGCATCATAGAGTGGTTTCAGGGTGGAAAGGTGGGGACCTTCTGTGTTCGGTTTGGCCAATATTTTAGGACCGATGGATAATTAGTTGTGTTCCATGCCATTGGAATCGTTCTGAATAAGCATCTATATCTGTTGAACGGTCCATTTTAAAAATATCCGTGTTACGTGCTTTTTTCTGGACAAAACATTCGACTGTACTGACTAAGTTTGATTTTGTGGGTTGAATTCTTCTGGCCCCTTGGTTGATAGTGTCTATAAGGAATTCATTTTCGTAGGTTTGCAGCCCAGCCTTTACCTCTAGCCAGCGACAGGCACGGCCTCAACCTTCGTCAGTACATCGCCTCCCCCTGCCAGCGATGAAACTACCCCCCCACCATGCAGCACCCGAGAAGCTTCGTGACTCATCAGGCGTCGAGGAGAAGCAGCTAGCAGGGATTGTGTGTCAACGCTGATCTGCAATTTTGTGTTGAGTAAATGGAAGCTAGGATGGACGCCCTACAGAAATTCTTCTAGGTGGAAGGTAGTCTCGATTATTCTCCTTTAGGTATAAGCTTCAAATTTCCTGTATAAGCTTACAAATATGTCAACGGTTAAACTTGAAAGTTATAAACAAGGAGTTTTTTTTTTCAACAAGGTCTACAATATAGTCCAGACCTGATATATTTATTTGCGCTTCTTCCATTGCAAAGATGCGCACATACTTTAGAGAGATGTGATGTTTGTTCAAGTGTTTAACTCTCATTCAAGTTCAGGAACGGGCATGTTGTGGATAGCGTCCTATGAAGTTTGGTACCCGTAATTGCAAATTCAGGAGTTTTTAGACGTAGCTTCTTTCACTATAGACAACAAGCTCAAATCTACAAGGCTTTCCAAACAAAATGCCTCTAACCACCCTCTTAAGTGGGGACCAAAACACCCCCTTCCCCTTATCCCTCCCACAATATGTATCCCCTTCATAATCACGTTTGGTCAATTGGTACTCACGTTTGCACGTATACGGACCCGAACAACACTTCTTTTGATTCTTCCTTCCTAGTTAGCTTTGCAGCCAGCTCTTGGCGAGGAACATAAACGATCAAATCAGTTAGCTAGACAGCTTAATTAGTAGCCTGACTATCTCCCGGTTTACTAAACTAGGGCCGCGGTCAAGAAAAGGAAACAGAAACACTGCCCACTTGAATTCTTATTATTGTATGGAAAACATATATTGAAGTTATAGGATAATATAAAAATATATTTAGGTACTCACAATTCGTAATTTTGGGGCCTTACTTTTTCTTTTGCATAGAATTGAATTGTGTTACCATGTTAGATGTTTTAAATTATTTTAAAAAGAAAATTTCGAGTTAAATTATTTGATATCTTCGCATTGAGTATGCATCTTGAGTTAAATTTACTATAGAGTTAGTGCATGCGAGTGTCTACAATTTGGCATGACCAATTCAACTAATAAGTGAAAATGGGAACCATGAGTTTGTCTAAGGAAATATCTTCCCTTTGCGCTTGTGTAAAATAACATGATCAAGCAAGTGACAAGGAATATAATTCTACAAAATTTAAGGGAGTTGAACCAAGAAGACATACAAACATGTATACGTTATTTCTTATACAACTGGTAAAATATCTTCTCGGACATATATTTGTTTCACCGCAGCAACGCACGGGCATTTGATAGAAACCATGAATAAAAACCAGGCCTTGTCATGCCATTTCACATCTTTTTTGATTTTAGGATGTGTCTGTATTTTTTTCGTTATCCCGTAGCAACGCACGGGCATTCAGCTAGTTTTATAAAACATTCTAATTTACACACATGATTATTTTTGACATTTATGAGCATTTAACTTAGTTCTCTCTTACGGAGATAAAGCTATTAATTAACATTGTTAAATATATTCATTTTTCTATTGAAAGAGATAAAGCTAGACAGGTCAAAGAGTATATCAACACCCACTCGGTGCCTGCCTCATTCTAAGGTTTTGCCAGTCAGTTCAAGGCAGCTGCCAGCCCAAAAGTGACTACAGTAGTAATGCTTAACTATACAAAGTTCAGCCCGCCACCAACTTTAGATCTCTCGTATCCAGCCCAACACACCATGTCAGCCTACACAAGGCCCATAGCTCCAAACCTGAATCTGCAGATGAACTGAACAAATAAGCAGCACTTTCAGTACGATTGCTTGAGATAATCAGCTTCTTCCATCTATGATCTATGTAGAGCGTAAACGGACAAAGTTAGGCTCATTGCGTGACATCCTATGGAATAGCAAGCTTTATCAACACGGGTTGTAAATTCTGACGTGTGACAATTTCTACTAGCTAAGAGAAATTTTCGAAATCTGGGTACGGGAACCCAACTTTGGAACAGTGTACCTATAGGGTATAGTTGCTACCAAAGCAACCTGCAACTCAGATAGATGCACTTGATAGACACAGGAGGTTCTACTGAGCTAGAGTGCACCACTCAGTACTTCAAAATACTGCGCCAAATATGCATCTTGGAACATAGCTCAAGTAACAACTTGCTGCATGAAGGGAAAAACAGCATGCCATCTGGTTGGTACTATGGTCCAAGAAATTTGTCTAGAGTATCTACAGAAAGCTGCAGCCTGCCTGCAGAATGGGCTAATAATAGCAAAGCAAAGCTCTACTCAAGATTGGATAGCCAGAAGTATGCCTTAGAGGCACGGTAGATATCACCCTTGTGTAACCTGGAGGCTACAAACCAAAAATGCAGTATCATCACAGCACGTTCTATACCAGCAATAAGCTATTCACACAGAAATACAAGAACAATGAAGACAGGTATATATCCCCGTAACACATCGCATGGTGTTGTGTTCTCTCACTATCTTTCCCCAGTGCCCACTTGCCGTGGTGAAGAGAATATATACATAGCACCAGCAGGAGGTAATGTAGCTCAGCTAGCAAGCTTGAAGGCATCGATGAAGAGGCCATATGTGAAACCCATCTTGAAGTTGTTGAGGAGTGCGACGGGAAGGTAACCTTAGGCCGGCTGTAGTAGAACTTTGTCACATACTCAGTCAGGAGGACGCACACAACTGCTGCTATAACATCATTCACACCCAAAGCACCGAATGAGAGTGAAATCGTCTGCGCAACATAGAAGCCACCCAAGAGTGAGATGCCGCCAAATAGGGCTCTCCTAGACCTGCTTTTGAAATAGTTTCTTGAAAGCTCGGGGATGATTCGGATTATGTCAATCAGCCTTCTACGGCCATCATTTCCCTGCAGGGCACGGACCTTGAGAAACTTGTAAGAGCATTTCCGCGGGAAATTCTTGTAGCTCGGTGAGAGTATCGTTGCCCCCGCATATAACCCGTAGTTGGGAAGACCAATGGCAATATAATTGGAAGCACACGTCATAAGAAACACTTTCACCTCCTAAGAAAATTTCTTTCAGTAAAAACACATACATGTAATTAGAGATGCTGCTGCATCAATAGCAGAAAACAAGTACGGATAAGTCAAGAAAAGATACCATGCATGCCAGGAAGAGAAGGTACAAACACAAGTAATAGTAGAAAGAAAGAAAGAATAAGCATATCTGAAGTAACCAATGGCGGATCTAGAAAGTTTTGGTTGGGCAGGGCAACCAAGATCTTTTGATGTATCTAAGCTGGATTTTTAGATGTTTTTCTTCTTTACTGATTTATATGCTGTAATGAAATCTTAGGGTGGGCCGAGTAGAAGAAATAATAAGCAGGAAACCAAAGATGTGATTTCTCAAAAAAAAA
Organism: Poa pratensis; assembly: GCA_947311845.1. Lineage (NCBI taxonomy): Eukaryota > Viridiplantae > Streptophyta > Magnoliopsida > Poales > Poaceae > Poa > Poa pratensis. The sequence goes on along the minus strand of CAMZMU010000119.1, from coordinate 18,902,203 downwards.
AAAACTAAAAATGTCAATAATGGAAAATGCAACATAGTTGGTGTCCTTTGCAAAGACTGATAATTCAGGTATGTCCTTGACAATCCTACTGTTAGCTATGGCCATTTCAAACAGCTGAAAATGCTAGCACCTGACGGAAGCATCAGCATGCTAACAACTCTAGAGTCCAAACCACTGGGGGACACTTGGAACGGTTCACCTAGGAGAAGTGCATTGTAATTTTGGTCTTTGTGGATCCGATCGACCTCTAGTCCTTCGGTTATCAGAGAGAGCTTTGTGGCGTGGTGGCATCAAACCATCCAGTCTGTCCCAGCCACGATGTGGAAGGGCTTACCTTCGGTGATTATGCTCACTTTGTGGTGGATCTGGAAGCAACAAAACATTGCAGTCTTAGGCGAGGCCCGACAGTGGGTGAGTGCATGGGTGGGGCTGAAGGCGCTTCTCACGGCAGTGCCTAGCTATTAGTACAAAGCATTTAAATAACACCAACAGGCAAGTGTGAGACTCAGGCTGTGCTTGGTTGAGCTCTGGCCTATCTGTAAGCAGCTGTGGGCTGCCTCTCTTCTTCGCGTCTCCCTCTAAATTTCATTTTTTCCCCTCTGTTTCCTGGAATCAAGCACATACGCCTTGGTAATTGCAATCTGGGGAGCGAATTATCAACCCACCACTCGTCTATTACCTGATTTTTTGTGAGGTTGGGCCCACGGGCCATCTGTTCGATGCAATTCCCATGTAGAATCTTCACTACCATTTGGAGTCGGGCACGTGAGTTTGAACTAGATCCCACAGGAAAATCATGATTCTTCCCTTTTTATTCAGTACTAGCTATTAGTGTTACGCATATGCCATTCACAGGCTCTAGTGTTTGCAAATTCATTGTTCTTTGCACGGTAGTTATTTTTACCTGATTTCTTGTGAGGTTTGGCCCGCAGGCCATCTGTTCGACGTAGTTCCCCTGTAGAATCGTCACTACCATTTGGAGTCGGCAGGTGAGTTTCAACTAGATCCCAGAGGCAATCATGATTCTTCCATTTTTATTCAGCAGTAGCTCTTATTGTTATGCATATTCCGTTCACAGGCTTTAGTGTTTGCAAATTCACTGTTCTTTGCATGGTAGCTATTTTTGCCAGATCCGTTAACTGGGGATGGGTTTGGAGCTGGCCCAGGCCATCATGCTCTTGAGACAAAATCACTTGGGGATTGCTCTCTGGCTGCAGAATGTTAATTTATTCTTAGTTTATTGGGGCCATGTTTGAGTGATTGAGTCACATTTGAAGTTTAGTGGCATGAATCAAAATGTGCCATACACTGTAGTCGAACAATGCACTATATCCATGTTAACATCCTTTGTGTATGCGAAGTGTTATTTTTCGAGAAAAATCCAGCTTAGATACATCAGAAGATATTGGTTGGGCGGGGCAACCAAGATCTATTGATGTATCTCATTAGCTGAGCTGAATTTTTTTCCAGTTCGTTCAAAAAACTTCTCACCAAGACTTATGTAACCTCTCCGATTCAAACATCCCAATGACGTATTTCTAGCATCGACCTCATCTCATCTTTGCATATCTCAGAAAAAACGTGGTGTAATGTCCATCCTAAATTACCTTTTACATCTATTTCACATTAAAGAACTAGCATATAACGAAAATTGGTAATGCATATGGTGCTGACATAGAAATGGTACTATATTTGTAACATACACATAATCATTTCATAAGCAACCAAATTAGGAATTTTGTAATGCTGATATACAAGATACATACACACAATTACCTAATTCGCAAGTAACTAGCATATCTCACGTCACACAGATTTAGGACTTTATTTACCTGCTCCTCTTGGTCCAGCCGGGACGGTGAAGCGGCAAGTTCGGGGGAGGACTCGAACTGCCGTGGCCGGTCGTCGTGCTTGAGTCCCTGTGGAGAGAGCGGCTGAGCAAGATGGGTAGGGAGGCGGATACGGGGGCGGCCGGCGGGCACGAGGGAGCTCTCCCTCGACCAAGGCGGCTGCGCCCCACCCTAGTCCATGCGCGAGAGAGGTGTGAGGAGTCGGGACGGGAGATTGGGGAACAAGAGGGCCATGGACGTAGGTAGCGGGTGAGCAGTGAGCACTGAGCAGGATGAGGCTTTTGGACCAAGTCATATTTAGGCAAATCCTATTCTACGCCTGTTGCAATGGTTAGCAGCTTTTCGCCCACACCCCACGCTACTCAGTCCTCGCGTCGCTCTTGTTGGGCCGGCCCATATAGCTATTCCTGGCCAGTTCAGCAACCGTTTTTTCTGCTATTTGTTTTTTTCCTTTTCCTACTTCGGTTTTCCGCTTTGTTTTTCTGTTTTTGTTTTTTTTAATTTCCAGATTTTGAAAATGGTTCATGATTTTGAAAAATGTTAAAGTTTAAAAAAAATCAGATTTTAAAAATGGTTCATGATTTTGAAAAGTGGTCAAATTTTAAAAAATATTTAGATTTTGAAAATGGTTCATGAACATTTTTTCAAATTTGTGAACTAATTTTTCAAATTCATGAACTTTTCGAAATTCAAGAAATTTTAAATTCATGAACCAATTTCAAATTCATGAACATTTTTTTAAATTCGTGAACCATTTTCAACTTAATGAACTTTTTTAAATTCGGGAAAATTTAAATTTACGAACCATTTTCAAATTCATGAACTGCTTTCAAAATCATGAACCGTTTTTTGAAATTCATGATTTTTCTAAAAAATGACCATTTTTGAAATCTGGGAACTGTTTTTGATTTCACAAATTTACTAAGATTACAAAAATCAATTAAATTCGAACCTAGCTAATGGGCTAGGCCCAGAAATGTGTGGCAGTGGGCGAAGGCGCACTAACCATTGCTTAAGGTACTGAATAGGAGCTCGCTCATATTTACGGCAGTTCTAGCCATTTAGCAAGCCCACGAAAATACAACACTCAATACCTCCAAAATAACGACACTCGCAAATCTCGATTTTCTGGAATATAAGGAGTATAAGTCAAAAAATCAAAATCAAAAGCACATATTTAAATGTTATTGTGTCTTATAAGCCAAAAGACATATTTAATTCTAACCAAACAGGGGCAACCTGCACGAGGCAATGCTAAAGTTTGATAGAGCTGAGCATCTCTGAAGGATCAAACTTCATTTGCCTGAGTGGAAGACAAACACCTGAGGTTTGATTCGTGAGATTTTGAAAATGAAGGAATACAAAAAATGTAGGATTGGAATGGTATGATCTTTGACTTGAAAACTACAGGAATTTGGATACACAAGTGTTTGACTGCAAAATCGAAGGAATTATAAAGAGAGCTTGGAGTGGAGGGAAATTTTACTACGAACTAGGGAACAAAGGAATCCTTCGTAGTAATATCAAAGGATTACAATCCTAAGAATCAAATGACCTTTGCAGGAAAAATCCTAAGGATCCAAATCCTACAAAAATCCTACACAACTTTTTTTTGAATCTAAGGAGCCCTAAAGGAAAAAGGCCTGCCGCAAATCACGATTAAAGCTCGCTTGGTCTGTTGGCCAGCTTGGTGGTGTGTTTCTCGGTTCCGTCGCTTTGGCGGCTTGTGGGGACTATATGAACTTCATATCTGGTTTTCGTCCGATTTTATAGAATTGGATTGGATGACTCTCTTCTTTTGTATGAATAAACATAGAGCTTCTGCCGTGTTTAAAAAAGAGAGTAGATAAGTATATGCACTTAAATATGACCATTTATGATCCATACAAAAATCAAAAAATTGTTCGGGATGCATACAAAGTTAGAATTCTTATAACTTAAACAAGACGATTTTGAAGGAGATATGCCCTAGAGGCAATTAATAAATATATTTTATTTGTCACATCTCAATTGTTCATAATAAGTTTCATACCATGCTATAACTGTATTAAGCGGAAACATTAATACACGTGTGGTATGTAAACAACCAGGTCCCTAGTAGCCTCTTAACTAGTCCATTGGGCAACAGATGATCAAGCTTTCCTGATCATGGACATTTAATCAATTGACAATGGAGTCATGTCATTAGGAGAATGTTGTGATGGACACACACCCAAGATATATAGAAACGTAGTGTTCATACCTTTGACCGTGAGATCATATCTAATCGCTGCTTGTGGAAGGTGCTTTGATTGCATCAAACGTCATGTCTTATCTAGCATGACAATAAAGGTGTCCCTTTTGGGTATTCGAAGGAAGTGGTCGAGGCGAGTGATCAAGAGCGGGATTTTCCAATCCACATAGCAGGATAGATACTCTGGGCCCACTCGGTGAGATTACATCAATGAGTTTGCAAGCATGTGACTAGGTCACGAGGATGTAATAACACAAACGAGTAAAGATAGAATTGTCAAGTGACGGGATCAAGCTCGGTAATCGTGATACTGGAGAACGAGTGTTGGACAATCTAAGTATCGTCAGGCAAAAGGTTGAAACTGGACGTCTAAGGTTCAAACGATAAAAAGACATTCGTGGACGCACAGGGACTGTCACGGTTATCCAGCCACCGCTGATAGTCATTGATTGGAGAACGTGTCTCGATCATGTCTGGAGTGATCCCGAACCGTAGGGTGGCACACTTAAGGGTAGGCGACAGTTTTATAAAGATTGGATATTAGGAGAAACTTCAGGAGAACAACGGAAGTGTTCCGGGACATGTCCGATGATGATCGGAGGGAAACGGAATAAGTTTCGGAGCTCGAATAAATTAAATAATATGTATTTAATATTAATTAGTATAATTAATGATTAAATACATTTTTATTTTATTTTATTTCGAATTTTAAAGGAATTTTCGCCTAGATGGGCCTTAGAGGCCCTTTAGGGGAAAAACCCCAAAAGGAAAAAGGAAAAAAAGGGTGGAGAGCCGGCCGGCCTAGGTGGGCCACATGGGGCCAGGCCAGCAAACTTGGCTGCCCTGCTCCTCCTTTAAATAGGGGTGCACCCTTACCTGGAAATTCAACCCTCCTTCTCCTTCTCCCCTACCTTGAGCGTGGTTCCGTTTCTGGAGCTGCGTACGAGGGGAGAAGTTTCTCCACCATACGCACACCACCGTGCTGCTGGGTCCAAGTCTCCGCTTCCGCTGTTTCGCTGGATCTGGAGCTCGGAGGTCGTCGTCAACTCCGTACGTGTGTAGAGCTACGAGGTGCTACACGGGTGGCACTGGAAGTACGTGTTCTTCTCAGCCCAGCAGAAAATAAAGTAAAAATAATTTGGGCTACTGGGCCGGCAGTGCGCTCCGTGGTCAGGGAGGCAAGGCGTCGGAAGCCATCGCTTCGCTGCTTCCGATCGATCCAATCCAATCGCCGTTTCCTGTTCCATCGCTTCAGTTGGAAACTTGCGATCTCCAGCCACCGTTCGACCGATCGGCGATCGTTCGTGCCTCTCTCAATCTCCCCCGACGACGTGAGGTAAGGTACTGAACTACTGTCTACTGATGACTGATGAACTAATCCATACTTTCTCTGTCCATAATTCTCTTGATCTCTCTCTCTCAACGCTCTCACATTCTCTCTGTCTTTCTCTCATCGCAGGCAAGAAATAACAGTAATTAGTCGCGTCGCTGATTTCAACTTCCGGGGCCCCCGATTCCGGCCATCTGAGGTATATAGGATAGAGACATATGTTCCGATTCCCTAATCATTAGTTCGATACGCTCTAGTTATATTTTATTTTCAAACATTTGATGTATTTTTTCAGCCTTGTGCATATATTGCCATGTCGTCCAGAATGTATGAATCCGGCGCCGCTAAAAGGAAAAGAGCAAAGCGTGTTGACGAGTTGATAAAATCACAGAAAGGAGATATTTACAAGTTTTTAAAGAGTAGTACTGGTGTTTCGGCAAACTCAAATGATGAGTTGGCTCTAGTTGCTGTGGAAGAAGAGCAACAAGCAAATGGTAATTCTGAATCTGACCAGCTAGAAGAAAATATCGACACCAACATTGGCGATAGCAATGTAAGTGGCTCTGAAAATGTAGCTAATTCATCGAATGCACATACACAGTCTGCTAGTGTTGATGAACAACCAGTTTATACCTCGGATATTTATGATCCAAGAAATTGGGATAATCTTGATAATAAAGCAAAAGACATCTTAGTTGAGAAAGGACCCTATTAGAGAACAAAACATGGAGTACCCTCCAGATCCAGAATGTGAATCAAGACATTTTTCATATGATCATTATTATAGGTCATTAAACAATGGAGAGAAACATGATAGAAAATGGCTAGTTTATTCAAAGCATGTTGACAGAATATTTTGCTTCTGTTGTAAGATTTTCAAGTCTAGCACTAACAGGATTCAGAGTTCCTTAGCACATGATGGATTTCGGAATTGGAGGCATATTAGTGAGAAGCTTAGAGAACATGAAAACAGCATCCATCATATTAATAACATGAACAAGTGGAATGAATTGAGCATTCGACTCCGAAAAGAGGAAACTATCGACAAAGAATTGCAGCATCAAATCACAAAGGAGAAAGAACGTGTGAGGCAAGTATTGTTAAGAATAATAGCCATTGTGAAATATCTTGGTAAACGCAACTTGGCTTTCCGAGGAAAAATGAGTAGCTTTACAAGGATGATAATGGTAATTTCTTATCTTGTGTTGAGATGGTTGCAGAATTTGACATGGTAATGTGAGAGCACATTAGACGTATCCAGAACAATGAAATTCATTATCATTATCTCAGTCATAAAATTCAGAATGAGTTGATATCTCTTTTGGCTTCTGACATCACACATGCTATCTTAAAGGTTGTTAAAGAGGCCAAGTATTTCTCTATTATCCTAGATTGTACACCTGATATCATTCATCAAGAACAAATGACTTTTTTAGTTCGTTGTGTTAATTTATCTGATGACAAGATTAAAATTGAGGAGTATTTTTTGGGGTTCTTGAAGGTGGAGGACACTTCTGGCTTGGGGCTTTTAAAAGTATTCCTTGAATCTATGGAATTGTTTGGCCTAAATATTGCAGATATCAGGGGCCAAGGCTATGACAATGATTCTAATATGAAAGGAAAATACAAAGGGTAAAGTCTAGGTTACTTGAGCTGAATCCTAGAGCGTTGTATATGCCATGTGCTTGCCATAGTCTCAATCTCACTCTTTGTGATATGGCAAAATCATGTGAGAAAGCTGTTACATTCTTTGGAATTGTTCAACGCATATATGTATTGTTTGCGGGTTCTACAAAAAGGTGGAATGTATTGCTTAAACATGTTCCTAGTTTGACCGTGAAATCATTGTCCAATACTCGTTGGGAGAGTCGAATAAAAAGTGTGACAACAATAAGATATCAAGCTACTGAGTTAAGGTCAGCTTTGTCTGAGTTATGCCATTCTTCTGACGTTGATCCTAAGGATAAAAGTGATGCAAAAAATTTGTTTGATGCACTTGGACGCTTTGAATTTCTGATTGGTATGATTATTTGGCATGATATTCTATTTGCAGTGAATAAAGTTAGCAAGATGTTGCAATCTCTAGCTATGTGCATTGACTCTACATTGAAGCAAATAAAAGGTATAACACAATATTTTGAGCAATACCTAGATGAGGGGTTTTCTTCTAGTTTGATCAGTGCCAAAGGTATTGCAAATGAAATGGGTATATAGCCATTATTTCCAGTAAAAGGTCGTGCTAAGAGGAAGAATCAGTTTGATGAAAGTAATTCCGAAGAAGAAATTCTAGAGGCCGAGAAGGCCTTTCAAGTCAAGTATTTTTATGTTGTGGTTGATATGGCTATCACTTCTTTGAAAGATAGATTAAAAGAACTCATGGTGTTTATGTAGGAAATATGCCTGAGAGGCAATCATAGAGATGATGATATTTCGATGTATCCATGATTTATAATAATGTGCCTTGAATAATGTCTTTGTATTGATTGGCAAGTACGTGACTTGTTTGTGAAACTCATTACTTGTATGGTTATTCTAAATATGTCCCTAGTCGGAGTTCATGTGAGGACACACTTGAATATTAGACTAGCACATGTATTGGCTGATGACTATGTTTTAGAAGTCATAGACATGGAGATGTTAAACCAATAATGTGGACTTATGTTATGAACATAGAGTTGGACTGACCCACCTTGAGACGATGCAGCAATGTTCATAGTTCTCTCTCTACACGATGTGTATGCTTTGTCCCCAGACCTGAGATTGTCGCATGTACCCGAGATGTGAATCGACCTACTTTGGGGCTATCAAACGCTACACCGTGAAAGGGTAGCTATAAAGGTAGCTTACGGGTTTGTCGTGAAACATGCTGCGGAGCATGGTCAGTCAAGATGGGATATGCCCCTCTCTTCTTGAGAGAGATATCTCTCTGGGCCCCTCGAGTGATAGGATCCAGAAATGCATGGCCGTGCTACATAAGGTTAAAAAGTTAACCTAGTATGGGATTCCGAATCACAGGATCGAGAAAGAGTGGTCAGCTGGAGGCTTGACCTAATATCGTGAGGCAAAGGGAATGGCATAAATATTGTGATGGTTCGTCCGATAAGATCTTTATGTGCGTTTGGGAGTTGGCACGTTTTGCTAGAAGCCGCTACCAACTATAGGCCGAGTAGGTGTACTCGTGTCATGTCTAAACGTGCGTGAACCTATAGGGTCACACACTTAAGGCAGTGAAGGCAGAATTCGGAGTGGATCCGAGTTGGGGTGGAATAGACTCCAGAATGGGCTTCAGTTGAGGCAGCCCAATATGGGGAAGTCTATATAAGGAGAGGAGGCTGGACGTTTTAGGGTTGCCCATTTCCGCACCACAATCCACCCAGCCACCGTCTCGCCACGCCCCTGCCGCCCGCGCGGACCTAGCAGTCCGGCGAGCGGCGCCTCCACGCCATACGTGTGGATACCGATAGAGGTGCTACACTTGGAGCACTTGGACGAACCGCCGAGAGGAGCTGTTCGTGTGATCTGTTCGTGGGAGCGACTAGATCGGAGAGGATTGTACATCTACCCTGCCCCGACTTGCTTCACCGACTTCGGCACGGCACAGCGCGTCTAGTGGTAATCCCGCGATCTATAACTGCAGCAGTTACTTGGTTGATGCGGTAGAAATTTTTGATTTGCGCTAGTGTAGCCTACCCGCGACCCTTCAGTTTAATGGTATATTCGGTTTTCTATTGAGCTCGACCACCTTGAACTCTTTAAATGATAATGAACTTAAAGAAGGTTGCACGAAATTTGCAAAAACTTTCTCTCATGATGGTAAATCTGATGTTGAGGTATATGATATGATTTTTGAATTAAAGATGATGAGATTCACATTGCCTGATGACACAATGTCTGCTATGGAGATTTTCAATCATGTCAAAGAAGTTGATTGTTACCCTAATATCTCCATTGCTTATCGCATCTTATTTACCGTGCCCGTGACTGTCGCATCAGCTGAAAGAAGCTTTTCCAAGTTGAAATTATTGAAGAACTATTTGAGGTCCACGATGACTCAAGAGAGGTTAAATGGTTTGGCGACATTATGCATCGAGAAGCAATTATTGGACGACATTGACATCGACCCTATTATAAGTGACTTTGCATCGAGAAATGTTAGAAGAAATTTTGAAGGTAATATGTATAAATTATTTGATATGCTCCTGCTTATTGATGCATTTATAAAATATTGTAAACATGTGTTTTTACACGTATATTCATTATTATTATTATTATGATGTCTAAATTAGGGGCCACAAGTTTTAGTTTCGCCCCGGGCCCCGAAAATCTCAGGATCGGCCCTGTTAATGAAATGCTGGTATGAAAAGTTTGATAAGATCAAACAAGTTCGGAGTGAAGTAAGAAAAATAAACTTATCAAGAAAATCAAATTCCCGCGATACAGATCGAGGAAACAAGGATTTGAGTTATGAGTTTGGCATATCATTGGAAGACTTGTGAAAAGAGTTCCAGAAATTACGCCGCATGGAACACCACAATGTTATGGTGTGTTAGGACGTCGTAATCATACTCTATTGGATAGTGTGTGGTAAATAAAATCTCTTATCGAATTATTGTGATCATTGAAGTCATATGGTAGAAACAGAACATTCACGTTAGATAAAAGAGAAACCATCTAATCCGTGGAGGCAATACCATATGAGTGATGGCATGGCTTTTAGCCTAGATTGTCGTTTCAGTAATTTAGTGTTTTGATATGATCAAACCTAAACGGATAAATTCATCTTTGTAGTGTATCTAAGAAATCATTTGGATACATTTCTCACGACAAAGGAAAATTTGTTGCCGGAATATACCTTACTCAAGAAATAGTTTCTTGTCCAAGGGTATAAGTGGGAAAGAGAGTAGATCAAGATGAAGTTAATGAACTTTCTCCCCAGACATCAGAGTGGCGCAACAGAAATTGTTCCGGTACCGTCCTCCACAACTGGAAGGAAGCTGATGATAAATGATCATGATGCTCTGAGCTCATACTAAGGTCGTAGGCGTATGAGAATGTGTTCCGCACTGAGTGGTACGACAATCTTGTTATGAACATCATGTTAATGGAACATGACAAACCTACGAACTATGAAGAAGTGATGGTGAACCTTAGTTCGAAAAATGGCTATGAGCAATATATAATCCGAGATAAAATCCATGTACGATTACCAAGTAAAGACTTGGGTAAATCTTCTTGATGGGCTTCACGCCGTTGAGAGTAAATGGAATTTTACGACAAAATAGACACTGACGGAAAGGCAACCGTTTATTAGGATCGATTTGTCGTAAAACAATTTCGACAAATTCAAAAGTTGACCACAACGAGAGTTTGTCTCAAGTGGCGATGCCTGAGTCTATTTAGGATTGTTTTAGCAATTACTATAAATTCGAATTGAGAAATTGATAGATGGATAAAGAACCCATGTTTCTTAATGGTAGCATTAAGAAAGAGTTGTAACTAGTACAATGAGATGGTTTGTTGATCCTAAGGATGCTAGACATGTATGCAAATTTCAGCTGTCCATTCATAGGCTGAAGCAAGCATATCGGAGCTGGAGTCTTCACTTTGATAATGTGATCAAAGGATTTTGGAGTCATCCAAAATAGTTGAAGAAACCTGCATTTACAAAGAAGTGAGTGGGAGCTAAGTAGATTTTCTTGATCTTATATGTGAATGGCATATTTGAGTTGGAGCTAAAAAAAAATTCCCTGGTCTTATATATGGATGACGTATTTAAGTGGGAGGTTGGTGTCATTCCTGATTTATATGTAATGACATATTGGGAATGATACAGATCATCTAATAAAGTATAAATGATTATTTAAGTGATTAAATTTTCTATGAATGAAGTTAAGAGTATTAGGCGTCAGGTCTATAAATTGTATAGATCAAAAGGGGCTTAATAACATTAGGTCGGAATATTTTCCTATGCTAAGATTCTGAAGTGTTTCAGAATAGAAAAGCGAAGAAAAGGTTCGTACTCGTATTACTAGGTAAAATATTAAGATTATCTTGGCATTTCAGCGATAGTTATTGAAAGAAAAGGATGTCCGACATTCTCTATACCTCAGCCATAGATTCTATCATACTGAAAGCCAGACTTGGTGTGACCCAAGTTCTTGGTTGAAGAACGGGTTCTATAGTGATCCCTGGATGGATCAATGAACAAATGTCAAGGATATCCTTCAGTGTCTAAAGAGAACTGCGGATATGTTTTCTGGTATGGGGTAAGAGTGAAAAGACAACTTGCCATAAAAGGGTTACAATGATGCAAGTTATGACACTGACCCATACGACTAGAAATCTCATACAGGAGAAGTCCTTTGTTTTGAAGAAAGACATGGTTAGCTTGTGAAGTCGCATATGTATGCGCTGTCACATAATCTACATAGGTATAGGAATATATGGCTACTTCAGAAGTAGCAAGTGTGATTGGACTGAGCGGTTTTCCCGAGCATGTGTTGTTTCCCTTAATAGATCTCTTAGACTTTTAAGGTCCACGCTACGCGAAGTTTCGAGTCTCACTCTGACAAGAATATACATCCCGGGTACCCTACCATAAGGGTACCTGGTGCACGTGTCGACTAAGGCCCAACTATCAAGAGCCTACATGAAGCCCATGACGAAAGGCCCAACAAGATGGAGTACCCTCCAAGATTAGACATAGGCATAGTCGGTTTAGACTTTCCTTACATGTAAACAGGGTCGGTTGCGAACTCCCGAGACCCAGCCTATTATATAAAGGCTGGGAGGGCTGCCGATCCAAGACACGCAATACTCAAACTACCAAAACCCTAGCGAGATCGACATCTCGCCAGGACCCCATTGTTGCCCGCATAATCTCACACGATCAATACCAGACAAGCAGGAAGTAGGGTGTTACTCTCCGGAGGACTGAACCTGGGTAAATCCCTACTTTTGCTTGTCAGCCGACGAAACTACCAGCTCTACCACGTTTCTCCCTCGTAATCTCAACCCTAGGTCCTTAACCATGGGATTTGATGAGTTAACCCCTCGTCAATTGGCGCCGTCTGTGGGAAAGAATAGTGCTGGATTCACGGTTTCTTCGGTTCCATCGGAAAACGGCGACTCGCCGATCGCATCTACAAACGGCAACTCGCCGGCTGGATCAACAAACCAGAACTCGCCGACTCGGGCGGCACACGACAACTCGCCGACTCACTAGACAAATGGCAGCACGCCAACTTCACCTGCAAAAAGCACATCAGATCCTCTGATGAACTTCGAGCCACACTCGCCAGAATTCCAGGAGACGTTCGCTGGTCTCGAGTCAAGTTTGGGTTTAACCGTTTGTTTGTTCAATTTTTTCGTAACAAGCTTGGTATGCAGGACTTGACAGATCCACGCCAACTCGCGACTTCCGCACCCGAGGCTCCATCGATTGCGGCTCCTTCGACTGCAGATCCATCAACTGCGTCCATACCATTGACGATCCTCCAAGCCTGCTCGTCTGCAACAACCATGTCGACTCGAGCAACGAGTTCATTGCGAGAGAACTCCAAGGTGAGGAGGCTGAATCAACATACCACACAAATGATCCCGAGCTCAATCTTCCACTCGAGGATAGCTTCGACTGCGGGATCTCCCTCAGTGACTTCGATGAGCCCGAAACTCATATCGACAACCACGTCGATCCGAGATCTGCAACAACACACAACTCAACTCCGAGATCCATAACGACTTCGCCGACACCGAGATGAGCATAGGCGATGAACACATCGACGGCGAGCTTCGCCCAGATGGCTGTTTGACTGGCATACTGACTCTGATATGAGTCTCGATGAAGACGTCGAGTCCATGACGGGACTCAAAAACACATACACATACCCTCGGGTGATACCCCAGCAGGTCTACGTTGCCTTCGCCGCAGAATCATCTGATATTGCGGCCAGTCACAGGCCTACAGAATTCCCGTGCACAGTTACTATGCCGGATGGAGTCACAAATCTCACAATTACTGCTGAGATGGCAGCAAAAGCAGATAAAGTCATCAAGGAGTGCACAATGATGCCAGTGGACGCAACACGAGAGGAGATGTTGACCTTCCAGTACTTCAACTGGCAGGAATCACTTCGACTGCAGCAGATCAGAGCAACACTCGAAGAACGTAAAAAGCAAGCTAGCTTGTCGAGTGCACGAGAAGACAGCTCTCCATGAGCTCCACCGGGCGAGCAGACACAAGACCCAGATCAAGGCTGTCACGCCTCGCGGAAGATGAGAGGGAAGCGCTCACCCGCAACTTAGGCCACTCTTTCATGACATTCGACGAAGAGGGAGTACCAGTACCCAAAACAGCTGCGGGTGCCCTTTTACTGCTGCAGCATACCTAGAGGCAATCAAGCCTCCAGCGGATGACCCCAATGCAAAACTACATCGCCAACAGATCAAATCACTCGCCTTAGCGGCAAAGGCCATACGCCAAATCCCAAAAACTCCAGGAGGGAGTCGAGACCGTGCCATAGTAAACCCGTCGTGAAGACATAATCGCAGTGGTCGCAGTCACCACTCGAAGGAAAGGAGCGGCTCACGCGGCGCAGGTCCAGGAGCAGATCACGCAGATCTTACAGTAGCGACTCGTACTCTGATCAGGAGCCTGAGCCATGCGGAGCTCTGTGCTTCACTCGACGCGTCCGCGAGACACGGATGCCCAAAGGGTTCAAACTCACATCTGAACAGCCCAAATACACGGGTCGACAGGAACCTTCAGGATGGCTGGAAGACTACAGACTGGCTGTCGTGCCAGCGAGGCACGAATATCACAGCCATGCAATACATACGACTCATGCTCGAAGGCACAGCCCGCGACTGGCTCAAGGCTCTACCTCCATCAACATACGACTCGTGGGATCACTTCCGCGCAGACTTCATCAAAAACTTCGAGCCTCTATGTGAGCGACCAAAAACGTTCGAAGAACTGAGAGCCTGCATTCAACGGTCGGACGAAACGTTGAGGTCATACATCCGACGATGGACTGAGATACGCAACTCAGTTGGAGTAATTTCAGAAGATATGGCCATGGATGCTTTCATCATGGGCCTCGCCAGGCGAGATTTCAAAGAAGCACTTGGTCGCCAAAAGCCAACCTCTGTGGCTAACCTCCTAAAGATCGCGACTGAGTGGGCAGACGGAGAAGACATGGCGCGCACCACACGGGTCCTCACCCCGTGACAATCATGATAGCGGCAGTCGAAACCGCAGGGATTCGTACAGAGACGACCGGAGGCGCAAACGTTCAAAACGTCACTACGACGACGACAGACCCGAATTCATGGCGGCTGGATTCTCCACACCCCGCAACGACCAAGACAGAAGCGACCGACGGTCAGAAGATCGACGGGATATCGAGATGATCGCCGGGACAGTCGAGACCAAACCAACGCAGCGACAGCTACAAGAAGAAAGATTGGCGCAAGTCGCGCTCCGGCGCACAAAACGAGCGATCATTCGATGACAAGATGGATGCTGATTGCAGATTCCACCTGTACAAGGGGAAGACGGAAAATTGCGCTCCAATCACTCGATGAGAAACTGCAGAGAATTCGACCAACTAGCATCTGAATACGTGCAACTCAGAAAGGCAACAGCCGCACAGCACCCGCACCTGCACCTGTGCCTCAGCCAAACAATGTGCCCGTTCTGATGGCACCACCTCCACCACCACAGCCTGCCGCAGGCGGAAATATCGCGGGTGCCATACAACCCGTACCTCGGGTGGACGAACCTCAGTACCCTCCGCCCCAAGGGCAGATGTACATGATACAGAAAGGTCGCCCTTCCAACAGGGAGCAAAAACTTCGCACTCGACAAGTAAATATGGCGGTCATGTCACCTCCTGCCGTAACTGAATTCTTGAAGGGATCCGAAACTGCAATAAGCTTCAGCAGAGAGGACCACCCACCATCGGTAGTTCGTCCAGGGCACTCTGCTCTGGTACTCGACGCCCAAATTGGAGGTTACGCCATGTCCAAGGTCTTCATGGATGGTGGCAGCGGCATAAACATCATCTTCGCGGATACGCTCCGCAAAATGAACAGGTCAGTCGAAAACCTGCCAAAATCCTCAAATACCTTTCACGGTATCGTCCCAGGCAAAGCAATAAGCCCAGAAGGCACCATACAACTCGACGTTACGTTCGGGGACAAAAACCACTTCAGGACAGAGTCGATTGAGTTCGAAGTTGTCGACTGGAAGTCACAATACCACGCCATACTTGGACGCCCGACGTTCGCTCGATTCATGGCGGTCCCACACTACGCATACCTCAGCTGAAAATGCCTGGACCAAAAGGAGTAATCACAGTCAAAGGAAACTTCCAAAAGTCCGATTCTTGCGACCGAGAGTTTAGCAAAATCTCTGAGATGTTCGGCATGGAAGCAACACTCGCCGATCTAGCGGTCTCCAACGATCGAACACTTATGCCGGAGCACAAGAAGGTGGCAGTCGACAGAGCATTCAATGCCACCAATGACACAAGGTCGCATCAGGTGCACCCGACTGACCCGACCAAGACAGTCAATGTCTCTTCGAGTCTGCCTATCGCATAGGAAAGCGCGCTCGTCGAATTCCTCCGTGAGAACTGGGATATATTTGCGTGGTGTCCAGCCGACATGCCAGGTATTCCCAGGGAATTCGCCGAGCACTCTCTCCAATTATTTCCAGATGCTAAACCAGTCAAGCAAACAATGCGCCGCATATCCGGCCCGAAAAGAACCGCAGTCGAAGCCGAAGTCGACAGACTACTCGCAGCAGGTTTCATCAGAGAAATCAAGAAATCACAATGGGTGGCTAACCCCGTACTTGTAGAGAAGAAGCACACAGATATCCTTCGGATGTGCGTAGATTTCACAGCACTCAATAAATGTTGTCCAAAGGATCACTTTCCACTACCTCGAATCGACCAGATCGTCGACTCCACCGCCGGGTGCGCTCGCTGTCCTTCCTGGATGCTTACTCAGGTTACCACCAGATAAGGATGAAGGAAGAGATGAAGAGAAAACGGCGTTCATAACCCCACTCGGGGTCTACTGCTACACAACATGCCTTTCGGGCTCAAGAACGCAGGCGCAACCTACCAGCGCATGATGCAAGACTGCCTCAAGAAGCAAATTGGGCGAAACGTCCAGGTCTACGTAGACGACATCGTCATCACAACAAGGGAGGAAAACACACTACTCGATGACTTGCGAGAGACGTTCGCAAACCTCAAACGCTTCCACATCAAGCTCAACCCGAAGAAGTGCACGTTCGGCGTGCCAGCCGGGCAGCTCCTGGGGTATCTAGTCTCGCTCGTGGAATCGAGGCGACCCGGAGAAAATACAGGCCATCTTGACAATGCAAAGGCCTTCAAAGCTCCATGACGTAAAAAATTAGTAGGTCGAGTGGCAGCACTCAGCCGATTCATCAGCAAACTGGGCGAAAAAGCACTCCCGTTCTATCGACTGATGAAGAAAGCAGACAAATTCGAGTGGACGCCAGAAGCCGAAGCAGCCTTCACGGATCTCAAGCGAGTCCTCACAAGCCCTCCAATCCTCGTCGCACCAAGGGAACGTGAGCCACTATACCTGTATGTCTCCGCAACTAACAGGGTGGTAAGTACCGTACTGGTGGTCGAACGCATGGAGGAGGGACACGCCCAAAGCATACAACGCCCAGTCTACTACTTGAGTGAAGTACTCTCCATATCAAAGCAGCGGTACCCGCATTATCAAAAGCTGGCCTACGCCGTGTTCATGTCCTCAAGGAAGCTGACGCACTACTTCGCAGAGCACCCGATCACTGTAATCAGCACCTCAGGGATCGGGACATCCTCACAAATCCCAACGCAACTGGGCGAGTCGCAAAATGGCTCATCGAGCTAGGACCACGAGATATCAGGTATGATTACCCGAAGGCCATCAAAGCACAAGTCTTACCTGACTTCCATACCGAGTGGATCGAAGCTCAGTTGCCAGGAGCACCAGATGTGTCCAACTCATGGACTATGTACTTCGACGGCTCAAAGAAGAACGAAGGCGCAGGCAGCTGTCATCCTCATATCACCAAAAGGCGACAAGCTTCGCTATGTCCTGCAGATGGGATTCGAGTTACCATCCAATAACGAAGCTGAGTACGAGGCCCTGATCCATGGCATGCGGATGGCCAAAGCCCTCGGGTGCACTCGACTGATGATATATGGTGACTCGAATCTTTGGTACAGCAAACAATGAAGGCCTGCAATGCCATCGCAGACAACATGATCGCCTACCGCAACCTGTACAACATAATGGAGGGCAGCTTCAAAGGCTGCGAGTTGCGGCACATAGTGAGAGAAAGCAACGAAGAGGCTGATATGCTAGCCAACCTTGGCTCGACCAAGCACAAGTTCCACCTGGTATTTTCCTCGAGCGCATCGAGCACAGATCCATCAAGCAAAAACGAACATCTCCTACATCAGCCGCACCAGCCACGAGCAAAGCACCTAGCACAGAGGACCTGCCAGTCGAGGTACTCCTCATTGAGCCAACTTGGACTCAACCTTTCCTCGCATACATACTCCGCGGCGAGGTACCCGAAGACATAACAGAGTCAAGACACGTCACTCGACGATTTAAAGCATACACCGTCATCAACGGCGAACTATACAAACGCAGCGTATCAGGTATGTTCCAACGATGCATAGAATTCGAAGATGGCCAGGCCACCCTTCGTGATATTCATGCAGATACCTGCAGGCATCACGCCAACAGTCGATCACTCGTAGCCAAAGCCTTTCGCGCAGTCTTTTGCTGGCCCATAGCACTCAAAGACGCGAAGGACATAGTCAAAAGGTGCATCGGCTGTCAAAAATTCGCCACAAAGCCGCACGCACCCGCGTCGCACTAGTAGAGAAAGGCCTTTTAGTGGCGCACCCTTTTGCAATTCTGTCGCGCACCCGAAACTTTGCTGGGTGCGCAAAAGAAGTCTAGCCACTAAATTTTTATTCTGTGGCGCACCGAGCCCGTGCGCCACAGAAAGACCAACTTTCTGTGGCGCACCCAGCCCGTGCGCCACAGAAATAGCTCGGCAGTCCACAACAGAGGAATTATGTGGCGCACCCACGCCTGGTGCGCCACAAAAAAAATATGCGCCACTAAATTATAAAACAGAAATACATGTATATTTACATTTTGCTGTACAAATACAGGTATATACAGGATTTATACAGATTTACATGTATATTTGACAGGTATATGAACAGACAAACACATTAATCACTATGTCATCACACATATTACTTAGTGCCCGAGATACATACACATAGTCACAAAAGTGCCGAATGTTTACACAATTAGTCATGATACAAACAAAAGTTCATCATTTCACACTACACATTACAAATGAAGTGTTCACCACCTAACTAGGATCAAATGTAGTACATCGGCGATGATGGTGAGCAAGAGCGCGCGGGAGCATGATCATGGAGTCCTCTTCTTGAGCGGCGCCGGGAACGGTAGAAAGCCATCTTTCGTCCTCCACTCCCTGGTGTCATTCTGCGCCTCTAGTCGTTCTTCGATATCCCTCTGACAGAGCCCTGAAGATGGATTGTGATATATATTGGTTAGTGATATAAATAGAGTATAATTTATTCATCTAAGTAGAGAGACAAGACAATCAAGCAATTATCATGGTTGGAAATCATATGGCTATCCTATTTGGGTTTCAAAGCATAGCGTAGATATAATATATAACCCTACACATGCACTTCTACAAAAAAATACACTAGTAATGCTTAGCAAGGCTTTCTTTTATAATACATCCTACCTCTGGGGTAGTGGTAGGACCCTACTTTGTTCATGGCATCTTCGAGGATGATCGTCGATAACTGCAGAATGATGCGATGGAAGTCTTGTCTATAATCAGCATCGGTGAGAGCATCCTCGCTTTTGGTCCATTCTGCGAGACTAGATGGAATCCTCATTTTCTCGGCATCCCGGAAAAGCCCTTTAAGGTGAAGGAGGGCATAGAAGGCCTCCTTCACACTGCCAGGCAGTTGCTTGATGCAATGGAATCCGTTCCCATGCATGAACTTGTGTTTGTTGTCCTGCGTGAAAGATTCCCCCTTCGTTTGGAAGGGGCCTCCCTTTTGGGCATAGCCCTCGAGAGCCTCATCGAGAACACCCTTTATTCTGTTGTAGTTCATCGGCTTGCATTTATTCCCCGAGTTGAAATAAGTGGCAATGGACCACCTCGGGCTTACGACGATGAGTGCGCAGTACTTGTCCCTGCTCAACACAATTGAAACGGAATGTTGGACAAAGGATCAACAATGGAAGAAATCTACAAGAAGGCATAAGATACGACGACGGCGAGCGGATGTGTACTTACTCGTAAAAGAAAGGCAGAAGAAGGTTGTTCTTCCTCTTGTTGGTCAGCATGAGCCTCTGGAGGTACTCCGTGGCCATGGTCCGTGTCCTTTATCCTTCCACCAGCTGGCTGTCACGCATGTAGTAGGGATCCACTATCGCGACGTATGGGGTATCATCTCTCCTGATCTTCATCGCCGCATCGAGCGCATATAGGCGGACCAAGTTATAGTCCAGCCGTCTGGAGTGAAACAGGTTGAAGATGTCCTCGTACGCTATGAAGAACACATCCGCGGGGGCTTCCTAGACGAAGTCCACCTCCTTTGGCACCTTGACCACGAACACCGGGTAACTCAGCTGCTTGTCTTTAAGAAGGAAGCTCTCTAGATGCAAGATAGATTCCTGCAAAGAAATCATGGGTCCTTCTGCAAGGCGGAGCAAGTCCTCAGACAGTATAGGTTTACCAGCTTCATGAACTCGGTCAAGCCATCCCCACGGGGTGGTATCGTGTCTTCACGACCCCGCATAATCTTACGAGTTGGCTGGCTCGCAGAGGCGTTTGCTCCCTTTCTCTTCCTGTGCTTCTTCGCCTTGTTCTTCATCTCTGGGGATGGTTGGGGTGTAGTGAACCCCGCGTGAACCGTCTGGTGCAGTGTGCCAGGGCTGAAATGTTACCGGTTTGACTTGAGCTTGATGATCGCCGGCCTCCAGAGGCGTGTCTTGAGATAAACCCTCGAAGACCAGGCGCTGCGTGCATGTAGTGGGACGAGGAGGTTGACCGTGTTGATTGCGGAAGGGTTCTTCATCCACAGGAGGCATGTACAAATCTTCCTTGCAGGCGCCAGTGTTGAGGAAGTCATCGACGTTGACATTATCTTCATCATCGCCGTCGTTGGCACCAAGTTGAGGGGCAACGGCTTTGTCCTAAACATAAACAATAGCACATCCATTATTAGATATAAAGGCTTGGCGTCGTAAAGTCATGAAGTCAGAAAGTCATGAAGTCAGAAAGTCGGAAAGTCGGGAAGTCAGAAAGTCGGGAAGTCGGGGAAGTCGGAAAGTCAAGAAGTCGGGAAGTCGGGAAGTCGGAAAGTCGGGAAGTCGGGAAGTCGGGAAGTCGGAAAGTCGTGAAGTCGGGAAGTCGGGAAGTTGGGACTAACCTTGGACTGTTGCGGTACAGACGTTCCCAACAATTGTTTGTGGCGGCTGGTGGCGGCGACAACCGGCGGTAGCTTCCGGCCGGTGGTGGCGGCGACCGGCGGTTCCTTCCGGGTGGTGGCGACGGCTGCCTGTGGCGCCGGTTCATCTGCAACAGCTTTTTCTGGCCGCCTCGACGAGGGCCGAATGACCGGGGGCCGGTGCAACAGATCTTTCCTGACACCAACCATTTCAGATCGTATCTTGCTTTCGTCCCATCCTTGGTCTTTTCCGGCATGTTGGAAATAGTGCCAAGCAGACTCTCGGTGACATTCTTCGTAATGTGCATCATATCAAGGCTATGTGGCGTCTTGAGAACCTTCCAGTACTCAAAGTCATGGAAAACAGACCTCGCTTTCCATACACCCAGCTGTGGATCTACCTTTGGTCGTTTCTTTCCCGGCGCAGGCACTCCTCCCAATTTTTCAACAGCTCATCGATTTCTGTGCCGCTCCTCGGCTCGGGGCTCCTTCGATCTCGTCCTTACCATTGAACAAGTCACCGCGTTTTCTCCACGGGTGATCCATGCGAAGCCACCTTCGGGCCCCTGGGTACACGGTTTTTGAAGACCCGGGATTCCTTGGTAGCTGGAGATGTGGGGTCTTAACCATGCACCTGACACATGCGCAGAATCCGTGGCCTACCTGGGCCGATACATATGAGCAACCAGGATAGTCCTGCACCGTCGTGAGCAACGCGGCTCTCATGTCGAAATAATCTCCAGTGTAGGCATCCCACGTACGGGCTGGCGTCTCCCACAACGTGGCTAACTCCTCTTTCAACAGCGCGAGATACATATGTATGTGGACACCTGCTTGTTTCGGCCCTTGAATGAGAATACTCATGTGTATGTACCTTTGCTTCGTGCACAACCACGGGGGAAGGTTGTAAGGCCATACAAACACGGGCCAGGTGCTATGCGTGCTACTCTGGTTGCCGAACGGATTGAGTCCATCGGTGCTCATACCCAGCCTGACGTTCCTTGCGTCGCCTCCAAAATTTCCGAAGGCATTGTCCAATTCTACCCACTGGCTAGCGTCTGAAGGGTGTGTCAGGATCCTGCCCTTCTCCGGATCTTCTTCGGGCTTCTCCCTTTCCGTGTGCCATTGCATGAGCTTTGCTTCCTTAGGGTCCACGAAGTACCGCTGCAAAAGGGGAGTGATAGGAAAGTACCATACCACTTTTCGAGGAACTTTCTTCCCAGTACTCTTGTACCGTCCTTGGCCGCACACCGGACATGTGGTTCTGTCCTCATACTCGCCCCGATAAATTGCGCAATCATTGATGTAGGCATGGTATTTAACGTGCGGTAGGTCAAGAGGGCACACAACTTTCTTGGCCTCCTCGATACTAGTTGGCAATTTGTTCCCCTCGGAAGACGCTCGTGGAAGAATTGCATGTTCTTGTTGAAGCTCACGTCGGTCCATTTGTTTCCCGACTTCATCTCCAGAGCATCAAGCGTTACTTGCAAGCGCGTATCCTGTGGCCGGCACCCAGGATACAACGGAGTCTTCCCATCTATCTCCATTTGTGCCAGCTTGGCTTTGTCTCTAGCGGTGCTCGCCTCCTTGAGGAGCAGTTCTTGAACAGGAGAGTCCATTAAGGCTGAGATTAGCGAGTTCTGCGTGTTCGCGTCTTCTCCACCACCATCTACTACTTCATCATGTCCGCCAGCATCTTATTCGTCATGATCATCTTGCCCGCCCTCGTCTTCACGCGCAACATTTGCTGTCGGCGCTTGGTTGAAGCCTTGCATGCAACCGCGCCTGAGCAGGTGATCCTCCAATTGCCCAGAATCAGGGTCGATCCATCTCACAAGTTTGTAACTTTGACACAGACATCGTATCTGGCTCCCGTTGCACCAAATCATTTCCGCCTTCGCTTCTTCCTTGTAGCTGCTGATTCGACCGGAGCTCACCCTGATGACCATGGTCGCCTACGCGGTATACATATAGAGTGTGTTATTAATTAGAATTAATTAACCGCAACATGCACACACACATACACAAACATGCATGTTCGACGAAAAAATTCGGCATGACTTCCCCTAAAAGTAGGACATATGGGTGGTGCAAAAATTTACCGAAATGGAAATGAATCAACATTTCGGCAAACATCCATGCACCACGCCGGCGCAAGGCAACAAAAGGCAACAACATGCAAAGATTCATGTATAAACATCCATCGTCGTGCCATATACGTGCAAACATCCATACACACCGCCGGCCACACAAAACATGCATATATATACATATCCATCCAACAATACCCACCTAGTAGATCTAGATCCGTTACCGAGACGTGACCGTGATCAATGAGAGAGAGTGTGTGGTGATGGAGAAAAAATAGTGGAGAAAAAGAGATGTATTGGGAGAGGAGGAGAGTATGTATGAAGGCTCTCCCCAAGCCCTCACCAATTATATGTCAAACAAAGTAGGTTTAACTACAAATAATGGAGAAAAGTATGGGCAAAATGGCATGGGAGAGAAGAGGAACTCGAGCTAGCTAGAGATGGGGGAATGGAGAAGGTCATATGGGGAAAGTAGGGCTGCCACCTTTTTGTAAATCTGGCACCCACTTTCTGTGGCGCACGGTGCTCGGTGCGCCACAGAAAGCCGACTTTCTGTGGCGCATCAGCCAACATGCGCCACAGAAATCCTACTTTCTGTGGCGCACCGAGCACCGTGCGCCACAGAAAGTGCCCAGATGGATCTGGTCCAATGATTGGCATGCGTGATGTGCGCCACAGAATATCTACTTTCTGTGGCACATGGGCTAGAAATGCGCCACAGAAAGGCAAATATTTCTGTGGCGCACCTTGCTCCATGCGCCACAGAATTATTTCTGTGGCGCATGGAGCAAGGTGCGCCACAGAATGACCGTCTACCTATAAGCTTTTCTCTACTAGTGTCAGCATTGAAGACAATACCATTGGACTGGCCCTTCGCCCAGTGGGGCTCGATATGGTCGGGCCACTCAGAAAATCCTCCCATGGAGGGCATACTCACCTTCTGGTGGCGGTCGACAAGTTCACCAAGTGGATTGAATCAGTCCCTATCACAAGTTTGACTGCCACTACAGCAGTCAATTTCATAAAATCCATCATATACCGCTTCGGTGTACCAAGCAGCATCATCACTGATAACGGTACAAACTTCACGGCTGAAGAGTTCCGATCCTTCTGCAAAGGGCAATACATCACGCTCAACTATGCATTCGTGGCACACCCGCAGTCCAATGGCCAAGTCGAAAAAGCCAATGGACTCGTGACAAGCGGAATCAAGAAACGCCTCCTGGTGCCACTCAAAAGAGCTGCGGGTGCTTGGGTAGAAGAACTCCCATCTGTGCTATGGAGTCTACGCACAACTCCTAATGATTCAACACAGTTCACCCCATTTTTCATGGTCTACGGCGCAGAGGCAATCCTGCCATCAGATGTAAAATTCAATGCACCAAGAGTTGACGCACTCGAAGATGCAGTCGACTTGCTCGAAGAAGCACGTGACACGGCGCTAGCACGCATAGCTGTCTATCAGCAAGACCTCCGCAACTATCACAGCCGTCGACTGCGCACCAAGTCCTTCGAGGTTGGCGACCTGGTACTTCGACTGAAGCAAAAGAAGGTGCACAAACTCGCTCCCCCATGGGAAGGACCCTTCATCATCACCGAGGTCGTTGGTGGTGGAGCATACAGACTGAAGGACGCGAAGACAGGCGAACTCTCGCACAATCCTTGGAACATTGCGCAGCTGCGCCGTTTCTATGCTTAGATTGCTAAGTCGCATGATGTAATAGGCACATATGTCGAATGGCTGCAGGTTTCAGACGCGCTATTTTCCTTACCAGGGTACCTACGGGGGCTGGAAGGTTTTTAATGAGGCGGCCTGCAGCTTAACATTCAAAAGTGGAATATAATCAATATTCCTCCTATCTCTCTATTTACTATTCATACATACCTCAGCTGCACCCGAAACGCTCGGGGCTGCGCCATCAAAGACACGAGCTTTCGCTCCCTCTACGAAAAATACCTCAGCCCCACTCACACGTTCAGAGGATGGATTACAAAAGTTCAAACAAGAACGCAAAACTTCCAAATCCCCACTCGCACGCTCGGGGGCTGGGTCTCAAAGCAAAAGTTGAAATTTTATATATCACATATAATTCACAGCCCTACCATGACACTCGGGGGCTGCGCAATTATTAATTCACACTCGAAGCATCCTCATAAACCCTACTCGATAGACTCGGGGGCTGAGGAAATATAACGTAAACAATTCATATTATACACAAGTGGCAAATTTACACTCGGGGGCTGCCCCCTCTACAAAGTTTATGCACATAAAACCTCTAGTCCTCAGGCTCATCCTTGATGGGTAGCACAGGACCAAAGAGTTGGTCGTGGGTCCGCTCGATCAACATCCTTGCAGATAGAATTGTGCCATCAAGGTCCTCCTGGGACAGAGTCGCTCCAATGGTGGGTGGAGGCAACACCAAGTTGGGACGTCGACTTCGCACATACGCCATCGCCGCGTTGGCTCCAACCACAAGCTTCTGGGTAAGCAGCTCCCGAATGGGGCCTGCATTACGGAAAAGATCGAGCAAGGCATGGATACCTTGCGGTTGTGGTCCTGTTTGAAACAGGGTCTAGTTGATGCGAATCAAAGCCGCCCTGCATAACTCGAGTAGCTGAGCGCTTCGCCACGCTCGATCCTTCAAAGTAGCGAGTGTGTGCGCTCGGAACCTATCAAGCCAAAAATGTTGACGGCCAGTTGTCGGGTTGTCAGTGGCATTATCCAGACGCTCTTCAACGAGAGCTTACTCTGCTTGGAAGTCAGAGACAAAACCTGCACAAAGAACAAATCAAGTCACTCGAAATAAGAGTAGCCAAACAATCCATAATTAGAGAAAGGATTGTACTCACACTCGAGTTGCCTATTTACAAGGTCCATCTCGCCAAGCACATAATCTTCTCGTTCTGCGGCTGGAGCTGGTCTCATTCTCAGTGTATCCAGCTCGCGCTGGGCACTCTTTAGCTCTCGCTCCAGTCTCACGCATCAAGTTTTCATATACTCCATTACTCTGGCATCATTGGCCACCTGAGCCCGTGATCGGGTGGCAGTCTGAGGTTGCGAGGAACCAGCTGAAGTAGCGGGTTCTCGTGGCTGTTCAAGACATCACACAAATCTCATGTAAGAAATGAGAAACCAAGCACATAAGTCAAGCGAGTCAACAACACATAGCATTTCAGGTGAAAACGCAGAAGGCATTAATGATGACATTCATACAAAGTGTAGCAAAAGTACACGCATACTCGCGTGATCATAATGTGTCATTATAGAGCATAAAAATAGGTTCGGCTGCCTCAAAACTATGACGCAGACTCCGACCTAGCCCTACTCGAACAGGCGGCGACCTCTGTTGCCCGGCGCTCCATGGTGGTCATAAATATGTTGGCCAGTCGGGCGGCTGGCTCGCTAACATGCTTCAGAGATACTAGTTTCCCGCCAGCCTTCCAAGGGAAGTCAGACATAGCCGCCTCGAAGTTACCCTCTATCCCATGACCTAATATCAGCTTGAGGGTGGACTCCGAGCCGCGTACCGTGAGGGCGCGAGAAAAATTCGCCATGGTCGAAGTCCATGGACCAAGAACGTTGGCGAAGCCATCAACAGTCGACGGTAGCTCGCCAAGCGGAAGCACGTCTTTGTACACGGCGCCAAGTGTGCTGGTGAACTTGGCGAGAGCATCCTTCGCCTGGACAAACATGGCATCAAGGTCACCTATCACGTGGTCGAGTGACAATTCATCACTGACCACGTCAGAAGGTGCTGGCGCGCCAATAACTCCTTCAACAAAGACCAAAACGAGCACAAATCACTACACATCACTTAGAGGCTACACAAATTACTAACCTCCCACATCCCGAGCGAGGCCAGCCAGTCACTCAGCATACCCTCTCTCGCGCACGGCGGCTGCGTCAACCAAAGTTTTCTTCGACTCGGCAAGCTGGGAGGTGAGTGCCTCCTCTAGCTCCTTCACCCGGGACTCAGCCGATGCCTTTTCGCCTGAATTTGATGGCAAGAAGTAACTCAAACATTCGACTAAGCAAAGACAGTGCAAAAAGAACTTCGGGTACAGAATCAAAATACACTTACGGGTAAGTTGCTCCAAGTTAGCACGCAAACTGTCCCTTTCCTGTTCCACCTGGACAAAAGCTTTGCCTGATTCCACCAGGTTGAGGTAGTAGGGCTGCAAGCACATGAAACCAGCATGAGTTATACATAACCAGTCCCGTATGCGGACTCGACAAAAGACACTTACGTGTTCAATCCAAGGCGCCGGCTTTGCGGCAGATGTCCCGACTTCTGGGGTTGCAGCACTCGCAACCTTGGCCGTTTCAATCGCAGTAGCCGTGGCTACTGATTGAACGATCTCAGGAGCAACAGGAGAGACGTCCGGGTGCTCAGGGGTCAAAATTTTGTCGGATGGAGGAGTCGGAGGATGCACAGTCTCAGCACTACGAGTGACAGAAGACAAACAACATAAGCACGAATACCAAAACGAAAAACTCAGTACAGAAAGCATAGGAGCAAACCTGTGCTCTTCTTCCTCCTCACTGTCGAGGTTGTCAAATTTGGGCCTCCAAAAAGCAGCTCCTCACCCGACTTGGGAGGAGGAGCTGAGCTCAACGGGCTCACATCCAAAGGAGCAGCTTTGGCAGAAGGTGAGGAGCCTGAGTCTCCGTCATCCTTCACATCCGACTCCTTCGCGGGTGAGCTCATAGAAGAAGACAAACCTTGGCCACCCGACGACGCTTGCGAGTGGGAACCTCGCTCAGATGATCAGTCGCGGCCGGCTCCTCAGTCTGTACTTCCTCTGCCTCTCCCTCTTCAACCTCTTCCATCGGAGATGTGGTAGCCGAAGGTAGAGGCGATTCATCCCCTCCCTTCGTTTCTACCTCTTGCACCTCCGTTTCGTGAGTTGGGCGATTCTCTGTAAGGCGAAGGGTTGATGTAGTCGAATGACCCTGCATATCACAAATAGCAGTACCAAGCTAAGAAAGCAAAATCACTGAGTGGTAACGCCATATGACAAATAACACATACCGTTGTACTAACCTCTGGCAAAGGCTTGTCCGGCCAATATGGAGTGACAGGGCAGTCGACATTGCAGGGGTCGCTTGACTTAATGCTGGTAATGGATCGCACATGCGCCACTACCTCGTTCTTTGACACTTCCTCCTAGCTCATTCGATTGGAGTCGAGCACACCCTCATACTGCCACATGGGGTGAGCTCGGGCGCGAATTGGCCACACTCGCATCTTCACAAAGGTGGCAATCAGGTGCGCACCTGTGACGTTGCCTAGCAGCTTACCAATCTTTGACAAAAGAGGCGCCGCCTTCGCTTGTTCTTCAGTCGACAGCTGATGATCCCAGGCGTTGGTCCTCGGAAGAGAACTGGCAGTCGAGAACGCTGGGATTCCTTCCTGGTCAACGCGGACGTAGAACCACTTTTTCCTCCACCCTTGTGCCGAGTCGACTGGCTTCAGGGCGAAGTAGCGTGTATCGCTGCGCACTTGGATCCCGCAGCCGCCCAGAGGATAGGTGCGGCTGCCCCTGTTGTTCAGCCCGACGAGGAAGATGGACTTCCATAACCATAAAACAGTCAATGTGCAGTATGCCATTAGGTGAAATCATGGATTTGCACCCATAGGCATACATCAAACCAGGCACAGAATCGTGGTTGGGGAATGCGAACCCCCTAGTCAAGAACTCCGGAAAAGAAACGCGCTCATTGGCGTGGGGTTCGGGGAGTACCTCCTTGGGCGACGGCGCGCGGACGAACAGCTGGTCCGCAGGAGGTAGCAGCCCGTCCTCGCGAAGCTTGTCGAGGTGCGTCTCCTTGATCGAAGAATTCACCCAGTCCCCGTCGCTTTTCTTCAGGCCGGCGGCGGACACAGATGCGCTGGCCGCAACCTTTTTCCCCTTCACCGCCACCGCATCGGCCGCGGCAGCAGCAGTCGCGGCAGCATGCTTGTTGCCCGCTACCTTCTTCATCGTCAAGGAGAGGGTGGTGGAGCGCACAAAGCTTTGGAACAAGAGCAATGGAGGAGAAGCGCGAGGAAGAAGATGAAACAGGGGTGGTGCAGGAGGCAAATGGCTAGTAAAAAATTCTGCCATGCCGTCCTCCCTATTTACCACAAAGCAAAATCAATCACAACCGTCCAAACCACAATCGTGTGCTCCATGGGGAATCCTACCGTACACGTGGTGAACGTGGAGGGCAACCGTCGACGACCACTCTGCCCACTACGCACGGGAAATGAGGAAGCCATCATCACGGCGCCGCAAAAATCGCGTCAAAAGGGTAAAAAACAAGTCCAAACGGCACAAGTCTTCGGTCAGCACTGCAGCTTGGGGCCCACGTGTCATGTCCCATCCATCACAACATAACGCACGCCACCGCGTGTCAGACAGCGCAGTCGCCATAAGCGTCATCCCTGACGTCATTGCAAGCGCTTTGTTCAGAAAAGCATTCGAGTCCGCCCAACGCATATCGGTCACTCGACTGCCCTGCTTGGTTCGGGTGTGAAAAAGCAATGTTAAGACAAAATTGGTCACTCGATCGTTCCTTCGACTGAGGCATATTACTCCCATCGGGAGCGTATCAAAACTTTCTTCGACTAAGATTATATGGGATAAAAAGATTTGAGATTATCCTCCATTGCAAGCAATAAAGCACAATCGCGGGGGCTACTCCCATCGGGAGCGCTGTCGCGCACCAATAGAATAATGACAAAGTATCAGTCGATAAAAGACTCGACTCAGTTCATATGCAAAATTTGATGCAAAATCATACTCGAAAATTTCCCGAGTTGCGTCCGCCGCAAATAACTGATTGCGTGGATCACACGTTCGTTGGGAGACCCCAAGAGGAAGGTATGAAGCAGTGTAGCAGCAGTTTCCCTCAGTATGAAACCAAGGTTTAATCGAACCAGTAGGAGCAAGAAATCACTTCTGAAGGTTGTTGGTGGCACCGTACGATCACCAACGTGGAATCTGCACACAACACAATCAAACTACTTTGCCCCAACGAAACAGTGAGGTTGTCAATCTCACCGGCTTGCTGAAAACAAAGGATTAAACGTATGGTGTGGAAAACAGTAGTAAATTGCAGAGAATGAAAAGGAACAATGTTTGCAGTTGGTTGTATTATCAGTGTAAAAGAATGGACCGGGGTCCACAGTTCACTAGTGGTGTCTCTCCATAAAAGATAACTAACATGCTGGGTGAACAAATTACAGCTGGGCAATTGACAAAATATTGAGCGCATGACAATGCATATATATGACATGATGATTACTATGATATTCATGTGGGCATTACGACAAAATACATAGACCGTTATCCAACAGCGTCTATGACTAATAATCCACCGCCAGGTTGTCATACCGAGTTCCCCGTTGGTATTAAGTTGCAAGCAACGGATAATTGCATTAAGTAATGTGCGTAATGTAAACAAATGCATTAGACCTAACGGCGCACCCTTAAGCTAAGCATCGGTTATTTTATCCCTAGTGGCAACAGCACATCCACAATCTTAGAAGTTATTGTCACTCTCCCAGATTACCGGAGGCATGAACCCACTATCTAGCATAAATACTCACTCTTGGAGTTACAAGCATCTACTTGGCCAAAGCATCTACTAGTAACGGAAAGCATGCAAGATCATAAATAACATATAAGATAGATTGATAATCAACTTGACATAGTATTCAATATTCATCGGATCCCAGCAAACACAACATGTAGCATTACAATAAGATGATCTTGATCATGATAGGCAGCTCACAAGATCTAAACATGATAGCATAAAGTGGAGAGACAACCATCTAGCTACTGCCATGGACCCGTAGTCCAAGGATGAACTACTCACGCATCACTCCGGAGGCAGGCATGGTGATGTAGAGCCCTCCGGTGATGATTCCCCTCTCCGGCAGGGTGCCGGGAAGAGCTTCTGAACCCTCCCGAGCTAGGGTTGACGGCGGCGGCGTCTCTGGAACTTTTCGTGGATAATGGCTCGGGTATTTAGGGTTTTCGCGTCGGGAAGAATAAATAGGCGAAAGGGCGGCGGCTGCGGAGCCACGAGGGCCCCACACCACCCCACGGCGCGGCAGGGGGCCCGCGCGGCCCCATGGTGTGGGTGCCACGTGGCCCTCCTCCGTCTCTCCTCTGGACTCCGTCTTCGTGTTGGAAAAATAGGAGGTTCTGTCCAAGTTTCGTCCAATTCCGAGAATATTTCCAGACTAGCTTTTCTGGAATACAAAAACAGCAGAAAACAGGAACTGGCACTGTGGCATCTTGTTAATAGGTTAGTCCCAGAAAATGCATAAAAATGCTATGAAGTGTATATAAAACATGTAACAATTGGTATAATATCAACATGGAACATCAGAAATTATAGATACGTTTGAGACGTATCAAGCATCCCCAAGCTTAGTTCTACTCGTCCTCGAGTAGGTAAAACGATAAAAACAAAATAATTTCTGAGGTGACATGCTACAATCATAATCTTGATCAAATAATATTGTAAAGCACATGTTATGAATGAAGTGATCCAGGTCAATGGTCTATAGTTTGCTAGCAAGTAGATAATGAGCAAACAACTGAATCATATAAGCAAAAACTTTTCATGAATAGTACTTTCGAGACAAGCATCAAAGAGTTTTGCATAAGAGTTAACTCATAAAGCAATAGATTCTAAGTAAAAGGTATTTAACCAACACAAAGGAAGATTTAAGTTTCAGCAATTGCTTTCAACTTTCAACATATATATCTCATGGATATTTGTCAACACAAAGCATATAATAAGTGCAATATACAGCATATAAAAATTGTTGCACCAAAGTTGACACTAGTGTTTGCTTCTAAGATAGAAAGAAGTAGGAAAACTGACTCAACATAAAAGTAAAAGAAAGGCCCTTCGCAGAGGGAAGCAGGGATTAAATCATGTGCTAGAGCTTTTTAAGTTTTTGAAATCATATAGAGAGTAAAAATAAGTTTTGAGAGGTGTTTGTTAATTGTCAACGAATCAGAAAATGGAAAGTACAATATGACCCCTGCCAACCAGACTTTTAAGAGCGGCTCCCATGAAGGACGTTATTTCTACCAGCAAGGCAGATCATCCCTCTTTCTCTTTTGTTTACACATGCAGATATTTCACTGTTTGTCATTGCTTGACTGATAAATCAGGGCAAAAATGTGAAGAGAATTAAGCGGTTAAAGTTGTAATTAATTGGGACTGGGCACCCCATTTGCCAGCTCTTTTTGCAAAATTAATGGATAAGCGGATGTATATGCCGCTAGTCCGGTGGTAAAGTCTGTTTGACAGTTGACATAAAGACATCCACCCCGTCCTCATGAGCTTGGTAAACATTGACACAAAATAGGAGTAATAATTTTGAATAGTTTAAAGGTAGCACATGAAAAATTTACTTGGAATGGCAAGGAAATACCACATATAGGTAGTTATGGTGGACACAGATGGCATGGATTTTGGCTCAAGGTTTTGGATGCACGAGAAGCATTCCCTCTCAGTACAGAGTTTAGGCTAGCAAGGTTATTTGAAGCAAACACAGGATATCAACCGACACAGCAAGACTTATATGAAAACATATTGCAAGCATTATAAGACTCTACACTGTCTTCCTTGTTAACCAAACCCTTTTACTAGAAAATATCTAGACCTTAGAGATACCAATCATGCAAACCAAATTTCAACGAGCTTTACGGTAGTTCTTCATTAATAGGTTTTAACTACATGATACAAAAGCTTAAACATGAACTACTTGATAACTCAAAACAATTGACAAGTATCAAATTATCCAATACATGATCTACAAGAATATGTAAGCTTTTTCCATTATACCATCTACCACATGCAACATTTTCTGTTCCAACCAAACACCAATCAATTTATTTCAACATAAACTCTCCAAACAATTATAAGTGAAGCAAGAGAGTACTTTCTTTAAAAGAACTAACAGCTCTGAATAAGAGATGCATGCAAAACAGGAGCTAAAAGCATAGCAATAGCTAGATAAGAATACTCAACAAGTATAAGTGAAGAATAGGAGTATTCATATGAAAAAGCGGAGCGTGTCTCTCTCCCAATCAAGAATGCTGGGGTCCAATCAAGTTGACCATAAGAAAAATAAAATACTGAAAATAAAAGCACACAGACGCTCCAAGTAAAGCACATATGATGTGAAAGAATTAAAATATAGTTTCACTAGAGATGACCTGATAAGTTGCTGATGAAGAAGGGGATGCCTTGGGCATCCCCAAGCTTAGACGCTTGAGTCTTCTTGAAATATGCTGGGGTGATCCATGGGAGCATCCCCAAGCTTAAGCTCTTCACTCTTCTTGATCACATTATATCATCCTTCTCTCTTGACCCTTGAAAACTTCCGCCACACCAAACTCAAAGTAATTCTCATTAGAGGGTTAGTGCACAATCAAAAACTCACATGTTCTATAAGGACACAAACATGACCGTTACTTTTAACATTAGCTACTGCCACTGATGTTATGTGAAGCTCTTCACCCTAAAAAAGAATTCCACTCAACACTAGTAAAAGAGAGAATGCGAAAAAAAAAGACAGAATCTGTCTAAACAGAACAGTCCGCAAAGACGAATTTTTTCGAGGCACTTACGTTGCTCAGATCGAAAAACTTTAAACTAACGAAAGATGCGTACATATCTGAGGATCACGCACAAAAATTTGCAGATTTAAATAATTTTTCTGTGATTTTACAGAATTAAAACGGTGAACAGCAGAAATCTGTTCCTGCGCAGAAATCCAAATCTAGCATCATCTTCCTATTAGAGGCAATACTTGGCACAACAATGCGATAAAATAAAGATACAAAGGAATTGTTACAGAAGTAAACAACTCCTTGACTAAAAACTGAAAACAAAAGATAATGGGTTGCCTCCCAAAAGCGCTTTCTTTAATGCCTTTTAGCTAGGCTAGAAGATTTTAATGATGCTCTCATAAGAATAAGAGTTGAAAAACAAAAGAGAGCATCAAGAGGCAAATATCAAACACATTTAAGTCTAACCCACTTCTATGCAAAGGAATCTTGTAACAAAATAAATTATTGAAGCATAAAGCAACTAGCATAGAAAGATGAAACAAATACAACTTCAAAACTTTCAACATAAAGAGAGTGTTTTAGTGACTTGAAAACTTTTACAACCATATTTTCCTCTCTCATAATAACTTTCAGTAGCATCATGAACAAACTCAACAATATAACTATCACATAAAGCATGCTTTTCATGATCTACAAACACATAATTTTTATTAAGCTAAAAAAGTGGGGTTATCAAACCCACTTTTGACAATAATATATAAATATCATTAGGCAATATAGGACCATCATCAAGAGCATTATCATATATAACATTAGGGAGCACATTTTTACTTTCTGCAATTTCCTTTTCTTGAGTCAAGGTTGTTACTTCAAATTTATCAAAAGGAGATATTTCAATAGAATCATGACATTCAACAATATAGCATTCTTCCTCCTTAGGTAGGCATGGAGGGTAATCATATAATGTAAGAGTTAAAGAGTTACTATCATTAGAAGGTAGATCCTCCTTTTGTTCATCACTCTCTTCCTCTTTTTCATCCAATGAGCTTTCAGTTTCAGCAATTTCTTCTCCCACAGGTTCCTGAAAGGTAGCAAGTTGTTCTGGAGAATAAGTTTTCTCAAGAAATTCAGTGATATAAGGATTATCATTGTAATATTCAAGGCAATAACCAAGTATAGCAAAATTTCAGATTTATAAGGAGAATCATCATTGAATATAACCAGCAATTTCATAGGCACCTTAAAAACAAAAAATTCTTCAGTTTGTTCAAGATTACCAAAGTCATAGTTTCCTTTAGCATAAGCAGCCAAGGTTTCATTATCATTATAATCACATTGGAAAGGGAGGTGTTTATGCCTTCTACAACATAAAGATTCATTAAAGCAGTAGGATTCATCATAAGTAGAGCACAAGTTTTAGCAAAATAATTCAATGTACTTATTTGTTCCATAAATATTTCCCTTTTTGAGACAAGCGGTATTCCTTATATAATTTGTTGTTCCTCCGTGAACCCACTTAGCCAATAAGATTTTGTTTCAAAGAGAGAAACCATTGATAGCAATAAAACTAGACATAATAACAAACCGAAATAAACTAATGCAAGAAACTAATTTTTTTGTGTTTTTGATAAATAAAGCAAACAAGATAAAATAAAAATAAACTAAGCAAGACAATAACAAAGTAAAGAGATTGGAAGCGTGAAACTCCCCTTGCAGAAATCCTCTTGCTCCCCGGCAACGGCGCCAGAAAAATGCTTGATTGCGTGGATCACACGTTCGTTGGGAGACCCCAAGAGGAAGGTATGAAGCAGTGTAGCAGCAGTTTCCCTCAGTATGAAACCAAGGTTTAATCGAACCAGTAGGAGCAAGAAATCACTTCTGAAGGTTGTTGGTGGCGCCGTTTACGATCACCAACGTGGAATCTGCACACAACACAATCAAACTACTTTGCCCCAACGAAACAGTGAGGTTGTCAATCTCACCGGCTTGCTGAAAACAAAGGATTAAACGTATGGTGTGGAAAACAGTAGTAAATTGCAGAGAATGAAAAGGAACAATGTTTGCAGTTGGTTGTATTATCAGTGTAAAAGAATGGACCGGGGTCCACAGTTCACTAGTGGTGTCTCTCCATAAAAGATAACTAACATGCTGGGTGAACAAATTACAGCTGGGCAATTGACAAAATATTGAGCGCATGACAATGCATATATATGACATGATGATTACTATGATATTCATGTGGGCATTACGACAAAATACATAGACCGTTATCCAACAGCGTCTATGACTAATAATCCACCGCCAGGTTGTCATACCGAGTTCCCCGTTGGTATTAAGTTGCAAGCAACGGATAATTGCATTAAGTAATGTGCGTAATGTAAACAAATGCATTAGACCTAACGGCGCACCTTAAGCTAAGCATCGGTTATTTTATCCCTAGTGGCAACAGCACATCCACAATCTTAGAAGTTATTGTCACTCTCCCAGATTACCGGAGGCATGAACCCACTATCTAGCATAAATACTCACTCTTGGAGTTACAAGCATCTACTTGGCCAAAGCATCTACTAGTAACGGAAAGCATGCAAGATCATAAATAACATATAAGATAGATTGATAATCAACTTGACATAGTATTCAATATTCATCGGATCCCAGCAAACACAACATGTAGCATTACAATAAGATGATCTTGATCATGATAGGCAGCTCACAAGATCTAAACATGATAGCATAAAGTGGAGAAACAACCATCTAGCTACTGCCATGGACCCGTAGTCCAAGGATGAACTACTCACGCATCACTCCGGAGGCACATGGTGATGTAGAGCCCTCCGGTGATGATTCCCCTCTCCGGCAGGGTGCCGGGAAGAGCTTCTGAACCCTCCCGAGCTGGGTTGACGACGGCGGCTGATACGTCTCAAACGTATCTATAATTTTTGATGTTCCATGCTGTTATTATATCAATTGCTACATGTTTTGGTTACACTTTATATCATTTTTATGCATTTTCTGGGACTAACCTATTAACAAGATGCCACACTAGGGCGCGGCCCAGGGTGGGCCCGTGCCCCCCCTATGGCGTGGTGGCCACTTCGGCCACCGACGCCGCCTCTTCGCCTATATATTCTCCGCGACGTGAAAACCCTATTACGGTCGATCATATTCCACGAAAAGTTCCGTCGCGGTCGTCATCGTCAATCTTAGATCGGAGGAGTTCTGAACCTCTTCCCGGCACCCTGCCGGAGGGGAGATCATCACCGGAGGGCTCTACATCACCATGCCTGCCTCCGGAGTGATGCGTGAGTAGTCCACCCCTGGACTACGGGTCCATAGCAGTAGCTAGATGGTTGTCTCTCTACCTTGTGCCTCCATGTTTAGATCTTGTGAGCTGCCTAACATGATCAAGATCATCTTATTGTAATGCTAGATGCTGTGTTTGCTGGGATCCGATGAATATTGATACCATGTTTATTCAAGTTGTTTATCTATGTGCTCTTGATCTTGCATGCTCTCCGTTGCTAGTAGATGCTTTGGCCAAGTAGATGCTTGTGACTCCAAGAGGGGGTATTTATGCTACATAGTGGGTTCAGTCTCTAGATATCTGGATCAGTGATAGAAAGGTCTAAGATGGTAGATGTGTTGTTGCTACTAGGGATAAAACATTGGTGCAGTGTCCAAGGGCACTTGTATTGATTACATTACACACTTTACTTCATGCAATAATCTGTTGTTAGCAACTTAATACTGAATGGGATGCGGATGCTGCCTTGAAGGTGGATTATTTAGGCATAGATGTTGTTGGAATAACGGTCTATGTACTTTGTTGTAATGACCAACTAGATTTCATAGTAGAAATCTTGGCATGTATTGCATTGTTATGCCCTCTCTATTTGTCAATTGCCCAGCTGTAATTTGTTTACCCAACATGCTAGTTATCTGTTCTGAGAGAGACACCACTAGTGAACTGTGGACCCTGGTCCAATTTCCTCATACTGTTTACACAACCTGCTGCAATCATTTGTTTCCTGTTACTTGCTGTTTTTCCTGCTGTTTTCCACACCATACATTTAACTCTTTGTTTCTGCAAGACCGGAGAGATTGACAACCTCTCTGTTTCGTGTTGGGCAAAGTTCTGGTTTGTGTCTGTGCAGATTCCACGTTGGTGCAAGCTCTCTACCGCCAGGGGAGTCAACATCAACAACCTTCCGATAGATCATCAAGTCCTACTGGATTGATAACCTTGGGTAGATTTCTCAAGGGAAAACTTTTGCTGTCTACATCATAACCTTCCTCTTGGGGTTCACCAACACGTAGCCATCAAGCTGTTTTCTGGCGCCATTGCCGAGGACTTGGAGGCTATTGGAAAGGGGAGTCTCTCAGTTCCAATCTCTTTACTTTGTTTTTTGTATTGTTTTATTTTTATTTTGCTTGCTGTTAAAAATCAAAAACCCAAAAAAATTAAATTCCTGCATCTAGTTTACTATTTCGGTTTGCTCATCATGTCTGGTTCTTCTTATTTTGTTTCATCTCCTGAGGTTGAGGTTCGAACTTTTAAGCAACAAGGGGGAGAAAGTTTAAAAGATGCTTGGTACAGAATTAGTAATGCTCATCATAGGTGTGCTAAAAAACATTCCACTACAATCCTTCTTAGGAACTTTTATGTTGACATTACCAATTGGTATAGATATGTTTTGGACACTTTGACAGGGGTAACTTCCTAGGAACACCTGCTCTAGAGGCTAGCTACATCCTTGAAAGTCTAGTAGGAATACAACCTGTTAATGAAATTAAAATTGAAGTCTCTCTTGAGGATGTTATGAAAAAGCTTGAGGTTGTAGAGAATCTTCCAACTATTGATGTTAAGCTTGAAAAACTACTTGAGAACACTGAAAAATTTGATAAATCCTTGGAAGATCTTAATAAAAGAATTGTTGCTCTAGAAACTTGCTTTAAAAATCATGATCAAAACTCTAGGATTGAGGAGATAGAGGAAGTCATTGACACCATGAGTAATACTTTTTCCTCTTTCAAAACTAAGAAGCAAGGGTATATCTATTATATAATTAAAACACAAGACAATGAACGGCTAGGATTAACCAAACTTAAGGTACGGAAAAAGGACAGCCGAGATTTAACGTAACCATATCTCACGGAGAGTTGAAAGTTCTATGAAATCACGCAGCTATTTAGAAAATATTGTGCCCCGTATGTAGAAAGAACTCCACCAAAAAAAGGTAACAATTTGATTCCATCCTTATCTCAAATAGGACTCTTAGATCACGCCC
Source organism: Poa pratensis (assembly GCA_947311845.1). Taxonomy (NCBI): domain Eukaryota; kingdom Viridiplantae; phylum Streptophyta; class Magnoliopsida; order Poales; family Poaceae; genus Poa; species Poa pratensis. The sequence goes on along the minus strand of CAMZMU010000119.1, from coordinate 18,863,265 downwards.
TCTTAATCTCAAAAAAAAAAAGATCACGCCCTCTTCAATCCATATATGCGCGCATTGAAGGGCGTGCAACATCAATGTTTCGATCTGGAGACCGCAAAGACCATCGCGATTCGCGAGCTGAAGATACCGTCCAAGGAAGCTACCACGAGGGGAAGCCGGCGATCCCGCTCCAAGGAAGCTTACGAACTAACGAGGAGCGCTCATCGAGTCTGCCTCAAGCTCTTCGACGACTCTGTATGGCGAATTGGCGATACCAATTTTATGAGAAGCTACGATTGCGTGAAGGCCACGAGTCAGTTTGGATTGATGACGACATCAGGCAAACACATGGACGTCAAAGCGGCAGCGGTAAATTTCGTGATCGACGTGAGACTGTAGTTTGGATAAGCTGGGCGCTTGGCTATCTTCCGATCACGCATGTGGACTCAAGCAATGCTAGATTCAATTTTATTATTGAGTTTCATAAGGGAAACATTGTCTGAACTAACCACCTGATGCAAAGTTCTGATTACATCGTTTTGGTGCAAGTCATGGTTTTGCAGCCGATATTGCGGCCGATGCGCTTGCGGATGTGGACGACCGCCGGCGTGCCTGGTTCGCGGCGACGCACCAGCGCGTGTGCACCACCGGGGCGCACCTGAGCTGGTCAATCAGCGATCCTATTGCGGCCGCCCGTCGTCGCTGGCTCCTAGCACAGCGCCTCCGCTTCAGATTGGGGCATACGGAAGCGTCTGATCAAAGTTTACGCGCTGGCGGCCATCCGCGTATCAGGAAGCAATGCCGCCGGCGTTCTCGGCTCAATGGTATTCTAGGCATCCTGTGATGCGCGTTCACAGAAAGCAACCTGCTCACACGTTCCTATCTTGCGATGCAGGAACCTATCCGTTCTTATTGTTGATCCTAATTGCTGAACCATGGGAACAAATGAAGAATTCTGAACATGAAGGGGGAACAAGCAAGTGATCTCTTGATTTGACATTTATTTGTTTAGTTGATTGCTAATGCGCCACGAAAATCTTCCGTGACTACTAACAGGGAAGCTAGCCAGTTTTGATGGAAAGCTAGCCAGTACAGATCGTCTAGGGTCGATTGCTCTGCGGTATTTCTCCTCCAGTAGTTCATCATGCACCTTTTAATCAGATCAGGTTTTTTCTGAAGGGATGAATTATTATCTCCTCATCAACCGTGATTTTAATAAAGTGACTAAAGTTGAAATCTTGGCCGAGAAGGGAGTGGAGCCAAGGTGATTGATTAATTGGTCTCTAAAATCTTGTGAGAAGACATGGAAATAAAGCGTATTATTTTTCTTTAATTTTTTTGCAGGGATGAATAATTATGTCCTTATCAACAGTATTTATAAAATAGAGACAAATATTATCTATCTGTATTGGTTTTCATAGTGTTGTTTTTCTAGGGCGTAACATCTTTGTGACTTTTGTACATATTACAAGTTCGATTACTTTGTAATCACTCCACTAAAATGGTGCCCATAATTTTTCAAACGATTACTTTTACTTCATATGCTTCACAGAAAAACAGTTTTCATCCATCTGCCCCATTATAATCTACAACACTATTAGTTTTGTAGATATTTCTACCTGACCTGAGGAAGTTAAACCTAAAAGTTAGTTGTTGTTTCAAGCAAAGAACTACTGAAATATGTAACAAGGCTTTGCTGCCGGATATACTCGGCCATGATCGGTTGATCCATCAGCATATGCAGGGAGCAACCTGTCCAGGACTCCAGGTTGCATTAGAAGATAGCAGCCTGTCAAGGTTGCATTAATTACGTAATCTCGGCCGGCAAGTGCACCTCTGATTTTCTGATTTCTTGCTACATATTTCAATAGTTCTATGCTTGAAACAACAACTAACGTTTAACTTCCTCGGTCAGCTAGAAATATCTACAAAACTAATAGTGTTGTAGATTATAATGGGGCAGATGGGTGAAAACTATATAGAAAATTATTTTAATATGCAAATTGGGTTCTCTTATTATAATAGGCATGAAAAGTAAAAGTCGATTCAAAACCAACGAAGCACAATGAGTTCAAAGAATAACAACAAAGGTAAGTAAGAACCCCCGCAGTATTTAAGGTTCAAAAAAAAAAGATGAGCATGAATGGATTCATACATATGAAGCTGGATCCATGGATGAACAAACAAATAGTTGAAATATTAGCCATTCATAGCCACGCAAATGCTTAAATCTAAAAACTCAGTGGATTTCTTAAATGAGTGACCAGGAAAAATATATACATTACAGTGAAAGAATTTTTTTGTTTTGCCTCAATCTTCAACACATAATTATCCATTCATGATTCCTCAAGATTTTTGGTATGAATCTATTCATATATTGTAAATTAAAATCAAATAATAATTAAGTGTTTGTCATACAACAGCCAAATAAAATATAAAAAATCTAGCCGCGCAAATGCGCGGGCCGGCCAGCTAGTTCTAGATAAAGGAAAGAAATTCATGTATGTACCTAAGGGGCCTAAACCAAAACTTTCAACTTCTGATGTGCTGGATAATGGATTTTATGAATTTACTAATAAAGCTTGCAGTGGGCCTCTCAAGTTTTCTTCTCAAGAACTAGCTAAAATGAAAACCCCCTTATTGTGAATTATGATTTATCTGAAGCTTTTGGGAACCTTGATGTTTCTGGTCTTGACAATACTTGATGCATCTCTTCATGCCTAGCTCAAAGGCATTAAAGAAAAGCACTTCTGGGAGATAACCCATGTTTTTATTTGCTGTTTTATTTTTGTTTTCTTGAGTCAAGGATGCTTGTTTACCTCTGTAGCAACTCCTTTGTATCTTTTATTTGCTGTTTTGTTGTGCCAAGGAGAGTTACTAATGCAAAGTTGGTATTTATTTTCGGGACTGCATTGGGACAGATTGCTGTTCGTCACCGTTTAATTCAGTAGAAAATCAGAAAAAATCGAAAAATGCTGAAATTTTTGTGCATGTTCCTGATGATGTTACGCAACTTTCATTATTTCAAAAGTTTTTCATCTGAGCATCGTAAGTGCCTCGAAAAAATTCGTCATTACAGACTGTTCTGGTTTGACAGATTCTGTCTTTTATTTTGCATTCTCTCTTTTACAAGTTTTTAAGTGGTTTCTTTTCGTGTAAAAGTGCCCACTTGAGCCTAGTAACAGTGGCTAATGTTTAAAATAGTTGGCTTGTGAGTTTTGTCTTTGCTAGAACTTTGAAGTATTATCTTTTAGTGCACTAACCTGCTAATGAGAAAAGCTGTTAAGTTTTGGTGTGAAGGAAGTTTTCAAGTGTTGATAGAGGAGAATGATATTACATGATCAAGAAGAGTGAAGAGCTTAAGCTTGGGGAGGCTTACCTCCCCAGCATATTTCAAGAAGACTCAAGCATCTAAGCTTGGGGATGCCCAAGGCATCCCCTTCTTCATCTACAAATTATCAGGTCATCTCTAATGGTGCTATATTTTTATTGCTTCATACTAGTGTACTCTTCCTTGGAGCGTCAGTGTGTTTTTGTTTTCAGTTTGTTTTGTTTTGTTTGCTGTGCTATACTTGTTGGATCCTAGCATTCATGTTTGGGAGAGAGACACGCTCCACTTTTTCATTAGAATACTCTTGTGCTTCACTTATACTTGTTGAGTATTCCTGTCTAGTTGCTGTTATTGCTGTTAGCTCTCAGTTTTTCATATCTCTTGTTAGAGCTTTCAGTTTCTTTTGAAGAAAGTACTCTCTTGCTTCACTTATATCTGTTTGGAGAGTTGTCAAATAAGTTGATTGGTGTTTGGTTGGACCAGAAAAATGCTATGCATGTGGTAGTGGTATAAAATGCTTACATGAATCTTTTTAGATCGTTGTCTTGAGTAATTTGATGCTTGCCAATTGTTTTGAGCTGTCAAGTAATTAATGTTTAAGCTTGTGCATCATGTAAGTAATGGCTATTAATGAAGAACTACTATAAGGATTTTCTGCTATAATAATCTGTTGCATATTGGAAGTCCATAGTAGTCTAGATAATTTTTGGATGAAGGCTATGTGTTAACAAGGAAGACAGTGGGAGTCTATGGTTCGTCAAACCTTGTGTTTTATGTACACTCTTGCTATTCCAGTTGATAATGATGTTTGCTTATAATAACCTTGCTAGCCTAAACTCTGTACTAAGAGGGAATGCTTCTTGTACATCCAAAACCTTGAGCCAAATCCATGCCACCTGTGTCCACCATACCTACCTATTATGTGGTGTTTTCACCATTCCAAGTAAATTTCTTCATGTGCTATCTACTAACTACTCAAAACAATTATCCTTTTTGTGTCACTACTTGAAAAGCTCATAAGGACGTAGTAGTGAGATTTGTCATCTTCCATGCTAATTAATTTACAAGGATTGGCAGCTTCATCTGCTTCTCCACCTTTTATTTTGCATTAAAGAGCTGGTTAGTCCACCCTATAAATAAATAAATAGACACTCCTCCATGGTGAATGTTGGTGGGCACCCGAGGATTCGGTTAGCCATGGTTTGTGGAAAGTAAATGGTTGGGAGGAGTGTCACCAATAAGTGCTTGTTACAAGTGCAGTCCTAAAAACTCTCGGAACCGCTCTAAAAGTTAGTTAGCCATGGAAGATGACAAGTACCTGCTATTTGATTTGTTGACACCTGTATACACCATTACCTTACAAAACAATATTTTATGCTCTCTATATGCCTTCGGGAACTACAGCTCTAGCACATGATGTTAATCCCTGCTTCCCTCTGCGAAGGGCCATTCTTTTACTTTTATGTTGAGTCAGTTTTCCCACTTCTTTCTGTCTACTTAAGCAAACATCATTGTCAACTCCAGTATAACAGTTTTTACATAACTTTGTGTTTGGTTGATCATATTCTTTGCATTGACATTATCTATATGATATACATGTTGAAAGTTGAAGCAAAAGCTGAAGCTATTATCTTCCTTTGTGTTGATACAAACACTTTCATGTTGAGAATTATTGCTGCTGTGAACTAACTATTATGTTAGACTATTATATCTCTAAATGTTTTATAGTGTTATTCATGAAAGTTTGCACTTGTGTGATCACTTATGTTTACTCTTTATTTACTTGCTTGCAAACTATAGACCATTGGCTTGGATCACTTCATTCAGATCATGTGCATTACATTGTTATTTGATCAAAGATTGTGTTGGTAGCATGTCACTTCAAAAATTATCTGTTTTTATCGTTTACCTACTCGAGGACGAGCAGGAACTAAGCTTGGGGATGCTTGATACGTCTCAAACGTATCTATAATTTTTGATGTTCCATGCTGTTATTATATCAATTGCTACATGTTTTGGTTACACTTTATATCATTTTTATGCATTTTCTGGGACTAACCTATTAACAAGATGCCACAGTGCCAGTTCCCTGTTTTCTGCTGTTTTTGGTTTCAGAAAATCTATTAAGGAAATATTCTCGGAATTGGACGAAACAAAAGACATCGTCAATAATATCACGAGGAGATCACGGAGTCCAAAGGGGAGTCGGAGCAGACCCACCAGGGGGCCACGCCACACTAGGGCGCGGCCCAGGGTGGGCCCGCGCCCCCCTATGGCGTGGTGGCCCCCCTCGGCCACCGACGCCGCCTCTTCGCCTATATATTCTCCGCGACGCGAAAACCCTATTACGGTCGATCATATTCCACGAAAAGTTCCGTCGCGGCCGTCATCGTCAATCTCAGATCGGAGGAGTTCTGAAGCTCTTCCCGGCACCCTGCCGGAGGGGAGATCATCACCGGAGGGCTCTACATCACCATGCCTGCCTCCGGAGTGATGCGTGAGTAGTCCACCCCTGGACTACGGGTCCATAGCAGTAGCTAGATGGTTGTCTCTCTACCTTGTGCCTCCATGTTTAGATCTTGTGAGCTGCCTAACATGATCAAGATCATCTTATTGTAATGCTAGATGTTGTGTTTGCTGGGATCCGATGAATATTGATACCATGTTTATTCAAGTTGTTTATCTATGTGCTCTTGATCTTGCATGCTCTCCGTTGCTAGTAGATGCTTTGGCCAAGTAGATGCTTGTGACTCCAAGAGGGGGTATTTATGCTCGATAGTGGGTTCAGTCTCTAGATATCTGGATCAGTGACAGAAAGGTCTAAGATGGTAGATGTGCTGTTGCTACTAGGGATAAAACATTGGTGCAGTGTCCAAGGGCACTTGTATTGATTACATTACACACTTTACTTCATGCAATAATCTGTTGTTAGCAACTTAATACTGAATGGATGCGGATGCTGCCTTGAAGGTGGATTATTTAGGCATAGATGCTGTTGGAATAACGGTCTATGTACTTTGTTGTAATGCCCAACTAGATTTCATAGTAGACATCTTGGCATGTATTGCATTGTTATGCCCTCTCTATTTGTCAATTGCCCAGCTGTAATTTGTTTACCCAACATGCTAGTTATCTGTTCTGAGAGAGACACCACTAGTGAACTGTGGACCCTGGTCCAATTTCCTCATACTGTTTACACAACCTGCTGCAATCATCTGTTTCCTGTTACTTGCTGTTTTTCCTGCTGTTTTCCACACCATACGTTTAACTCTTTGTTTCTGCAAGACCGGAGAGATTGACAACCTCTCTGTTTCGTGTTGGGCAAAGTTCTGGTTTGTGTCTGTGCAGATTCCACGTTGGTGCAAGCTCCCTAGCGCCAGGGGGAGTCAACATCAACAACCTTCCGATAGATCATCAAGTCCTACTGGATTGATAACCTTGGGTAGATTTCTCAAGGGAAAACTTCTGCTGTCTACATCATAACCTTCCTCTTGGGGTTCACCAACACGTAGCCATCAGCGGCGTCTCTGGAACTTTTCGTGGATAATGGCTCGGGTCTTTAGGATTTTCGCGTCGAGAAGAATAAATAGGCGAAAGGACGGCGGCTGCGGAGCCACGATGGCCCCACACCACCCCACGACGCGGCAGGGGGGCCCATGCAGCCCGATGGTGTGGGTGCCACGTGGCCCTCTTCCGTCTCTCCTCTGGACTCCGTCTTCGTGTTGGAAAAATAGGAGGTTATGTCCAAGTTTCGTCCAATTCCGAGAATATTTCCATACTAGCTTTTCTGGAATATAAAAACAGCAGAAAACAGGAACTGGCACAGTTGCATCTTGTTAATAGTTAGTCCCAGAAAATGCATAAAAATGCTATGAAGTGTATATAAAACATGTAACAATTGGTATAATATCAACATGGAACATCAGAAATTATAGATACGTTTGAGACGTATCAATAACCTCGGATGCTGCATGCATAGTGCAAAGGTAAGACACGCCGGACTTTCGAGCTGGGCTAAGGACCGTTCCAGCAACGTTAATCCTTAAAACTTTCCATGTCAGCAGACATGATGAAAATCCCGACGGACGCGTTGGATAAATTTCAAAGTTATACTGCAGATCGATTCAGTAAGACCTCCGCGGCATAGTCGAGTCTGACCAGTTTGTTCCAAATTCGAGTCCGGGACTCGAGTTTGATTGAAATCTAGTAAGGTTTTACCCGAATGTGTAGTTAACCGGTCCCGATCCGTCGAGTGTACCGGGCCTACTAAGCTATTATCCCTTGATTAGCATAGGCGAAAACAAAAGTCGATGAAAATACTTGACATAGCCAACATGTGCTATTCATACAGGAATTCCAATTATAAACACAAGTACAAAGAATATGACGTGCACTTACGAACGAGCCCATGCCCGATTCTTCGAGTCAGACAAGTACTCGGGGGCTACTGACAAGGATATACATCCCGGGTACCCTACCATAAGGGTACCTGGTGCACGTGTCGACTAAGACCCAACTATCAAGAGCCTACATGAAGCCCATGACGAAAGGCCCAACAAGATGGAGTACCCTCCAAGATTAGACATAGGCATAGTCGGTTTAGACTTTCCTTACATGTAAACAGGCTCGGTTGTGAACTCCCGAGACCCAGCCTATTATATAAAGGCTGGCAGGGCTGCCGATCCAGGACACGCAATACTCGAACCACCAAAACCCTAGCGAGATCGACATCTCGCCAGGACCCCATTGTAGCCCGCATAATCTCACACGATCAATACCAGGCAAGCAGAAAGTAGGGTGTTACTCTCCGGAGGCCTGAACCTGGGTAAATCCCTGCTTTTGCTTGTCAGCCGACGAAACTACCAGCTCTACCACGTTCTCTCCCTCGTAATCTCAACCCTAGGTCCTTAACCATGGGATTTGATGAGTTAACCCCTCGTCACACTCCATCGACAAACATGTATTTCACCGTTATCATAAGATACGGGATGATGTCAAACTAGGTGACATAGAAGTGTTGCAAAACACATACATATCTCAATATGGGAGATTTGTTGACTGAATTCCTCTTCCACGAGACAAGCATGCACCATATTGCTATAGGTGTTAAGCTTTTACCAAGTTGTAAACTAGATTAAATTGTACTCTAGTGCAAGTGGGAGACTGAAGGAGATATGCCCTAGAGGCAATTAATAAATATATTTTATTTGTCATATCTCAATTGTTCATAATAAGTTTTGTACCATGCTATAACTGTATTAAGCGAAAACATTAATACACGTGTGGTATGTAAACAACCAGGTCCCTAGTAGCCTCTTAACTAGTCCATTGGGCAACAGATGATCAATGTTTCCTGATCATGGACATTTACTCAATTGACAATGGAGTCATGTCATTAGGAGAATGATGTGATGGACACGCACCCAAGATATATAGAAACATAGTGTTCATACCTTTGACCGTGAGATCATATCTAATCGCTGCTTCTAGAAGGTGCTTTGATTGCATCAAACGTCATGTCTTATCTAGCGTGACAATAAAGATGTCCCTTTCGGGTATCCGAAGGAAGTGGTCGAGGCGAGTGATCAAGAGCGGGATTTGCCAATCCACATAGCAGGATAGATACTCTGGGCCCACTCGGTGAGATTACATCAATGAGCTTGCAAGCATGTTACTAGGTCACGAGGATGTAATATCACAGACGAGTAAAGATATAATTGTCAAGTGACGGGATCAAGCTCGGTAATCGTGATACCGGAGAACGAGTCTCGGACAATCAAAGTATCGTCAGGCAAAAGGTTGAAACTAGACGTCTAAAGTTTAAACGATAAAAAGACATTCATGGACGCACAAGGACTGTCATGGTTATCCAACCACCGTTGATAGTCATTGATCAGAGAACGTGTCTCGATCATGTCTGGATTGATTCCGAACCATAGGGTGGCACACTTAAGGGTATACGACAGTTTTATAAAGATTGGATATTAGAAGAAACTTTAGGAGAACACCGAAGTGTTCCGGGACATGTCCGATGATGATCGGAGGGCAACGGAATAAGTTTCGGAGCTCGAATAAATTAAATAATATGTATTTAATATTAATTAGTATAATTAATGATTAAATACATTTTTATTTTATTTTATTTTGAATTTTAAAAGCATTTTCAAATAGATGGGCCTTAGAGGCCCATTAGGGGAAAAACCCCAAAAGGAAAAAGGAAAAAAAGGGGGAGGGCCGGCCGGGCTAGGTGGGCCACATGGGGCCCACCTAGGGCCGGCGCACCAGCCATGGTGTGGCTGGCCATGTGGGAATCCCACATGGCCAGGCCGGCAAAGTTGGCTGCCCTGCTCCTCCTTTAAATAGGGGTGCACCCTTGCCTGGAAATTCATCCCTCCTTCTCCTTCTCTCCTACCTTTAGGGTGGTTCCGTTTCTGGAGATGCGTACGAGGGGAGAAGTTTCTGCACCATACGCACACCGCCATGCTGCTGGGTCCAGGTCTTCGCTTCCGCTGCTTCGCTGGATCTGGAGCTCGGAGGTCGTCGTCAACTCCGTACGTGTATAGAGCTACGAGGTGCTACACGGGTGGCACCGGAAGTACGTCTTCTTCCACTACACGACCTTGGGGTCGCGTCGTCGTCTTCGCCACTCGTCTTCATCACGCGTCGTCATCGAAACATATCTTTTGATCGTCGATGCTTACGGTCTACAAGGGTATGTATACCGTTCCCTCTGTTACTTTATATCTGCATAGTAATAGATCCTGGCTATTTTGGTTATCGTTGTTAGGAATTTTTTGTTTTTTGCCTACGATTCCCTTCAGATTTATGATATTTTGATTTTGCATTGTTCACAAAATTTACAACTTGTTATGAAATTTTAATGGGAAATCGGATTCCCGCCTTACGCACCTAATTAGGTATGCCCGTGTGAATGAGGATGGGGGTGGGAAGACACTCCTCGGTGGAGAGCAGACCCATTGCCACCGATATTCATAATGTATTCTATATCACTTGGTTCAAAGGGTGGATATATATAGTTCCACCAATTTTATTCAAGTTTTCATTCAGGTGTTTTATTTGATCCAGTTGAAGTGTTACTTACTATTTATTAATTTTTTATACAATGGTCCTAATTTATGTGAGTATACGACATAAATTCACGAGAGTAGGTCAAGTGTAAGATTTTCCTACTAACATATGTGATCGATTCTATGACGAGGCACAATCCTGAACCGAAAGTACTCGTTACATGGGTGACTGTCGGGACGGTGGTGTCCCGAGAGCCGACTGCGAGGAGGCTCCCTTTCTTCTTTCTCTAGGACAAATGGGCATGTCACACACATGCCCAACATTCTCTCTCTCTCTCTCTCTCTCTTCTCTCCTATGTGTTTACAATTTTTTCTAGACATCTTTTTTTGAAATTTGATTTTTTTTAGAATTTCTAAATGTTTGAAATTCCAAAATTTCCAAAAAAAACTAAAGTTGAAATTTTGAAGAGCTTAAGGGCGTGTTCGGTAACGTCCCACCTCCACCAAATCCTCAAATCCAGCTTCTTATTCCGAAATCTAGCTCTGCCAACTTGCCAAGGAGCCCAGAACGTTCGGTCAGCTCCTAATTTTTTTTCTGGTCGCTGACAAGGGGGGCCACTTGTCTGATTCATCTTCCCCAAATCCCCATCTCACTAGTAGGAAAACAGCTATAGGCAGCATGTAATTCTGTGGCGCACCACTAAGCGATGCGCCACAGAATTAATTCTGTGGCGCACGAGAAAGCATGCGCCACAAAAATTGTGTGCCATAGAAATCATTCTGTGGCGCACCACAAGCACATGTGCCACAGAATCCTCACATTCTGTGGCGCACCACTCAGCATGCGCCACAGAAAGTTTGTGGGCCCCACCTCCAATCATTGGACCTGGTCCATCTGACTAAATTCTGTGGCGCACCACGGCTGGTGCGCCACAGAAATACAAGATTCTGTGGCGAATGATGGCCGGTGCGCCACAGAAATTGAACATTCTGTGGCGCATCAGCCACCATGCGCCACAGAATCTTGCATTTCTGTGGCGCATCAGCCACGGTGCGCCACAGAATGTTTGCAAGATTCCAGAAAAAGGTGGCACAGCCACTTTCCCCACATGTGACCTTCTTCATTCTCCCCCTTGCATCTAGCTCGAGCTCCTCCTCTCTCCTATGCGATTTTGACCATTCTATACTCCATTATATGTTGTGAAATCTCCTTTGTTTGTCATATAATTGGTGAGGACTTGGGAGAGCCTCCATATATATTCTCCTCCTCTCTTTTTGTCCACTATTTTCTCTCTATCACCACACACTCTCTCTCATCGATCACGGTCACGTCGACTCGGCAATAGATCTAGATCTACTAGGTGATTATTGTTGGATGAGTATGTGTGTGTACATGAAGCTTGTGTGTGTTGTGCCATGTTGTTGCCTTATGTTGTTGTGTGGGCCGGCGTGGTGCATGGATGTTTGCCGAAATGTTGATTCATTTCCATTTCGGTAAATTTTTGCACCACATATGTCCTACTTTTAGGGGAAGTCATGCCGATTTTTTTCGTCGAACATCTTCGACTTAATAACACATACTCTATATGTATACCGTGTAGGCGATCATGGTCATAAAGCAGAGCTCCAGTCGAATCAACAAATACAAGGAAGAAGCGAAGGCGGAAATGATTCGGTCCAACAAGAGCCATATACGATGTCCGTGTAGGGATTGCAAATTTGTGAGATGGGTGGGCCCTGATTCCGGACAATTGGAGCAACACCTGCTCGTGCGCGGTTTCATAGAAGGCTTCGATGAAGCACCGACAACAAATGTTGCGCCTGAAGACGAGGGCGGGCAAGATGATCGTGACGAAGGAGATGCCGACGGACATGGTCATGATGAAGGAGAAGATGGTGGTGGAGAAGACGCGAACACGCCGCAGAGCTCGCTAATGTCGGCCTTGATGGATTCTCATGTTCAAGAACTGCTCCTCAAGGAGGCGAGGACCGTTAGAGAGAAATCCAAGCTGGCGCAAATGGAGATAGACGGAAGACTCCGTTGTATCTAGGGTGCCGGCCACAGGATACGCGCTTGCAAGTAATGCTTGATGCTCTGGAGATGAAGTCGGAAAACAAATGGACCGACGTGAGCTTCAACAAGAATATGAAATTCTTCCACGAGCGTCTTCCCGAGAGGAACACATTGCCAACTAGTATCGAGGAGGCCAAGAAAGTCGTGTGCCCTCTTGACCTACCGCACGTTAAATACCACGCCTGCATCAATAATTGCGCAATTTATCGGGGCGCACGGCGAAATTCTGTGGCGCACGGCGCCGTGCGCCACAGAAATATGCAATTTTAGTGGCGCCGATTCTGTGGCGCACCAGGAAATCCTGGGGGTGCGCCACAGAATGTGCTGGGGGTGCGCCACTAATGGGCCTTTTCCTACTAGTGTCTAATTCCCAAATCGCACCGTTCCCAGCACCCTCCATGAAATCCGGAGAGGCCTCCACCCGCCCCCACCGTGCAAGAAGCCACGGGAGTAGGGCGCCGGCGGGCAGCAGGGAGCAGCTGTGGCCTGCAGCTGGGGAGGCCGGACGACCGCGACGGAATTCGGCGGCGAGCTTCGGGATAGAAGTTGGAGTAGCGAACAACGGAGCTCGCCGGAGCAGGTGCTGTTGGGGGAGGTCGGGGGAGCTCGCCGGAGCAGCTGGGAAGGTCGGGGCGAGGCGTCCAGGGAGAGAGAAGAGCGAAATAGGGAGAGAGGTGAGAGAAAAACGCGTGAGAGAAAACGCTTCGTTTCACTTGGCGGTGGCATATCTCTGTAAATACCACGAAATCCAGCTTTTCTAAATCTGTGGCAGACCGAAATGCTAGCTCCACGTTTTGTACATGGTTTTGGACCAAATCCGCGGATTTAGCTTCACGGATCTAGGGCGTTCGGGTCAGCTCCCGCCAAGAATTTTGTGAAGTTGGAAGCTGGGGCGTTACCGAACACGCCCTAAATGTCTACAAATTCTGAAATGAATTCTAGAAGTTAGAATTTTCCTTTTTTTTGGAAAAGCATCATTAAAATTTTATAAATTCTGAAAAATAGAAATTTCGAAATTTCTAGAGTTGAAATTTTGGTAATCTGAAATTGCGGCCCTTGGCGTGAAGTATGTGTAAGAAATGAGTCAGCTGCTTTAATTACCCATAACGACCAGTGCCTAGTAGGTCAAATCTCATGCTGGATCTTTTTGTAGATCCTAAAGTCCAACTTCAAGCGCTTGATACGGACACCTTGTTGGCGACTTCAAAGAGAACAAAGAATTCTAACTGCGTGCAATAGAACTGGACTGTGGAATAATACATAAATGTACGATAACGATCAATGGATCGATATATATGATGTGCTAAACGGCCTAACAAGCGATTGTTCTCCGCTTGAGTCGGACGGAAATAACATCACGCGGCGTTTTCTCGGAAAATTGCCAAGACGTACTCTGACTTTAATATTAGCAAGTAAACAAAACTGAACGCGTACGAAGCTCTGACCGACGAACAACAGTGGAATTAAGGGGAGTAACCGTACACTCAGCTGCCAAACTCTATACGAAATCCAAGCTCTTTGACCAGAAAAGCATGTTGTCGAATAAAGTGCATGCATTACGTGATCATTGACCAGATTTGTGCGTCCCACATATGCAACTTAAAAAGTCAGAGAAGACACAGCGACAGGTCTTTGCTTACAGCGCAGCAAAGCAAGCACACAGCACACGTCGTTTCTACATTGATTTCCTTTGTCGTGTTAATCGGCGATACTACATTCTTTCCTGTCCAATTTAAAAGGATTTATGCACTAAAACGACTTCGAGTTATAGTCTACGTGCCGGCCCGAACGCCTACTCATGTCGTTGTGAACTTCCTACTCATCAAGCTAATTTTCAAAGTTCAAACAAACGCGCCAAGTCGCGCATGTAAACGAGCAAGCAGCTTCCGGCATTCCCTCGATGCAAGGCCCTATATAACGTGCCGGAAGCCTATGGATTCTCACACACTGTAAAGTTCCATGCATAGACCATAGCTACTTCTTTCTTCCTAGCTAAGAACAGCGAGAAGAGAGGCATACAGATATCACCGGATTAAGTTCATGGCCGCCGTGGCTGCAAAGCTCCTTCTGCTGGTGTTCGTGATGGTGTTGGCGTTCTCGGCTGTGCTCGGCGCGGCGCGGCCGTTGGCGGGAGAGGAGTGGGCCGGAGAAGCCACCGGCGACTCCGTCGTCAGGTTTATCCGGCAGGTGTATCTGCAGCAGCTGCAAGGGCCAGGTCACTCCTGCTCAACCTGGGACCCAAACGGCGGATGTTGATAAGTTCGCAGAAACTGTTGATGAGGCTAATGACCAATGACGTGGCCCAGCCAAGAACGTGGCATAGTTCATTTATAGGTTTACAAATCGGGTTTTAACTGTAAACAGATGTCGCTAAAATATTTCAGTTGTTCTTTGGAGATCTATCTTAATTTAGTGTAATTTTAGGGAAACCTATACGTAGAGAAACATTATTCTTTCCTCTGTTAAGGTTTTTAAGTACTATAAAAGGTCCCTTGTTGAAATAACAGTACCCTATTATAGAAATTTGTATAAGTGGACTGGGACTGTACCGAAATATTACATTGCAATTTGTAGCTACAGTTTTGTTACTTCTATACTGCGACTGTACAGAAATATTACATTGCAATTTGTAGCTTACTTGTGTACTGCGACTGTACAAAAAATATTACATTAATTGCAATTCGTAGCTACAACTATGTTACTTTTGCACTTATGTTTGCTTCTCTTTTCACAAGTTTTTTTTTTAATGAAACGGGGGCAAAATGTTTGCCCTAATCTATTAATTAAGAAGAAAGAAGTGTTTTGACTTTCTTGCCCCACCTACGTTCTTCATACAATTATTATTCTTTTTTAGGTGAACAAGTTTCCCATCTCTACAGGAGCTAGTGAGATTTGACTTCAGTACAAGTTGGCAACCCATGTTCAAAAAAAAATTGGCAACCCAGCCGAAAATTCTATTTTAGGTGTACTTTTATGGGTGAAAGAATATAAAATAATAACCGTACCGTAAAGCTTGACAAAAAATCAGTTAATGCATTAGGAATCAACAAAACCCAAAAGACCTCCAATGTTTTCGGCAATGATTATCCATAGAATAGGCCTAAAAGAGTTCTAAGGCCCATTCTAAGAGAGTTGTGTGCATGTGTCGATCGATGTAGTGTCGAGAAGAAAATAAATAAGTATATTATAAAAGAAAGAGTGAATTCCACCTTTTGCCCTATAATTATGCATTTGTGATACTAATTACCTTATATAGTGAAAAATCGTCAAGATTACTCATTTTAAAAACTTTTGAGGGGTTCCGTCGGTTTGGTGGGGGCCCTCCAGATCTAGCCCTCTAGGGCTCCATCGAAGTGCAAGTTCTTCATGTGGCTAGCCCTCCGGGATCATTGCTGGATGGCCGACTGTCTTGCCCGTCGTAGACTTCCTTGTCCGGTGACCAACACGACAAATCCATTGATCACATGCCGATAGGTGTGTGTGTTAGCTGGGGCGGTGTGGGCTAGCTGCTGCCGCAAGTGGCGGTATGAAAGCTGGGTGGCCGTGACTAGATCACCATCCGAAGGGCCCCCAGCCGCAACGAGAGAGATCTTTGGACGATTGTAGCACATGTTTGCTTGTCCTTGTGGAGTCACTGAAATGACATTGTCTTCAATCGTGCTACTCCATCTACAGTGATGGTGGTCGATGCAATCATGGTGGAAGTCGAGGTCTGGTTTTCAGCATGACTCTTCCAAGGTTGCCTTCGGCGAGCGGAATGGTGGGTGGTAGGAGAGTAGTCTGTGTTGAGTGTGGCTGCCTCTAACAGCGTGATGTGCGCGCAGGGCCGGGCCGGCATAATCTCGGGCCCTGTGCCAAACTTTGAAATAGGGCCATACTCTCTCTCTCTCTCTTTGCCAAATTTCGGCTACCGGTTTCTACGAAGTGTTGATCGGCAATGGGGAATTGTCGATCGGTCGATTGCACACGTGGAGAAAGTCAGGAAGTAATAAAAGATAAACTAGCACTTGACACGTCTGGTCGGCTTTTCCACGTCGCTAGCCCTATCGAATAAAAGTATCCCTACCATTATCTCTCATTTCCTATTAAGAAATATCCCTAGCATCGAATAAAAATAGATAATTTTAATTTAAGTGTGATCAAATTGATAATTTATATGCATGTTTTTACTTGTAACTGTGCGGCGTAGCGTCAAGGCATCGCTTGTTAGCATGCATGGCCACTTGATCATTTCCCTTTGCGGACCACATCTCCTGGCGCTCGGACTTTCGAATTTTGCGAATTGATTGGTAATTGTTAATTTCGTTCCCTACTGAGAAATAGCGGTACCATTTACAAAAGTAGATAAAGTTTAATTTAAACATTTATAGTAGATCAAATAGATAATGCATAGGCATGTTTTCACGAGTCTATGCTAGCGGCTAGGCAGTCTAGATCATTTTCCATTATGGGCGTAAGAAGTATAATTTGTTTTCGTTCTTAAACATGCAAAAAAAAAAACTACGGCTGGTAGGACTTGATCCTTCCACCTGCAAGAGTAAAGAATTCGTCATTTTTCCATTGTACTATGGGCTCCTTTGATTCATATGATTTTCAAATGAATTGGGCAGGATTGGAATCCTATGTGATTTTTTTCTTGGAAGCCGTTTGATTCATAGGATCTCGTCCTATAGGAAAAATTCCCATATGAATTTGTAGTGCAAACTTCATAGGAGAATAACATAACACGAGGTCTAACCTCATGAAAACAATCCTTCACCACATTCAAAGAAACTTTCTCTTCCCATAGCATTCAACTAGGCATGCAATTTCAATCCTATGAGTTTCCTATTCTTACACTTTCCATTTCCTACCAATCAAAGCTTTTATTGTATTTTCTTCTTATGTCAATGACTTTATTTACAAGGTTTGTTCCTGAATGTTTTGTTGTATCTTGTCGTGTGCATCTTGATGCAAAATCCGCAAAATTGGACTCTTATGCGAGCTTATTATCCAAGATACTTTTGCGAAGAATCAATAAAAGCTTACCATTAAACAGTACCAAAGGAAACCAGAAAATCCAAATATCATAGAAATCTAGGATAGATAAGTTATATCCTGTTAGCTAGTACTCTCTTGAACGCGATGATCATGATGGGTGAATGGAGGACTCCGCAAAAATGGAGCTCTCCTCCTCCAAGATCGCCTTCCTCTGCCTCTGGTGCCGTTTCGTGGTTTTCTCTTGTGTTCTCAATACGAAAGTTGCTTCCATTGATAAGAAGAAGGTGGCGACTCTCTTGGTGCGGTTTCGTGGTTTTTGGTTTGTTAGAATGCAATCTGTTTAAGTATGAAGTTATTCAGTTTTCCTCTAATCATCGAAATATAGCTCCATAACATTCAAACGTGCGTAGTCCTAGAAATTATACATGTAGACAAGGTATTTTTGGTTTTCGATAAATATTTGTTAGCTAAGAGGCGAAAACACGAAAAAACCAGCGTGAAACAATAAGAAATTCCTTTGCGGAACTCTATATAAAATTGAGCCATCAACCCCCCCCCCCCCCCCCCCCCCCCCCCCCAAGCACACACACACACACAAAGGTTAAAGCGTTGGTCGCCCAAGCAACTTAAGAGATGAAGTTCTAACCAGTTTGAGATGGTATAATATGTTTTGTCTTCACAATCCTGAAATCTGAAACAAGATAATAATGATGCTTTAGAGGTTGCACCTAACTCTGCGACCTAACCACATATAATTTGCCAACAACTAAATCTTATTTTTAGTTCAATTCCATAAAAGTTAGATAAGCTGCGCGGGAAGTCTGAAGCGCCTCGCTTAGTGACAGAAAAACAATTCAAGCATAAGACACTTCAATATTTTAGAACATCCAAGAAAAGTACGAACTGGGGTTTACTTGCCTCCACAAAAGTCTCAGCATCAGATCTTCTACTCTTATCTTAAGCTCGCAGACTCAATAAGTGAACAACGCTTGATATTTATAATGCTTAAATTTTTGGGGTCATTATGTTGCATGGGATAGCGATACCACTCCCTCCATCTTGGCACTCATGAGTCGTGACTCATGACCGAGATGCGAGTGTTCAGAGGGTCGAGCTTCATGCCATAGCGTTCTGATACAAATACTTCTCTACTCATGGTTGAAATCCAGGATTAACCATGGTAGAACGTTTGTAGTCAGCGGAGTAGTCAACAATACGAGAATCACTCACGGTATATCAGCTCAATGGTCAGCGAAGCAATTCCCAAGTTCATTAAGATAAAACCACCAAGGTTTAGAGAAATTTGTTCAAGTGAAGTAGTGGACTCATGCATGCATTAAAACACTAAGCTGTTCACAAATTAACTAAATGTTTCGTCAATGTAACATATTGCAACACGTCAGCTGATTTAGCTTAGATTGGCCAGTAGGACCAGTAGTAGATCAATCTCATGCTGAATGTTTTGTAGATCCTAAAGTCCAACTTCCAAGCGCTTGATACGGACACCTTGTTGCCCACTTGAAAGAGAGAGAAAAAATGTCTAAACGCGTGCAATAGAACTGTTGACTGTGGAATAATACATACATGCATGTACGAGCAAGACGATCCATGGATAAATCCTGTGGTAAGCACTCGTCATAACAAGCGATTGTTCTCCACTTGAAACGCACGGAAAGAAATCACGCGGCATTTCCTCGGAAAATTACCAAGGGTCTGAGTTGAATATAAGTAAACAAAATCGAACACCAGACTCTGACCAACGAACAACAGTGGAACGAATGAGAGTGTACTGTACACTAGCTTTCATACTCTATAAGAAATATATACAAGTTTTTGACCATGCACTTGAACATAGACCAGATTTGTGCGTCCCATGTAACTAAAAGTCAAACAAGACACAAAGATAGGTCTTTGCTTACAGCAGCAAAGCAAGCACACAACACACGTCTCGCTTCAACATTGATTTCCTTTGTCGTGTTGATCGGGCGATGATACTACATCTACAATGACTTGGAATTCTAGTCTACGCGTGCCGGCCCGGAACCAGAGCTACGTGCGTGGGTACAGTTCACTGTCAAGTTCCTATTCATGAATCCATTTTTCAAATTTCAAACAGACGCGCCAAGTCGTCCATGTAAACGAGCACGCACCTTCCGGCCCTCCCTCAATGACAGGTTGTAAAAAGTGTGTCTTTTGTGATAAAGAGGAGTCCATAGAACACTTGTTTTTAGACTGCAATTTCTCAAAAATGATATGGAGAGTAATACAGTTTACTTTTAATATCGCGCCACCAACCACAATATCTAATATGTTTAGTACATGGTTAGATGGGGTTGATAAAATAACTAAAGCAAGAATAAGAATTGGGATGTGTGCTATTCTTTGGGCAATTTGGAATTGTCGAAATGATATTGTGTTTAACAAGGAACGAATACCGAATTTTATGCAGGTAATATGCAGGATACGCTCATGGGCGGTCCTTCTGCCGGTGCCGCAGCAGGAGCTTATGGAGTCTGGTTGTACCCGGTTGCTAGCTATCATGAGGGCCGTATACTGCACGGCTGGATGGAGGCACGACAGGCGAATCCAAGCTGCCTAATTGCCTCATATTGATGCCTCTATTTCGTTGGCTTGTCTTTGTTGCCACTTTGAGTGACCCATGAGGTGCTCCTTCGCTTGTAATAAGATACCCGAATTTGTTTGATCATTCAATAAATGGCTGTGTGCATCGTCTAGATGCAGAGGCCGGGACACCCCATTTCTAATAAAAATATAACGCCCCGGATGCCTATATATTTTCACACACTGTAATATTCCATAGCTACTTCTTTCTTTCTAGCTAAGTAGTACGAGCAAGAAGAGAGAGGCACACAAGATCACCGGATGAAGATCATGGCCCCCGTGATTGCAAAGCTCGTTCTGCGGGTGGTCGTGGCGGTATTGGTGTTCTCAGCGGTTCTCGGCACGGCGCGGCCGTTGGCGGGAGAGGAATGGACCGGAGAAGCCACCGCCGGCGAGTCCATCGTCAGGTTCATCCGGCAGGTGTATCTGCAGCAGCTGCAAGGACCAAGTCACTCGTGCTCGACCTGGAACCCGAACGGCGGATGTTGAAAAGTTTGCCGAAGCTAATAATCCGTGGCGTGGCCAAGCCAAGAACGTGATATAGTTCATTTATAAGTTTATTATAGATCGGGTTGTAACTGTAAACGGATGTCGTCCAAATATTCTAGTTGATTTTTTTTGCAAACAGAAAGTTCTAGCTACCACATCCAAGGAAGGCAGCATGCGCGCAAATTACCCAATCCAGACACGGGGAGGTAGTGACAATAAATAACAATACCGGTTCTTTCAAAAATATTTATCATAATTCCATGTATAGGGGACTTTATCAAAAGAAATCCATTCAGGAACATATATGTAAGGGATTTGTTATTTCTTTTGTTAAGGTTTTAGGAGTTAAAAGCACTGTACAAATATTACAAAGTAATTTATCTTTACAGTTTCGCACTCCTGTTTTGCTTCTCTTTTCATAGTTTCTCGGATAGAAGACAAAACCTCCTGGTATGTGCATGAGTGCATCATCCTAACAACCTCAGTTATATGTTTTAAAAGGATGTGACGTATTGAGGTTGAACATGCCTCCCGGGCTTCGATCCGGACGATGGCGTCGTATTTGCATAGTTACCTTGTTGAATGTATCGTTGCTGCAACTTCCGCCTTCCCGTCCGGGTTGAGAAACCCTAGATCTGCCTCTCCCAGATCGGACGATGAGTCTCAGTGGCGGTGCAGCAGGGTCTTGGTGTCATATGCGTGATGGACGCACGCATGGCATAGGCATTAATTGTCTGACGTCATGGTGGCGTTGATGGCACGCCTAGCACGGTCAATACACCGATATGGCCAATAACCTTCCCTATCGGCTAACGCATTCACCTAGCTGGAAAACGCCGGGCACAACTAGTGGGGTGCCTCGCACTCCCTGCATCTAGTCATTGTCACACTGTCGTCGATTCAAGCCAATAGGATAGTCAAGGACATCGGGCAGATGGGTTGCAACTATATCTGACATTGCCCCATATACGCGTAACACCTAAGGGACGAACACCGATAATCGTACCTCGCTCTTTGCAAGACCGATTCAACCCTCAGAGGAGCACTGCCATAGGCCACTATCCTTCCATAGGACGTCGAAGAGCCGCCTCCGGGTCCATACCTAGATATGTCGGTGGCAGCACAAGAAGTCTACGTTTTCTCCATCATATATGTGATTCTTACCATCTTAGTGTAGCGTACCACATGTTTCTCGCCTCCTCCAAGGATGCATCGGTGTCTCGTCTCCTCCCGGGTACGGCACCTTCTTCTCCTTGTAAGTGCCTTCTCCCCCCCCCCCCCCCCCCCCCTAAGCAGCACCACGACGTCTTCTCTCCTATCTCGACCTCTACAACCATGGGCCAGGTGGATGTTGATTTGGAGTATATTTTATTTGGTGTTTAGTGTGTGTATCGCTGTATACGGAAGGTAAGTTACAAACGAATCCATAATCATTTTTATGTTGCAATTGTATTTCGTTATTGCACGTACATTATTTCTTATGTTTTATGATTTTTTTTCATGTTGCGAGTAATGACAAATATTTTTAATGTTTTGTTGAATCAATGGCTATTTGTAAACATGGAAAAAATGTTGCTTGAGCGTGTTTCAAAGCTCCTTTAATTTCTAAAGAAGTCGTTTGGAGCAAGAGCAAAGTACTCATTACGGGGGGTCTCTCTAATTAATGGAGTCACTATCACTGTGAATGTCTGACTGAACTATGGAGCTCCAAAATGAAAGTCTGACTGAACTATAGACTTTGACTTGAACGGAATGCTCTGACGGGTAGCTACGCCAAATAGACGTAAACCGATATTTAATTGACGCTCACCGGCCGGACTGCTGGCTAGGGTATCTACGGCATATATACTTTTTGGACGAAATTACAGGACCAACTCCAACTGTCTTTAATCTCATTCGACGTCGTAACACAACCACAGTTGATCGGAAAAAAGGCCATAGCAGAACCGCATATTTCGCACCAGTGGCAGGGCATCTGCTTAGAGAGATGACCAATTTTTTTTTTCGAAATAGGGGAGTCCCAGCCTCTGCATCGTGTGATGCATACGGCTTTTTATTGCCATAAAATTCAAAAGCATAGTGTTTACATAGAGATGACCGCGTGTAGAGCACCAACAGAGTTAAGTAACCAAAACAATAGGACATCATCACCTCACGACCTAAGATTCACCGGAAACATTCGAATCCGAATATGATTACTACTGAAACTCGCAGCAGAATGACGCACGATACATAAGAACATGACTTCGCCCGAGACCATTCGAGTAGCTACCTTAGGGCATGTACAACGGGAGGCACTAACCACGGGCGCCAAGATTAATTTCCGGGCAAAAACCAGCAGTGGTCGCTTGTTTTTTTTTCATATGAGGTGAAGCGTGTATGTCAATAGGTGCAATGGCTTTCGCCCCGTTTTATAAATAAAACTCAACGGACGAACAGATACAAAATGATGAGGGGAACCTCTTACAAAGCAGATCAAAGATAGAAAAAAGTAGATCACCGAGAGCCAAACTGCCACCAAGGTCACCGGAACGAACCTGACGGGCGGAGCTCCACGATGACGCCCCCAAGAGGGTAGCGACGTATCACGCCACCGACATCGAGACCAGAGGTCAAGGGTTTTCACCTGGAGCCCTAACACGGCGAAAGTAGCAACAATAGCGCCCCCGAGAGGGCAATGATACCCGCAGGCATCGCCGCCATTGGCGCCGGAACGTAGAGCTTTCACTTACGATACCCGCAGGCATCGCCGCCGGAACACAGAGAGTTCACTCTAAAAACCTTCACACAACATCCGCACAATCGGATCTCCCATTAGCCCTGAGTAGGATCTCCAAACCAGGGAGTTGCTGCCAACAACGCCAGGAACCCTCGCCGCCCGCTCCTTGCCATCCACATGGTCCAAGGAGAGAACCATCACCACTGTCATGTCGCTCGCCGCAGAGACGCCCGTGCAAACCACCTTCCAGGGACGCCGCCCCGGCATGAGCCAGCAAGTCACGGGGTCCACGAGGCGGTTGAGTGAGGCCGACGATGGATCTAGACCCGTGAGGTCGACATCCGCAACATTTAGGACGAGATCTACCATCCTCCACCGCCCGAGGCGGTCGCCGACCGGACGCAACAGCAGTGCCGGTCAGGCCCAGATCAGTCCAACAGGCCTAGATCAGGCCTGACTAGCTCCACCACCGTGCTGCAGCGCCAAGGTCGCCGATGTAATCCTCCAGAGCGACTCCCGGACGCGCGTACCGGCCAGGACAAGTAGAACCCAGATCGGGCCCGGTGGGCCCAGATATGGACCGAGCAGCACTGGTCAGGGCACGTCCCAATTCCACCCGTCTCCGCCGTCCGTGTTGTCCCCACTGCCACTGCCGTTTAGCCCCGCCGCCGGGCCCGCCGTCCTCCGCAGAGTCGCTGACGTGGCCTTGTTGGCCGACCACCGAGGTGAGGATGCTGCGCCACCCGAGCGCACGCCGCTGCCCATGCGTCACCGCCATCCCAGCCTGCACGAGCCTTGCAGGTCACCACGCCACCGCCGGGATGGTCGTGCCGCCACGTCACTGCACAACGCGACCCTATCGACGTCCACGACCCACGCCGAGACCCCGCGCAAGAGAGTAGGAGGGCCCCGCCGCAGCAGCGCGCGGCCCGCGGCCGACGACCCAGTCCGGTGGCAGTGAGGAGAGGAAGGAGACAGGGGAGTACTCTACGCAGCAACGACTGTTAGGGTTCCCCCGTCGCCCACGGGAGCGACGCAGGGGAACGAGCGAAAACGATTTTCTCGTTTCTACGTCCATCATTAGCGCCTGCCATGTTGGATGTATGCCCAAAAGGCAATATATTTATACATCTGATTCAATAATTATGATTTGTATTCTCTATGCTATAACTGCGGTGGTTTCTGAATACGTGATTCGGAGGAAAGCTCACTCGCACGTGTAGGGAATATGAACACGTAAAATATACCTAGTTCTTTTACAGACTAATTTGTTGATTGCTTGATGACTGTGCTTTACTAGTCATGGACATTGTTTGTGTCAGCATCAATGAGTGGCATATTATTGGATAATAATATGACCGGGTAGACCCAAGTTTTGGTATGCTAAGAGATTCCGTTAAATTGTTCTTTTGTCCTTAGCTTTATCACAGTAAGGTTATTATATAACTTGTCCTGTAACCATGAAGTTATTAGGGTTATGCATACCGGAAGAGTTACTTTGGTACTATCAACACTATGGCCGTAACTGGGTTGTAAAACGGCAATAACTAGGTGCTTCCAAGGTGTGTGTGTATCCTAATGTTCTGAGATGAGAAATTACTCCTAGGTGACTAGAGAGATACGCCCTGGGCCCTCTCGGTATTAAAAGGTATCCAATATGTTATGCAGACAATGCATGGTGAAGTTACACCGTGTGGGATATCATAATACGGAAACGAGTAAAGGGAACTTGCCGGTTAATGATATAGACAAAGATGTAATGAATCAATGATTGATTCATGGTGTGACATCCACGGATCTATATCTTGGGCAAAATTTTGGTATCGCGAGTAATGGGAATGATATAATAAATAACCAACAGGTTCAACAGCGTGTCTTCGCATAACGGTAGCAGTTATTCAGATCGTCCCGGGATCTGACCCTGGCCGGTGATTGGATGGAAACATCCAATTATAGCTACACGCTATCGAACATGTAGGGTGGACACGCTTAAACTAGGATTGGTTAGTTGTGTATTTTGGTTGGTCTGGAACATGGAGAGAGTATCACCAGAATAGTATCTGCGTGATGGATATGAATATATCAGAGAGATAACATTGTGATAGAAGTTGCTATCACGGTCGGATTTATTCCGAGGGTTTATATAAGAAGGAAATATTTGTCCGGAGTATTTTGTCAGCGGACACTGGCTTTTATATGATAGGTAATTAATTCAGTGAAATATTATGTAAAAGGAAATATTCAAATAAGAATTAATTAGACAAAATATTATTTAATTAAATATTTATTTAATTGATAAATAATTATTGGAAAAATATATAATTAAAATTGGAGCCCACCATGGGGGCTACCAAGATGGGCCCTAGGGCCCACCAAGGTAGCCGCACCACCAAGTGGTGGTGGTGGCCCAAGGCGCCGAAGGGGGAGGCTTCCCCCAGCCGAAACCTTAATGGGCCATGTGGCCCATGGGGAGGAGGCGGCGGTAGCGGCCAAGCCAGCCGGCCTAGTGCGGGCCCCACCCCCCAGGTCGGTGCGGCACAAGGGAGGCCCCACCCCCTAGGTCGGTTCAGCCTAGGGTGGGCCCCACCCGGCGGTGGCGGTAGAAGAGGGGAGGGACTCCAACTCCTCCCTCCCAAACCAAATTGGGCTAGGGGACTTTCCCCTTGCCCAAGTTGACTTGGACAAGGAGAAATCTTTCCCCTTCCCCAAGTCCCTCCACCCCTTGGTCCTCCTATATAAACTCCACCCCCTCCTATTTGGAGGACATACAAGAGACACAAGAAACTCAACTTTTCTCAAGTTTAGATCCCTTCTAGTTGGATTAGAGGAACCTCTAATTAGAGGCAACCTATCCGATTAGATTAGATCTAATCTCTCTCTCTCCTTCTCATGTGTTGAGATCTCCACCTTCATATACACCAGTAGTTCTTCAAGCTTGGACGGCGAAGCCCTGCTGAACATTTCCCGGCGTACACGTGCAAGCTCTCGGAGGGGTGATCCGTCGATCCCGATGGTTGACCCTCACTCTGCTAGATCAAGGTGACAAGGCGAGGAGGAGAAGGCGCTGGAATCTCTCTACCAGGCTTGGTTGAGGGAGATGGCGACAGGCTACATTAACTACGTCATCAACACTTCTTCCGCAACTTCGGTGTTGGTAACGTATTCAATCTAGAACTTTGGATCTTCGTATTCGCATGTATCTTCATAGTAGATCTTGGCAGTTGTTGCGTAGCTTTACGAAAAAAATTAATTTACCGTACACGCAACCTGATAGTGGTATCAGAGCGATCTATGCGTAGATACATGATTTGATCTAAAGCACATGGTGTGCGGGTATGTTATCGAAGTCATTTCTTCTAACATTCAAGTTATTTATGTTGCTTCCCAATATGCGGTCTCGTCTTGTTTCCAACGGCATAGTAAGATCTCGAACTTCTGGCAATCCGCGGACCTTCCGGCTGCTCCTAGTATGCCCGTCGGCGACAATGAAGTGCTTCAGTAGCTTTGAATCTTATTATAGTTGGCCTCGTCGACTTGATAGTGGAAGGGGCATGTGGACTAGGTCCACACAGGTGTCATGTGCTTTGGCAATCGTCTGGATTGGGATCCGCAATGTTTTCGTAATGTTGGGATCGACAATCACCCCGCAAGGTCAATCTAGCAACATGAGTAATTATGCTTGGTGAGGACCGTAGTATTTCCGGCTTGTCCCATTGATCCTACAGCCACGCTAAAATATGCAAGACAAATGTTAGAAGCGTCTAACTCTGTTTTGCAGGACATGTGATGTCGTATAGTCTCGAAATTATATTTTGTTGACTAACCTTGTTTTGTTGGACGGTGTGCCGTTCTTGTTCACCTAGCTATGGTGATAGTGGAGGATAGGAGAAGGCATGCAAATGTCGTGAACCTCGACATGGCCACACCGGTGGAGGCGCCACCGGAAGATGGAGGAAGAAGACTATACTATATCACGAAGTGTTATTTACTTGTGCATGTTTTATATCTGTTTTCTTGCTCTTTCCTTGATTGCGCATTAGTGTGTTTATTAGGGAGATTCCTCGGTAGCTGCAGTGTTTAATTAATTGAGCTAAAATTAAAAATATCAAGGAGTTCGTGCTCTTCCAACATGTAGCAGCGTCAAATCGGATGCTTGTCATAGTACGCCGTGTATCCATGAGTAATGTGTGCCAAGGCTCGGGAGGCGTGCAGTGTACCGTACCTGCAGCAAAAGCGGTTGGTTGTCTTGATGTTCGGGCATAGCTAGTTATGAGCTCGGAGCACATACATCGAAAGATGAAGCGAAAGTCATGATGGGAAGTGATTGGTCTATTGACCTACCCGTTGTAAGCTATGTCCAATGGCATGTATCCATCCATTGATCATATGTTGAACGTGGATTTCGTATACACCAATTTGATCCTGAGTAATATCAATTTTAGTGGGAGCACTTTTCATTTAGTTTTAAATTTACTAGTGCTAGATAATAATTATGAACATGTCTGAGTGAACTTAATTGTTGTAGATCAATGGCTAAGATAGCACCCACATTTAACCTTGGACCACTGATTGAGAAGAAGCCCCTGACTATGAATGGGAGCAACTATGCTGATTGGGTTTGCGCCCTAAAGATTGTACTTAGGAACGCGAAGAGCGAGTACGTTCTCGATGGCCCTCTTCCCGAGACGCCAGCTGACAATGCGTCAGAAGCTGAAATAGATGCTGATAACCCCCAAGAGCAGGGGATCACTGTAGCACCTCTCAATGTGGAAGTAGGGTATCGATCCGCAGGAGCAAGAAGGAAAAGTTATCTATTCCCTACAACTAAAGTGTCACAAGTTTTAGTTGATTATGCACTAAACAAGTTTAAAGAACAAGATGGTTGATTTAATGGATGGAAGTTTAATGTAACAAAACAAGAATGTAAAAGTGTCCCAATCCTCTTCAATGCAAGAGACAAGACAAAGGTTTTCTCTTATAGGAACAATGGACATGGGTTCATGGGTTCACTTAATCCTCTCTCCCATCTATGGTGATTATCATGTTATAGATAAAAAGTACACACAATTGTCATGCTTTAATGGTAACTTCTATGACGGCTACATGTCCTAAAACACATAGTTGAAAAAAATAATCATTTGTGTTGCTAGGGTCACCCTCGTAAGGCTAGCGTGGTTTGTTGTCACTCCCACATCATACTTCTTCCTTTTTACCCCGATAAAGAATGTTGGGCGACATTACTGTCACTTAATGCCTATGCCTTCTGTCACTAGGCCACTCTCTACCCACATACATCATACTCTTAAAGGAAAACATATTCTAAGAACTAGTGCAATGATTTATTAATGTACGTGCATCCACATCCCTCTCATCTACCCACCGAGATGGTTGTCAACCACCCCGTTAGCGCGGATAAACAAGGCATTAAGAATAGATAAATCCATTGCATGTAACATAGATGTATTCCAAAGTATGACAAACCATAAAATCCCAACATGACGGTAAATGCATAACATAATATCATCTCATACCACAATATCCACCATAGGAATTACAAAGATAGTTCCATAATCATGCAAGGCACATCATATGGACTTCAACAATGATCATACATAGAGAGATTGGATCAAGTTACCACCACAAACCCAAAGTCCAGGGGTGGACTACTCCCCCTTCATCATGGAGACGGTGGAGAAGTGTTGGAGAAGATGGAGACCACCCGGCAGCGCCCCGCCGGAGTTTTCCCCCTCCAATCTGCAACTCCAGGTCTCTGTTTCGTGGTTTCTGTGTTTCTGCGGCGCTCTCCTCCGAAAGCCGTCGGGGACTATTTTTATAGTCGTTTTTAGGTCAAGACGGAGGCTCGGGAAAAAAGATCGACGGCAACGGAGCCTCGAGGCCCAAGATGGTGGGTCCCACGCGGCCAAGGAATCTGGCCGCGTGGGCCACCCTATCTTGGCCCTCGGGCCTCCGTTTGTTCGCTTCCTTCGCTCCCACGCTTCGTTCCTTCCAAAAACTGATGCTCGTAAATTTCCAGGTCATTTGGACGTCGTTTGGGTCCCTGAAACATCAAAATATAGAAAATAGGGTTTTCTGCCTGTGCAGGGTTAATTCCAGAAAAATAGGGAAACTATGAAATATTCCCAAAATCAATATAAAACAATGATATAACCCTTATATGATGCAAATATGATTGAAATATAAGTAATACAATGCAAAGTTCATGTATGCATTTTACATGCATCAACATCCCCAAGCTTAACCTATACTCGTCCTCGAGTATGAAGGTGATAAAACTAACATGGACTTTGCATTTTAATACTATCAATGGATATCAAGGATGATTACTATTGCTACATAGAGTCAAATGATTCATTCTTCAAAGGAGTAGCAATATACAAGATGGATTATAAAGTGATATCAAATATTCAATGTAAGGATGTTCAATGATAATTCACAAAGTGTAACATAGAAGAAAGTACTATGGACCAAATGTATGCATAATGAAAAGTAAAAACATCCTATAATGGTCATAGAGTACTCTTATGAAATCTGAATATAAAAGGTGGACACTTTGGAAAGATAGATAAATAAGTAGAGGTAAAACATGCAAAAGTCTCATCTAGCTTCCAAATGCTTCTACTTAAGTTAATGATTGCAATGTGGTATTCATTGGTGTCAAGCTCTCATTACCCCTATCATAGCATCTTGAATGGTTAAGTTGAAAGTGAAAGCAAATATGAGTAATGTGCTTGACAAAGTAAGGGTTGGATGCCTCATGCCCCGTGAATACAAAAGCCTCCCCAACTGGCTACTCAACTCGGGTCACAAAGCAAGTTCAAGTTTTAAAGTCATTGCAAGTAATAAAAGCGTCATCAAGAGCGTCAACTGGGGTACCTCTTGTCTCAGGACATGGAACAAGCCTCATGTCAAAATGACAAGACAAACAAACAAAATGGACAATCTCAGCATTCTTTTATTTACTATGGGTATAGCTTTTTATTGTGAAGTGCTTCACTGAAGGTCCACTATGGCATGTAAGTAAACTTCCACCATGAATGATGCATGGCTTATGTTAGCGGCCCAGGCGTCTCTCTAGCCATTTATACTTACTCCTTAAACTTGCCAAGTTTCCACCTTTATTTCACACAATGTTAGGCATCCATAGACAAAAGTGCATGATATCAACTAAATATAATTAAGAGCACGTTGAAAGCTTGCCATGTGACAGCACATATGGGCTAACTCCCAACCAAGACTCTTGTCAAGCACACAACTTCATAATTTTAATCACAATGGTTCATGTTTATTAAGTGCAGAATAAAAGTAAAGTGTGCATCAAGTTCGTGAGAGCTTTTTAACCAACTTCTCCCATAACAATCAATAACATAAGCATTTTAATTCGGAAACATAGATAATACAATATAACATGATAAACATACTTGGAATAGCATAAAGCTAATAGGTAGATATGGTGGACTCACTGGAAAAACTTTGGTTGAAGGTGTTGGAAAACAAGTTTTTGCTTGTTGGAGTTTTTGGGCTAGCAAGAGGGAGAAAGTTGACCGTCTAAATGCATGCAAAAGTGTCCATAGAACTAATCAATCCATGTTAAACAAAGTAAAGTAACATTCAGCATCAAAACATGAATAAAAGATAGCTCTTGATAAAACACTTGCAAATTAATATTCATTAAAAAGCACATGAATCATGCAACTATATGTATCTTTTTGAATCAACTCAAACATCCCTTTCCCAATCTTTTTAATAGCATCCAACTTAATTCAACCCAAATTTCCAGTAGCTCTCTCATATATAAATGATAGTGGTGGTCTCAAGACAAACAAACAAACCGAAATAAAAAAATAAAAGACGCTCCAAGTTTATGCGATAAAGTGCATTGATCGAAAAACAGAAGTTAGACGTGTGCAAACCGAGAGTGTGTTGGTCCAGTGGGGTTGTCTTCACATCCCCAAGCTTATGGTCTTCACCATCCTTGGATAGCTCTTGGTGCATCTCCTCTAATCCTGTGAAAAAACTTCAAAACACCGTTTCTCCCATTTCTTTTCTGTGGGGGACATTAGTAGTGATAGACAAATGAATTGCTTGCTGCATAAAATCCTTAAACAAAAATTCATATGAATGTCCAGAAAGTGTATAATGTTGTATGCCTACTTATAAACTCAATTGGATCAAAAAGATTCAAGTTAAAAGTTCAAAGAATGCATCAAACAAAATGGGACAGAATCTGTCCAGAAAAACAGCAGCAGCAAAACGCATTTTTCTACCCTACTTAATTATGTCGAAAAAATCTGAAAAATTCATGCTTACATTGCAACTACAGTTCAAATTGCAGCTCATTCGGAGTTACAGAATAGGAATGAAAAATCATACCGTGCACAGACTCGTGCTGGAATAAAATCTCCGAATGCAATAAGCAACTTTTTCAAGCCAAAATGGGTAAAACTTGGCACTTTATTAAAAATTCCAGAAACTAAACTAAAAACTAAGTCTCTTGTTACATCAAGAGGACACAAATAAAAACAACCGGGTTGCCTCCGTAAAGCGTTTTCTTTATAGCCATATAGCTAGGCTTCTTACTTAATATCAAGATGGTTGGAGTGAGGTGGCTTGGCATCCCCAAGCTTGAATTCTTGTACTTATTTGATATATGTTGGGTGAGTCTAGGGTAACATCCCCAAGCTTGAGTGGTTGTCCCTCTTTGTGGCGCCCCGACCTGACTGCTATACAGTGATACTGTGTCTCCGGTTAACCGATACCAGCAGGCACACTATCAAAGCATAATAGAGAGATCAAGACTTGTGGAACAACTGGCACATCACAGACTCTACGACACAAAATCATATAGTTCAACTCTTATAATAGAGAAAGATAGCAAATGACAAACAGAGGTCACAGACCCAACATTACAACATGCGGAAGCGAAGTGTGTTGTTCTAAACAACAAGAACCAAATTATGGCCTAAGAGGCCTG
Source organism: Poa pratensis (assembly GCA_947311845.1). Classification (NCBI taxonomy): domain Eukaryota; kingdom Viridiplantae; phylum Streptophyta; class Magnoliopsida; order Poales; family Poaceae; genus Poa; species Poa pratensis. Next base: position 18,831,051 of record CAMZMU010000119.1, on the reverse strand, counting down.
CAAATAAATATCCAGCGCCAGCTGTTCCGGGATGTCCCAAGCTGCCACCTGGGAACCCCAGACTACTCGTCGACGTCCACAAAGAACCCACCTTCGAGGGCGGTGAAGTCCTCTCCTGAAAATAAGCAAACGACGTTGAGTTCGACGAACTCGCAAGATTAAGAGCTAATATATGCTCGATGATTGGCTTTCTAGATTTTATGGCTGTTTTGCATAAAGCTGATTTTATTTATGAAAACATAACTCAAAGGCATCGACTATTCAGAGTATTTTCAAAAGAGGTAAGAAGTACTCTTTTCTTGATCACCTTTCTCAACAACAACCATCACCCACCACTGTACCTGTTCATCAAAGGCACCTCCCCGAATCACCCTCGAGGAAGCTCACCTTGCATTTGTGAGTGGTACCTCTAGTACCCAGTTTTTAATCATTCCGTTAAAGTTATTCTATGATCTTACCTTCACTTCCCAAGTCGTCCATAACCGCGGACACGGCTTTTCGAAAAGATTTATCCCTGCAGGGGTGTACAAAGTGGAAGTCCCCGGAGTCCCGAGGGGCTCCAGCTCCTTCGCCACGCGTACCGTCCGGCCCATTACCTGTACAATTAGCTCTCTTCCATGGAAAGCCGGCTGGGTGGGAGCGGTGTCGACTTCTCCCTCGTTAAGGACTTTCCAGGATCATCAGTGGCGGCAGGACTGCCAGTGCCTGCAACACCCGCCCCACGGCCACTTATTTTCCTAACACCACAATCCTCATCTCAGTTCATCCCACCATCATCACGCACGCGCAAATGGAAGCCCGAACTAGAGGACCCTGGCTAGCCCCGCTCGAGTTATTTAGTCTATGAGGGTTCCTGCACTGCAAATGCATAGGCCTCACGCATGGTTGCACGCTCAGTCTTGGTTCAAGAGGTATAGCACTCGCACCTAGGCGACGGGAACGAGACAAAGCACCACAACCACAGTGGCCTCTCATCCCCACCTTTAAGCATTTTATTACCCGTCACCACAATTCCTCCACCATCATTCTCATTTCAACACCTGTTTCCAACATAAACCATCCACCATATAGCTATGCAATTAACTAAGCATGGCTAAGCAACAACATAGCATAGTAAGTATCTCGGCCAACAATACAACACTATGGATAATAGGAGGGAAACAGGTAAAAGGCATAGGGAACTTAATGCAACTATAGGATACTCTAATCCAAGAAAATTGACATTTAGAACCGCATGCAATATTATAGTGGAGAAAATATTTGCGGAAACATAGGATAAGATATGCTCAGAGGGGGGATTACGCTTGCCTTGCTCAACGTGCGGGTAGTACGGATCGTCGGGGTATTGTGGAGTAACCCCGGCTGCTTGATCTATCGAGGCATAGCAACGGAAGAACAATCAATCACCACACAAACTTTAGCAAATGCAATGCACAAACACATGATGACATGTCAATTTAAATCCCCGAGAGGAGGATGATTCAACTATTCAATTTAAACGGAGTTTGGGTGCGTAGTGGGGACACACCTCGAATTCACCGTGGAGTTAAGTAAGGAATCATATTTACTTGTTGATTAACGTAGTTGAGACCCTAGGATTTAACTTGTAGATGATATGACATGATCATGTGAGAGATGCAATGTTTAGGTGGTTAACATTATTGCAACAATTATAAGGCAACGGAAAAAGAATTGGTGTTGAAACAAGTTTCAGAGAGCATCCGGTTTGAAATCCGGAATTTTCTGGGATGATTCCGGGTTTTGTACCGGGTCATTCCGGGTTTTATACCGGGTCTGGCACCGGGTTTAATTCCGGGTCAATTCCGGGTATGAACCGGGCGAAAATGGTCGAGTCCAGTACCGTTTTTCTTAATCCGGTATAGATTCCGGACAATTCCGGGTCTGGTACCGGGGATTCCGGGTTCAGTTCCGGAAATTTCCGGGTTGGACACCGGATTTGTCAACGCGACCAAAATGAAATAGAGCTATGGGGATTCGATGAACTAGGGGGAAAAGGAGGAAATGTAGAGGTCCATTTGGAGGGTTTGCTCACCCTGAACTCGTGGGGGTGCTTGGAAGGACCGGAGATGGACGGAGACGGCCGGAATCGTCCGGGAGAGCTTCCGGCGGTGGTTGGCGAAGAACTTGGCGGCACGGTTGGTTCGAGGCGTCCCGGCTCGATTCCTTCGGTGGAGTGGTAGAGGACGATGAGGCGGAGCTATTGGTGGTCTTCGTTTCGCTCGGGGACTCCTCAATCAACGGCGGCGAGCTCGGCCATGGGAGCTAGCTTTGGGCCATGGAGGGCAAGAGGATGGAGAGGGAAACGGGAGAGAGAGAGTGAGTGAGTGGTGTGGCAGGTTTGTGGTCTTCTCCTCCACTTTAATTTTCCCTTTTTACACAAAACCCCCTGCACTTTTGTTTCCAACATGGATAGGTCCTTTCCCCTTTTAAAAGAAAGTTAGTAGCTCCTTTCTAGATTTAATTAAGGCACTAACTTATTTTAGAGAAATATGACAAAATTTGGGGAGGCTCCCCTTAGCTTGTAGAAGCTCCACGAATTTTGGTGTGACAAAATAAAAGGTTTTGAACCACGTTTGTTCATATAGGTTTGGATTAGGGCATTTTGCTAAATTCAAAATGTTGCTCCTTTGGTAAATTAGAACAAGTGCAAAATATTACCTGGAAGTTTGTTGAAACAAGTTTGCATTGTGGTTTTCAAATGGTGCTAAACCATTTAGTGTGTTGCCCATCAATTTAATATGGATGCCATGATGCAATTAAACACAAAAGCGAAAATTTTACTCGGGTTTTTAGGTTCTCAACTTTGGGCTGTTACAATTCTACCCTCCTTATAGGAATCTCGTCCCGAGATTCTAAGAGTAGGAAAGAGGGAAAGGTTACGACGGTACTACACGATCTTCTCGCTTCAGGTGGCTTCTTTCTTGAGGAGGTTGGTCGAGGGCATCATGGAGATCTTCATCGGCTTCACTTCAAGGTCACTATCAGCGTACCTCCTAGGAGAAGAAGGGAACCTCACCGGGAAGATGGATCTTGGTGAATATACCACAACGGAGTACCTCCTAGTAGAACTTAGGAAGAGACTTCAAGCATCCCTTGGATTGACAGTTAAGAGACACTTTCGTGTGACGGGAGATTGATAGGGAGCTTCCAGTTGGTAGACAACTGTTTTCTCAAAAGATTCAGAATATGAACTTTGCACAAGGCCTTCACCTTCTGAGGGAGGGTGTCGAAACAAGGTTCCAACGGATAAAGAGGCAACTGTACCAAACAGCTTGAGTAGAACTTTCCTCACAGAGGAGCATTTCGGATGACATGGGAAGGGTCGGGAAGATGGACATAGAGAACTTCAGAAACTCCGCAAACGTTAGTATCAGGAACACTTCTTGATTTTCCAGACATCGAGACAAACTTCTTGAGGATCACCAACTGTCGTTTCTGTTTGAGATTTAGATCTGATCGGGTGTAGAGATACTTCAGACTCCGGATGTATGAATAGGAAGTCCTTGCAAGGCATCCCAACGGATTACATTTGCTAGGAATCCCAAGAGTTGGACTACCAGGTCTAACTCCAAAGGAGGAACGAGATTGCGGAACCCGCGAAATAGCAACTTGTCAGGAGACAGCCGCCCCAATTGAATATCTGGCAGCGAGACACAAATTAGTTTTTGATGGGAAACACCATAGAAGACAAAGGAGTTCTCAGACTTCCTCTCTTTCTGGGACAATTCAATCAGTGGCTTGGATGCATAGATAACATCTTCAAGGAATGGAGGTAACCACATACCATCCCGGGAATATTCTGTATATATGCATAATCGAGTTGAGAGGAGTTAGAGGAAACTAGACAATTCACTCAAATCCACGGCGACATCTTTCAGCAATTGCACGTGAACCAGGGAAAGTCACTTCTAACTTCTAGAACCCTGCCTTGTGACGACACAAGGTTAGTTCTAACAAGCTTTCCAATCAAACAGGGAGGAAAAAGAATGTAGTGGATGGGCTCAACAACAAACTTATCCGGATACTCCAAGACGGTCGACATCACAAGGTATGTGTTCTGAAGTTATCACATGAACGGGCATAAGTATTGGTCGGACTAACACAATCACGTAGGTTGGGTTGAGTTTGATTTGACGATAGCCCAATTCAAATCAAAAGATTTAGAGATTGGCATATCCAAAGAGGAGATACCACCTCACTTCAACACGGACAGACTAGACATCCCATCGAGAAGGAACTATATCAGATAGAGCTCTTGTCTTTCGACTTTCCAAGTTGTTAAGCTCAGCCGAATAATTCTGGACATCCAGCACGATTTTCCTGGAGAAAGGAGTTGTTCAGAGAACCAGCTTACTCATAAGCTCAATTTTTCTTGGAGAAAAGAGTTGTCCGTGATGTTGAGCTTGGACAGGCGACAACCTGGCGATACTTCTGGAAGGAACAACAGGATATCACGATCCATCTACAGGATATCACGACATATCGTTCCAGGAATCTTCTGCATTTGCATTATTGACTAGAGTATCACGATCCACATACATGATATCACGACATACCGGTGGATCTTGAGTTCAAGAGAGGAACATGCCTTTCAAGGCACAACGAGGTGGTTTTGGGAGCTTCGGCATGAACCTAGCTCTTTGACCGAGGGAAGCCACCGGAGAGAACGAACTTGGCAACACAGTCAAACTCAGCTTATTGATCGGATAACCAATCATGCTAAGGAGGATAAAGAAGGTCTTTGGATTGCAACGCAGTAAGAACTGCTGAGAATATCCGATAGCCACATCATTGCTCACGAATTATCATTCCCGAGTAACAAGTCACTCGGAGATCGGAGAGTAACAAGGTGTAAGAGCATCACTTCATCAAGAGGATCATGATACTGCGCACAATACCCCGATATCAAAGAGTGTGACACTCTAAGGTGGAGCAGAAACAGAGACTAATAAACCTCTTATTCTGTGGATTACAAAACTTTGACCTAGCCCGGGAAGTGGACAAGGTACTGGAGTTTGTTTCTCCTACCAAGACGAAGAGAAAGTCTTAACGGATCAGGAAAAAGTCTTGCATCGGAACATACCAACGCACGATGAAACTTTACTGTCAACAGACAGACAAAGGTCAGGAAAGCAGATTAGAGTAAGAACATGCTCTGGAGAAATCCTAAGATGTTGAAGATGCACCGGTTATTACTCAATTGTGATAACCATGCCCAAAAAGGAGAGATGCAGCAAAGTCATGAATATAGTTGGGAGACTCGCTAGGAGAATCCTGGCTGTAACCCCGATGTTTCCAAGATAGAACCTAGAGCAAGGCTAAGGAAGAGATGAAGTTACATAACCAGCTGAGGTGCGGTAATTTAAGGTTCAACTATTTACCACACAGACCACGGAAAGACTTGGGTTGAAGATCAGCATCATGTGCTACTAGCGAGAGTTAAGTAATCACAACTTAACACACTCTAGTTAGCACAATCCGGGACCTTCTGTTCAAGTCCTTGGGTTAAAACCCAAAGAAAGGATCAAAAGATTAAACTGGATAGGAATACAAGGGTCCGTAAACAACTGAGTTGATAGGAATTTTCGTCGTACTCCAGATGGTTTCTCAGCACATGAAGCTTCGGATTGTAGCGCGGCGAAAGCAACTGGACACATAACACTAAAGGTCGAACCCAACCCCGTTTCTAATCATTTTGAAGTAACAGACGAGGAGTAAAACTTTAAACTCAAATCGAGGTAAGGTTGCTCCGAGATTAGAGGGGTAACCAGATAAGGAGTAAAAAGAATCCTAAGATGGTTTTCACAACTCATTTTTAGGTTGAAAATATTTTCACAAACACTAGACTCAACATCGACCAGTAGAAAGGGTTTCCTACAGGTAGTACTGCTCTGATACCAACTTGTGGCGCCCCGACCTGACTGCTATACAGTGATACTGTGTCTCCGGTTAACCGATACCAGCAGGCACACTATCAAAGCATAATAGAGAGATCAAGACTTGTGGAACAACTGGCACATCACAGACTCTACGACACAAAATCATATAGTTCAACTCTTATAATAGAGAAAGATAGCAAATGACAAACAGAGGTCACAGACCCAACATTACAACATGCGGAAGCGAAGTGTGTTGTTCTAAACAACAAGAACCAAATTATGGCCTAAGAGGCCTGCAAATAAACATCCAGCGCCAGCTGTTCCGGGATGTCCCAAGCTGCCACCTGGGAACCCCAGACTACTCGTCGACGTCCACAAAGAACCCACCTTCGAGGGCGGTGAAGTCCTCTCCTGAAAATAAGCAAATGACGTTGAGTTCGACGAACTCGCAAGATTAAGAGCTAATATATGCTCGATGATTGGCTTTCAAGGTTTTATGGCTGTTTTGCATAAAGCTGATTTTATTTATGAAAACATAACTTAAAGGCATCGACTATTCAGAGTATTTTCAAAAGAGGTAAGAAGTACTCTTTTCTTGATCACCTTTCTCAACAACATCCATCACCCACCACTGTACCTGTTCATCAAAGGCACCTCCCCGAATCACCCTCGAGGAAGCTCACCTTGCATTTGTGAGTGGTACCTCTAGTACCCAGTTTTTAATCATTCCGTTAAAGTTATTCTATGATCTTACCTTCACTTCCCAAGTCGTCCATAACCGCGGACACGGCTTTTCGAAAAGATTTATCCCTGCAGGGGTGTACAAAGTGGAAGTCCCCGGAGTCCCGAGGGGCTCCAGCTCCTTCGCCACGCGTACCGTCCGGCCCATTACCTGTACAATTAGCTCTCTTCCATGGAAAGCCGGCTGGGTGGGAGCGGTGTCGACTTCTCCCTCGTTAAGGACTTTCCAGGATCATCAGTGGCGGCAGGACTGCCAGTGCCTGCAACACCCGCCCCACGGCCACTTATTTTCCTAACACCACAATCATCATCTCAGTTCATCCCACCATCATCACGCACGCGCAAATGGAAGCCCGAACTAGAGGACCCTGGCTAGCCCCGCTCGAGTTATTTAGTCTATGAGGGTTCCTGCACTGCAAATGCATAGGCCTCACGCATGGTTGCACGCTCAGTCTTGGTTCAAGAGGTATAGCACTCGCACCTAGGCGACGGGAACGAGACAAAGCACCACAACCACAGTGGCCTCTCATCCCCACCTTTAAGCATTTTATTACCCGTCACCACAATTCCTCCACCATCATTCTCATTTCAACACCTGTTTCCAACATAAACCATCCACCATATAGCTATGCAATTAACTAAGCATGGCTAAGCAACAACATAGCATAGTAAGTATCTCGGCCAACAATACAACACTATGGATAATAGGAGGGAAACAGGTAAAAGGCATAGGGAACTTAATGCAACTATAGGATACTCTAATCCAAGAAAATTGACATTTAGAACCGCATGCAATATTATAGTGGAGAAAATATTTGCGGAAACATAGGATAAGATATGCTCAGAGGGGGGATTACGCTTGCCTTGCTCAACGTGCGGGTAGTACGGATCGTCGGGGTATTGTGGAGTAACCCCGGCTGCTTGATCTATCGAGGCATAGCAACGGAAGAACAATCAATCACCACACAAACTTTAGTTGAGACCCTAGGATTTAACTTGTAGATGATATGACATGATCATGTGAGAGATGCAATGTTTAGGTGGTTAACATCTATTATATAATTAAAACACAAGACAATGAACGGCTAGGATTAACCAAACTTAAGGTACGGAAAAAGGACAGCCGAGATTTAACGTAACCATATCTCACGGAGAGTTGAAAGTTCTATGAAATCACGCAGCTATTTAGAAAATATTGTGCCCCGTATGTAGAAAGAACTCCACCAAAAAAGGTAACAATTTGATTCCATCCTTATCTCAAATAGGACTCTTAGATCACGCCCTCTTAATCTCAAAAAAAAAAAGATCACGCCCTCTTCAATCCATATATGCGCGCATTGAAGGGCGTGCAACATCAATGTTTCGATCTGGAGACCGCAAAGACCATCGCGATTCGCGAGCTGAAGATACCGTCCAAGGAAGCTACCACGAGGGGAAGCCGGCGATCCCGCTCCAAGGAAGCTTACGAACTAACGAGGAGCGCTCATCGAGTCTGCCTCAAGCTCTTCGACGACTCTGTATGGCGAATTGGCGATACCAATTTTATGAGAAGCTACGATTGCGTGAAGGCCACGAGTCAGTTTTGGATTGATGACGACATCAGGCAAACACATGGACGTCAAAGCGGCAGCGGTAAATTTCGTGATCGACGTGAGACTGTAGTTTGGATAAGCTGGGCGCTTGGCTATCTTCCGATCACGCATGTGGACTCAAGCAATGCTAGATTCAATTTTATTATTGAGTTTCATAAGGGAAACATTGTCTGAACTAACCACCTGATGCAAAGTTCTGATTACATCGTTTTGGTGCAAGTCATGGTTTTGCAGCCGATATTGCGGCCGATGCGCTTGCGGATGTGGACGACCGCCGGCGTGCCTGGTTCGCGGCGACGCACCAGCGCGTGTGCACCACCGGGGCGCACCTGAGCTGGTCAATCAGCGATCCTATTGCGGCCGCCCGTCGTCGCTGGCTCCTAGCACAGCGCCTCCGCTTCAGATTGGGGCATACGGAAGCGTCTGATCAAAGTTTACGCGCTGGCGGCCATCCGCGTATCAGGAAGCAATGCCGCCGGCGTTCTCGGCTCAATGGTATTCTAGGCATCCTGTGATGCGCGTTCACAGAAAGCAACCTGCTCACACGTTCCTATCTTGCGATGCAGGAACCTATCCGTTCTTATTGTTGATCCTAATTGCTGAACCATGGGAACAAATGAAGAATTCTGAACATGAAGGGGGAACAAGCAAGTGATCTCTTGATTTGACATTTATTTGTTTAGTTGATTGCTAATGCGCCACGAAAATCTTCCGTGACTACTAACAGGGAAGCTAGCCAGTTTTGATGGAAAGCTAGCCAGTACAGATCGTCTAGGGTCGATTGCTCTGCGGTATTTCTCCTCCAGTAGTTCATCATGCACCTTTTAATCAGATCAGGTTTTTTCTGAAGGGATGAATTATTATCTCCTCATCAACCGTGATTTTAATAAAGTGACTAAAGTTGAAATCTTGGCCGAGAAGGGGAGTGGAGCCAAGGTGATTGATTAATTGGTCTCTAAAATCTTGTGAGAAGACATGGAAATAAAGCGTATTATTTTTCTTTAATTTTTTTGCAGGGATGAATAATTATGTCCTTATCAACAGTATTTATAAAATAGAGACAAATATTATCTATCTGTATTGGTTTTCATAGTGTTGTTTTTCTAGGGCGTAACATCTTTGTGACTTTTGTACATATTACAAGTTCGATTACTTTGTAATCACTCCACTAAAATGGTGCCCATAATTTTTCAAACGATTACTTTTACTTCATATGCTTCACAGAAAAACAGTTTTCATCCATCTGCCCCATTATAATCTACAACACTATTAGTTTTGTAGATATTTCTACCTGACCTGAGGAAGTTAAACCTAAAAGTTAGTTGTTGTTTCAAGCAAAGAACTACTGAAATATGTAACAAGGCTTTGCTGCCGGATATACTCGGCCATGATCGGTTGATCCATCAGCATATGCAGGGAGCAACCTGTCCAGGACTCCAGGTTGCATTAGAAGATAGCAGCCTGTCAAGGTTGCATTAATTACGTAATCTCGGCCGGCAAGTGCACCTCTGATTTTCTGATTTCTTGCTACATATTTCAATAGTTCTATGCTTGAAACAACAACTAACGTTTAACTTCCTCGGTCAGCTAGAAATATCTACAAAACTAATAGTGTTGTAGATTATAATGGGGCAGATGGGTGAAAACTATATAGAAAATTATTTTAATATGCAAATTGGGTTCTCTTATTATAATAGGCATGAAAAGTAAAAGTCGATTCAAAACCAACGAAGCACAATGAGTTCAAAGAATAACAACAAAGGTAAGTAAGAACCCCCGCAGTATTTAAGGTTCAAAAAAAAAAGATGAGCATGAATGGATTCATACATATGAAGCTGGATCCATGGATGAACAAACAAATAGTTGAAATATTAGCCATTCATAGCCACGCAAATGCTTAAATCTAAAAACTCAGTGGATTTCTTAAATGAGTGACCAGGAAAAATATATACATTACAGTGAAAGAATTTTTTTGTTTTGCCTCAATCTTCAACACATAATTATCCATTCATGATTCCTCAAGATTTTTGGTATGAATCTATTCATATATTGTAAATTAAAATCAAATAATAATTAAGTGTTTGTCATACAACAGCCAAATAAAATATAAAAAATCTAGCCGCGCAAATGCGCGGGCCGGCCAGCTAGTTATTGCAATAATTATAAGGCAACGGAAAAAGAATTGGTGTTGAAACAAGTTTCAGAGAGCATCCGGTTTGAAATCCGGAATTTTCTGGGATGATTCCGGGTTTTGTACCGGGTCATTCCGGGTTTTATACCGGGTCTGGCACCGGGTTTAATTCCGGGTCAATTCCGGGTATGAACCGGGCGAAAATGGTCGAGTCCAGTACCGTTTTTCTTAATCCGGTATAGATTCCGGACAATTCCGGGTCTGGTACCGGGGGATTCCGGGTTCAGTTCCGGAAATTTCCGGTTGGACACCGGATTTGTCAACGCGACCAAAACGAAATAGAGCTATGGGGATTCGATGAACTAGGGGGAAAAGGAGGAAATGTAGAGGTCCATTTGGAGGGTTTGCTCACCCTGAACTCGTGGGGGTGCTTGGAAGGACCGGAGATGGACGGAGACGGCCGGAATCGTCCGGGAGAGCTTCCGGCGGTGGTTGGCGAAGAACTTGGCGGCACGGTTGGTTCGAGGCGTCCCGGCTCGATTCCTTCGGTGGAGTGGTACAGGACGATGAGGCGGAGCTATTGGTGGTCTTCGTTTCGCTCGGGGAGTCCTCAATCAACGGCGGCGAGCTCGGCCATGGGAGCTAGCTTTGGGCCATGGAGGGCAAGAGGATGGAGAGGGAAACGGGAGAGAGAGAGAGTGAGTGAGTGGTGTGGCAGGTTTGTGGTCTTCTCCTCCACTTTAATTTTCCCTTTTTACACAAAACCCCCTGCACTTTTGTTTCCAACACGGATAGGTCCTTTCCCCTTTTAAAAGAAAGTTAGTAGCTCCTTTCTAGATTTAATTAAGGCACTAACTTATTTTAGAGAAATATGACAAAATTTGGGGAGGCTCCCCTTAGCTTGTAGAAGCTCCACGAATTTTGGTGTGACAAAATAAAAGGTTTTGAACCACGTTTGTTCATATAGGTTTGGATTAGGGCATTTTGCTAAATTCAAAATGTTGCTCCTTTGGTAAATTAGAACAAGTGCAAAATATTACCTGGAAGTTTGTTGAAACAAGTTTGCATTGTGGTTTTCAAATGGTGCTAAACCATTTAGTGTGTTGCCCATCAATTTAATATGGATTCCATGATGCAATTAAACACAAAAGCGAAAATTTTACTCGGGTTTTTAGGTTCTCAACTTTGGGCTGTTACACTCTTGATCTTAGTTCATCACCCTCAACTCTTCCACTTGAAAAATTCTCTTTACACAAAACTCAACATAAAACTTGATTAGAGGGGTTAGTGTCTCCATAAATTAAATCCTCATAGGAACAGCAAAGACATATCATGAGTTGATTCTAAACATTAGCTACTGCTACTATGGTTGTGCATTGCTCTTTGATCAATAGAACTACACAAAACACAAGTAATGAGAGTAATGCAAAATAAAGATAGAATCTGTCAAAAAACTGGACAGCCCGTAAAGAGTGAATTTTCAGAGGCACTTACGTTGCTCAAATCAGAAAATTTTGAACTAATGAAATGTGTATTAATAACTGAAGATTTCTGTAGTAAAAGTTCAGGTCAAAATTCCTTTTTCTGTGATTTTTAACATTTTTTGCAGTGAAGCTTAGGAATCTATTTTCTGGACAGCCATGATAGTTTTAATGATGCTCACATAGGAACAAGAATTGAAATGCAAAAGAGAGCATCAAGAGAAAAATATGAAACACTTTTAAGTTTAACCCACTTCCTATGCATTGGGATCTTGTAAGAAAATAAATCATTGAAACACAAAGCAAGTAGCATAGGAAGATAAAACAAGAGCAATTTCAAGACTTTGAACTTAAAGAGAGGAAACATAATAATATTGAAATGTTTAGAACCATGTTTTCCCCTCTCATAATAACTTTCAGTAGCATCATGAATGAATTCAACAATATAATTATGACATAAAGCATGTCTTTCATGATCTACAAGCATAAAAGTATTAGTACTCTCCACATAAGTAAAATCCTTCTTAGTAATAGTGGGAGTAAAACATTCATAATCATCATTGTAATCATCATATATAGGAGGCATATCATAATCATAATAAACTTTATCCTCAATAGTAGGTGGACTGAAAATATCATATTCATCATTGTAATGATCGTAAATGGGAGACGTAGTATCCTCCCCAAGCTTAAATGATTGCAAGATATAACAAAAATAAATTTAAAGTTTAGTGCACACAAGAATAGAAACTTAAGCGCTACGCTCCCCGGCAACGGCGCCAGAAAAGTACTTGATAACCCCCAAGAGCAGAGGATCACTGTAGCACCTCTCAATGTGGAAGTAGGGTATCAATCCGCAGGAGCAAGAAGGAAAAGTTATCTATTCCCTACAACTAAAGTGTCACAAGTTTTAGTTGATTATGCACTAAACAAGTTTAAAGAACAAGATGGTTGATTTAATGGATGGAATTTTAATGTAACAAAACAAGAATGTAAAAGTGTCCCAATCCTCTTCAATGCAAGAGAGCAAGACAAATGTTTTCTCTTATAGGAACAATGGACATGGGTTCATGGGTTCACTTAATCCTCTCTCTCCCATCATACTTCTTCCTTTTTACCCTGGATAAAGAATGTTGGGCGGCATTACTGTCACTTAATGCCTATGCCTTCTGTCACTAGGCCACTCTCTACCCACATACATCATACTCTTAAAGGTAAACATATTCTAAGAACTAGTGCAATGATTTATTAATGTACGTGCATCCACATCCCTCTCATCTACCCACCGAGATGGTTGTCAACCACCCTGTTAGCGCGGATAAACAAGGCATTAAGAATAGATAAATCCATTGCATGTAACATAGATGTATTCCAAAGTATGACAAACCATAAAAATCCCAACATGACGGTAAATGCATAACATAATATCATCTCATACCACAATATCCACCATAGGAATTACAAAGATAGTTCCATAATCATGCAAGGCACATCATATGGACTTCAACAATGATCATACATAGAGAGATTGGATCAAGTTACCACCACAAACCCAAAGTCCAGGGGGTGGACTACTCCCCCTTCATCACGGAGACGGTGGAGAAGTTGTTGGAGAAGATGGAGACCACGCCGGCAGCGCCCCGCCGGAGTTTTCCCCCTCCAATCTGCAACTCCAGAGCTCTGTTTCGTGGTTTCTGTGTTTCTGCGGTGCTCTCCTCCGAAAGTCGTCGGGGGACTATTTTTATAGTCGTTTTTAGGTCAAGACGGAGGCTCGGGAAAAAAGATCGACGACAACGGAGCCTCGAGGCCCAAGATGGTGGGTCCCACGCGTCCAAGGAATCTGGCCACGTGGGCCACCCTATCTTGGCCCTCGGGCCTCCGTTTGTTCGCTTCCTTCGCTCCCACGCTTCGTTCCTTCCAAAAACTGATGCTCGAAAATTTCCAGGTCATTTGGACGTCGTTTGGGTCCCTGAAACATCAAAATATAGAAAATAGGGTTTTCTGCTTGTGCAGAGTTAATTCCAGAAAAATAGGGAAACTATGAAATATTCCCAAAATCAATATAAAACAATGATATAACCCTTATATGATGCAAATATGATTGAAATATAAGTAATACAATGCAAAGTTCATGTATGCATTTTACATGCATCAGATGCGTACACCTTGAAGAGTGATACGACGATCTCTGTTCAGTGTCTCATGTTGACATGTATGGAACCTGAGTTGCTGAAGAAGTTTGATCAAACTCCTGCATATGACATGATTGTCGCACTCAAGGCCATGTACCAGACTCAGGCTAAGACTGAGCGTTATGAAATAACGAAGGCACTGTGGTCATGTCACATGCAGAAGGAGGCTCTGTGAGCGAGCATGTAATCAAGATGTTTGGTTATGGTACGAGGCTCGAGGCTCTGAGATTTCCTATTCCAGCTGAGCTAAGTATAGATTTGGTGTTGGCTTCCCTCCCATCGTCTTACAGCGGTTGGAGAAGACACCAAATGAGCTGCTTGCAATGCTGAAAACTGCTGAACCAAGTGTGAAGAGGGAAAACAATCAAGTTTTGATGGTTACCCAAACCACACAGTTCAAGAAGAAGAGAACCAAGAAGTCTAAAAATGCTAAGGCATTGGAGAAGGCTACACTCTTGGCTCAAGAGGAATCCGAGTGTTTCTTTTGCAAGAAAAAGGGACACTAGAAGAGGAACTACAAGAAATTCCTACTGCAGAAGAAAAAGTCTGCTAAATGAAAGAAAGGTATAAGAGTTATACTTTGAATTATATTTGTCAATCTTACTAGTAACTCTGGAGTATCAATTGCTAAATGTTTATGCACTTGATATAGGAGATGCGACAAGTAAGGTGGCGGAGGAGTAAAAGATGGAGATGTGCGTCAAGCTCGGCGCATGGAGTTTCGTCCACAAGATTAAGACATCTCCAGTTTACTTTTCATTTTAAGTTTGAAAGATTTGTGGGTTTTACCCAAGTTATTGTAATAAGGTCGCATTCTTGGCGATGGAAATACTCTTGTGATTTTGTGGGATTTCATGTCCTGTTTATTGTGAGAATATTTTGGATCTATCTCTTCGTGGATGATCAAGTTACAAATCTTTTGAATTATGGAAATATCATTTGTTCTGAAATGTGTTGCGATTATGTTGACACCACCTTCATGTGGCACTATCATCTCAAATGCATCATATGCATGATGGAAGGAAATTTGAGATATTGTTATGTTAAACAAGTGAAAGACTTGGTGAATTATATACTTCTTTGAAGTTATAAATTCATTAAGTATTCAGGCACATAGTGAAGTCAATAAAGGATAAGTTAAAAGATAGTCAATAGTTTTATTGAGATCTTGAAACTTCACAATAATATTTTAGAAAGTTTGTCTTAGTAATATGGTGAATTGAAAGTCAATTTCTGTTAAAGTATTTGATCAAGTTTGATTAGATAACTTACTAAGATATTTCGTTTACAGAATTATATTCCAAGAAATCCAATTTGGAATATTTATTGCTTGTCTAGTTTTAGCACAAAAGTTAGTCTTTTAGAATTCACGTCATCGTTTTGAAAGATAGACATAAAGGGACGTGATAGTCTTAGAAACTTAGAATTTCTGAAAAGAAGTTCAGTTCTAAGATAATTAAAGGACTTAGTAATAATTACTATCTTGTTATTTGTGTCATAGTTTTGAAAGATAAACATGATGGGACACAAAGAATTTAGGTTCTGAGTTTTATGAAAAATTAGAACTTGGTCCTAAAAGAAGAAAGATAAATAAAATTACTTTGTAGGTTATTCCAATAAGTTAATTGGAATTCCTCCCTTAACAACACATAAGTGACAATGTTTTGCCACTAAGATAGATGTGATTCTTGAAGGATTTTATTCCTCTAAGAATTCAGTGGGAGGATGGTGAATCTTGAAGAGACTATGGAATCTTCGAAAATAGTTATAAGATGTTGTGCAAGCGGAAGCAATTCTAATTGTCAAATCTTTTAGACTAATACCGAGAGTCATTGCATTTTAGTGCATGACGTCTTGTCAAGAAACATTCACTTAACCAGATTAAGTAGCATACAAGTTTCTAGGAAACTTAATATGCTAAGACAAAGTAAGGAAAAGGAATGTGCTAGAATAAGATCCCAATAGAATTTTGACTTAGATGTCATGTATTAATATCATTGTTGTTATGTTATGAAAAACTTAATAAGGATCTTTTTGTTAGACAAAAAGTTGATCACAAGGTTTTGCTGATCAAAAGGTATTTTATGATAATAAGTTTATATATGAGATTGGCAAAACATATTCCTTTCAAAGGAAAAATGAATCGAGGATGTGTATTAGGTACAGCTCGAGGGTTTTGTTAATTGAATATAAATTTAATTCATAAAAGGAAATATCTGTCTAGGACAAATGAATTAATTGTGAGGACCCCTCGAAATACCAAAGTCCGAGGTGCCCACGTTATGTAAACAGATCACGATCCCAATAATCAGTGCATCGTGATCACATAACCAACTAGTATACAAAGTTACATCATTCAAACGTACATACAAGTCTTACACAAATAAATAGTGGTCACATGACCAAATCTGCAATCACTGTCACGCAGGACAGAATTAACTACGATATAGCGGAAGCTCTTGGCTAGCGTCGGCCCTCTTCACAACAGGACGCATTCCCACAGAGCAGTTGACCGGTGACACTCAGTTGGCGTAGTCGTCGGCGTACTCCTCATCTTCGGCGTAGGTCTTCCCGTTGAAAATCTGGACATGGGAATATCCAGGGACACAGCCATGAGTACAATTACGTACTCGCAAGACCACCATCAGGCTTAAGTTTTCATGGTAATGCAATAAAAGTGTTTTTGAAAAACTAGGATAGCTGCTATATATGACTATAGGGCTTAATTTTCGCAAAACGATGCTTTTAGACAGAGAATACAACATCTCTATATCTTTGTTGAGAAAGGAATTTGGAGATATAATTCTCCTTCTTTTAGAAATGGCAGAAACCATTTCCACGTTCGAAAATACTTTTGTAAAACTTTCTTCAAACACTAGGATAGGGATACCCCTTTTTCCTTTCCGGGTTCCGACTGGTTGACTCCCCGAGACCAACCATCTTCTCCCAAATTCCGTACCTCCTAGGTACCTCCTCGATGCCTCCTTTTTCTTCGCCAAAACAGTTTCTTTTTAAAACATAAAAGTGCCCATACGCCTAGATCGGTGGCCTTTCCAACCGTCCATGACCGAGGACTCGGCTATTCGAATAGATTTACACTCTGCAGTGGTGGTACACTTTCACCACAAGATTCGGATGGTCTGCCGTGGATCAATCACGGACTGTACAGAGACAGCATGCACACATCAGACGGCCGATCCTAACTTCCACTATGTCAGTGCTAGTATAAGAATATCCTTTTCGAGTGGGTTTGTTCTCCCTGGCACCGAGTGAGCTAGCCGTATCGATCCGGTTTCCCCTAGTCTCACACCGCCATGACAGGAGACCCAACGTTGCTTCCCGGTGGCACACGCAGTCCACTCTTTGTATGCCCATATCCAGCATTCGGTTCCGGGGACTCTAACCCCTTCTAGCCAATTGAGGAGTATTCGAATACTAACACCAACAAGCTTCCGCTAAGCCCGTGCCCATTTTGGGGTAATGTGGTTGTACGGGTTAATTGTTCGGGCGGCCGCTAGGGCTGTACTTTGTTTTTCAAAACATCTCCACCTCCGACTGCTCCCAGCAGCTCGGGTTTTCGTAAACTCGCCGAATGCTCCCAGCAACTCGGGTTTTTGTAAACATCTCCGATTGCTCCCAGCAACTCAGGTTTTATAAAACACTTTCTCGCCGATTGCTCCCAGCAACTCGAGTTTTTCCTCCGAAAACATTTTATCAAAACCAGGCCCCCATCCTATAGTTTTGAGATAAGAATATAAGGATATACTACTAGAAAATAAAATTTTCTTGATAGCGCCTTCAGTAGAAGGCTTCTCAAGTGAAGACCTATTTTTATAAAACCTATTATATACTAGTAGATATATTTGGCCAAACAATATTTTGTAAAATAGTTTTTGGGTGGCAAAATGCCACAGAAGAAATAAAACATGCATTATTTTATTTTGTAAACAAAACATGCTTTGTAGAAATAATACGATTTCAGTAGGGTGGGGAGGTGGCTTGCCTGGCTCAGCAATATGTCCCTGGGTCTTTATCTTGATGTTCTTCGGGTTCACTCTTCACTTCCAGTTCCTTCCCGATCGTATCTAACGTCGTAAACAGGAAAATAACGATACTCAAAATACAAGACAAAACCACAAGGACATATCAAATAGCAATCATTGCACAAGACACTAAGCTATTAATCAAAATCAAGCAATTTCCTAAATTAAACAAGCAACAAGTCCATATAGCTAAGACAAACAACAAACACACCTGAGAATATATACATAACAATCCTAATCATTGAATAGGTAGTTTTAACTAAGCACTAAAGTACAATACCTCCTAGGGTGATTGGATCATTTAACAAGGGTTGCTATATTAGTTCAGGAAATACTTCAGACAAAAGTATCTTAATAGCTAAGGAAATACTTCAGACAAAAGTATCTTATTAAGCAGGCATTAACACTAGCATTAAGCACACTCACATGCAAGCATGCTACTAGCTCTAGGAACACATACTATGAAGTAGTTAATCAACCAATAAAATTAACACCACTGCTCACACACGTTGTTGCTTAAGAGCTAAAAGGTGCAGGAGAGTTATTTAATAGAATACCACAAACATTACTGCAAAGGAGCGGGTTGACAACAATCTAAAGTAACAGAACCAAACAGTGAGCATTTCAACCACAAACACCTTCTTGAATAAATAGATCTAAAACATTCCAAATCACAAACATGGCATAAAACAAAATAGTGCAAACAATAGATGCTAAGATGATCATGCTAAAAAAAATTGAGTAGTGGGTGACACTACAATACTTTTAGAATGTTTGAACTAGGTCAGTACAAGGTAATTTAAGGTTCTGGACTTGAGGTGGAATAATAATATTCCTCAAACAAGTCAATTAGAATTAGTAAATTAAAATAAGACTTTTTAATAGTCACAATAGTGCTGTTTTTGTGAAATAATCCTCCAGTCTTAAAATAATGTTCAGAAAATTAAATCCTTCTACCACAGTACTCCTAACATTCATACAAAGCTATAGAAATTGGATTTGCATCAAAACATAACACCAAACAAGAATTAAAAATCCCACAAAAGCTACTGGTCTCAAACCCAAAAGAATTAAAACTCCAGTTCTAGGAATCTCCTGCATGCAAGGTTAAATTCTATGGAAAGGTATTGATTTTAGTTTTCTGTAGAAATTGGATTCACTCCAATTGGATACTCCTAGCTCAAGTTATCTTAAAAAGAGTAGAAATTATGCTTTTTAATAGATTTAAAGTTCAGCACAAAATATAAAATATTTTTCAGTCACACTTGCTCTGCATGTTTAAGAAAACTCACAGGAACCATACAAAATTTGTCCTAAAGCTAAAACACTAACATATCTACCACAAATGAATTAATCTAACTGCAAACAATATACGAAAACTAAAAACAATAAAACCTAGAGAAAAAAAGGTCTACGGGCTAGCGCTGGGCCAGATCTGGCCGTGGCTAGCGCGGATCTGGGCCGCAACAAGGCCAGGCCGGCCCAACTCGGCTTCTCGCGTGCGCCGGCGCAGAAACCGGTCAACGGCCGTGGCGTTCAAACGTGGCCATCGATCAGGAGATCGACGGCTCTCCTTCATCGTCCTCGACGCGACGCGCGCATGGATGAGCCAGCGAGGAAGAGAAGCCGCGGCGGCGGGATAGCTCACCTAGGGCGCGTGTATGCGGCGTCGGAGGGTTGCGGACGGCGGAGGGGGTCGAGGGAGAGGCTCGGGCACGGGCTGCGTCAGCGGAGGTGGCCAGAGATCATGGTGACGACAGCGGCGTGTTCCATGGTCGAGGACGGTCGCAAGCTCCACGAGCGGCCTCTGGACAAAAGGAGAGGGGCCAACAATGGCGGGAAAAGAGGGAGAGGAACGACGGCTACGGCCGTTTTCCTCTGATGGCGACCGGCGGGTTCTTGCCCGTTTCCAGGGCAGCAGAAGGTACGGGCTCGAATGGGGCTTCGTGGGAGAGGAGTGGGGGTTGGGGTGCATCGATGGGTGGTGAGTGCGAGCAGAGGAGTGAGCACGGGCTTGAGTTTGGGCAGGGGCTCATTTTCTAGGGTTTTCGGTGTGGGGGTGAGAGGGAGGGGCGTTGGGGCACATCTATTGGCTCTGGAGGGTGGTGCAGGTGTGGCCAGGGTGGAGCTGGTCGGACGGATGTGGTCTGGCCAGTGGTGGAGAGGGGAGGGAGCTCCCATTGGCCACGGTGGAGGGTAGTGAGTGATGAGTGGAGAAGAGGGGTGATGGAGGGGCTGACCAGTGGGCCCTAACTGACTAGGACAGTCCCACAAGTCACTGGGGTGAGAGAAAGGGGGTGGTGGCTGTGAGGGGTGGGGTGGGTATCCGGGTTGGCTAGGGTTTTTGGGGTAAAAACCCTTTTTTCTCTCTTTTTCTTATATTCTTCTTACTTCTAATTTTCCTAAATCAAACAAGTCTAAAATAGATCAACACGGCAAAATATGCAATAACAATACTAGGTTTGCCTAATGGTGAGGAGACAAAAGTTTCTCAACACTAAAGGTGAAGAAAACATTTTTTGTGAAGAAGAAAGAAAAGAATTGACCAAATGGTCACTAGTTGGACTAGTTCTCCAAACCTAATTATTTTAGTGATCATACAAAGTGTTAACAGCAAACTAAGGACAGGTTTTGAAAATATAGATGACAAAGACCATCTTGGTTGATTTGCATGCCAAAAATTGATTGTGGTTTGCTTAATGAGGAGCCCTAGATTTTCTATGTTTTAACAAACATGAAGATCACCAAATTTAATTTAAACTTGAGAACTTTGTATTTGTGTTACTACCAAAATATACCACCAAGCCAATAAGTTCAAGCAAAACAACAAGCTCACACAACCCAGCCAAAACCAAGTGTTGACACCTTAATTCACATGCTCACAATCAAGACACATAAATCAATCATAAGTCAAATAGTTTCAACAAACAAGCTATGGAATAAAATTACCAAACTCTAAGATAAAGCAGTTATTTTTGTGAGGTGGTGGCAAACATAATCATGACAAGGTTTTTGTAGAAAGAGGGTTAAACCATTTCTTGATGATACTTTCCAAAGATTAAATAAATTACGAGTTTTGAAATAAGAGTTGATAAAACCAAACATCATGGTAGAAGGAGTTATTGGAAAAATAAGATAGGAGAAGAGATATGGACCATTTTACTTGTCATGACATTGATCACAAGGGTCATGTTAAAACTTGGTGGATTTTAATAGGTTGTTATTTAGAGGTCAAGAACACAAACAACAAACCACAACAAGTCAAACAGAGTGAACATGAGTACAACACATCCATTAACAAGACATTTCAAAAAGTTTTTGTTAGTCCTAAATTTTGGGCCTCTAACAAGTAAGTTTATTCTAGGTTCCAAAATTTGGGACATTACAGACCTTCCCCCCTTAAAAGAATCTCGTCCCGAGATTCCTAAGCGGGTACTAAGAGAGTGCAAGGTTAGTGGGTTGGTTGCTCCTTCATCTTCCGGGGTTGTTGATTCTCAACTGAGGTTTCCTCTTCGATACGTCATCGGATTTCTTCCGGAAGGCTTTTGGTCCCTGCTGAAGGTGCTGTCATGATGGTTGATGCTGATCAGCGTTCTTGTCAAGTTGACTTCAAATACTCCAGAGTTAGGGCGCAAAGGACAGTTTGCCAAGACTCCCTAATAAAACTAGCGTATGTCTTCCCCCCTTAAAAAGGGTCCCTGAAGGGTAGCTGTTGAAGGTATAAGTTGTTGCCGACTTCAATATGTTGTTGTTCTTGGGTATCACGGCGATCTTTGTCTTGGTCGTAGTTCCTTGGCGCTTGCAGTTGATGTAGACACTCGTCCTGATATTGTCGACTTGAGGGGTTAGCAGTTAAATATCTGCCACCCTTTTTCAAGCCTCACAGGGGTGTCAGATCCGTAGACTTGACTCTCTCCAGTTTCTTGTCAGTAGATGGATGTTATAAAATTCTAAGTGCGTCTGGACTTGCTTGATGGTTGACATGGTCCACAGCAGGTGCTTCCGTCGTTTGCTTCTTCTAGGTAGGAGGAACTTCATTGTTGACTTCCTTGGTTCTTGAACTTCACGAAGCCTTGGGTAAGAATCTTAGGAAGTACAGTCTAGGGTATCGAGCTTCCAGAGGAGTCTAAAAGTTAGTTCGAGGACCCTGGGATAGGTGGTTGATCTGTTGCCTGACAAAAATCCAAACGTCAAACGCTTAGTTAGCCCAAAGGAAGTTAGTGAAGAATTTTCACGCCAACTGTTTCCATGCGAGCTCTTCGTTCTTGCTTTCATCAGTCGAGATACTATCAGCTAAGATGACTGGCTGGCAGATGATAGTGATGATGCTTGTTCATCCTGGCGTAGCTCCCCTTAGATGATTCTTCGATGCGGGTCTTCCTCAGGTTTTGTTGGCGCCGATCCCCTTTGGTAGAGTCTTGAGCTTGAGGCTTCATATCTTCTTTAGGAAACTAGCGGCAGGCTAGGGTTCTCCTCCATTTCTACCAAGTTTGCGGGGCGAGGTAGGAATTAGTCAAGGTGGTTTTAATTCACGGGACAAACTTGGGTGAGTCAAACCTAACAAAGTTAGCGCAAGGGAATTAAGTGCCACTAACTGCTCGTCAAGCGGGTAGGTACATGATCCTCTTTGTACTCATCATTCCCGTGGTCTCTGAGCTCGAATCTTCATAGCAACTCGTACACACTCCTCGAGTTCCTCTAGTTACAAATCTGAATTGAGTCTCCTTACGTCCTCATTTCTTGTCAAGGCGGCAACCCTGAGTTATAAGTTAGTACTATCACGGTTACTTTAGGTCAGGTGTCATTCTTAAGTTAGATATGATCACTAGTGTAGTACTCCTTCCCATACTAATTACGGTGTGGGACTCGTGTTAGACACATTAACATTTCTCTTCTTTAAGAGTCTAGAAAGGATTTTATTCAAAGCGAAAGATCTTACGTTGAACTCAAATACTGCTTCACTAAATAGGACCCATACTTCTTCTAGGAGTCGGCCTAGGAGTCACCATGGCTCGAGGTGCCGGACTGAAACTCTGTAGGGTGAGAAGCACCTCTAAGAGACTTCTTCTTGAGAAAGGTTCTTCCAGAGCATAGGCACAACTTGTGATATGTTTCTAAGGGTGGTGTTGGCTCCTTTCTCCCCTTTCGGCTTTTTCGAATTCTGACATGGGCTGGATGCTCTGGTGGACGTCTTTCTTGGGCGTGGATGGCGTCTTGAGCAATCTTCTCATGGGCATCATTTACTGCGTCTACTAAGAACTCCATAGGACACTTGGCCGGAACATGATCATCTCCTTCGCATAGGTAGCAAGTGACGCTAGCGGTTGGGCACTTGCCAAATGGATGTGCATATAAACAGTGTGGGCAGCTGCCGGGGCATTTACTCGCCTGATGTCCACCCCTTCCGCACCGACTACAAGCCTTTCCTTGTGGTGGTCTTGGTGGTTTTATCTTTATGGTGTACCTAAAGGGGCACTTCCAGCTTTGATGTCCGCATTCCTTACAAGTGTAACACTAGCGTTTTTCTATAGCCTTGGCGTCCGGTCATCTGACTTTGATGATGTCCTCACTAATTGTCTTGGTGTAGCGCCCCGACCCGACTACTATACAGTGATACTGTGTCCCCGGTTATCCGATACCAGCATACACACTATCAAAGCATAATAGAGAGATCAAGACTTGTGGAACAACTGGCACATCACAGACTCTACGACTCAAAGCATTATAGCTCAACTCTTATAATAGAGGAAGATAGCAGAACTTACAACCAGAGGTCACAGACCCAACAGTACATCATGCGGAAGCGAAGTAGTTGTTCTAAACAACAAGATCCAAAATATGGCCTAAGAGGCCTGCAGATAAGCATTCCAGCGCCAGCTATTCCGGGATGTCCCAAGCTGCCACCCGGGAACCCCAGACTACTCGTCGACGTCCACATAGAACCCACCTTCAGTGTCGGTGAAGTCCTCCACTGAAATCAAATAAATAACGTTGAGTTCGACGAACTCTGCAAGATTATTAGAGCTACTAGCTCGATGATTGGCTTTCAAAGGTTTTATGGCTGTTTTGCATAAAGCTGGTTTTCTTTATAAACGACATCTGGCATCGACTAATCAGAATATTTTTAGAAGGGGGTAAGAAGGTAAACTCTTTTCTTTTGATCATCTTCATCAGCAACCACCATCAAACACTTCACCTGTCTACCAAGGCACCTCCCCGAATCACCCTTGAGGAAGTCAACCTTACAAATCTTGGTAGTACCTTTAGTACTCAGGTTTTAATCATTCCGTTCAAGTTATTCTATGGTCCCTGAATCCGTCACCAAGTCGTCCTTAACCGTGGACACGGCTTTTCGAAAAGATTTACCCTGCAGGGGTGTACAAAGTGGAAGTCCCCGGAATCCCGAGGGGCCCCAGCTCCTTCGCCACGCGTACCGTCCGGCCCATTGCCTGTACAATTAGCTCTCTTCCTTGGAAAGCCGGCTGGGTGGGAGCGGTGTCGACTTCTCCCTCGTTAAGGACTTTCCAGGATCATCAGTGGCGGTAGGACTGCCAGGATCACATCACCCCGCCCCACGGCCACTCATTTTCCTAACACCACCATCCTCATCTCAGTTCATACCACCATCATCACGCACGCGCAAATGAAAGCCCGAACTAGAGGACCCTGGCTAGCCCCGCCCGAGTTATTTAGTCTATGAGGCTTCCTGCACTGCGAATGCATTGGCCCCACGCCTGGTAGCACGCTCGGTCTTGGTTCGAAGGCGAGAACTCGCACTTAGGCGGCGAGAACGAGACAACCCACCACACTCCATGTGGCCTCTCATCCCCACCTTTAAGCATGTTTATTATCGATATCCACAATTCTCCACCATCATCCGGACATTCCAATAACAGTTCCAACAAGGAAATATCCACCGGACAACTAAGCATTTACTAAGCATGGCTAAGCATATACATAACGTAGTCGAATAACTCAGGCCAACAAAGCAATCCTATGGATATTAGGAGGGAAACAGGTAATGGCATCGGAGAAATAATGCAACTAATAGGATACTCTAATCCAGGCAAAAGACAGTTGGAACCGAATGCAATATTATAGTGGGGAAAATAATTGCGGAAATATAGGAGGAGACATGCTCAGAGGGGGGATTACGCTTGCCTTGTTCAACGGGCTGGTAATACGGGTCGTCAGGGTATTGTGGAGAAACCCCGACTGCTTGATCTATCGATACATAAAACAATGGAAAAGGAACAATCAATACACACACATGTTTACAAATGCAATGCTCAATCACATGATGGTATGACATGTTAATGCAACTAGGAGGATCATTTAACATGATCATCAAATTAAATGAGTTCCCAAATAATGGGGCATTATTTGGCATAACCTCATATCTTATCTTAATGGCCTGTTATTAATTCCAATAAGACTAGTGCATAATTATTATCCAACATGCATGGAAATGATGTTTCCTATTAGGGATTGACTTGTTGCACATTTTGATATGTTGTTTGCAATTTCCTTAGCATTTATGAATATTTGGTGGATATTAACATACAACAGTTGGATCTGCCATTTTTGGTTAAGGCAATTAAATAATGATACCAGGTTCATTTATTGATTAACAAGGCTTAAAAATAGTTAGCAAAAGTTGTACTGAACATTTTAAGGTATTAAACATAAATCTTGGGTAATTATTGAATTAGTTATGGATTTCTAAAGTTGGAGTTCAATTCTGCCCTCTTTAGTATTTTATTTAAACAGGGCATAAAATTAACTCAATTGTATGCAATTAAAATATGTATATGTAGAGTTTGTTGAGACAAACATTTTAATAGGTTAAACTTAATTTGTGGAGCATTATTAATTAAGTTATGAATTTTACAAAATCATCTTATATTCTGCCCTTTTACTAAAGTGCAAGAAAAAGTTATTTCCAGTGTTTAGTTCATCATGAAAATGATATTAGAAAGTAGGGTTTATTCCACTGATCATTTTTATATCTTATTTGAATTTTTGGACAATTATTTTTAGAGATATGGATTTTCTAATATTGCTTTCTTTTCTGCCTTTTTAGTATTTTTAATAAAACAGCAACTAAATTAATTTAGTTGGATGTGAGAGTTATACCAATAGATAGGATTCATTCTTCTGAACATTTTGGTATATTATGTGTAACTTTTGGACTGATATTTAAAAAGATATTGATTTTCTAAGCTTTAAACATTTTCTGTCTTTTATTTAAATTCACAGAAATAAGTACCCGAAACGTTTTTTACCTGGGGAATATCTACCCATGGTCACTGACCAGTGGGCCAGGCTGCCACGGGGCAGCCACGCAAGCGCGGGCCCACGGCCACGCTGGACCACGTCCATGCCACGTCCAGCGCGCACGGGGCGCGGTGACCGCGACGGCGGCATTGCACGCCGGCGGCAGCTGGGCGCGCGCGCGACCCCGAGAGGACACGCGTTCGATTCAGCGCATTACCGAGGCCCTAGTGGCGGCGGAATGGACCGTAAGGTCGCCGGAAACAACGACGGCGAGCTCGACTAGCGGCGGCCGAGAGGCGGCGACGGCGCTACGGCGTCCTAGGGGGAGAGGAGGGGGATGAAGATGTCCAGGACGTTCGTAGGCTCACCCTCGAAGCGTGGGAAGCAACGGCGGCGGCGGAGGAGGACCACAGCGACGGCGCGAAGCTCGGCGGTGCTTGGACGGCCGCGGGGAAGACGAAGATGGCGGCGTCGATTCGGGGCGCCTCAGCCCGATTCCTTCGACGAGAAGGGAGAGGAGGTCGCGGCGGTGCCAGTGCTCCTCTTCGATCTGTCCGGGAGGGCTTCAATCGCCGGCGTCGAGCTCGGCGAGCTCGGGCCCGTGGTGGAGAAGAAGGAGAGAAGGGGGGTAGTGAGCAGGGGAGCGTCTCGGGGTATTTATCTCCTCGCAGGGGGAGAGGAGAGCAGGGGGTCCGGTGCGCGGCAGGGGAGCGAGGGACACGGCGGCAAGGCGTCGTGGGGGGCCGCTCTCTCGCCCGGCAATGGCGCGTCGTGTCCACCAGGGAGACGACAACTTTTCCCCGAAAACCCCCTAGCATATTTCTCTCCTCACAGTTAGGTCCTTTTCAGTTTCTTTCTTTTCCTTTTAAAACCAGTAGCTCTTTGGGGATTTATTTGGGGCACTTAACTCATTTTAAAAATTATGAAAATATTTGGGCAGCCTCCCCATATCATGTAGAGGCTCCACAAAAATTGGCGTCTCGAAATAAAATCTTTTGAGCAACTTTTGTGCATTGGTTTTGAATATGGCATTATTTCTTAATTAAATTTGGCACCCCTTTATGAATTATAAAGTAGTTGAAAAATATTATTTGTGGACTCTTGGAACTTCCTTGACAAATAGGAGAGCTCCAAGTAATTTTTATTTGTCACAAACTTTCCCAAAACATTTGAAATGATTTGAAGCCATTTTTGTCGTTTGTTCTAATTTGTGCCAAATTAATTGTTTCAAGCTTAGCAATTTAATTTGGATGCCATGATGCAAGAATGAAAAGGCAAAAGTGGAAACTTTATCCACATTTTTAGGTTCACAAATTTCGGGCTGTTACAACTCTACCCTCCTTACAGGAATCTCGTCCCGAGATTCTAAGAGTAGGAAAGAGGGAAAGGTTACGATGGTCTTCAACGGTCTTCTCGGTGTAGAATGATTAAGCGCATCCTGAAGATCCTCATCGGCTATACTTCAAGGTCATCGCTCAACTATACCATAGAAGAGGGGAACGACTCTGAAAGGAACGGTCTTCCAGAAGTTGTGACGATCGATCTCCTGGAACGAGACGTAGATCAGCTCTTGATTTGACGATTTGGAGACACATGGAGGTAACCGAAGGATGATAAGGGATTTCCAGATGGTAGACCATTGTTTCACAACAGATTAAGAATATGAACTTTGCGCAAGGCCTTAAGTCTCTGAGGAAAAATGTTGGAACAAGGTTCCGGCAGATAAAGTGATAACTTCTACCAGACAACTTGAGTAGGACCTTCCTCGCGAAGGAACATGTCGGGCCACAGGGGAAAGATCGGGAAGATGAACCGAGAGAACTTTAGGAACTCCGTGAACGTTGGTATTGGGAACACTTTTCGATTTTCCAGACATCAGGACAAACTTCTTGAGGATCACCAACTATCGTTTCTGATTGAGATTTAGATCTGGGCAGGTGTAGAGATACTTCAGACTCCACATGTATGGATAGGAAATCTTTGCAAAGCATACCAACGGGTTATAATTGCTAGGACCCCAAGAGTTGGACTACAATGTTTAACTCCAGAGGAGGAACGAGATTGCGGAACTCGCGGATTAGCAACTTGTCAGAGGACAGCTGCCCTACTTGATTTACGTGCAACGAGACACGATTTAGTTATTGATGGGAAACACCATAGAAGACCAAGAAGTTCTCAGACTTCCTCCCTTTCTGGAACAATTCAATCAGTGGCTTTGGATGCAACGATGACAATACCCGAGGGATGGAAGTAACAACGCACCATTCCGAGAATATTCCACACATGCATGATCGAGTTGAGATGATTTCAAGGAACTAGACAATCCACTCAGATCCACGGCGACATCTTTCAGCAATTGCACGTGAACCAGGGAAAGTCACTTCTAACTCCAGAACACATACCTTGTGAAGACACAAAGTTAGTTCCAACAATTTTCCAATGCTAACGCCCAATATCCAATATAAATCTCCTCAAACATGGAGAAGATAAGAAGGTAGTTGATGGGCTCAACCACAAACTTATCCAGATACTCCAAGACGGTAGACTCATTTTTTCACCAGGACGGGGCATAAGTATTGGTCAGACTAACACGTTCAGGTAGGTAGGTCTGAGTTTGATTTGACGATAGCCCAATTCAAATCAAAAGATTTAGAGGTTCCCATATCCAAAGAGGAGATACCACCTCGCTTCGACACGAACAGACTAGACATCCCTTTAGGAAGGAACTATATCGGATAGAGCTTTTGTCTTTTAACTCCCCAAGTTGTTTAAGCTCAACCGAATAATTCAGGACATCCAGCACGATTTTCTTGGAGAAGGGAGTTGTTCAGAGAACAAGCTTACTCATAAGCTCAACATCACGGTCAGGTGACAACCTGGCGATACTTCTGGAAAGACCTCCAGAATATCACGATCCACATATAGGATATCACGACATACCGTTCCAAGAATCTTCTGCATTTGCATTATTGACTAGAATATCACGATCCACCGGCATGTCTTGAGTTCGAGAGAGGATCATGCCATTCAAGGCACAACGAGGAGCTTCGGCGCGAACCTAGCTCCTTGACCGAGGGAGTGCACCAGAGAAAACGAACTTGGTAACACAGTCAAACTCAACTTATTGATTGGCTAACCAATCATGCTAAGGAGGGCAAGGGATATCCTTGGATTTCCGCACAGTAAGAACTGCTAAGAGTATCCGATAGCCACACCATTGCTCACGACTTATCATCCGGGAGTAGCAGGTCACTCGGAAAACGGAGAGTAACGAGGTGTGAGAGCATCACTTAATCAAGAAGATCATGATACTTAGCTTGACCCCTTTATATAAAGAGTGGGACACTCTAAGGTGGAGTAGAATTAAAAGCTAGTCAAGGCACTTATTCTGCAGAGTACAATATTTTGACCTGGTCCGAGAAGTGGACAAGGTACTGGAGTTTGTTTCTCCTAGCAAAACGAATTGGAAAGTCTCAACGGATCAACAGGGTGACTTACATCGGACATACCAACTCACGATAAAACTTTACTGTCAACTGACAGACAAAGGTTGGAAAGCAGATCAGAGTAAGAAACATGCTCAGGAGAAATCCTAAGATGTTGAAGATGCACCGATTATTACTCAATTGTGATAACCATGCCCAAAAAGGGGAGAAGCAACAGAGTCACAAACATAGATGGGGATTCGCTAAGGGAAATCGGATCATAACCCAGCTGATTCCAAGACAGAATCTACACAAGGCTACGGAAGAGTTGGAGTTACATAGCCAGCTGAGGTGTGGGAAATTAAGGTTCAACCATTTACCACACAGACCACATAAAGGACTTGGGTTAAAGGTCAGCTTCATGCGCTACTAGCGAGAGATGCAAATGGTTAAGAAACCACGTGACTCAACACAAGCTAGTTGGCACACTCTGGGACTTTCTGTTCAAGTCCCTGGGTTAAAACCCAAAAGAACGGATTAAGAGATTAAACTGGATAGGAATACAAGGGTTCTTAACCAACTGAGTTGATGGGAATTTTCGTCGTACTCCAGATGGTTTCTCGGCACATGAAGCTTCGGATTGTAGCGTGGCGGAAGCAACTGGACACATAACACTAAAGGTCGAACCCCACCCACGTTTCTAATCATTTTGAAGTAACAGACGAGGAGTAAAACCTTTTAAACTCAAATCGAGGTAAGATTGCTCCGAGATTAGAGGGTAACCAGATAAGGAGTAAAAAGAATCCTAAGATGGTTTTCACAACTCATTTTTAGGTTAAAAATATTTTCACAAACACTAGACTCAACGTCGACCAGTAGAAGGGTTTCCTACAGGCAGTACTGCTCTGATACCAACTTGTAGCGCCCCGACCCGATTGCTATACAGTGATACTGTGTCCCCGGTTATCCGATACCAGCAGACACACTATCAAAGCATAATAGAGAGATCAAGACTTGTGGAACAACTGGCACATCACAGACTCTATGACTCAAAGCATTATAGTTCAACTCTTATAATAGAGGAAGATAGCAGAACTTACAACCAGAGGTCACAGACCCAACAGTACATCATGCGGAAGCGAAGTAGTTGTTCTAAACAACAAGATCCAAAATATGGCCTAAGAGGCCTGCAGATAAGCATTCCAGCGCCAGCTGTTCCGGGATGTCCCAAGCTGCCACCCGGGAACCCCAGACTACTCATCGACGTCCACATAGAACCCACCTTCAGTGTCGGTGAAGTCCTCCACTGAAATCAAATAAACAACGTTGAGTTCGACGAACTCTGCAAGATTATTAGAGCTACTAGCTCGATGATTAGCTTTCAAAGGTTTTATGGCTGTTTTGCATAAAGCTGGTTTTCTTTATAAACGACATCTATCATCGACTAATCAGAATATTTTTAGAAGGGGGTAAGAAGGTAAACTCTTTTCTTTTGATCATCTTCATCAGCAACCACCATCAAACACTTCACCTGTCTACCAAGGCACCTCCCCGAATCACCCTTGAGGAAGTCAACCTTACAAATCTTGGTAGTACCTTTAGTACTCACGTTTTAATCATTCCGTTCAAGTTATTTTATGGTCCCTGAATCCGTCACCAAGTCGTCCTTAACCGTGGACACGGCTTTTCAAAAAGATTTACCCTGCAGGGGTGTACAAAGTGGAAGTCCCCGGAGTCCCGAGGGGCCCCAGCTCCTTCGCCACGCGTACCGTCCGGCCCATTGCCTGTACAATTAGCTCTCTTCCTTGGAAAGCCGGCTGGGTGGGAGCGGTGTTGACTTCTCCCTCGTTAAGGACTTTTCAGGATCATCAGTGGCGGTAGGACTGCCAGGATCACATCACCCCGCCCCACGGCCACTCATTTTCCTAACACCACCATCCTCATCTCAGTTCATACCACCATCATCACGCACGCGCAAATGAAAG
Source organism: Poa pratensis (assembly GCA_947311845.1). Taxonomy (NCBI): domain Eukaryota; kingdom Viridiplantae; phylum Streptophyta; class Magnoliopsida; order Poales; family Poaceae; genus Poa; species Poa pratensis. Next base: position 18,799,284 of record CAMZMU010000119.1, on the reverse strand, counting down.
CCCGAACTAGAGGACCCTGGCTAGCCCCGCCCGAGTTATTTAGTCTATGAGGCTTCCTGCACTGCGAATGCATAGGCCCCACACCTAGTAGCACGCTCGGTCTTGGTTCGAAGGCGAGAACTCGCACTTAGGCGGCGAGAACGAGACAACCCACCACACTCCATGTGGCCTCTCATCCCCACCTTTAAGCATGTTTATTATCGGTATCCACAATTCTCCACCATCATCCGGACATTCCAATAACAGTTCCAACAAGGAAATATCCACCGGACAACTAAGCATTTACTAAGCATGGCTAAGCATATACATAACGTAGTCGAATAACTTAGGCCAACAAAGCAATCCTATGGATATTAGGAGGGAAACAGGTAATGGCATCGGAGAAATAATGCAACTAATAGGATACTCTAATCCAGGCAAAAGACATTTGGAACCGAATGCAATATTATAGTGGGGAAAATAATTGCGGAAATATAGGAGGAGACATGCTCAGAGGGGGGATTACACTTGCCTTGTTCAACGGGCTGGTAATACGGGTCGTCAGGGTATTGTGGAGAAACCCCGACTGCTTGATCTATCGATACATAAAACAATGGAAAAGGAACAATCAATACACACACATGTTTACAAATGCAATGCTCAATCACATGATGGTATGACATGTTAATGCAACTAGGAGGATCATTTAACATGATCATCAAATTAAATGAGTTCCCAAATAATGGGGGCATTATTTGGCATAACCTCATATCTTATCTTAATGGCCTGTTATTAATTCCAATAAGACTAGTGCATAATTATTATCCAACATGCATGGAAATGATGTTTCCTATTAGGGATTGACTTGTTGCACATTTTGATATGTTGTTTGCAATTTCCTTAGCATTTATGAATATTTGGTGGATATTAACATACAACAGTTGGATCTGCCATTTTTGGTTAAGGCAATTAAATAATGATACCAGGTTCATTTATTGATTAACAAGGCTTAAAAATAGTTAGCAAAAGTTGTACTGAACATTTTAAGGTATTAAACATAAATCTTGGGTAATTATTGAATTAGTTATGGATTTCTAAAGTTGGAGTTCAATTCTGCCCTCTTTAGTATTTTATTTAAACAGGGCATAAAATTAACTCAATTGTATGCAATTAAAATATGTATATGTAGAGTTTGTTGAGACAAACATTTTAATAGGTTAAACTTAATTTGTGGAGCATTATTAATTAAGTTATGAATTTTAGAAAATCATCTTATATTCTGCCCTTTTACTAAAGTGCAAGAAAAAGTTATTTCTAGTGTTTAGTTCATCGTGAAAATGATATTAGAAAGTAGGGTTTATTCCACTGATCATTTTTATATCTTATTTGAAATTTTTGGACAATTATTTTTAGAGATATGGATTTTCTAATATTGCTTTCTTTTCTGCCTTTTTAGTATTTTTAATAAAACAGCAACTAAATTAATTTAGTTGGATGTGGGAGTTATACCAATAGATAGGATTCATTCTTCTGAACATTTTGGTATATTATGTGTAACTTTTGGACTGATATTTAAAAAGATATTGATTTTCTAAGCTTTAAACATTTTCTGTCTTTTATTTAAATTCACAGAAATAAGTACCCGAAACGTTTTCTACCCGGGGAATATCTACCCATGGTCACTTACCAGTGGGCCAGGCTGCCACGGGGCAGCCACGCAAGCGCGGGCCCACGGCCACGCTGGACCACGTCCATGCCACGTCCAGCGCGCACGGGGCGCGGTGACCGTGACGGCGGCGTTGCACGCTGGCGGCAGCTAGGCGCGCGCGCGACCCCGAGAGGGAACGCGTTCGATTCAGCGCATTACCGAGGCCCTAGTGGCGGCGGAATGGACCGTAAGGTCGCCGGAAACAACGACGGCGAGCTCGACTAGCGGCGGCCGAGAGGCGGCGACGGCGCTACGGCGTCCTAGGGGGAGAGGAGGGGGACGAAGATGTCCAGGACGTTCGTAGGCTCACCCTCGAAGCGTGGGAAGCAACGGCGGCGGCGGAGGAGGACCACAGCGATGGCGCGAAGCTCGGCGGTGCTTGGACGGCCGCGGGGAAGACGAAGATGGCGGCGTCGATTCGGGGCGCCTCAGCCCGATTCCTTCGACAAGAAGGGAGAGGAGGTCGCGGCGGTGCCAGTGCTCCTCTTCAATCTGTCCGGGAGGGCTTCAATCGTCGGCGTCGAGCTCGGCGAGCTCGGGCCCGTGGTGGAGAAGAAGGAGAGAAGGGGGGTAGTGAGCAGGGGAGCGTCTCGGGGTATTTATCTCCTCGCAGGGGAGAGGAGAGCAGGGGGTCCGGTGCGCGGCAGGGGAGCGAGGGACACGGCGGCAAGGCGTCGTGGGGGGCCGCTCTCTCGCCCGGCAATGGCGCGTCGTGTCCACCAGGGAGATGACAACTTTTCCCCGAAAACCCCCTAGCATATTTTTCTCCTCACAGTTAGGTCCTTTTCAGTTTCTTTCTTTTCCTTTTAAAACCAGTAGCTCTTTGGGGATTTATTTGGGGCACTTAACTCATTTTAAAAATTATGAAAATATTTGGGCAGCCTCCCCATATCATGTAGAGGCTCCACAAAAATTGGCGTCTCGAAATAAAATCTTTTGAGCAACTTTTGTGCATTGGTTTTGAATATGGCATTATTTCTTAATTAAATTTGGCACCCCTTTATGAATTATAAAGTAGTTGAAAAATATTATTTGTGGACTCTTGGAACTTCCTTGACAAATAGGAGAGCTCCAAGTAATTTTTATTTGTCACAAACTTTCCCAAAACATTTGAAATGATTTGAAGCCATTTTTGTCGTTTGTTCTAATTTGTGCCAAATTAATTGTTTCGAGCTTAGCAATTTAATTTGGATGCCATGATGCAAGAATGAAAAGGCAAAAGTGGAAATTTTATCCACATTTTTAGGTTCACAAATTTCGGGCTGTTACACTTGGGCAGGTCTTTAGTCGTATGGAACTCCTTCCTTTCAAAGGGTATCGAGTGGGTTCTTGGGGTGGTTTCGATTTGATGGAGCGGAGGACTTTGCGTTGCTTCAAAACCGGGACCAATGTAGGTGCGCGCCCTTGACATTTCCGTCTGGGTAATTGTGGTTGCCGGAATCGAGTTAAACAAAACTTGTAGAGGTAGTTAAAACAAGATTTAAAAGCACAACAAGACTACCACGGTCAGGATACCTGAGTTCTTTACCAAGTAGGCACTAGGGGGTTGGTGACAGAGCGCGATTTGCGAAACACATAGGAGAAGCAATACACAAGCAGAGAACTCGCAAACCAACATCACACAAGGTACCTTTAGTACCAATGGACACCTAATACTCGTGGCAATCGGGTACTACATCCAAAGTTCCTATCATATGTTTTTCCTATGTGCCTTGGTTATACTGGGTTGTCGAAATGTTCATTTTGTCGCCTTCGGCTTCAGCTGGAGAATTGAGGTGGTCGAAGTTGCAACTTGAGTAGAATCGTTGATGTTGAGCTGAGGTCTTCGGAGGTCTCTTGCTTTTGTTGACCCTGACAATCTTGGTATTTGCAGATCAATCGTCTTGATGTTAAATGTTGTGCATTTGTGATGGAAGCTTCTTCTTGTGGGTGCTACCTAATTAGGTTTCACTTGGGTTCATCATCAAGCATATTCTTGGTTTTGAACGGGTAAGAGGGAGTAGAGAAATCCTCGGAAAATCTTAAAATAGAGGGGTAAGACTTTGAAATATTTGAGGAGGTGAGAAGAATGAAAGCCATTTTTGGACTTTTTTAGATAAAAATGTATTTGGGTAGTAATATATATATATATTTTTTTTTTAACAAAAATTTTCCTTTCCTAACTAACGTCCGTGCTAACTAAGGTCTCCTAAGGTCAACGATGGCTCTGATACCAAGTCTGTGAGGACCCCTCGAAATACCAAAGTCCGAGGTGCCCACGTTATGTAAACAGATCACGATCCCAATGATCAGTGCATCGCAATCACATAACCAACTGGTATACAAAGTTACATCATTCAAACGTACATACAAGTCTTACACAAATAAATAGTGGTCACATGACCAAATCTGCAATCACTGTAACGCAGGACAGAATTAACTACGATATAGCGGAAGCTCTCGGCTAGCGTCGGCCCTCGTCACAACAGGACGCATTCCCACAGAGCAGTTGACCGATGACACTCAGTTGGCATAGTCATCGGCGTACTCCTCATCTTCGGCGTAGGTCTTCTCATTGAAAATCTGGACATGGGAATATCTAGGGACATAGCCATGAGTACAATTACGTACTCGCAAGACCACCACCAGGCTTAAGTTTTTATGGTAATGCAATAAAAGCGTTTTCAAAAAACTGGGATAGCTGCTATATATGACTATAGGGCTTAATTTTCGGAAAACGATACTTTTAGACATAGAGAATACAACATCTCTATATCTTTGTTGAGAAAGGAATTTGGAGATATAATTCTCCTTCTTTTAGAAATGGCAGAAACCATTTCCACGTTCGAAAACACTTTTGTAAAACTTTCTTCAAACACTAGGATAGGGATGCCCCTTTTTCCTTTCCGGGTTCCGACTGGTTGACTCCCCGAGACCAACCATCTTCTCCCAAATTCCGTACCTCCCAGGTACCTCCTCGATGCCTCCTTTTTCTTCGCCGAAACAGTTTCTTTTTAAAACATAAAAGTGCCCATACGCCTAGATCGGTGGCCTTTCCAACCGTCCATGACCGAGGACTCGGCTATTCGAATAGATTTACACTTTGCAGAGGTGGTACACTTTCACCACAAGATTCGGATGGTCTGCCGTGGATCAACCACGGACTGTACAGAGACAGCATGCACACATCAGACGGCCGATCCTAACTTCCACTATGTCAGTGCTAGTATAAGAATATCCTCTTCGAGTGGGTTTGTTCTCCCTGGCACCGAGTGAGCTAGCCGTATCGATCCGGTTTCCCCTAGTCTCACACCGCCATGACAGGAGACCCACCGTTGCTTCCCGGTGGCACACGCAGTCCACTCTTTGTATGCCCATATCCAGCATTCGGTTCCGGGGACTCTAACCCCTTCTAGCCAATTGAGGAGTATTCGAATACTAACACCAACAAGCTTCCGCTAAGCCCGTTCCCATTTTGGGGTAATGTGGTTGTACGGGTTAATTGTTCGGGCGGCCGCTAGGGCTGTACTTTGTTTTTCAAAACATCTCCACCTCCGACTGCTCCCAGCAGCTCGGGTTTTCGTAAACTCACCGAATGCTCCCAGCAACTCGGGTTTTCGTAAACATCTCCGATTGCTCCCAGCAACTCAGGTTTTATAAAACACTTTCTCGCCGATTGCTCCCATCAACTCGGGTTTTTCCTCCAAAAACATTTTATCAAAACCAGGCCCCCATCCTATAGTTTTGAGATAAGAATATAAGGATATACTACTAGAAAATAAAATTTTCCTGATAGCGCCTCCAGTAGAAGGCTTCTCAAGTGAAGACCTATTTTTATAAAACCTATTATATACTAGTAGATATCTTTGGCCAAACAATATTTTGTAAAATAGTTTTTGGGTGGCAAAATGCCACAGAAGAAATAAAACATGCAATATTTTATTTTGTAAACAAAACATGCTTTGTAGAAATAATAGGATTTCAGTAGGGTGGGGAGGTGGCTTGCCTGGCTCAGCAATATGTCCCTGGGTCTTTATCTTGATGTTCTTCGGGTTCACTCTTCACTTCCAGTTCCTTCCCGATCGTATCTAACGTCGTAAACAGGAAAATAACGATACTCAAAATACAAGACAAAACCACAAGGACATATCAAACAGCAAGCATTGCACAAGACACTAAGCTATCAATCAAAATCATGCAATTTCCTAAATTAAACAATCAACAAGCAACAAGTCCATATAGCTAAGACAAACAACAATCACACCTGAGAATATATACATAACAATCCTAATCGTTGAATAGGTAGTTTTAACTAAGCACTAAAGTACAGCACCTCCTAGGGTGATTGGATCATTTAACAAGGGTTGCTATATTAGTTTAGGAAATACTTCAGACAAAAGTATCTTAATAGCTAAGGAAATACTTCAGACAAAAGTATCTGATTAAGCAGGCATTAACACTAGCATTAAGCACACTCACATGCAAGCATGCTACTAGCTCTAGGAACACATACTATTAAGTAGTTAATCAACCAATAAAATTAACACCACTACTCACACACGTTGTTGCTTAAGAGCTAAAAGGTGCAGGAGAGTTATTTAATAGAATACCACAAACATTACTGCAAAGGAGCGGGTTGACAACAATCTAAAGTAACAGAACCAAACAGTGAGCATTTCAACCACAAACACCTTCTTCAATAAATAGATCTAAAACATTCCAAATCACAAACATGGCATAAAACAAAATAGTGCAAACAATAGATGCTAAGATGATCAAGCTAAAAAAATTGAGTAGTGGGTGACACTACAATACTTTTAGAATGTTTGAACTAGGTCAGTACAAGGTAATTTAAGGTTCTGGACTTGAGGTGGAATAATAATATTCCTCAAACAAGTCAATTAGAATTAGTAAATTAAAATAAGACTTTTTAATAGTGGCAATAGTGCTGTTTTTGGGAAATAATCCTCCAGTCTTAAAATAATGTTCAGAAAATTAAATCCTTCTACCACAGTACTCCTAACATTCATACAAACCTATAGAAATTGGATTTGCATCAAAACATAACACCAAACAAGAATTAAAAATCCCACAAAAGCTACTGGTCTCAAACCCAAAAGAATTAAAACTCCAGTTCTAGGAATCTCCTGCATGCAAGGTTAAATTCTATGGAAAGGTATTGATTTTAGTTTTCTGTAGAAATTGGATTCACTCCAATTGGATACTCCTAGCTCAAGTCATCTTAAAAAGAGTAGAAATTATGCTTTTTAATAGATTTAAAGTTCAGCACAAAATATAAAATATTTTTCAGTCACACTTGCTCTGCATTTTTAAGAAAACTCACAGGAACCATACAAAATTTGTCCTAAAGCTAAAACACTAACAGATCTACCACAAATGAATTAATCTAACTACAAACAATATACATAAACTAAAAACAATAAAACCTAGAGAAAAAAAAAGGTCTACGGGCTAGCGCTGGGCCAGATCTGGCCGTGGCCAGCGCGGATCTGGGCCGCAACAAGGCCAGGCCAGCCCAACTCGGCGTCTCGCGCGCACCGGCGCGGAAAACGGTCAACGGCCGTGGCGTTCAAACGTGGCCGTCGATCAGGAGATCGGCGGCCCTCCTTCATCGTCCTCGATGTGACGCGCGCATGGACGAGCCAGCGAGGAAGAGAAGCCGCGGCGGCGGGATAGCTCTCCTAGGGCGCTTGCATGCGGCGTTGGAGGGTTGCGGACGGCGGAGGGGGTCGAGGGAGAGGCTCGGGCACGGGCTGCGTCAGCAGAGGTGGCCGGAGATCATGGCGACGACGGCGGCGTGTTCCACGGTCGAGGACGGGCGCGAGCTCCACGAGCTGCCTCTGGACAAAAGGAGAGGGGAGGGAGTTAGCTGCTGTGGAGGGGATCTCGAGCGGCCAACAATGGCGGGAAAAGAGGGAGAGGAACGACGGCTACGGCCGTTTTCCTTCGACGGCGACCGGCGGTTCTTGCGCGTTTCCAGGGCAGCAGAAGGTACGGGCTCGAATGGGGCTTCATGGGAGAGGAGTGCGGGTTGGGTGCGTCGATGGGTGGTGAGTGCGAGTAGAGGAGTGAGCACGGGCTCGAGTTTGGGCAGGGGCTCGTTTTCTAGGGTTTTCGGTGTGGGGGTGAGAGGGAGGGGCATTGGGGCACATCTATTGGCTCTGGAGGGCGGTGCAGGTGTGGCCAGGGTGGAGCTGGTCGGAAGGACGTGGTCTGGCCAGTGGTGGAGAGGGGAGGGAGCTCCCATTGGCCACGGTGGAGGGTGGTGAGTGATGAGTGGAGAAGAGGGGTGATGGAGGGGCTGACCAGTGAGCCCTAGCTGACTAGGACAGTCCCACAAGTCAGTGGGGTGAGAGAGAGGGGGTGGTGGCTGTGAGGGGTGGGGTGGGTATCCGGGTAAGCTAGGGTTTTTGGGGTAAAACCCCTTTTTTCTTTCTTTTTCTTATATTCTTCTTACTTCTAATTTTCCTAAATCAAACAAGTCTAAAATAGATCAACACGGCAAAATATGCAATAACAATACTAGGTTTGCCTAATGCTGAGAAGACAAAAGTTTATCAACACTAAAGGTGAAGAAAACAATTTTTGTGAAGAAGAAAGAAAAGAATTGACCAAATGGTCACTAGTTGGACTAGTTCTCCAAACCTAATTATTTTAGTGATCATACAAAGTGTTAACAGCAAACTAAGGAAAGGTTTTGAAAATATAGATGACAAAGACCATCTTGGTTGATTTGCATGCGAAAAATTGATTGTGGTTTGCTTAATGAGGAGCCCTAGATTTTCTATGTTTTAACAAACATGAAGATCACCAAATTTAATTTAAACTTGAGAACTTTGTATTTGTGTTACTACCTAAATATACCACCAAGCCAATAAGTTCAAGCAAAACAACAAGCTCACACAACCCAGTCAAAACCAAGTGTTGACACCTTAATTCACATGCTCACAATCAAGACACATAAATCAATCATAAGTCAAATAGTTTCAACAAACAAGCTATGGAATAAAATTACCAAACTCTAAGATAAAGAAGTTATTTTGTGAGGTGGTGGCAAACATAATCATGACAAGGTTTTTGTAGAAAGAGGGTTAAACCATTTCTTGATGATACTTTCCAAAGATTAAATAAATTACGAGTTTTGAAATAAGAGTTGATAAAACCAAACATCATGGTAGAAGGAGTTATTGGAAAAATAAGATAGGAGAAGAGATATGGACCATTTTGATTGTCATGACATTGATCACAAGGTCATGTTAAAACTTGGTGGATTTTAATAGGTTGTTATTTAGAGGTCAAGAACACAAACAACAAACCACAACAAGTCAAACAGAGTGAACATTAGTACAACACATCCATTAACAAGACATTTCAAAAAGTTTTTGTTAGTCCTAAATTTTGGGTCTCTAACAAGTAAATTTATTCTAGGTTCCAAAATTTGGGACGTTACATTAATGATATTAAGTGAGGAGTAAGAAACAAAGTTTTGTTTGAAAAACTTCGAAGCAAAGAATGCAAATCATAGTTTCAAGAAAATCAGTGGGAGCTTAATTGTATTATTCGGTTTTGAAGAATAGTATAATATCAGATAGTTTTGTTTCGATACAATATGATATGTTGTTAAAGGTATTTAATGACATATATATTTGGAACACAATCAACAGCATATATGGAAGTTTCCATATATTGTGAGATATAATGTTGCAGAAATTTCACTAAAGTGTTTTTAATATTATTCGATAACATGGGAGAATTAACATTCTCATGAAGTTAGAGAAATTCGTGAGCAAGAACCATGGTTGTTTCGTACGGTGGTGAGCTTGATCAATTGATTTGTAATCTTGATAATAAAGGAATTTCTTAAAGTGTGAAATTTTAAGATCAAAACAAAATAGTCAAACTTGATTGTTGACAAGTTGAATTTGATAAAAGTTCAATTGACTCCAATTAAGATGAGAATTCTCCATTCGGTGTATTTTGAAGAAGTTACTTCAAAAGTGAGAAATGCTCATAATGTAAGAGTTACATTGGAAAATATTATGAGATAAGTATAAAGGATAATCCAAGGATAGATAACGGAATTTTTCTAAATTCCAAACATCGCATTACGAGGGGATGTTTATTTAAAACATAAGGCTATATTACAAAAACTACAACAAGTAGCAAAGACAGTGGGAGCGTAACAACATTCAAAGGAAAGTTTATCGGTTCATTAAATGAACTAGGCGTGGTTCTTTGCAAAAGAAACAACTAATTGTGAAAACAATGAAATTATGTTCTTAGTTGAAGTACCAAGGTTTCACCTTGTATGACCAAATGCTACAAGTGATCATATGATCAATAAAGACTGTGCATGAAAAAGGATATTTTTTTTGCATAAAAGAATAAAGTTCACATAGCCCAGAAGGGACTAAAAGGACAATATGTCTACCACACAAGAGTGAGCATGAGAAACACCAAACATTACTCAAGATGTTAAACTTATGCAAACTAGACATTGCCAGTTGCGCAAGTGGGAGACTGTTGGATGTATGCCCAAAAGGCAATGTATTTATACATCTGATTCAATAATTATGATTTGTATTCTCTATGCTATAACTGCGGTGGTTTCTGAATACGTGATTCGGATGAAAGCTCACTCGCACATGTAGGGAATATGAACACGTAAAATATACCCTAGTTCTTTTACGGACTAATTTGTTGATTGCTTGATGACTGTGCTTTCCTAGTCATGGACATTGTTTGTGTTAGCATCAATGAGTGGCATATTATTGGATAATAATACGGCCGGGTAGACCCATGTTTTGGTATGCTAAGAGATTTTGTTAAATTGTCCTTTTGTCCTTAGCTTTATCACAGTAAGGTTATTATATAACTTGTCCTGTAACCATGAAGTTATTAGGGTTATGCATACTGGAAGAGTTACTTTGGTACTGTCAACACTATGGCTGTAACTGGGTAGTAAAACGACAGTCACTGGGTGATTCCAAGGTGTGTGTGTATCCTAATGTTCTGAGATGAGAAATTACTCCTCGGTGATTAGAGAGATAAGCCCTGGGCCCTCTCGGTATTAAAAGGTATCCAATATGTTCTGCAGACAATGCATGGTGAAGTTATACCGTGTGGGATATCATAATATGGAAACGAGTAAAGGGAACTTGCCGGTTAACGATATAGACAAAGATGTAATGAATCAATGATTGATTCATGGTGTGACATCCACGGATCTATATCTCGGGCAAAATTTTGGTATCGCGAGTAATGGGAATGATATAATAAATAACCAACAGGTTCAACAGCGTGTCTTCGCATAATGGTAGCAGTTATTCAGATCATCCCGGGATCTGACCCTGGCCGGTGATTGGATGGGAACATCCAATTATAGCTACGCGCCATCGACCCTGTAGAGTGGACACGCTTAAACTAGGATTGGTTAGTTGTGTATTTTGGTTGGTCTGGAACATGGAGAGAGTATCACCGGAATAGTACCTGCGTGATGGATACGAATATATCAGAGAGATAACATTGTGATAGAAGTTGCTATCACGGTCGGATTTATTCCTAGGGTTTATAAGAAGGAAATATTTGTCCGGGTATTTTGTCAGCGGATACTGGGTGTCCCGGATCATATAAAAGTGGTTTATATGATAGGTAATTAATTCAGTGAAATATTCTGTAAAAGGAAATATTCAAATAAGAATTAATTAGATAAAATATTATTTAATTAAATATAATTAAATATTCATTTATTTAATTGATAAATAATTATTGGTAAAATATATAAATAAAATTGGAGCCCACCATGGGGGCTACCAAGATGGGCCCTAGGTGCCACCAAGGTAGCCGCACCACCAAGTGGTGGTGGTGGGCCAAGGCGCCGAAGGGGGAGGCTCCCCCAGCCGAAACCCTAATGGGCCATGTGGCCCATGGGGAGGAGGCGGTGGCCAAGCCGGCCGGCCTAGGGCGGGCCCCACCCCAGGTCGGTTCGGCCTAGGGTGGGCCCCACCCGGCGGTGGCGGTAGAAGAGGGAGGGGAGTTGGAATCCAACTCCAACTCCTCCCTCCCAAACCGAATTCGGCTAGGGGACTTTCCCCTTGCCCAAGTTGACTTGGACAAGGAGAAAGCTTTCCCCTTCCCCAAGTCCCTCCACCCCTCGGTCCTCTTATATAAACCCCACCCCCTCCTATTTGGAGGACATACAAGAGACACAAGTGATGACTCCCAAGTGCAGGAGATCAATTGTAGTACCTTTCGATTAGAAAAGGTTGTCGAACCCACGAGGAGCTGAAGGTATTGGTTAGCAAGAATGATAAATAAAACAATGAAAGATGCAAGTGTTTTTGGGATTTTTGGTTGTATAGTTGCAAGAAAGTAAAAATGCTGAATATAAATGATAGCAAGTAAAAGCTCTCAAAAGAGAAAGCCCAATCCTCTATGTGGCAAGAGGACAAGCTCAAGTGATGTGTAACTTATATGTGGAAAACGTTCCCGAGGGCGGCATGGATACTGCTAGGCATAGAGATTTATTAAACAACACGTTGAATATCTTGTCAAGTTTTAATCTTCTTTGGACGGAGCCATTGTTAGGTAAAGCTAAATAAATAAACTAAACCCCTTATGATGGATCATGTGGCCAAGTAAATGACTGCACAAGAATTATTAAGACATAAAGTCCCACCATAGCATTACACTCTAAGGTCCCGATACTAATACCCTCATAATGCAACTTCATGACTCGGTCTCAGGTTTACATGTCCCCCCAAGTCTCCCTCAATTCATTACACTACGGTGTTCTCCTATGAGCCCATATAGGTGAAGTGTTGTGCAGTCGACGTTCGCACAACACCATCATAGAATCACATAAAAAGATAAACACTAGACAAAATACCAACACATGTCATATATAAATCATTGCCAATTCATCCTATGCCCTCAGGAACATACGGGAACTACTCACAACGTGCAAACATAATGATATTCAGTGGCATAAGTGGTACAACACAATCTGAAAATATAACTTCACCTCCAAATAATGACAAGTACTCAATCACAAACATGAATAGTAGCACAAGACAAGTATCTAGGGTATAGCAACTCTCAAACTACGAGGGGAACGGAGTGGATCACGGAGATGATGATGGAGATGGTGCTGGTCTTGGTGATGGTGATGATGTAGAGGCCTCCTCCCACGCCAAGGAGGAGAGGTGATGACGATGACGATGATTTCCCCCTTCTCCGGAGCTCCGGAGCAGCAGGATCTGACCCCCCTCGGAGGGAATCAGGAGTTTCGCCGCCGCCGCGGCCTCGGATACTTGGGAAAATTAGGGCGTACTTTTCGGGCGAGACGAAGGCGTGCTAAAAAGCCCCGAGCGAGGAAGTGCCCGAGGCTCCAGTGGTGGGCCCCACGCGGCCAAAGAATCTGGGTGGGCCCCCGGGCTCCTCTCCCTTCGATCTTCTTCCCACTGTGTTCTCCCGATGAAAAACCAGCTGTGCAATTTTCCTTTTTCCATTTGGGTCCCTGTAGCTCCTGAAACATTAAAAACAAGAAAAAGGAGGTTTTCTGCCTCCCAGAAATTAAATACCAAAAATAGGGACTTTGTATGAAAGTCCCATAAATCATCTAAAACATGTAAAAACAATGATATAACAATGCCAATAACATTCTAATATGATAATATAAGTTGTATAAATGATGATATAAAATGCACGTATCAACTCCCCCAAGCTTAAACCTTTACTCGTCCTCGAGTAAGTAAGGACATAGATCATTACATGCATCAATGGACTTATGGTTGATAAATAAATACGAGCATTGTATCATCATCATATTCAATTGCAATGAAAGATTAATGAACTAAAACTCATACACATGAGGGCAACATAAGTAGAAGCTCTAGCAATCACCCCTTACTTTTGAAGCAAATAACCATTGTATGTTGGACAATTGAATCATACTCTTTTTCACATGCTTTTGCTCTTATGGCAAGCATTATAATATTTTATACTTTGCTGAAATTTAAAGACAAGATAAACTCTCATTGGATAACAAGTTAAAGAAGACAAATGAAAAGATAGATATAAATTGTTTACACCTTGCTTCACTAGTAACTAGTGCAAACTTTAGTCATGGATATTTCAATCAAGTTCTATGCTCAACAACCTTTATCTTACACTTTCCATGGCTAACTGAATTCAGGTGCCTTCCTTTCATTCACTTTCAAGAGCATAAGTATTGAAATCCATGATCATTAATTTGCTCAAAAGATACTAGATTCTAACAAGAGTGTTTCATATCCTTTTCATTAACCTTCCTAACTTTTTATCCTACAAGACTATATCTCAACCTTAAACTATTAATTTCAAGTCATATTGACTCATTCTCTTTACTTATTTTATAATGAGATAATTCTACAATTGTCCAACACACTCAAGTTAATTAAATTCAAGGCAAGATGTGACTGAAACTCTAAATATGCCACGCTCATTTGCATGAGTGTTACCCATAAATCTCCAAACAAGAGAATCATGGATGACACCATACTTTAATATTCATTGATAAACCACAAGATAGGGATACATGATAATGCTCCATGAGCTCACACACGCCTAAGAGAGATTGATAACTAAACGATAAAAGCAAAACACACCATGACTAGATAGATATGATAAACTAGTAAAGATAAAGACTAGGTTGAACTCCCCCAAGCTTGACGTTTTGCTAGAGCCTCCTCTGCTGCAGCCTCTTCTTTCTCATATTCCTCCTCCCATTCCGCCATCTTCCATGGGAAAGGCCTTCCATCACGGAAAGATGTAGGTGGATTATTATACCTGAGGGTAGCAGCTTCTGCAATCTTCTTGAAGCGTTCTTCATACTCGCAGTTCTGGTTCTCTACATCCCACATAAAGCATTGGATCTTGTCCAACTTCTCGATGACGTCCTTGTATCTTTCTTCCAGATCTTCGAGCCTCTCTTGTACTCTTCAACCTTCTTCTCCAGCTCCAGGTTCATGAAGTGATGAGCATCAAGGCTGCGTTCAACAACAGTGCCATACCTGAAGGTCTTCTCCTCCAGATCATCCAGCCTTTCCTCCACCGTGCCGGTGGTCTTGGGAGCCTTCACCTCCTCCACGAGCATCACACCCTCCTTGAAGGAAATCATCTTCGGCGGTGCCATCACGGAGTTGAGGTAGTGGTTCACAACACCTCCCTTGGGGAGGCTCTCCCCTTCATGGTTGGATTCGGAGCTAGACATGGCTAAAACCTGACAGACAGAAACAGCAAAAGCAAAGATCGCTCGAGAACGCTCGGTGCGAGATTAGATCGGCGAAGGGGTATATATTGACGGTTTTTAGGTCAAGACGAAGCGTCGGAGACGAAAACGAGACGAACGGGACTCCGAGGGAAAAGGAGTGGGCCCACGCGGCCAAAGATCTAACCGCGTGGGACCCCCTTTTCTCCTCGGGTCTCCGTTCCTTCCAATTTTCTTGTCCCACACGTTAATTTCCATAAAAAATGACTTCCGTAAAATTTACGCAATTCCGAGAAACTTTCCAACACAAAAGTTACCTATTATTGATTTTGGGTTTCTGAAACTGCAAAATTCTTCGCAATTACCTCCTCCGGTGTCTTTAAATTCAACTCCTCCACCTTTCCGATGAAGCTCCTTCCTGCAATATAATGTTTAAGGCGTTGTCCATTGACTACATGAGGTTTACCTTTCATATCACCGTGAAGACGGATAGCTCCTGAACGGTACACCTCCTGTATCACTAATGGTCCCTGCCACTTTGAAGCCAACTTCCCTGCAGAAAACTTGAAACGAGAGTTGTATAATAAAACTTGATCACCTACTTTGAATTCTTTTCTCTTAATTTTCTTGTCATGCCAAATCTTAACTTTCTCTTTAAACATTCTGGCACTTTCATAAGCTTCATTTCTCCATTCATCTAGTAGGTTTAAATCAAGAATTCTCTTCTCTCCCGCAGTTTTAAAATCAAAGTTCAATTGTTTAATAGCCCATCTAGCTTTATGTTCTAATTCACAGGTAAATGACAAGCTTTTCCATAAACCATTTTATAAGGAGACATTCCCATAGGATTTTTAAAAGCAGTTCTATAAGCCCACAATGCATCATTAATTTTAAGTGGCCAATCAGACCTAGACTTATTCACTGTCTTTTCCAAAATGAGTTTAATTTCCCTATTACTTAATTCAACTTGTCCACTTGTTTGGGGATGATAAGGAGATGCAATCTATGGTTAACATTATATTTTGCCAATGTTTTCCTAAGAATACCATGTAAGAAATGAGAACCACCATCAGTAATTAAAAACCTAGGAACACCAAACCTGGGGAAAATGATGTCCTGAAGCATCGTCATTGCTGTGGCATGATCTGCACTTTTGGTTGGAATTGCTTCCACCCACTTTGTAACATAATCCACTGCAACCAAAATATGAGTATGCTTTGTCTTTGATGCTGGGAAAGGTCCCATAAAGTCAAAACCCCACACATCAAATGGCTCAAGTGGTAAAGAATAATTCATAGGCATTTCATTTCTCCTACCAATATTTCCTACTCTTTGACATTTATCACAAGATTTAACATATTCAGCACAATCCTTAAATAAAGTAGGCCAATAAAAACCAGATTGTAATACCTTTGCACCTGTACGATCTCCTGCATGATGCCCTCCATAGGGACTGTCATGACAATCTCTTATAATAGCCTGTTGTTCATGCTCAGGTACACAACGTCTAATAATACCATCCACACTTTTCTTATAAAGGAAAGGATCATCCCAAAAATAATGTCTAAGATCATAAAAGAATTTCTTTCTTTGTTGAAAAGTGAAGTGTGGAGGTAAAACTTTACCAACAATAAAATTTGCATAGTTGGCAAACCATGGAGATGCAACTTTAGCACTAGAAACATTAATATTGCAAGTTGTTCATTAACAAAACTATCATTAATAGGAATAGGATCATCAGGTATATTTTCCATTCTAGAAAGATGATCAGCTACTTGATTATCTTCCCCTTTCCTATCAACAATGTGTAAATCAAATTCTTGCAATAAAGTACCCATCTTATTAGTCTAGGCTTAGCATCTTTCTTATTCATTAAATATTTAATAGCAGAATGATCAGTATGTATTGTGACTTTGAATCAGTAATATAAGGTCTAAACTTGTCACAAGCAAATAGCACTGCTAAAAATTCTTTTTCAGTTGTAGCATAATTCTTTGAGCAGCATCAAGTGTTCTACTAGCATAATAAATAACATTCAGTTTCTTATCAACACGTTGGCCCAAAACAGCCCCAACTGCATAATCACTAGCATCACACATAATTTCAAAAGGCAATTTCCAATCAGGAGGTTGAATAATAGGAGCACTTATTAAAGCATTCTTCAAAATATTAAAGGACTCAATACAATCATCATTAAAAGAGAAAGGAACATCCTTTTGCAAAAGATTGGTTAGAGGTTTTGATATTTTGGAGAAATCTTTAATAAACCTACGGTAAAAACCTGCATGCCCAAGAAAACTTCTTATACCTTTGATGTCCCTTGGGTATGGCAGCTTTTCAATAGCTTCTATCTTTGCTGGGTCAACTTCTATTCCTCTTCCAGAAATCTTATGCCCAAGACAATACCTTCAGTAACCATGAAGTGACACTTCTCCCAATTAAGAACTAAGTGTTGGTCTTCACAACGCTGCAAAACTTTGTTAAGGTTGAACAAGCAATTATCGAAGGAAGTACCATACACAGAAAAATCATCCATAAAAACTTCCATTATCTTTTCAATATAATCAGCAAATATAGCATTCATGCATCTTTGAAAAGTAGCAGGAGCATTGCACAAACCGAATGGCATTCTCCTATAAGCAAATGTACCATATGGGCAAGTAAAAGTGGTCTTTTCTTGATCATCCTTATGGACAGGAATTTGTGAGAAACCTGAATAACCATCTAAATAGCAAAAGTGAGAGTGTTTAGATAACCTTTCTAACATTTGATCAATAAATGGCAATGGGTAATGATCTTTACGAGTTGCTTTATTTAACTTCCTGAAATCAATACACATCCTATAACCAACAACAGTACGTTGAGCCACAAGTTCATCCTCATCATTTGGAACAACAGTCATTCCACCCTTTTTAGGAACACAATGAACAGGACTAACCCACTTACTATCAGCTATGGGATAAATGATACCAGCTTCAATAAGTCTTATTACCTCTTTCTTACCACTTCTTTCATTTTTGGATGGAGACGGCGTTGATAATCAACAACAGGTTTTGCATCCTCCTCCAAATTAATTTTATGCATACATAGAGCTGGGCTTATACCTTTAAGATCATCAAGAGAGTATCCAATGGCTGGTCGGTGAGCTTTAAGCACATCAAGTAATTTTCTTCTTCTTCAGCTGAAAGGTTAGCACTAATAATGACAGGATATATGCTCTTCTCATCCAAGTATGCATATTTAAGATTTTAGGCAAAGGTTTTAATTCAAAACTAGGATCCCCTTTAGGTGGTGGTAGCACTCCTAAATTATCAGGTGGGATATGCAATTGTAATTGTGGGGTTGTTGCCATAATATTTGTTCTAAAGCATCTTTTTCTTCATCATTAAATGGTTCATCTTGATTAAGCATATAACGTTCTACCACGTCTGATGAAGCTACAGCTATATGAGCAAGAGTTTCAATTACATCTTCAGAAATTGGCTCTTTCTCAATGTTTATCAGCAAATTTAGAAAAGTTGAATTCAAGTTTTTCTCCAGCACATTTAATAAACACTTTCTCTTTAAGCAAATTAATTTCAGCACCAACAGTGTGTAAGAAAGGTCTACCAAAAATGATAGGACAAAATGAATCTTGAGGACAACCAAGCACAATAAAATCAGCAGGATATTTTATTTTGCCAACCAATACTTCAACATCTCTAACAATTCCAAGTGGATTAATATAATCTTTATTAGCAAGTTGAATTGTCATACCTGTCTCTTCCATAATGATAGGATCAATATCAGGCTTGATTTCAAGATAAAGAGAATATGGAATGACACTAATACTTGCTCCAATATCACAAACCATGATAACTTGAAGTCCCAATAGAGCATGATATAACAGGCTTACCAACCTTGGCCGAATTGCCTTTAACTTTAGTAGCATCTTCACATAATAAACATCAACAGGGTCTTCTTCATTTAATTGTTTGATAATAGAAATTTGACTGTTGACTTCCACCTGTTCATAAGGCTGAGAACATCTTCTTTTACTCTTGTTAGTAACAGCAATAAGTAAATTTCCTTAACTTGGTTTGGATATGGAGGTGGTTCAACATACTCCTCAATTGTCACAGATGACACTGGTTCTACCTGTTTAATAACTTTAGGAACAACAATAGATTGTTTAACAGGTTCAACATAAACTTCAAACCCACTTTTAGGAACACCAATATGATCAGCAAAAGATTTAGCTATCTCAATTATAACATAAGGATCAAGACCAAAATATCACTCAGATTTTTAAACAAATAGAAGTAGAGAAGTTCTCTACACATGAATATCCATAGTCCAAATAGGGCTCATTACCTTTATCAAGATCCCAATGACAGTATTCTCAGAAATAGTCTCCAATAAATTCCATGCTTCTTCTTCAGTATTATTTGTAAAACTTCCACCAGATGAATTATCCAGAAATTCCTTTTGTTCATTGGTAGCCTCACATAAAAGTTTATCAATATAATTTTCCTTGTAAGATCATGACAAGGATTCTTGCGAAGGAGTTCCTTTAACCTCCCCCAAGCTTGAGTAATACTCTCTCCCAGATGTGGCCAGAAATTAAATATATAGCAGCGGTTCTCATAAGCTTCTTTAGGAGTAAAATATTAAGAAAGAAAACCTTCCTCAAATACTCCATTCAATATGACTTCTTCATCCAAAGACCTGAACCAAATACGAGCATTACCAGATAAAGACAAATATAATAGCTTCCTTTTTACCTGATCTTCAGAAATACCAGGAAGCCTAAATAAACCACATATGTCTTCAATTGTCTCCACGTGTTCACGTGCAGACTTAGTTCCATCCCTGTAAATGGATTTTTCATAACTCTTTTAACATGACCAATGGGAATTTTAAATCCCACTTTAGGTACTCAGACACAGTAGTTTCAACCACTTTAGGAGTAGCATAAGCACTTTCATATAAAGCAAGATGCAGCGAGGCACGATTCATAAATGCCATAGTAACAATGAGATAAAACAGTAAATAAAATTCAGCTTTCAAGTTTCCTTACCAAACTTCTTACCAATAGCGCTACGCTCCCCGGCAACGGCGCCAGAAAAGTGTCTTGATGACTCCCAAGTGCAGGAGATCAATTGTAGTACCTTTCGATTAGAAAAGGTTGTCGAACCCACGAGGAGCTGAAGGTATTGGTTAGCAAGAATGATAAATAAAACAATAAAGATGCAAGTGTTTTTGGATTTTTGGTTGTATAGTTGCAAGAAGTAAAAATGCTGAATATAAATGTAGCAAGTAAAGCTCTCAAAGAGAGAAAGCCCAATCCTCTATGTGGCAAGAGGACAAGCTCAAGTGATGTGTAACTTATATGTGGAAAACGTTCCCGAGGGCGGCATGGATATGCTAGGCATAGAGATTTATTAAACAACACGTTGAATATCTTGTCAAGTTTTAATCTTCTTTGGACGGAGCCATTGTTAGGTAAGCTAAATAAATAAACTAAACCCCTTATGATGGATCATGTGGCCAAGTAAATGACTGCACAAGAATTATTAAGACATAAAGTCCCACCATAGCATTACACTCTAAGGTCCCCGATACTAATACCCTCATAATGCAACTTCATGACTCGGTCTCAGGTTTACATGTCCCCCAAGTCTCCCTCAATTCATTACACTACGGTGTTCTCCTATGAGCCCATATAGGTGAAGTGTTGTGCAGTCGACGTTCGCACAACACCATCATAGAATCACATAAAAAGATAAACACTAGACAAAATACCAACACATGTCATATATAAATCATTGCCAATTCATCCTATGCCCTCAGGAACATACGGGAACTACTCACAACGTGCAAACATAATGATATTCAGTGGCATAAGTGGTACAACACAATCTGAAAATATAACTTCACCTCCAAATAATGACAAGTACTCAATCACAAACATGAATAGTAGCACAAGACAAGTATCTAGGGTATAGCAACTCTCAAACTACGAGGGGAACGGAGTGGATCACGGAGATGATGATGGAGATGGTGCTGGTCTTGGTGATGGTGATGATGTAGAGGCCTCCTCCCACGCCAAGGAGGAGAGGTGATGACGATGACGATGATTTCCCCTCTTCAGCAGGATCTGACCCCCCTCGGAGGGAATCAGGAGTTTCGCCGCCGCCGCGGCCTCGGATACTTGGGAAAATTAGGGCGTACTTTTCGGGCGAGACGAAGGCGTGTAAAAAGCCCCGAGCGAGGAAGTGCCCGAGGCTCCAGTTAGTGGGCCCCACGCGGCCAAAGAATCTGGCCGCGTGGGCCCCCCTCTTTTGGGCCTCGTGGCTCTCCTCCCTCGATCTTCTTCCCACTGCTGTTCTCCCGATGAAAAACCAGCTGTGCAATTTTCCTTTTTCCATTTGGGTCCCTGTAGCTCCTGAAACATTAAAAACAAGAAAAAGGAGGTTTTCTGCCTCCCAGAAATTAAATACCAAAAATAGGGACTTTGTATGAAAGTCCCATAAATCATCTAAAACATGTAAAAACAATGATATAACAATGCCAATAACATTCTAATATGATAATATAAGTTGTATAAATGATGATATAAAATGCACGTATCAACAAGAAACTCAGCTTCTCTCAAGTTTAGATCTCTTCTAGTTGGATTAGAGGAACCTCTAATTAGAGGCAACCTATCCGATTATATTAGATCTAATCTCTCTCTCCTTCTCATGTGTTGAGATCTCCACCTTCATATACACCAGTAGTGCTTCAAGATTGGACGGCGAAGCCCTGCTGAACCTTTCCCGGCGTACGCGTGCAAGCTCTCGGAGGGGTGATCCGTCGATCCCGACGGTTGACCCTCACTCTGCTGGAATAAGGTGACAAGGCAAGGAGGAGAAGGCGCCGGAATCTCTCTACCAGGCTTGGTTGAGGGAGACGGCGACATGCTACATCAACTACGTCATCAACACTTCTTCCGCAACTTCGGTGTTGGTAACGTATTCAATCTAGATCTTTGGATCTTCGTATTCGCATGTATCTTCATAGTAGATCTTGGCAGTTGTTGCGTAGCTTTAGGAAAAAAATTAATTTACCGTACACGCAACCCGATATGCCGTTGCGAGTTAGGGCGCTTAGGAAATAAATCGATAAAAATGAGGCAAGGCATCTGTCGGACTACTACGTCGCTCAGGCCATCTCTCTTGTACCTATTAGAGTGGACAAATGGAGGCCGGCCTCTATGGAGCCCTTTATTTTGAAAAATTCAAAAATTATATTTTCAAGTTTCAAAAAAATCTGAACAACAATCCTTTGATATAGACAATGTTATATTCTACCAACATAAAAAATCAAATAGAAATATCTTATATTTTGGTCTGAACAAAAATATAAAGTCTGACATTTGAAAATAGTGAAACATGCAAATTTTACACTCTTCCAAATGTTTGTTATTTTTTTGTAGCACAGAATATGAAATATTTTGATTTTGAAACTTTGGACTTGATAAAATACAACATTGTTTACATACATGATTGTTTTCCTATTTTTTACAAACATTAAAATATGTTTTTTGAATTTTTCAAAACAAAGAGCTTCATGGAGGTCACCCTCCATTTATGGCTTCCGTCTACTATGACCGCTATTTTCTTTCTTCCGACACAGACAGGCCCTTCGAAAAATATGAACTAGACCCAAGCACACATGTGGCCGAAAATCTAAGCAGCTAGGTCAATACCTTTGTGATTCGTGCCCAAAAAGGATGAACCTTGGATCTGGTGCACCCACTTGTAAAATGTAGCAACAAAACATACTTTCCCCGTCCCAATTTAGGCGGCACCCATGTTTTTTCAAATTTTAAGTTTGACCATCAATTTTATCGATAAAAATGGTTATGCCACGAAAGTTATACCATTTCATTCGTATTTGAATATAGTTTATAATGGTATATTTTTTATCTAAAATTAAATATATAATACTAATCAAACTAGAGTAAAACATGAAAAACAAGTACGCCAAAGGCACTAGGATGGAAGGAGTTTAAGTTTTGTAAGATGATATGGCCATTTGCTAAGTTTCACGAAAATGAGAAAATAATAATGATACAATTTAAATTTCAAAATTTGTGTTGTAGTGTATTGTATTTCTAAGATTTTTACTAAGGATTAGAAGTGGGTTTCGATTACATATGATTCAAAAATCCGCTCGTCGGAATTGCGGAGTAGTCCAAATAGATGAGATCTTGAGAATATCTATGGTTAGGTCCAAAAGTCCGCCCTACATTCAGAAAATACGAATCTAAACCTAGACATATTTGTTGCCAAAATCTGGACCTCTTTTGCTTTTTCTTCATTCCGTCCCTCTCGGCCTCTTCGGGCGTATCTTAGGAGTAGTTAGAAGCATCAATAAAATTTAACAAAACTCTATGAAAGACAAAGTATGACTGCGCAACAAAAAAATATCTTTGCCCCGACACTGACACTGCTTCCTTCTTTCCTCATGCTTGTCACCTCTTCCTTCCTCCTCGTTCTATATTTTTTTAGAATAAAGGGGGTGGAAACCCCCCGGTTCCATTGCTCAAATGAAACCAGGTTGAACCCTCCTCCTCGTTCTATATAGGATGGCAAGGATTCGCTCCATAAAACTGAGAGCGAACCGTCGCGCATCAGATTCCTGAAATAACTCTCTCTCTCGCGGGCGACGACAAAAACCCCAAGCTATCATCTATGGTACGCGCTTGAGACTTGAGTACACATTTGCTGACGGCGCCATGGACGCATGGCGGCATGGGCACACGCCCCAGCTCCACTGACGTATGCACGATCCGGTCAGGGTTTTTCTCTACCCTATAGCTCGCAAAACACGGCAGAGGACACCCAGGGCTGAACAGTCGCGTTTCCGGCAAATGGGTATAACGATCTGTGACACCGAAGACGTGAGTTTTTTTTTTTTGAAACAAAACGGGCAATTTGCCTCATTTTATTAAAAAAAAAGTAGGAGAGAATTGACCGGTTAATTGACGGGAAACCGGACTAAAACCGTTACAAACACCCTCACAAGCCGTCATGGAACACGACCGCTTTGAGGGCACACTCAGCCACCCTGGCTACCCACACGAACAACACGCACACCGCAAAAACGAGGACAGTCGTCGAGGTTGTCCACCGATGTCATCGTCATCACTCCTCCCCGAGCAAGCAACTCCGACTTCGCCGAAGAAACGACCACCAAAGAAAGCCTCACCGCAGCGGCAACGAGGAGCCCACGCCGGCCTATGCCAAACAGATGACTCTTCGCACGGTGACAGGCAGCTCCGATTTTGAAGACGAGCTCAGGAGAGGAGATATGCAAGACATGTGCCAAAGAAGCTCTTCACACCAGACCACCCCTGCAGGTCATCATAACGCTGCTCATATGAAGGCTTGAAAGCATAGCAGCTCCGACTTCACAACCTGGGAAGACCAACACGAAGACTCGGACACGTCGGAGGAGCCGACTAACAGGAACTTGCCGCGACCAAACCATCGCTCGCCACCATCGCCGTTGCCCAGCCTGACGCCACACGGAAACTCCACAGCGACAATTGGCCGATGCCAACCACGATGTTGTGCAAGTCCAGCCTATGAGGAGCACGAAGGGGAGCACATCTTCAAGACGATGCCCTCAGGAGGGGAAGCGACGCGAGACGACGCCATCATCTGATCCTGAAGAAGGATCTCGGCCTTAGCCGGAAGAAGTGACCCGAGGACTGAGGGGAGGAAGTGCTCCACGACGACCCCCCAAGGAGGAGAGCGACGTCCACAGACGCCGCGCCGTCAGGCTTTCGCCCGTAGCAATCCGACCATCACATCCCCGCGCAATCGAACCAGGACGGGAACCGCCCTATCGTCGACCTGCTGCCCCGCTGGCCCGAGGACCTCCTGCACAGCTGCGACGCCCACGCCACGCAGGACCACCAACCTCGCCGCCGGCAGAGCCGGAGGGCCAGAGCGGGCCGAGCCCGACCAGATCTGGCGCCCCGGGACATCAGCGCGACCGAGCGACCGTCAGTCGGCCGGCAACCGCACACCCGCGCCGGAGAAGACCAGGACCAGGAGGGAGGCCGCCACCCCGCCTCTACACGCCGGCAGGAGCCGGAGCTCCACATCGGCGCCGCCGCACCAAGGGGAGACGCCGGAGCGCCCCCCGAGCCACGCGCGCAGCAGATCCATGGAGACCGGACGCGGAGGAGGCCGCCCACTGCCGGGGAGCTGCGCCGGCCGCAGGAGAACAGGGCCGGGCCTCAGCCAATAGCAACCATCGAGCTCGGGCTCGAGCACGGGCGCGAAGAGCCCCGCCACCGCCGTCATCCGCATGGGCTTTGCCCGGCGGAGTCATCCGGCGACGGCGAGGAGAGGGGAGGGAGGTCGGAGGTGGGTGGCGGCGGCGACGGGGCTAGGGTTCCCCCGAGCCGCCCTGGGGACGACGCGGGGGTCGGTCGTTACTTGTGTTAGTCACCTGTCCTCCTCTGCTCTCTTTTGGTGACTGAAGACGTGAGTTTTCACATCGAAAGACCGTAGATTATTTCTCTTTTGGTGACTGAAGACGTGAGTTTTCACATCGAAAGACCGTAGATTATTTCTCGGAGGACTCGTTGGAGTCTTGGGGAGCTAGCTACCGCCGTACTGCATACGTATGTGTCATGTCGCCTTGTCAGTTCAGCTCCGCGCCCGCGCGTTGTCAAGTCAAGCATGGAATGAGCACGAAAGTTTCGCAAAAACCTCCTATATATAGCCATGTAAATCAAGCTTAACTGGCATCAGGTTGAAGAAATTAGCTAGCTAGAAACAGAAGCTCGTACAAGAAGTAAGGAAAGAAAAACAAGGAAGAAGCATACACGATTATACACCAGTGACGGAGAGAGCATTGGTACCTATGGCCGGGAGGAGCAGGTTTGCTTTGCCACTGATGGTAGCGGTGCTGATGCTGTTGGCAGCGTCAGGTTCAGCGCGGCGGCTGGGAGGAGGAGGCGACTGGGCCGGCGAGGCCACCGCCGGCGTCGCCGAGCATCCTATCGTACAGTTTCTCCAGCACCTTTACCTGCAGCAATTGGCAGGAATGCCCGGGCCCTCGTGTACGACGTATGACAAAAACAACCCGAACTGCCATCCGTAGTACGGTAGAGGCTCACCAAAATCATGCATGTAGCTATCGGTTGATGTTTGTCTCTGTGATTCGCAAGATCAGTGACATGTAATCCAATAAGTTGACACTCTAGTGTGTTCATTCTCTTTCATGTTAATGTTTGATGATTTATGAATAAATCAGCTTGTTTTGGTAGCATGAGTTCTCCATATTTTGTTCGACAGCGTGTCTTTCAACCCCTTGTCGCCTTGTCGGTGTGACAGTGTGAGAAGCCTAGTACGGCCGAGTGTACCATGCATGCATGTACACTTGTCTGCGTGCGATGATCACTAATGCCAACTCAGTAACAGACTAAACAATTTTCGTTTTAAAGTCATATGAGCCCGCAGCCACCAAACGCAAGATATAAGGCGTAGCATCGATAAACGTGTTGCCCTGAAGACATACTCCTAGCTAGACAGACTGCCCAGGTGTAAACTCGTTTTGCTTGTGTGTTCTTGATGCCAACTTATGAGTTAATAAAAACTCTCTTTGTCAAAAAAAGACAGATTGCCTAGCGGCTATTTCATCGTTAAATTGCGAAAGAGGCAGGAGAAACACAGACAGAATAAAAACCCCAGTAGCAAAATACAACTATGAACCCTACAAGCATCGGTCCATCTTTTTCGATAAAGGCTAATATATTTATATACATCAGGCCTCTCTAACAGCCCAATACTACGAGCAACTGAAGATATAAGGATGCAAACATCCCAAAACTAAAAGAAAAAGGAACGAAAGAAAAAGTAAGATCTAAACCACGCAGTAATCAACATCGACAACAATCACTGCCATGACAACATACCGGCCGCAAAGGTTCTACAAAAACAACGGATTAAGGTAATCTCACATAAGTGCCACCGCCACCAAATCAAGTCAAAGACTAGATCACGAGTTTTCATCCTGAGAGGATAACTGAGCAAAATTCAATGTAATACCTTCAATAAGGTAACGACATCAAAACATCATCATTGCCAAGTATGACCGACGAAAGTCAGAAAAGTAACACCACCAATACTCAATTGTGATGTTGTTTCACATCCTCTTGACCATCAACTTCGTGCCTTCTAGCCATAACTATGACAAACACATACAAACGCTCATACTCATGTACGTGTTGTGTCCCGCATCACTCAGACAACGAATATGAATAAGCCTCATTCATGAGAACCATGGAACATGAAATCTCAGAACATCTTCAGACATAATGTTGGACCTTCTAAGCAATACTCACATGCGCAGTTCTGACGTAATCAACTCCGGTCATGGATTATTACTTGGGGACATGACTATATGTGTCTATGGAACACAATCGTCCCTATGGAAGATCCACGATTTCTAATTGTCGGGAGGATGGATGTCATGTGTCAGCTTCTATCTGAGGTCTCTAGCTATCGATGTCTAACTCGGGATGATAGACATCGAACTGAATATAAAGTTCCATGACTAACATCAGACTCGATGACACCACACACAAAATCCAAAAGGATTATTATTAGTAAGTTCACAATTAAAATATAACCAACATATAGAAGGATTTGCTAACAAAATATAATTGGTTATGTTGATTAAAGTGTGCAATAGTTTTTTGAACTAGAAATTACACTACTGTGCAATTTTCTTAGTGTTTGGAATTTCATTTGCTTTCTACGAGTCACCATTGCGGTTTTCGACACACACATGAGCAAACTTCGCTCCATGGATTCCAGGTAAGTCTATGTGAAGATAAAGTATCGGTCAGAGGTTTAGAAAGTGGGCCTATGTAAAACTAGTGTTTTAATACTTTGTTATTGTCTTACTACTGGTATTACAGGTTGGCCTTTTCTATGGAAGCATTGATTTGCTTCTTTCATTTGGTTGTGGCCAAGGAAGACATGTTGAGAAGTAGGCGGAGGGTGTACCGTCAAGGTCAGCCTCCTCCCTCATGCATTCTCCACCCCTCCAAGGCGCGAACACAACTTGCAACTTTCATCATATATGGTCTTTAAAGAGCATCTCTTATCAAAACCTCAAACAAAAGGCGATGAGTTGGAATCCCATTCTAAGGAATTGATTTTGTGGTTAGCTAGATGGGATTTTTTTTTTGTTATTTTTGCGAGTCATCTGGTGGTGGGAAACCTTGTAGCTTTTGATTTCTCGAATATCAATGAGATTTGGGGATCCTAATTAAAAACTAAACTGAAGTATTATTTCTCACGAATTATTATATTAATATTTAAAAGGCACAAGTTATATTGGGTTGAAATATATGTACAACTAATTAAAACATTTAAAATATTATTTTCATATACCCTCCTCTAATTTTCTTATACTTATTTGCATACTGGTCATACTTGTTGCATCTTAGTTAATTGTTTCCTACTTTTAATTAGCATCCATGTTTTTTCCGTTTCAGATGTCATGATTAAAAATATTATTGTTCATATCCTTATTTGCTTATTAAACACACAAGTTATACGTTTGTTCGAGTTATGTACATGCATTGCAAAAAAATCAAGAAATGACCAATACATAGATTTTATGCTTTAACAATATTCATGGTAAGAATATATATGCTCAAATAATAATTATACTTTTAAATGTCAAAAGAAAAAGGTTCATGTTTAACTAATGTTACCCGAACGTTCTTTTCACATGTAGTGTAGCTAAGTAGATTAAGAAACTCAACTTACGTAACTTCCTCTTCAATTTCCATCCTGCATGTTGCAATGCTGTTCGAGCTTCCTATTGAATTTTTCGTTGATGTTTTACCGCGGCATCTTCTTTTTCCCAAATCCCAATTGCTCCTTTCTATGGATCACATTTTTTTTAGATAAAGGGTTTTTATTACTTAAAAGGTTTAAGCATTACACCCGGCCTCTGCATAACTAGGATGCACACAACCGCCAGTTCAACAAACCACAGTCGTATAGCAAAAAACAAAAATAGGCGAATTACATATCAAAATGAGAAATTGTATATCCGCCTATGGTGCTGGTAGGTCTATCCGGAGTCTATGTTGCCACCCATGCCGGGAAAATAACTCCCTTGCCGCAGCCTCCAATCTCGACGTCACCTCCAAAAATAAGTCTCGATGCTCCACACGCTTCAGGGCTGACCATGCTCGTAGCATCGATGTGCACCGGTAAATAACCTGCATAAGAGAAGCATTTTTATCATTAAAAACCTTGTCATTTCTACATAGCCATAGCGACCAAATAACAGCAATCGCTCCCATCCGACTGAATAGTTTGAACCTAGGATCCACTCCATTTAACCAGTTGCCAAATATGTTAGCAACAGAACTAGGTGGATGTAAGGTAGAACCTATCTGGATGGCTGACCATATAGACCTAGCAAACTCGCACTGAAAGAATAAGTGCGTAATGGTCTCGTCGTGTTGACAGAAAACACACTTTTTACTTCCGTGCCAATTGCGTTTGGCAAGGTTATATTTGGTTAGGATTACTCCTCGACGCAAATACCACGCAAATACTTTAGTTTTTAGTGGTATCTTCATCTTCCAAAGTTTGTTATTATAAGGAATATCGACTGGAATTTCGGGTAGAATAAGCGCTATATACATAGAATCAACTGAGAATTTGCCGTTCTTCGTTAGGTTCCATTGAAACTTATCTGGACCTTCCGACAATTGGATTGAATCAAACGGATAAGCAAAGCATTCCAAGATGCTTGCCTTATTCCAAGTAAACTTCTTCTGAATGAAACATTTGGTGGAAAGTACCCAACACCTTCGCGATCGTGTCACTTTTGTTTCGAACAATAGAAAATAGAGCCGGATATTGTTCTTTGAGCGTAGTTTGGCCGAGCCAAATATCCTCCCAGAAACGAATTTCCGATCCATCCCTAATGAGAAAGAGCCATGTGGAAAAAAGAACTTCTTTGTAGCCATGAGGCCTGCCCAGAAGTGTGAATCACCAGGTTTCCAAAGAACCTGGGAAACAGCTTGATCTCCGACATATTTTCTCCTAAGTAGGGTTTGCCAAACTCCATCCTCAGAAAGGAGTTTAAATAGCCATTTACCTAGCAGCGCTCTGTTCTTGACCTCAAGGTCATGAACTCCGAGCCCTCCTTGGTCTTTAGGGCAGCAAACCACACTCCATTTAGTCAGTCGATATTTTTTCTTCTCACTATCCCCTTGCCAAAAGAATCTAGATCGGAAATAATCCAATCGTTTTAAGACCCCTTTAGGCAGCTGGAAGAATGAAATCATATACAGTACCATATTAGTTAGTACCGAGTTTATGAGAACCAATCTTCCACCCAGGGATAGGAGTTTGCCTTTCCAACTGTTTAAACGAATTGAAGCCTTTCCTCCACCCTTTTCCATTCGGCATTTGTCAGTCTCCGATAATGAATCGGAATGCCCAAATAGTTGATAGGAAATTGTCCTTGCTCACAGCCAAAAAGCTCAGCGTACAAGGCGGCGTTCTCTTGGGCCTCGCCAAAGCAAAACAATTCACTTTTATTGAAGTTTATCTTAAGGCCCGAAAGTTGCTCGAAAGCTGACAAAATCAACTTAAGGTTGCGAGCCTTATCGATATCATGCTCCATAAAAAGAATTGTGTCGTCGGCATATTGAAGAATCGATAATCCACCATCGACAAGATGGGGAATCACTCCTTCAATGTGTCCCTCATTTTTAGCGCGTTCGATCAAGATAGCCAGCATATCCGCCACTATGTTAAATAGTATTGGCGAAAGCGGGTCACCCTGTCTGAGGCCTTTTTTCGTTTGGAAGTATTTGCCAGTGTCATCATTGACCTTAATGGCTACACTTCCTCCGGAAACAAAGGAGTTGATTAACGCGCGCCACTCTGAAGAAAAACCTTTCATTCTGAGGGTCTGCTGGATGAAAGACCACTTAACTTTATCATAAGCTTTCTCAAAATCAATTTTAAGGATTACCCCGTTCAACTTTTTCCTATGTAGTTCATGGACCGTTTCATGTAAGACCGCAACTCCATCAAGGATGTTGCGACCCTTCATAAAAGCCGTCTGAGACGGACGAACCACATGATCTGCCACAGTGTTCAGTCGAATCGTCGCCGCTTTGGTGAAAATTTTAAAACTAACGTTAAGGAGACATATAGGTCTAAACTGTTGGATCCTTTCTGCCTCGTTAACCTTAGGTAGTAAAATTATTTCACCAAAATTGAGGCGAAACAACTCTAATTGTCCCTTGTGAAGACAGTCGAACAACTGGAGCAAATCGGTCTTGATAACATCCCAAAAGTTCTGATAAAACTCAGCTGGGAAACCATCCGGACCAGGAGCTGTATTGTGTTTCATTTGGAAAACCGCCATTCTCACTTCCTCCTCTGAGTAGGGTTTAGTAAGAAGACTATTTTCCTCATCTGAAACCTGGGGTATGTCCGCTGTTCGGGACTCGTCCAAGGAAAAATTTCCTTCCTCTAAAGCACCGAACAGGCCTTATAATAATTTGTAATGTACGTCTTTAGCTGTTCATGCCCCACAATCGTTCCTTCATCCTGAACCAAAGAATGAATACGCTTTTTCCTATGTCTGCCATTGGCAATACTATGGAAATATCGCGTATTCGAGTCTCCTTCTAGAATGAATTGGGCCTTGGAACGTTGGTACCATTTTAACTCCTCCTCACGCAGTAATTTCGCTATATGTGCATTACATTGGCTCTTTAGCTCAATTTCTTGCACGGACAATAACCGAACTTCTGCTAATGCTTCTAGGGCATCGATTATCGAGGAAAGTCGTACTTTTTCATTTTTAAGTAAACCGGTGGTATGACGAGCCCAGCCAACGAGGTGAGTACGTAAAGCACGTATCTTGTTATTCCACCGCTGTATAGGCGTGTCACCCGCAACCGGTAATTCCCATATTCTTTTAACCAACTCATAGAAACCCTCGCGGTCTAACCAACCAAGCTCAAACTTGAACCGTGGTTTACACTGCAATCTTGGCACACCAGTGGTCAATAGAATGGGAGCATGATCCGACAAACTCTCAATACGTTCTAGAGCCCGTACCGATACCAACGGGAACCTATCTTCCCATTCAGAATCCATCAGCACACGGTCTAGTTTCTCGTATGTGGGTTCAGGTAGGGAGTTAGCCCAAGTGAACTGTCTCCCCACCATCGTTATCTCTCTTAGGTTCTATGGATCACATACAATGATAGTAGTACATTACGCGTGAGAACTTGTCTGTGGTAGGATGGTTAGGAGGGTGGTTGTACCCCCAGCCCATCAGAGTTCAAACCACAGGTTTGACACTGGTGTTTCTTGTTTAGGAGAAATATTCTTCAATGGGATGTGACGTTCCTGTTGACAGCGTGGCGCCTGTGGTGACTTCGTCAATCTCAAGACTCGACCCGCCAGCTCAGTATCTCGGAGGTGCTCATAGGGCTAGGATGTGCGTGCGTGCGTTTATAGGGGTGAGTGTGTGCACATGTATGTAAACGTCTGCGTTTTAACCGCGTTTCGCAAAAAAAAAAGAGTAATACATTACGCGTAAAGTTTCTCAGAACTTTCTTCTGTTGAACGCGGAAAAACTATTTCACAAGGCTACAGTATGTGTGCACCGCCCGGCCGTGCTCCCTAGGCAGTCAACCATAAGCATATATCGGTAGATATATATGGTTCTACTCTGTCATTTTCTCCGGGTCTTTTTTGTTTCTGTTTGCTTGAACGCATGCGCCCGCGTTCCGGACTCGTCTTCCGTGCATGACGGTGTTCCTTGCATACCGTGACTTGGTGAGATGGGTACGATGCTCACGGCAGAGACCAAGCGACCGAAAGCAACATCTGTCGTAGAAAAATGTGTACTCTCATAGTCTCGCCAACTGGAACTAGTTAGACAGCTGGCAGCTGCGCTTCAAGCTCGTGAGATTATATGAGGGTGTTTGGTTAGGCTTTTTAGTTGGCTTTTGGTTTTGGCTTATAAGATCAAAAAGCACATAAATAAATGCTTTTAACTTTTGTCTTATATGTTCTACTATGGTATAAGATAAAAGTCAAAAGCCAAAAACACCTAATTAGGTGATTTTATGACTTATAAGCCAAATGCTCCGAAAAAGCCTAACCAAACACCCTCTATCATCCATTGACTACTACATAGAGTCATACACACACAGAACATGCAAGTCTTAACTCGTTCTTGTCAAAATAACCGGCCGCAGTGGCGGAGCCACAGCCCGGCATGCCCGGGCGGCTGCCCGGGCTCAGCTAGTAAGCTCCATTGTAATGCTCTGAACGTGTAGGCTACAAGACAAACCTTCCATGGGCAAATATTTAACAACACACTGTTATGCTAGACTTTGCCCAGGCTTTGACTATCGGCTGGCTCCGCCACTGACCGGCCGGTCACACACGTAAAAACCATGGAAACTTCCATGTGTACTAGCTTGTCCCTTATAAAGAGCAGATCAAGTCTTCGAACAGAGACTCACACACACAAGCAACACACGAAAGCATAGCTAAGCTCACCGATCGATAAGCTCAAAAGAGACAGCACTGTGCGTGCAATCTCTCTCCATGCCCGCGATGATGAGGAGGCTCGTAGCGGCAATGCTCTTTGTTTTCATGATGATTATATCCGGCTCCTGGACACAGGCGGCTGCGAGGCCGTTGCAAAGTGATCAAGTGCCCTCGGGCGGTTCCGTCGTTGTGCCGCCGTCGCCGACGCATCGGGGTGGACGCATGCTATCTCAGTTGGAGCAGAAGGGGCCCCAAGGGTGCCCAAAAACCCACGATCCTAACACGCATTGTTCCTCGCCATAGAGACCAGCAGAGTCAGAGACACGACGAGCAGGGAGTTGTGGTGTCTAGCATAAGAGTCGGTCAAACCTGAAGCCATCTTTGATTTCAGAAATGTCTCCGTTTGAAGATTTTCTTACTATATATATACACACACGCTCTCACACCCTGGTATTGTCTTGTGCACAAATATTTTTGTGCCAATTATGGAAGATAAAATATCAGCTAGAGGCCGTTCGAGGGGTCGTGGCACCTAGTTCGCAACTTACTATAATCATTTCCATCAAGAAATATTCAATGTGTTTCTTGATCAAATTAGTGGAGTTGAATAATCTCTTTGCTGAAAGGTCTACCCAGCTATTGAGATGCATAGCTTGTCTTGATTCGACGAATTATGTTGCTCATTTCAATAATAACTGAACTTGGAAAAAGTATGCCGACGAATTCTCCCAATATAAGTGTATAGACCTTAATTAGGGACCAACTTGGCACATTTATTGTTGATGTGAATTTTATTGTTCTTGGGAACGTCGCCCTGAAGATGGTTCAAACATAGAGACACAAGACTTTCCATTGGTATATCGTCTTATTGAGTTAGCCTTGATTGTTCGGTTGCAGCAGCGACATTGGAAACATAGAGGAACACGATGAATGATGATTAGATGAATCATGGTATGTTATGCTATATTGAGTGAGACATATTTGAAGGCATAGAAAATAATAAGATTTATTATTTCCAAAGTATGAGGTCATATGTAAGAGACAAAAACCACATGCAGCTTGTGGTAAGTTGCTTTTTCTTGCTAATGCAGTTTATGTACTATGTATCCTTTTTTTTAGAATAATGTACTATGTATTCATTCATACTATTTTCCGATTATTTTTGTACTCTTTGCAGGTTATGATTCTTCTCCTATGATTGATGAGGAAATGATAGACTAGGATACGAGCAAATCTTTGTTAGTTAGGTACTAAAGATAATTCATGATTATGCAATTATGCCACCGTACTTTTTTTGTGCTTTTGTTATTGCAATTTGGTTAAACATTGAGCATGTGTTCCACGTCAAAACGACATATGCATTTGTAGTGGGCTTTGCCTGAATACTGTGTTATTTGGAGAGGGGATAAGAAGGTAATATTTTTCATAATTTTTGGGCAGTAGGAATTAGCCCTGGTCTTACCCAAATCCTGGGATCGCCACCGTCCCTGGACGTGCACACATGACAACCGCGCTGTTCGCATGAAAGGAACTTGTCCACTTGAATGCTTGCATCTGATCAATGGCAAAGATCACAGACCATGAAGATCCAAGGGCGCTTCTCTTGTACGGATCGAACATGAGTATCACGGGTCCTTCACTCTTTTCCAGTTGGAGTCGTGATGTGACTGAAAAATAGACTTTGACTTCAACTGAATGGGCTAGCACAAAACATTCCTCTCAGTGACGTCAGATTCGCTGAGCTCACCATAAAAACAGGCTAAAAGGATACATCGCAAATCTGAAAGTGTAGGTTTAATATTTGACCGATTAGACGAAAATATATCTAGCTTGGAATTTTTAAAAAGAAACCCAATGAGATTACCGTGATTCTTCTCGAGTTGCGACTTCCCCGACGTATCTAGGTGCGTGGGATATAGGCATGCCGCATGCACAATGTTAACGGCAAAAGACGACCGAAAGCTACATCTTTTGTAGTAGAAGTGGTGTACACTCTGAACCAGAAGCTCAAGTACGTGAGAATATATGCGTCGGCCGCCTTTGAAGTGGGAGTAGTAAAAACCGCGTGGCTCCATGCATTGGCAAGTTTCAACTGGTACCTACTTGTCAAATTTACCGGCTGGCCACACACGTAAAACCCATGGAAGTTTACCTAGGTAGGCCTGCCATGCATGATGACTTATAAATAACCTGCCAGATCCTACAAAAACTCATATACTGACATACACTACACACATCACGGAAGAGCCCAATTTGACCGATCGAGATAGCAGCTCAAAGCTAAGCGAGACAACACAGCTTCAGGTCACAAAGTTTGTGGAAGCTTGTGCTATGACGTCCGCGATGATGAGGAAGCTTGTAGTTCCCGTACTCTTGGTTCTCATGGCGGTCATGTCCGGCTCATGGACCGGGGCGGTTGCGAGGCCGACACAAGGTGATCAAGTCTACGCCGGGGAACCCTCCTCCGGCGGTTCCGTCGGCATTGTGCTGCCGCCACCGACGCCTTGGCGTGGACACATGCTATTTCAGGTTGAGGAATTAAAGAGGCCCCAGGGGTGTCCGAAAACTTACGATCATAAGGCACCACCTTGTCGCTCGCCATAGAGATGCTTGGACGAGGATTCGTCATGTCTTGCATGGAAGCCGAGCATGAAGTTGATAATTAATCTTCGATTTGCACCGATCGATATAACGTCGATCATATATATGTACCTGGTTCCGTTTGTTAATTTCATATGCAGCATGTGTGGTATCTTTAATCATATATATGGGACGAATAAACAATCATGTACCCCTTTTAAATTTATCTGTGCTAGCGTTGTTTTTTGGTGATAGCTTGTAGTTTGTAGTGGTCAAGCTCACAAGTGCGTAAGTCAGATATTGAAATGTTAGACAAATAAAAAAAAAATTTCTAATCCCGGATTGGTCAACAAAACCACTGAAACTTATAATTCAAAGAGAAAAGATGATGTTGGTTCTCTCTCCCTACCTCCTCCCTTAGCCTCAGGGAAAAAAGCAATGCAAACCATGTATGCAACTATAGATGCAAATGTGTCACTAATGGGGTAATCTCTGACCTTAGTTCAAACAAATGAATTAGGTTTTCAGAAAAGTGATCCCAAAATCATGCATGCATTAGCACCGCCACCAGAAAGCCAAGCACTACACATAGTAGTACTTTACCAAATAGGTCCTAAGACAGAGCCCCCTATGGTTGTTTTGTTGGAGATATGTCTTATAGACAATAATATTTAGTTATAATTTATCTTCAAGTTTATTATTAATGTTTATATCTTTATGCTACAACTGCATTGGCACTTGAATAGTGAGTATTCAAAGGGAAATCTCCGACGCACATGTAGAGATATGAACAAGAAAAGTGTTTCTAGTCTTATCTCTAAGACTAGCTCGATCATCTTGTTGTTAGATGATCACGTTTCCCTAATCATGGACTTTGAATGAAGTCAGAAACTATGAGAGTATATTGTCGGGATGACAATAGTACTGAACCGACCCAATTGTATGATTTTGCTAAGAGACAAATCGTCAGATATGAAATTAGCAATTGATCATATGGAGTTTTCGTTAGCTATATTCCTATACTATGAGAATATCTCGTGATCGCGTCCTCGGCACTTAAGGCTTAATTGTCATCAAACGTTCGGCCTTAATTGGGAATCATAACGGTGACTTTTGAGGGGTAAGCAAGATCACATAAAGGAACAGAGATTATTCAATAATGGTACTTACTCCTCTAGGCGATGGAGAGATACATTATTTGGGCCATCTCATGTATTACTGATGTCACTCAATCGTCTGGCCAAACACAGTGTGATTTATCACAGGACATCAGAAATGCAGAATGAGAAAAGATGATGATATCGGAACAAGTTTATATGTGTTATTATTGAATGGTTTAATCACATTAGAGCACATTGTCTCACTGCGCTGGCCCAGCACACCACTGCATGTTGTAGTGCGCAAGTCGTTGACATAACTCTCACGGAAGGACTATTCTGCAATTATTACATTCCTCAGATTAGTACAACAGAAACATTTGTGGGTCCAACTCAAACACTTTATCCCATACTGCTTCAAATTACAAGCCAAAGATGAATATCAAACACAACTCCCTCCTCGGTCGGTTCAGTAAGTTTAAACGTACTACGGTCAACTTGAAAAGTTGAGGAACGACTTGTAACAGTAGACTGAGAACCATCGTAGTCAAACAACCAAAGGTCTATGGCTGTTTAACTAGGTCTCGTCTTTCAGTAGACTCTCTGTACTAATCCTCGACTCCTTCTTCAGGTGCTGCTCCGTATGCGATGATGTAGTCGACGCCTTCTACTCATCCGGACAGGTCTAGTGCCTCGAAATAAACTGGGCAGATGATTGGGCAAATATTGACAGTAGGATGTGGTTGAGTTATTTTGATCGGAGGAATCTGGTTAACCTGTGTGCAATTCTCTGTGTGGCTTTAGCGAAACTCAAGTTCGCTCTTTTATTAGTAGTGGAGATACACACGCTTTCACCCATGTTCCGCTTTTAATTATCTATATGAATTTGATAGTGTTTCTAGTTTGCTACGATCATAACACAAGAAGATCTATGAATGTACATAAATCACACCCGATGTCGATTGATGCGTGTACTCTAGCAATAATAAGCATTGGAAGATATATATGATGATTTGTTGAAAACATAATACATACTTTGTGAACATTCTATAAAAATTTGATGAGATCGATCATGAGTAACTACGTATTTGACAGGAAACATATTAGAGTAATTTTCATGGTTAACTTAGAAGCTCCAAGTACTTAAAAAATACATATATTTGACATGAAGATGCTAGAATAATAATCTGGATAAGCCTCGCAAGTTTGAACTCGTTCTTGTCAAAGTGGCATATGATCTACCAGTTCCTCACACCATATCATGAGCAATACTTCCAAAACCTACCATATTGCTTTCAGGTGTACTTAGATCTACCACATACTCATATGTCTAAGCTACAAAAAAATAGGATTTGATGTTACCTACACCCATCGGAGGAGCGGAAGACGCCCATAACATCTTGGAGAAGAGGAGGAAAAATCTTGTCGCTGATGACCACCACCAATCGAGATAGATTGCGTCGCTTACCTGCTAGTCGGTGAAGAAACTTTCCTGTACGGAAAGCTCGAATGGAGGGAAACGATACACGGGTTTTGGTTGTGAGCTGATGCGTGGTAAACACTAAACAGGGTGAAGGATTTGTGGGATGTGATCAAATTTCTCCTGGCGTTTTTTTTTTTTTTTTTTTTTGACATGGAACACTCGTATTCCATTAAGACACGGCAACATCGTCGGTCACACGGGTTACAGAATTAGGGTAGCTCATCACCCAAAAATTGTGTTCTCCAGGAGCTACACCTATACCCAAAGCCGCGAGTTCATGCGCTGGCTTGTTACAAATACAGGGAGAATACATAACTCTAGCATCAATGAAATTTGAGAAAAGTCTGAACTTTAGGTCGGCGAAGATCACTCCCAGCTTGGTATAATCATACTTTGTTGTGGACAACGCCTGCTGGAGAGTAATGCAATCAGTCTCAAACACCACTCTTCCCACCACAAACTGTTCCGCGACATGTACAGCATTTGACATTGCCATTGTTTCAGCGTGTAGTGCATCAGTGATTGCATTCAGAAAACCAGCAGCAGCAAACTGAATGTCATTGGCTCCATTCCTGCATATTACGCCCCAACCTCGGTTCTGGTCGCCTCTCTAAACCCTGCATCAACATTTATCTTGACATATTCAGGTGGCGGAGGTTCCCATCGCTTTGACTGAACTTCCTGTCGTTTCTTATTTTCTGCAGGAATTAATTGCTTCCATTCATCAACATGGTGGCGTACAGTATACTGGAATTGATCCAAGGTGGAGTGACGTTCTCCATGGTTTCCCCAATTTCGTTCTGTCCAGCATGTCCACAATAGTGCAATCGATAAAAGCTTCTCTTCTTCCGGTAAATCCAGCACTTCTTGAAGTACTTCAATGGATGAACGACACGGCAGTAGCTTTAGGAGTACATCCTCGCTAATTTTTTACTTAACACCTTTGTTCTGAATACCCTTCACGTCGACATTGCCCACTTAATGATTGTGTCTTGCAAATGTTGCTTGTCAGGATATAGAGCGCCCACGGCAATCTGGTTCTGGTGGTATTGCCAGGCAGAATCATGACCATCGTTCACAGTCATTGCCGAAGAGAAGTCATGACACCATGACGCAGGATTAGGCATCACCTGTTCGTCATCCGACTCGTCGGAATCATCGGCATAACCACTATCACCATATGTATCTTCCTCTTTCATTTGGGTCTGCATCTGCCTCAACACCATCGTCATCTTCTACTTCTGCCTGACTATTCTGCCCTGAATCGTAACCACCACCTCCAACATCTTCCTGACTATCATCATGTCCAGATAAATGCATCTTCTGGCTGCTCTGGCCAGGATCGTGCCCACCCTCGCCTTCAGGAGGGTTCACCTCCTTCGCGATAGGTATCAGTAAGGCGATAGGGGTAGTTCCCCTGCTTTCGCAACCTTGTAGCCATCGCACCAACTGAGAGGTCCGATCTATCGGCGTCAAATAGAAAAAACACCGGTGACCTTGACTTCGTCCACAATGCATGCACACCGACGGTGTCTGTTTCAGCATTAAGCCCTAAACATCCTGTCAACCAATCTTTCAGCTGACTTATGGACCATATTTGTGGGGAGTTCAATTCCAACTCTGACCATCGAAACTGACCTAGATCAGCTCCCAACTCAGTTCTTTCAACAGTACCATGGCCGTAGTAAAAAAGACACTTCACTAAATTAGTCATCTCGGCAACCTAAAAATGTATCACGAAATAATCATTAAAACCGGAACAACTACACATACTTAGTTATTACTACCGCAACAAATACCTAGCAATTAATACTGGATACTTAGCAATATCAATATCGCACGACAAACTTAACAATAATGCAAACCTAATTAATCTAAACCCTAATTAGCCAAAAATCACATACCCTTGAAGCGTACCTTGAATCAATGGAAGAGGAGCACCACCACCACCACGGCCGGAGCAGCAGAAGCACCACCACCACGCCTTGCTCGGCCTACACCAAACTCCACCGCATCTCCACCATTGCTCCTAAAAAGCACCACTAAATCCCCCCACAGCCTAACCCATCTGTAGATCCAAGATGCCCTAACTCTCTAACACCTCTAGGCTTGAGATTTGGTGGCTGGGTGGACAAATCGCGTGAGGAGGGAAGAAATGGCAGCAGCAGGGAGAAAGAACAGAGAGAAGAACGCGAGGAGGAAGAAGGAGTCGTCGACCATATCTCTGCGACCTGTCGGCTACGGCCCGGCCGATAGGCTAATCGGCTACGACGTGGCCGATTAGTGGCCACGCGTGACCCGAAAGGGTTGTCGGCCGCAGGCCTGGCCCGCCATGTCACCTGCTCGGCTTCGCCCTGGCCGATAGGGACTAATCGTCTACGCCGCGGCCGATAGGGGCCTATCGGCTTACCCGCAGCCGATGCCGTATTATTTGTGCAAATATTTGAAACTGCGTAATATTTCCTGAAATTAATAAAAAAATGTATTATTAAAAAAATGCTACATCCTCGAGGAGCAAATTACACCACCTCTGCTTCGCAAATTTGCATGTTAGAAAAAGATGTCCTCCATCCTCAAAATATTTGTGACAAATTGCACATCTTGAATCGAGTTCAACTCCTTTCCTCGCAATGTTCATATAGAGAGGATGACTGTTATGAGCTAATCGCCAAATAAAATGATGTACCTTCGGAGGGCACTGTACCATCCACAAATTTTTAAACACCTCTTGCTGCACTGAATTATCCTCAGAATTCTGCCCCACTTGAACAACCGCAGTTCTCTCCATATCAACATGCACTCTATAGGCCGATTTAACCAAAAAAATACCTTTGGAGTCAAAATGCCAAGCTACAAAGTCCTCAGTATCTTCACGTAATGGAATGCTTAGGATTGTTTGGATGTCCGCAGGAAAGAAGTTCTCCTGCCGTTTTTCACGAACGCACTCGAGTTCATGTCATCTACTCGCTCGCACGAGTGGCAATTCCTATTTGACCCGTACTGCGGAGGCTATTGCGCTCCGCATACCCCTGGCGCTCTCCTGGGCCTGGCCCATTCAGTTTTGCGTACGTTGCTAGGTGCGATCCGGCCGCATATTTTCTTCCATTTTCCGTACGTTGTTTCTGCTTCGTTTTTTGTATTCTTTTCCCTTTTTTTGTTTCTGTTTTGTTCCCTATTTATTTTTCGTATATTTCCATTTACCTTTTCTTTTTGTATTTTTTCCTGTTTCCTTTTTTGTTTTTTTTGTTTTTTTTCTCCATTTTACTTTTCGTGGTACATGGTTTCTTTTTTCTTCATTCTTTAATTTTCTATTTTCTTTTCTGGTGTTAACTCGAATGTTTATTTATTTTCAGGAAGAAAGGAACAAATGTTCACGCTTTTTGTTTTTTGTTTTCCCTTTTTCCGTTTTCTCATTCTATTTTTTTCCTTTTGTTAGTATTTTTGAATTTATATTAAAAAAATCTGCGTTCAGTTTACTAAAAAATTATAGGTAAAATAATATCTGGTCATTCAAAAACGTTCGAACATAGTTTGCGTTCACCCTTTTTCTTGTTTCAATTGTTTAAATCTTTCAACAATAATTTCCGGGCACACACCTTTTCTTTTCACTTTTTTTAAGTCGTTCAAAAATAGTGTCTGTTCGTTAACCTTTTTCTGGTTTTTTTTAAGGGTTCAAAAATAGTTTCCACTCACTTTTTTAAACCGCTCAAAAATAGTTTCTATTCACCAACCTATTTATGTTCACTTCTAAATTTGTTCAAAAATAGTTCCCGTTCATCAACATTTTCTGCTCACTTTTGAAAGTTGTTCATAAAT
This sequence comes from Poa pratensis, assembly GCA_947311845.1. Taxonomy (NCBI): domain Eukaryota; kingdom Viridiplantae; phylum Streptophyta; class Magnoliopsida; order Poales; family Poaceae; genus Poa; species Poa pratensis. Next base: position 18,756,758 of record CAMZMU010000119.1, on the reverse strand, counting down.
AATTTTATGTTGACTTTTAAAAATCTTTCAAAAATAGTTTCCCATCACAGACCTTTTTAAAATCGTTTAAAATAGATTATGTTCACCGACACCTTTTTTGTTCCTTTTAAAATCGTTCAAAAGTAGTTTCCGTTCACCGACCTTTTCTGTTCACTTTTTAAAATCGTTCAAAATAGATTTCGTTCACTGACCTTTTATGTTCAGTTTTAAATCATTCAAAAATAATTTCCGTTCATAGACTTTTTCTATTCATTCTTTAAAATAATTTAAATATAGATTTCGTTCACCGGCCTTTTCTGTTCACTTTTAAAATCGTTCAAACGTAGTTTTCGTTCACTGCCATTTTCTGATCACTTTTTAAAATAGTTCAAAATAGATTTCCTTCACTGACCTTTTCTGTTCAGTTTTAAAATCATTTAAAAATAATTTTCATTCACAGACTTTTTCTGTTCATTCTTTAAAATCGTTCAAATATAGATTTCATTCACCTACGTTTTCTGTTCACTTTTAAAAATGTTCAAAAGTAGTTTCCATGCATTTCCATTTTCTGTTCACTTTTAAAAATCGTTCAAAATATATTTCGTTCAGCGAACTTTTCTTTTCAGTTTTAGAATCGTTCAAAAATAATTTCCTTTCACAGATTTTTTCTGTTCATTCTTTAAAATCATTCAAATATAGATTTCGTTCACCGACATTTTCTGTTCACTTTTAAAATCGAGTTTCCGTTCACTAACATTTTCTGTTCACTTTTTAAAATCATTCAAAATAGATTTCGTTGACCGACCTCTTCTGTTTAGATTTAAAATCGTTCATAAATAAATTCCGTTCACAGACTTTTTCTGTTCATTCTTTAAAACCGTTCAAGTATAGATTTCATTCACCGACCTTTTTTGTTCCTTTTAAAATCGTTGAAAAGTAGTTTCCGTTCACCGACCTTTTCTGTTCACTTTTTAAAATCGTTCAAAGTAGATTTCGTTCACCGACCTTTTCTGTTCAGTTTTAAAATCGTTCACAAATAATTTCCGTTCACACACTTTTTCTGTTCATTCTTTAAAATCATTCAAATATAGATTTCGTTCACCGACCTTTTCTGTTCACTTTTAAAATCGTTCAAAAATAGTTTCCGTTCACTGCCATTTTCTGATTACTTTTTAAAATCGTTCAAAATAGATTTCGTTCACTGACCTTTTCTGTTCAGTTTTAAAATCGTTCAAAAATAATTTCCGTTCACAGACTTTTTCTGTTCATATTCTTTAAAATCGTTCAAATATAGATTTCATTCACCGACGTTTTCTCTTCACTTTTATAAACGTTCAAAAGTAGTTTCCATGCACTTCCATTTTCTGTTCACTTTTAAAAATCGTTCAAATATATTTTGTTCATCGAACTTTTCTTTTCAGTTTTATAATCGTTCAAAAAATAATTTCCTTTCATAGATTTTTTTCTGTTCATTCTTTAAAATCATTCATATATAGATTTCGTTCACCAAACTTTTCAGTTCACTTTAAAATCAAGTTTCCATTCACTGTCATTTTCTGTTCACTTTTTAAAATCGTTCAAAATAGATTTCGTTGATCGACCTTTTCTGTTAGTTTTAAAATCGTTCACAAATAATTTTCGTTCACAGACTTTTTCTGTTCATTCTTTAAAACGGTTCAAATATAGATTTCATTCACCGACCTTTTTTTTCACTTTTAAAATCGTTCAAAAGTAGTTTCCGTTCACTGTCATTTTCTGTTCACTTTTTAAAGTCATTCAAAAGTAGTTTCCGTGCACTGCCATTTTCTGTTTACTTTTTAAAGTCGTTCAAAATAGATTTCGTTCATTAACCCTTTCTGTTCAGTTTTAAAACCATTCAAAAATAATTTCCGTTCACAGACTATTTATGTTCATGCTTTAAAATCGTTCAAATATAGATTTCGTTCACGACCTTTTCTGTTCACTTTTAAAATCGTCCAAAAGTAGTTTCCGTGCACTGCCATTTTCTGTTTACTTTTTTAAATCTTTCAGAAATAGTTTCTGTTTACCGGCATTTTCTGTTCAGTTTTAAAACCTTTCAATTGAGATAAATATTTTAATTGAAATAAGTTCAATTATATGTTTTTTTTGTAAAACCGTTCGAGTAACATAAATGTTCATATTTGAAAATCATTTAAATAATATAAATGTTCATATTTAAAAAATTGTTCGTATTAATTGTTTGCGAAAATTTAAATATGTCGCACGTACACAAGATATAGTTAGACCATACATTAAATATGTCGTCAGTCCAATGCATGTTTTTAGTTTGAGAAGAACCGCACCACTCTAAAACTACACATATAGCTATGCAGTCAGGTTCGAACACAATAAGAAACGGTAGAACACATTCGAGCTGGACAATGGCGCGGTGGTGGTGCAACGACGACGGCGGAGTTAACCGCGGCGAGCGGCGGAGACATAGGTAGGAGAAGACATGTACACTGAGCGGAGTGTAAACACGTTCAAACCTACACTACAATATATTGCACTGAGCGGAGTGTAAACACGTTCAAACCTACACTACAATATATTACACTGAGCGGAGTGTAAACACGTTCAAACCTACACTACAATATATTATCGTATATGACCACCGAAAAGATATATTCTTTAAACCCTACTGGGTACACGAAGCAGTAGTTTTTGGAAAGAAACAGGAAACAGCACGAAGCAGTAGTTTTTGGAAAGAAACAAGAAACAACACAACGTGAGCCACTATAGTCAGTTTGACACGAAATGCTAGTACAAACACGAAACAGTCGAACATTACTCCCGCGTATCTAGTACTAGGTGTTCCCGCCGTCCGGTAGTGGGCCCAGCCCACATTCGTAAAAAGGTACGCGGAGCGGAGTACATCGTGTGTAACGCGTCAACTAGGGGATCCCGCGCGAACCCTATACGCGGGCGCCCCTTAACGCGTGCGGCGCCTGAAGAGTTTCATTCGCGAGCGTTACTGGACCGGCCCAATCAGCACTCCTCAACAGCGAGCGTGCGGCGGCGGGATTCGAACCCAGGACGTGGTAGTCCGTGTACGTCGCACACATCCAGCGAGCTACGACCCTGTTTACGTTATTACATCATTACGCATGGTTGTATTCATTTCCAGTTTTAGGTTTCTTGGGTTTATTTTGTTTCTTTTTTGTTTTCCGTTTTATTCTTTCTTTTTCTGTTTTCTTTTTCCGTTTCCATTTTCTTTTTTGGTTTCTTTTCCCGTTTTTGTTTTTATGTTTCTTTTTCGGGTTTCTTTTTTATTTTCCGTTTTTCTATTTCACTTTTTCCTTTTAATGTTTTAATTTTCGCTTATTTTGAAACTACTTTTCAAAATGATTCTGATTTTTCAAAAATGGTTTGTTTTTAGAAATGGTTTCGAACCGAAAAAATGGTCCTGATATTTGAAAATGGTTCCGAATGAAAAAAATGGTTCCGATTTTTCGAAAATGGTTCCTTTTTGAAAATGGTTCCGAACCAAAAAAATGGTTCCGATTTTTGAAAATGGTTCTGATTTTTCGAAAGTGTTTCCATTTTGAAATGGTTCCGAACCGAAAAAATGGTTTCGAACCAAAATAATGGTTTCGATTTTTGAAATGGTTCCGAATGAAAAAAAGAGTTTAAGATTTTGAAAAGGGTTCCAAATTTAAAAATGGTTCCAAACTATTCATTTTTTTTAAAGGTTAAAATTTAAAAATGGTTCCAAATTTCAAAATGGTTCCAAATTTCAAAATGGTTCCAAATTTCAAAATGGTTCCGAATTTAAAATGGTTGCAAATTAAAATGGTTCCAAATTTGAAATGGTTCAAATTTAAAAATGGTTCCAAACTAAAAAATGGTTCCAATTTTCAAAATGGTTCCAAATTTAAAAATGGTTCCAAATTTAAAATGGTACATTTTAAAAAATGGTTCCATTTTGAAAATGGTTCCAAATTTAAACGGTTCCATTTTGAGAATAGCACATTATCAGTCATGTTTGTTTTGTGTGATTTTTTTTGGAAATGGTTCCGATTTTTGAAAATGGTTCCGATTTTTTTAAAAATGGTTCTGATTTTTCAAAAATGGTTCCTTTTTGAAAATGGTTCCGAACCGAAAAAATGGTTCCGATTTTTGAAAATGGTTCCGATTTTTTTTAAAATGGTTCAGATTTTTCAAAAATGGTTCCTTTTTTAAAATGGTTCCGATTTTTGAAAATGGTTCCGATTTTTCGAAAATGGTTCTTTTTGAAAATTGTTCCGAACCGAATAAATGGTTCCGATTTTTTCAAAAATGGTTCCTTTTTTAAAATGGTTCCAATTTTTAAAAATGGTTCCAAATTTTAAAATGGTTCCATTTTGAAAATGTTTCCAAACTTAAAAATGGTTCCAAATTTTCTAAAATGGTTCCTTTTCAAAAATGGTTCCAAACTTATAAATGATTCCATTTTGAAAATGGTTCCATTTTTTTAAATGGTTCCAAATTAAAAATGGTTCCAAATTTGAAAACGATTCCATTTTGAAAATGGTTCCAAATTTAAAATGGTTCCAAATTTGAAAATTGTTCCATTTTTAAAATGGTTCCAAACTTTAAAATGGTTCCATTTTGAAAATGATTCCATCTTAAAATTGGTTCCAAATTTAAAATGGTTCATTTTTCAAAATGGTTTCCTTTTGAAAATGGTTCCAAACCGAAAAAATGATTGCGATTTTTTGAAAATGGCTCCGAACCAAAAAATGGTTCCGATTTTTGAAAATGGTTCCGAACCGAAAAAATGGTTCCGATTTTTTGAAAATGTTTCCAAACCAAAAAAATAGTTCCGATTTGTTGAAAATGATTTCTTTTTTGAAAATGGTTCCGAACCGAAAAAATGGTTCCTTTTGGAAAATGGTTCCGAACCAAAAAAAAAATGGTTCCATTCCTTTTTTTTTTGGTTCCAAATTTGAATACTGTTCATTTTTGGAAATGGTTCCCTTTTGAAAATGGTTCCATTTTGAAAATGGTTCCAAATTTAAAAACGGTTCCATATTAGAAAATTGTTCATTTTTGAAAATGGTTCCATTTTGAAAATGGTTCCAAATTTAAAATGGTTCCATTTTGAAAAATTTCATTTTTTAAAATGGTTCTAAACTTATAAATGGTTCCAAATCTAAAAAACGGTCCCGAATTTAAAATGGTTCTAAATTAAAATTGGTTCCAATTTTGAAAATAGTTCCAAATTTAAAAACGGTTCCGAATTTAAAATGGTTCCAAATTTAAAATGGTTCCAAACTTTTGGTTCATTTTTGAAAATGAAAAACGAGAATTGAAACGAAAATGTTCCTCAACAGGAAGAGGCTAAATGCATACATACATATAAGATCTAATCATAACTTTGTTGAAACGAAAAAGTTATAACACGAAAGTTGTGGAAAATGGCGAGTTTCATATACCCGTGAAAGTAATTTTGAAACCGTCGACTGAATGTGACAAATTTAACAAAATTCATCTAAAAATATTGTAAACTTCGGTCCAAAATTAAGAAGGTACATTCCACGAAACTCGAAACCGATCACGGGAATGAACCTAATCGTGAACGCACACATTTTTCGTGTGTAGATTATTTTTTGAAACCATTTACAAAATTGGCAACCATTTTCAAAATTCACTTGTGAAACAATGAAAGGAACTAAGAAACAGTAAAGGAAGGAATGAACAAAAAATTGGTTTGTGCGTATGTGCGTCGTGTGTGTGCGTCGTGCGTCGTGTGTGTGTGTGCGTAGGAATGTGTGCGTCCTGTGTGTGCGCGTCGTACGTGCGTCGTACGCAAATGGGCCAGCCCACGGAAGGAACATGCAGGCGAGGCAACAAGTATGGGGCGCTAACGAGCGCCTTATATCACCTCCCGGGATCCCGAACTCCCGGAGAGTGGCTCTACGTTTGGTGTCAAATCTAGCGGGCCGAGTTTGGACCCGAGCCCAGCTAACCAAACGCACCAATTTAGTTTCCTCCAACGTGAGGGAGCTCCTGTATGACGCGTCACGCGAGAGCGATTGTTCCGCCGCGTACCTGTCTCTACTGTTTTGCATGTCTCTCTGAGTTATTGGGCTCGGCCCAGTTCGTAGTACCTAGCCCATGTCGTACGCAAATGTAGCTAGCAGCTAGCTGATTGATCCACACATACATAGCGTACCTAGCTCATCGATCCGCACGCGCATGAATGGATTGACCAACGTACGTAGACGGTTGCATGTAGCTAGATAATGTTTGATTTGTTTAATTCAGTTTCTTAAATCTGAACCATTTTAAATTTAAATGATTTTAAAATTTGAATCATTTTCAAATCTAAACCATTTTAAAAAAATACAACCATTTTTTAAAAAATGGAACCATTTTTCGAAAATCTAAACCATTTTCAAAAACCGGAACCATTTTTCACCATTTTCAAAAATCGGAACCATTTTTGAAAAAAATTGAACCATTTTTCGAAATCGGAATCATTTTCAAAAGCCGGAACCATTTTTCACCATTTTCAAAAAATTGGGACCATTTTCAAAAATTGGAAGCATTTTTAAAAATCGGGAATCATTTTTAAAGTCGAACCATTTAGAAAAAATGGAACCATTTTTCGAAAATCGAAACCATTTGCAAAAACCAGAACTATTTTTCACCATTTTCAAAAAATCGGGACCGTTTTGAAAAATCGGAACCACATTTAAAAATCGGGAACCATTTTTAAAGTCGGAACCATTTTAGAAAAAAAGGAACTATTTTTTCGAAAATCGAACCATTTTCAAAAACCGGTAACATTTTCATCATTTAAAAAAATCAAAACCATTTTGAAAACTTGGGAACCATTTTTAAAGTTGGAACCATTTATGAATAAAATTGAACCGTTTTTCAAAAATCGGGATCATTTTCAAAAGCCGGAACCATTTTCACCATTTTCAAAAAATTGGAACCATTTTCAAAAATCGAAACCATTTTTAAAAATCGGGAATTTAAAAGGGAACCATTTAGAAAAAATAAAATCGGGACCATTTTAGAAAATCGGAACCATTTTAAAAAATCGGGAACCATTTTTAAAGTCGAAACTATTTTAGAAAAAAAGGAACCATTTTTTGAAAATCAGAACCATTTTCAACTACCAGAACCATTTTTCACAATTTTCAAAAAATCGAGACCATTTTTAAAAATCACAACAAATTTTAAGAATTGGGAACCATTTTTTGAAATTCAGAACCATTTTTCCAAATTTTCAAAAAACTGGGACCATTTTAAAAATCGGGAACTATTTTTAAAGTCAGAACCATTTTTCGAAAATCATAACCATTTTCAAAACAAGGAACCATTTTTCACCATTTTCCAAAAACGGAACAATCGGGTACCATTTTAAAAAATAGGAACCATTTTTATATCTAAATCATTTTAAAATATGAATATTTTAAAATGAAATTTATAAATTTAAAAATATTTCAATATGAACAATTTTAAATATCCAAAAATTAATTTTTTTTAAAATAAATTTAAAAAGGAAAAAAGAAAAAGAAAACTAGAAAAGAAAAATGAAAAAAGATAAGAAATAGAAAACACGACCGAAAAACCCATGTGACCGCCGACTGGGCCGGCCCAACAAGGGTACGCGGGCATTACGGTATGCGCAATATAGGTTTTCCCCAAAAATGTGGTGAACCAAAAATAATAGTGCACCGAAAAAAATGTCGGCGAACTAAAAATAATAGTGAACAAAAAATGTTTGTGAACCAAATATAATAGTGAACAAAAAATATAGGTGAATGAAAAATGCCGCTGAACAAAAGAATAGTGAACAAAAAATGTGGTCAATCAAAAATAATAGTGAACAAAAAATTGTCGATGAACAAAAAATTATAGTGAACAAAAAATGCCGGTTAACCAAACATAATTGTGAACGAAAAATGTCAGTGAACGAAAAATGGCGGTGAACAAAACATGTTGTGAACAAAAAATGGAGTGAACCAAAAATAATAGTGAACAAAAAAAGCGGCGTATGAAAAATGCCGGTGAAGAAAACAAACAGTGAACGAAAAATGTGGTGAACCGAAAATAATATTGCACCAAAAAGTGTCGGTGAACCAAAAATAATAGTGAACAAAATATGTCGGTGACCCAAATATAATAGTGAACAAAAATTTCGGTGAACGAAAAATGTCGCTGAACAAAAAAATAGTGAACACAAAAATGTCAATGAACCGAAAATAATATTGAACAAAAAAATGTAGGTGAACAAAAAATTATAGTGAAGAAAAAATGCCGGTGAACCAAAAATAATTGTGAACGAAAAATGTCGGTGAACCAAAAATAATAGTGAACAAAAAAGCGGTGAAGGAAAAATGTCGATGAAGAAACAAACAGTGAACCAAAAATGTGGTGAACCGAAAATAATAGTGCACCAAAAAAATGTCGTTGAACAGAAAATAATAGTGAACAAAAAATGTTGGTGAACCAAATATAATAGTAAATGAAAAATGTCGATGAACGAAAAATGGCAGTGAACCAAAAATAATAGTGAACAGAAAATGTCATGAACAAAAAATTGTACTGAAAAACAAATATCGGTAAAGGAAAAATGCAGGTGAACAAAACAAATAGTGAATGCGGTGAACTGAAATAATAGCGAACAAAAAATGTCAGTGAACCAAAAAATAATAGTGAAAAAAAAATGTCGGTGGACCAAAAAATGTGGCGGACCGAAAATACTAGTGCACCAAAAAATATCAGTGAACCAAAAATAGTAGTGAATAAAAATGGCGGTGAACCAAATATAACAGTGAACGAAAAATGTCGGTGAACGAAAAATGCGGGTGAACAAAAAATACCGGTGAACCGAAAATAATAGTGAACCAAAAAAGGAGATTTTTTTTTTTTTTGCATAACAAAAAAGGAGATCGACTGGTCTAAAAATTGATCAAAAATTATATTACTGGGCCGAGCTCAACAGTGGTCGGCGGGTACGCGGACGCTAATACGCACCGCGGTACGCGCGTTATAGGAAAAGCCCAACGTGAGATGTCGTCTTGCTTTAGCGTGCGACTAATGGGCCGGCCCAATTGTGCGATTCAGTAGGCGATGAATCCGAAACGAATCGCAAAATCTGTTCGGTTGCTACTCCGGCGAGACATTCTCCTCGCCGCCGCTGCCATCCGTAGGCGGCCCGAGTCCTCGTCATCCACCTCCTCAGCTTCCGGGGTTGGATCACGGCGCCGTTGTTCTCCCCGCCGACTTCGTATGCTCTCAATGCAGGTGAAAGTTCTCGAAATCCAGTCGATTTGTTTTTTTGGAAACCTACCGGTTCCTCCTCTACTCCCACTGCCGCCCAGCGCCGCCTGATGCGCTGCGCCCCAACTGCCTCAGCACCGCCGCCGGAGAGGGCGCAGTTCCTAGCTCCGCCGCGCGCCTTCCCCTTCCCTCTCTCTCTCCACGGGAGTCCACATTTGTAGCGTGCTTTGACGATTTGCCCTAGCTTACGTTGTATTCCCTGTGCTGTGATCAAATGGCCTACTGTTTGGTACTCTCTTGTGACTTGGATATAACGAGTTATCTTCGCTGTCCGTAGGTTTTATTTGTCAAATAAAGTCCAGTTGACGTTTGGGAGATAACAAATCGATTAGGTGGACTTTGAATTTTTTGTCTTCTCAATCTAGCCTCGTAGTTTGGAAGTCAATTTTGATTTATTGTTTACCAATACACAGTCGTCAAATACCTCGTCTAGACTGCAATCTTAATTGTAGGGATTGTACATTACCTTTTGCTACCAGCTAGTTTTATCCTCTGACATCTGCTTCTGTTGCTGCAGACAAACCTATCCAGTGAGCCTCTAGTTGTAGGTCCTAACCAATCCGGGCTTAGCAACCTAAAATTTGCTGCAATGGATAATTCAGCTGACCCTTCTGTTGACACCAGCAGGTATGCCCATGCTTGCATAAAAAATATTACTAATAATGGCCTATGGGTTCTTGTAATGGGATGTATGTTTGGCCTATATTTGTTTAGGGGCACAGGGGTGAAGAGCATAGCTGATAGGCTTTCTGTTCTGAGGAGCATGGGGGAGGCGTTCATCAACGAGGATGAACTTCTGTTACTGCTAAACAACAAGGCTGCCCCTATTTGCTACGTTTGGGTTGTGCCATCCCCCTTGGTGCACATTTCCCAGGTGAGTGCTAGATGCTGCCTTGTGAACATATGTATCTGTACTCCTCCGGAGTCAAGACATTCATTTGCTGATGTTTGAGTGCAATGTTGCTCAGTATTCACACTTGTAATACAATGTCCACAAATAAATTTGCTAAATGAATCTGTTCACTCCTTTCAGGGGATTAGGAAAACAGCCTATGTGAACAGGATGGTCAAAGCTGGTTTCAAGGTTAAAATATTGCTAGCAGATTGGTTTGCCCAGATGAGCTATAAGATTGGCAGCGATCTGAATAAAATACGGACTATCGTCTGCTACAATATTGAGGTGTGGAAGGCAGCTGGCATGGACCTTGACAGAGTAGAGCTTGTTTTGTTATCAGATGTAATGAATAGCGAAGCAGCCAATTTTTGGCCACTTTTCATGGATATTTGCCAGAAAAACACTCTTGATAATATAAAGAGGTATATTGTTTAGAGCTTCTAAGTGTTTAGCTTTTCTTCTTATCACCAAGCTTTGAACCTTTTGTTTGTTTGTGTGGCAGGTGTTGCCGAAAGACGGCCCCTTATGGACCTGGAATATTGCAAGTTACGGAGGTACTTCTGCCATGCCTTCAGTGTGCTGCTATATTATTCCAGAAGGTTTGTTTATTTCACAACACATCTGTCATTTTACTCGATCGTTTTCGTTTTTTAATTCTGGATATTTTCTGTGGGATGTTGGTTGTGAATGTAAAATGAAATGTCTTGTTTACCTAAGTACACAGTTTTAGGCATATGTACTGTAGAAAATTGCTGGTTAAATTATGTGGATAAATGATTCTGACAGCAAAATAGGTAAGCTCAACTTTGATAAGATCCTTTGTGTAGAACCTGAACTTTTGCTCCTTGGAGCGAGGGTGTGAGGCTGAGAAGGTTGTATATAGTTAACTGTAGAGAAGTATGGACATAAGTGATATAAAGTATATCCCATGCGTGACACATGTGAATGGCAAGAGGATATATCCAGTGCATTATAATCCTTCCATACTATTCCACCTCGAAACACCATGGAAATGGTGATGTAATTTCATAACAAATTGTTAGATAGGTCATGAGACGATCAAGCATCCAAAATTACTGCTTGAAATAATGTTATCTCAACCTAGATTTGAAAGCATGTAATTTTAACCTGATTTTGAAGCCTGCTTGTGAGTATGTAACCATAAACATGTATTTTAACCCTCTCTTTTATGTCTCAGCAGGTTGACATATGGTTGTTGGACATGGATCAGAGAGCGGTTACTGCTTTAGTTAGAAAGTACTGCGAGGACACAAAAATGGGAAATGAACCGATCATTCTGTTGAACCGGATCTTAATGATGATTTTTTTTCCTTTTTGTTTTGTCAGTTTGAGAATGTTCTTTTACTCTAATAGTCAAAGTTTTAACCTACTTGTACTATTGAAAAATCTAAAAAGTTCATTCCACTAGTACATGTAAATGTAAGAGTACAGTTTATAAAAAGACAAAACGAGGGTGTTGTTACATTGAAACAGAAGTACTTGTTTTGTCTTCTTATGCTACACGTCGTGCAAGTCAGTTTTGATTTATTTTTGGCACGTACCACTAATACCATGATTTCCTGAGAATTTTTCTAATACTACGAATAAGCTGAGGTGTAGATATCTTAAGGCACGTATCTATCCTTAACTTGGAATTACAGATATGCTTCCTGATTTACTACAATACCCTAAAGCTGCAGAGAGGCTTGATCCTGGACGTGCTATCTCTATGGAAGATACTGAGGTATATTTGGCCATTCTTGTGCCAATTCGGGTTATCTTCTCATGGCTCATTGTTTAACTCAAACTGATGCAGTAGGTCTGAAGAGCGTGATCAAAAGGTTCCTTACAACTTATTGTTTTTATTATCAAGTTACCATGTGATCTTGGAATAAATTCATCTAAGCTAGAAAATATAAATTAAAAGCAAGGCCATGTGATCTTGGAATAAATTCATCTTTTTGTATGTTAGTTTAACCTCGCAGATATGTACATTTGCATGTAATCTCTTTTTATTCTTTCTACTTTTATCCCAAGGTAACTGCGATAATTAATAGGCATTTGTGTCTTGCAGGATGATGTAAATTACAAGATAATGTTTAGAGCTTTATGTCCTCCACAAGCAGTTAAACACAACCCGTGTTTGGACTATATCAAATGCGTTATTTTCCCCTGCTTAGGAAAATTTGAAGTGATCCAGGAGAGAAATGGTCATCAGAAGTAAATTCCGTTGAACTTGACTAGCAAAGTCACACTTTTATCTGTTCCTTATGACAAATTAGTATATATTCTCGAGTAAAAGTTGGCATTAAATCATATAAAATCAGATAAATTAGTTTGGTGCCATCATAAAGATGTACAAACGGGAAATACCATCCAATTAAAGTTTAAGACTGGCAAGTGGGCCATGAGGCCACATGTCAGTGATACGTGGATGGTTTTTTCCAGTTGGAGTTTATCTTTGCGATGGTGCAGAGGAAGCCACCCCTAAACCATACCCAACCAATTTAGTATATGATGCATTTTGTGTTCTGATAAACTGCTTCTATATGTAGGATATTCACAAACATGGAAATGCTAATAGCTGATTATAAACGTGGTACTCTGCATGCTGCTGACATGAAATTGGCCCTTGTAAAGGCAATAAACAAAATATTGCAGGTACTTTTTCTTCTTCATCTCTCTGCTAAAGACCCTTATGATTATCCAGTAACTTTTGTGACTAATCAGCTGCTAGTCTGGTTGATAAACCACACTTTTTTCTGTGTCTAATTCTTACGGAAAGCAATGTTAATTAAATGTTGCATTTTATTTTAGCCAAATAAAGTTACACAATTAAATGGCATACCACTAAGTTTGCATCATTTTCTTGGTGTGTTGAATTGCAAAAGGTTGCAGTTAAACATGGAACCAAGATTTAAAAAAAGGGTATTCTTTCTAGTCCCAATGTTGTCTTCTTCGTCTGGGCAATGTATCCTAGTAATTTCGATAACTGTGACGTATAGTGTGTGCCCATTTTCTTTTTTAGTATTTGCAGTATTTTGTTTTTGCGTTTTTCGAGAGCTTAACATGATTTCCTTGTTTCAAGCCTGTCCGTGAGCACTTCAGAAACAATGCAGACGCCACAAAACTACGGGATGCCAACAAGGTGAATTTCTGTTTATTTCGTTTGATGCCACTAATTTACTATTATAAATCGTTTGAACAACTGAGCTCAAGTGGCTGAATCATCATTAGGTTTTGGTTTTCCATCTCGTCTTAAGTAAATATGTGTAACATGTGACCATGTGCAACTGTTCTGAACCGCATTGGCTGAAGGCTTGCGTCGTGCAGCATTGCTAACTCTGATAGGTTAGTTCACATTCTTACTAAAAAAGTTAGATACTGATTATGCTAGATCTGTAGCTGGGTGGTGATAGTCCTAATCATGTATCAGTACTCAGCACTATGCATGGGCTTGTGAATAGGTTTGGAGTACGCAATTTGTAACTTAAGGGTCCCTTGGTCCATGCTAGCGAGCAGGTTTATATGATCGTGTCCTAGTTATATTGCTCTGGGTTTGATTAATCCAACATTTTGGTATCAGTATTAAACTATGAACCAGACACGACTGACTGAAATCAAGAAAGACATAATGGAGAAGCTCGAGATTTTGTTGTTTCAACCCATTGTGTAGTTCCATGGCCTGTATATCTGAAGCTGGGTACTTGCTATAGACAAAAACGTCACTCAAATCTCGAGCTTCTCCATTCTGTCTTCTTGTTTCTGGGTCAAGGAAAACTGCATTTCCTTCACAAAGTATGTATCAAGAAAATGTTATCTTGTCTTCTGATTGCAGGAACACTATTTGAGGAGCTAAAGGAAGAAGATTTAGGAGTAACATGGTAATCAGAGAACCCTGCAACTGAAATCTATGTTAACGATGAAGAATACTGTCCTGGCAAGTAGGGCTGAGAATGGAGCGGAAACAGACATAACTACTATAGATGCTAATCATACTTCATTCTGTATTTTGTTAGCGGGAGCAAAAACGAATATGGGAACTTCAAAAACACATACAAAAGCAGATCGTGCCACAACTATAAAAGAGTGGACGAGGAGAGGTATGGATACGGAAGCGAATGTTTGTCGGAAAAAAAAAGGGTCGGTGTCTGTGCATGGTCTCTTTTTTTCCTTTCATTGTACGCAGGCTGTTGCAAAATGCCTTCTCATATTGGCGTGCAAACATCGATTTGTCGTGGCCAACTAGGCTCTGTAGTCCGTTACTACAGTACTATAGTAAAGAAAACTTGGTCTGTAGATATCTGTGAGGAAAATATAATTGTTGTTCTTGATAAAAGCAGAGACAAGGGACTACCTGGTTTGTTTATTTTAGGGGAGATTACATAGTTTGTTTATCGGTCTAAGAAAACAAAATAATTAATTGCTTCATCCGGTCATGCATGGGCTCTTTGCGCCCGTATGTGTGCAGCGGGGTTTGCCAGGTGGCAACTGGCAAGACTTTGCTGGTCGCAATAAAGTAATTTTGTACACTTCAATGCCTGTATCGATCCCGTCGATAGATGGCCAGAACACAGGATATGAATCCGGAGTCTGTCTTCTCCGTGAGAATGTGTGACTCAAATAAAGACTTGGACTTGAACACAAAAATCTGACTACTGACCTACCCGCGCACAAATTTTTTCCACGACTGACATCAGATAAGCTGAGCTCATTATTATACATCTCTCAAGGAATACCAGTACCCAACCAAATTAGTACAGTAACTACTACTTCCTCCGTTTTTTATTATAAGATGTTTTAGGTGTTGTACATGTTGTTTAGATACATACTAAAGTGAGTGAACATACACACTAAAACATGTCCACATACATTTATATGCATATGAATGTGGACAAATGATAAAACATCTTATATTAAAAAACGGAGGGGAGTATATTTCTGTTCGAAAATGCTTTGCATACGATAGTTCTGTGTACAATTTTTGTACGATGCCAATCTAGCCGAACAGTGAACCGAGTTTTTTTTTAAACGGCAAACAGTGAACAAAGTTGACGGTTGATATGCATACACAGATCGTAAGAAAATCATCGTATGTGTAGCAGTGCACATTTCTGTTTACCACATGACTTTACCAATTAAACGCTCATAAGGATATACTTAGCTCGCATTTTGAAGTAAAAGATTTTCTACTCTCCAAAAGAAATAGTACATCTACTTCCCTTCGAACTTCCTCTTCGATTTATATCCTGCATGTGGCAGTGCTAATTAATGAATGCATGATTTCCGTCTATTTACTTTCAATTTCACCTCTTTTTATCTTTCTAATGGATCGCATAATGCGTTTCTTTGATCTGTTTCGTTTTTTCGGCCTAGGAAAATTACTAAATTAACCAAGCTACAGTGTTGTTCCGGCAATCAACCTTGAGCATAAAATGGTATCCTTCTCGACCCGCTGACGTTTTCTCCCGGTCTATCCGTGTTTTGCTTGAAACAATGGTCACGGCAGAGAAGCGACCGAAAGCTATACATGGACTGTCTTAGAAGAATCTGTACTTCTATCTTTAACTGAACTAGCTATAGTTGTTTTAAGGTCGTGAGAGTATATATGCACGATATGCCTGCATTAAGTTGGCAGTACTAGAAGTCTAGAAACCGCGTGCATGTTGCAAGTTTGAATAGCCAAATTAACAGGCAGGTCACACAGGTAAAACCCATGGAACTTTCGTTGCTAGTCTTGCCATGCATGAGTATGACTTGAGCTTCTTCCTCCTTTATAAATAAACGACCAAAGATTCGAGCATAACCTCACAGCACAGCCTGCACATGAACACTATAGCATAACTAGCTTGTCTGATCGATTGAGAGAACTCAAAAGAGAGACAACACTGTTATTTGATTAGAAATTTAGTATCGGCGTATACTTACGACCGCATGTCGAAGATGCCCGGGAAGGTTTTAGGGATGATGCTTTTGGTTCTCATCGCTACGTCCGGCTCATGGTCATGCACCCGGGCGGCTGGAAGGCCCTTGCGAGGTGACGAGTTGTACGCCGAGGAACCCTCATCTGGCAGTTCCGTCAGCATTGTGCCGCCGTCACGGACGTCGCAATGGCGAGGCCACATGCTTCCGCCGTTCGAGGAGAAGACGGGGGCAAGCTCGTCGATGTGTGAAGTCAGAAGTACTAGTGATCCTAACAACCGTTGTCCTCCCCCGTCATAAGGATCGATGAATACACACTGGCCTGGTGACAAGACATCGGACAACGAATTCTTGTGTCTACTTGTCTGGCTTGCATGGAGCCAAATAAATGTTCGATTTGTAGTAGTGATGTAACATAAGGATCGATATAGTCAGGGTTCAAGAGTTCCGCTTGTTGATTTTTTATACATCGTGCATGTTTGCTTTAATTTTGTTGGAGTTATTTGAGTTAGTTAAAGCAATCTATCTATTATATACTAAAAGCAAAATGAGTTAGTTTTTTAAACCACCACGTTAAGCCACATCACCTAAATTAATTTTAGTTGTTAGATCTAAAATATGTGGTTAGGATTTAATGAAAGTAGTCACGTAACATGTGGCACACAATAACACGCTTAAAAATCAGGACTACTACCGTGGCTGGTACAATAGCTTCCAAAAAAATAAAACGCGTCCGTTCCCTTAAAAAAAAGCAAATCACGTCCCATAAACCAAATCACTTCCGTTCCATCCAAAACAAATACTCCCTCCGTGTCAAAAAGTAAGACGTTAAACGTTTTCGTGTACAAATTTCGTCACGCTACGAAATTTCCCAAGTTTCCAAAACTGCCCTCCCGCACTCGCCTTCACTCGCGCAGCGGCGCAGAGCCGCAGACCTATCTTCCCTCTCGCTCCCGGCTCCTTCTCGCTCCCCGTCGTCGCCGTCGTCGTCCCGCTCCTTCTCGCTCCCCGTCGATGCCCTCCTTAGATCCCCAGCGCTCCCGACCGCCCCCTTTATCCCTGCCGCCGGCTCCCACGGCCGCCCCACCGCTCTCTCACACCTCACATCCCGCGTGCGACGCGAGTCTTGGTCAAAGATTCAATTTTTTACGCCGACGACGAGCTTCTGGGCGACGGAGGCGATTGATCTGCGTGTCCCAGCGCTGGATCTTCTTGCGCCATCGCTGGATCTGGGCGACACATGCGCTGGATGTGGAGTTGCATCCGACCGGCGGATCTGGACGGTGGCGACGGCACGGGCGCCGGGTACTGGAAGGCCACGGGCAAGGACCGCGAGATCCGGAGGGCCCGCAGCGGCGCGCTGGTGGGGATGAAGACCCTCGTCTTCTATCGCGGCCGGTGTGGACGTCGTGGTGACGGGCGGCGCCGGGTACATCAGCAGCCACACCGTGCTGCAGCTCCTCCAGCAGGGCTTCCGCGTCCTCGTCGTCGGCAGCCTCGACAATGCATCCGAGCTCGCCCTCCACCGCGTCCGCGAACTCGCAGGACCGCACAACGCCAAGAACCTCGACTTCCGCCAGGTCCGTGCGTATCCCTTCTCCTCTGTTCCGTTTCCTCCATCCCCTGCACCATGGCGTAAGCTAGCCACGGGTGCTCTAGGCAGATTCAGTTTAAGCAGGTCATGGATTGGATGGAGCTTGAGCTGACTGCATGTGTTGTGTGTGCGTGCAGGGATCCCGCCGGACCAGCAGCGGCTGATCTTCGCGGGGAAGCAGCTGGAGGACGGGCGCACGCTGGCCGACTACAACATCCAGAAGGAGGCGACGCTGCACCTCGTTCTACGCCTCCGCGGCGGCATCATCGAGCCCTCCCTCCAGGCCCTCGCCTGCAAGTACAACCAGGAGAAGATGATCTGCCGCAAGTAATCCATCGCTTCTCCATGTTAATTTCGGATGATGCTCGTCTGTACGTGTGAATAAGCTGTTGTTCTTCTTGGTTGGATGATGCTCGTCTGTATCATGTCCCGCCTATACTTTGTCATGATCCTCCTAGGAGTACAGTACTTGTGATCTTTGTTTGCTCGTGTGAAGTCATGGCTACGCGTAGGTAGAAGTAGCAGAACTTGCTACGGAAAAATGCTTGATCTTGTTGTCTTGTTAAGAGTAGCATGAATAGCTTGTGCATTTGCTTGCAAGAACTGTCAGTAAGAGTAGAACTGTCAGGCCAAAACCTGAAAATCATCTCTGTTAGTGTTAACTGAACATGAAAATCATCTCTGTTGGTGTTAACTGAACATGAAAATCAACTCCTACTGCTACTGCTTGCAGTATAAATGCAATTAAATTGCTTGTGTAGCACTGAGATTTTCTGAATTTAAAGTTCAACTGAAATTGCATGTGCATTTGCATCTGCAGTTTCTAAAAATCAACACATACACATAACACAAATTCTCCATAAATTACAAACAACACACAATAGCTCCAAGTACTCCATACATCTTGGAGTTTGAAATACACATAACACACAAGTATTGCTTGCACTGCTTGAAGCATACTACTCCATACACTGCTTTCACTGTTTGTTTGGAGATGAAGTCACTGCACATCTAGGCCTAGCACCTGTTCCTAGATAAATTGATTGTTAGCAACAAGTTTGCTGAGTTTAGTCTGATATTGGAACTTATACCACTTCCTTAGAAGTCAATGCCACTAACTTACAATGGACCACAACGATCACACAATTTAATTCACGACAAGGACTTAATCACTAAGAACTATGAGTTGTTCAAACATATGAGGTCATTTGCTGATTTTTTTCATAAGCTTGCAATACATGTAATTATTCTGCTTTCATGAAGTTAAATTGGATAATAGAAGATCATTTTGGCATGAATGATCTATCTGCATAGTATAGTCTAATCTGTAGCTATAATTCGAGATAAATAAAAGAGTTGTGTGCTAGGAGTTTGTGTACTACTGGAACCTTGCACAATACCATCGTAACTGTAACTGTACCTTGATCGTTTTGTTGTACTCCATCTTGATCATCGTTTTCATGTCCATCTTGATTGTTCTCAACTACTGCATCTTGATTGTTTTCAGGTTCATCTTGATTCATTCCATCTGCAAGTTCTTCAGGCGGTGTCAAGTTGAGGTCGAGCATTGCAACTTCAGGTGCTGGCAAGTTGAGGTCCAACATTGCAACTTCATCTGCTGCCATTTCCTTCCAAGTTCCTTGGGTAATCCTTTTTCTCTGATAGCCTCTGATTCAACTTTACTGTCAACTTCATCTGCTGCCATTTCCTTCCAAGTTCCTTGTGCTTCTCTTATAACTTCTGCTTCAGGTGCTTGCTTACTGGTACTGAGCCGGCCCAGCGAGGTTCCGGCCGGCGGCTAGGTGATCTTGGCGAGGTCCTTGCCCAAAGGAAATCAGCGAGGTCCTTACCCAAAGGAAATCAGCTCCAGGTGCCTGATGGAGGCGAATCCTGGCTAGCTGATCACGATGCAGAGGAGCTAGAGCTTGGGGGAACGACCTGCTGAGTGATAGCTGATCAGGACGCAAAGAAGCTGGAGCTTCGGGAACGGCCTGATGCAGCAGCGATGAAGAAGAGGACTCACTTTTTCTGAAGAGGACCTGGCCGGTGGCGATCCCAGCTCCAAGCGCTGGCCGGCGGCGATCCCAGGCGGGATCCCAGCTCCAGCCGGTGGCGAGATCCCGATCCAGTGGTGTGATTTGAAATTCGATTTTCCTTTTCCGCTCGATCCCGAAGCGTTTTCACTTCGGGATGGCAGTACATGTAATATTGGTGAATACGCATGGGCAAAATGGTCATTTGTGCGATTTTGGGGGCTGTCGGAAATTTTCTTTAACGTCTTACTTTTTGACACGGAGGGAGTACGTCACATACGTGCACACATTACGGCCAGCGTACGTGATTTGGATGTGTACAATCCGGCCACATATATGGTAACTACCTAATCGATCGATCCGGCCAGATGTCTAACTAGCTAATCGTCCTACACCGCACAAAAAAAAAAAAAAAAACTAGCTAATCGTTTCGCCAAATATCACGTGCTGCATGTCACCCCTAGGAACAACGCTCATGCACGCAAAATGTACGTGGAACCTCATAGCTAGAAGAAGAAAACTTTCCTAAACGTGTGGTGGCAAAGGGTGGGAGTAGGACATGGACAGTTCAGAAAAAATTGACTGGTAAGAAATTTATTTATTTATTACCATGTTTCTTTGTTTAGTCAAAGTCAATTTTTATAAAGATTGACTTAAGATGTAGCAATAAATATATATTTCTAAATAAGTTTGCATCACATGAAAATACGTTTTATGATGATTCTAATAATAAGGATTTTATATCTTAGATATTGATATTTTTCTATATATTTGGTAAAAAAATTGTATAGCTTCATTTTGACTAAATTTGGAACACATGGTTATTGTGAACGGAGGAGTACGTTGTTTTTATGATTGGGTACACATAAATGAGAAACATTCAACTACCATGTACTTAACCAAAGTACTCAGAAAACGTCTACAGGAGTTTGGAGTCATGAAATTTTAAATTTAATAAAGTCACGGCATTACTCGCATTACATAGATTATTCTATTATTTATTACACATAAATGAAAATTTTATTTGACCGCCATGAGACAAACACTCTCACAAAACGCCTTTCGGAGTTGTGAAATTTGAATATTAATGAAATCACAATATTACTAGCGACGAGAGCATCCCTCACACAAATTATAGAGTTAATGATAAACACATGGCTGCGTAACCACTTCTCACGAGAATGTGAATGTCCTTCCACTGAACGGATATTTCGACTTAATGAGACACAAAGTTTCAATATTTCAAAATGGATGAAGAGACAACACTAAACGACACACTATGAACGAGAATGACGCTCACATTATTACAAAATATTTTTTACTTAATGATTTACACAGGGTTAACTCACCACAGATTCCCGCTTGATATTTTTATATAAAGTATCCGAGCACGGTGTGTCAATACCACTTTTAATCCGAGGAACTGAAAAGTGTAGAATTAATTATTATTAATTGTTTTCATAGATATTGTTTTTTTCTATTGTAGACATATATGTACTATTGTATAGGTCTTTCTCCCAGGTAACAAAATCAACATGAAAGCAAATGCCAGTTCAATTGCACAACAAAATTGACGACTGATTAAGTATTCTTGAACTATGCTATCTAAGCCACCCAGTCATTTTGAATAACACAGTAAATACATTTGTCCGGCTGCGTAGAACCATTGAATGAAGATTAAGAAAAGGTAAGAGTCTGAAGAATTCAAATTTGTACTTCTCTAATTTTGAAAAATGATGTATAAACATGTTAACATACACCTAGAACAAAAAAAATTCCCTAAACAGCATATTCATATAATAAATAACAGTCAAAGTTTCAACATGCTCATGTTTGTAAAGTGTTGCACACTGTGACATGGAGTGAGTAAATGAGCGAAAGAAAGAAACTTCACAGGAATACTATTATCTTTGAAAATTACCAGAGAAGTTTAGATGCTTGTTTTGCTTTATTTAAGGAGGCAATTGGCCTAATACGACATAGAGTTAAACCTAGTCTAGAACAAGGTATGCAGGATTGGCTAGCCATGTTGTAATTATTCTCGGACTGACTTCGGACTCTGTCTGTATTTATTTTTTTGTAAATGAGAAAATGAGAAAATGACGCAGTGGGGGTCTTCCCCACTGTCATGCGCGTCAAAAAAAAATTAGCGAAAGAAACATCAAAACAAGATAATACTCAATATTTAATGTCATCTACCATTTTATCTTAATTTAGTGATTTTTTATTAGAGATAACTAATGTAGCATCCTGATCAAAAATCATATACAATTTATAGTTCAATTCACGATATCCAGTATCATTTACATGGGTGTTTCAGCATATGGCATGGTAGTCACTTAATCACAATTTTTAGAGCGCCAAAGGTGTTACTCCCATATGTGGTATATTGCGTATAGAAACTTTTATGGTAGTTGTTGAATGATTTTGTTTATTGTGAAGTCATTGAAAATAATTTGATTGATATCAGTGAAACCATATTTTTATTTCTTTAACACTTTCAACCAACTACAAATGATGGCCTCGCAAATTTCTTGAACACTTTCAACCAACTACAGATGATGCCCTCGCTTCTCAAATATTCGACATGGTATATTCTTGGATATGTGAATAGCTACTCTCTCATAAATTAAACGATTCCAAGCATGTGATATTTTATCTGCCATAATATTTATGACATTATCTGGAATTTAAATTTTGATATTCCGGTATCTACGAAACCACAAATTTAGTTCATAAAAATATTCTATACGCTAAAGAGAATGCCCTCGCAAGTGAAAATAATAATAAAATGTGTTATGTAGCGGCTGCCCACTGGATTGTTAGGGTGAGGCCTCTCTCCCTCTCTCTTCTACATACATGACTCTACCGAGTCTAGGGCTCTCTCTTTTCAAGGTGCTAGATCCTTTTGTCTTGCTCTCTTTGTAAGTTTGAATAGATGTGTGTATTATATAGATCCCTACATGGATTCATTAATGATGACTAAATATAGAAATTTATTCATGTAGTTGAATAATATGATGAATTGTTATTTGAGGAACGGAGAATTCGATGAATTGACTTGTAATTTTTTATTGTAGTAATGTTGAAACATAAAGACTGGAGAAATTGTATCTCTGTTCAGAAACATCTCCAACAAGACCTATATTGCAAATTATACACCTAGTCATCAACGCTCCTTGTCTAGTTTCAAGAAAATCAACGCTCTGTGGAACCTTATGAATATATTTATGTTGTCCTTTAGAAAGCTTTATATCTATACATTGGCATATTATATTTCTTGTGTTGAGACAAAAATATATGCTTGGTTGCCCACCCTAGCCGAAAAACCCAGATCACTGATATGCAGTCATGACATAATCAGAGATTGCTCTGATTTAAAACTGTCAATAAAAATATATCAACAGATAATCCGATTGATGTTCCGTTTTCACTATTGGCATGACCGCAATGAGATCTTCAAAACTAATTCTCACGTTGACATGTTTTAATAAAAAAATGTTGTCAGTTGCCAATCACTTGATTAGACACTACTTAATTTTCAAACTATGATTACTTAGTTGCCAACTTGCCATGTTATTGTATGTCATTTTTGATTAACGCAAGGTTGCGTGATAATACTTTTAGTCATTTAGTGGAATGATATCATATCCTAGTTATTGGATACACTGGAAATTCTCAGTATCAAGCTCTGCATATCATTGCAATGCCTAGAAACATGTTTAAAATTATCTGACAACTATGCATTATTATCTTGGCAGATGTTTGTTATTAATTTGGCAATCATAGTATGTAAAAATGACAACTGGCGCGGCAAAAAAAAATCATCTGAGCGTAGGAACATGTTATCTAGTTTTGAATCCTTAATCGACACGAACTCATCCGTGCTAATTACGTACAAAACCTTCCACGACAGACATCAGATTAGCTGAGCTTTGTTTCCAAAAACAGATATGTTGAGCTCATAATTATAGAGTTATTTGCGCCTAAGGCCCTAATCAATCTATCTATACTTCTTATAAAGCAAAACCCCACGAAGTGTAATTAATATTTTTCTATCTCCACATGCAAGCTATCCACATCACTTGTTTTTTTTAGCCAATCAATTGTCCATGTCATCCCACTAATATTTATTAATTATTTTCTATCTCTAGATGCAAGCATCCACATCATCTTTTTTAGCCCATCAAATAGTCCACGGCAATTTTTTATGATGTTCGAATAATAGGATCACACCATGTCGCTATGTAGTTACGCAAGTAAATCATGTACAAGCATAACACCGGAATTAGTTTTGCCCTTGCCTTTTTGCCAATTATTTCAGTGATGAAAATTATATAGTTGTTATTTGAAATTATGGGCTCTTCTATATGTATTCACTTAAAAAGTTACTAGAAAAAGTTTCTTAAGAGATACCCGCTGCAACGCGCGGTATCGCGTTCTAGTTTTTTTATATATGGCTAAGGCCTTAAATTACTGTAGCCCAAACGGATACTACCTCTGATATCTCTGGAAGGTTAGGATTAATACTCATTTTCTTGTGTGATCCGAGCACTTCCAGTCCGTCCTCCTCGCACACCGGTACGGAAGAACACATGCTGCGACCTCCTTGCCGTGACTAGTTGAAATAGGCACAGTATAGTACTCACGGCAGAGACGAAGCGACCGATCAGTTGAAAGCTACTACGTGCCTAGCTACATATGCGTCGTAGAAGAGTCGCGGCTGTGCACTCGTTAACTGAACTAGTATGCGTCGACCGACTACTGTTGGTCAGAATTTTTCCACGTGGCGTGCATGCGAACGTGAAGTTTTTCAGTACGCTAGCTTTACGTACTAGAAACCGCGTAGATGCATTGGAAGTTTGAACTAGTACACTGTCAAATTAACCGGCTGGTCACACACGTAAAAACCATGGAAAGTTTCGCAGTTAATGCATATTCTGCCGTTCATATGAGCATGACAAGAGATTTCTAGCTAGCTTATAAATAACCGACCAAATTAATCTTCGAACAACAACTCACATACACAGCACAGAAAAGCCTAGCAAGCTAGTTCCATCCGTCGATCGATAGCTCAAAATTAAGAGAGACAACACTGCACACTTAGAACTTCGAATCCATGTCCACGATGGTCGGAAAGCTTGTGGTGGCCGTGCTTTTGGTTCTCATGGTTACGTCCGGCTCATGGACCCATGCGGCTGCGCGGCCGTTACAAGGTGATCAAGCATACGCCGGGGAACCCTCCTCCAGCGGTTCTGTCGACGCTGTGCTGCCGTCGCCGACGTCGCAAGTACCGCCATTCGACAAGAAGACGGGGCCTGGCGCATCGTGTGCTGCAGGAAGTACCTATGATCCCAACATAAGATGTCCATAGGCATACGTCTGTATGCACGTGGCGAAGTCACCAGGAATTGTTGTCAACATACGTCTTGCAAGAGAATAAACTACATATAGATACAATCATACAAGTACTTTTTTTAACGGGCAAAATTTTTGCCTTTCCATTCATTAAGGAGGAGACTATACTCTTGGGGTCGCAGCGATGGGAGATGATCGATGAAGTGGTGATCTCCAAAGTTTCATTCATCGATTTGTAATTTTATATTGGAATTTGGACTTCCCTTTTTATCGCTTAATCTCCGAACCTGATTTGTCTGTTGTGTCAGCTCATCGTTATAACCACGTAGTACGTCCTAACAAAATAAGTCCAATGAAAGCGCCAAATTTTACTCTTTGTAAACTTATTTGGTGGGCTTGCTAACAGATGTGTCCCATTTATGTTTACACTCCAGTAGATTTTTCAAATCTCACTACCTTTAGCCCACTCAGCATATGTTATTTTAATCTTTCTCTCTTCCTCTGTCCCTCTCTCTCACGGCCAGGGCCAAGCGAAGGAGCGAGTCTTCCGCGCCGCTATTTTTGCGGAGATGCTTGTCGCGTCCTTTTAGAACAGTGATTCAGAGAAAATCACTAAATTCTGTTATGTCGAGCGATATACCGAGTGGCTTGGAGTTGCTCTAAGCCTCTAACGCAGTGGCATGTACGTACTTGGACGATGTGATCTGAGCTGCTGCTAAAATAAATACAGAGATATCATAGAGATTATTTATTGTGTATCCTAGAATATTATATTATTGTTCAAGCCATCAATCTGACTTTACTAGTGTTATTACAACATATATAAGAAAACAAAACAAAAAATGACGAACCGCGAAAAACTCAAAACTTCAAAAGTTACATAAAATCGTGAAGACGTCTCTACCTCTGCTATCACGTCTCATTGCTCTTCAGTGCACCCCCAGTAAAGATCGCATAAAAGATCATATGTGTTGGATCTTTGAATGGTCGCATGAGCCGCAAACCACGAGGAATGAGAATCTACTATTAACAATGCCAAGACCGGTGGCACGGTCCTCACTAGGAAGGTTGTCGTTTAGTTTATCTTCAGCCGGAATGGTTGGCGGCATAATAGTACACTACAGGATAGCAAGTTATTACAAGCTAGTTATTTTCAGATGAGTGCTTCATGTATCGACTTTATGTGATCTTCGATTTGTAATAACTTGAATTAAGAACTTCGTGACAAAAATAATTATGTGCATCAAAACAGTACAACCCAAAGAAAATTAGAACTTTTTTACTCCCTCCATTCACTTTTATAAGATCTTTTAGCTTTTTTCAAAAATACATGTATGTAGACGTATTTAGTGTGTAGATTCACTCATTTTAATCCGTATCTAGTCTATATTAAAATATCTAAATACCTTTAATACCTTACATAAGTGAATAGAGGGAGTATTATTAGAAGTAAAAAACGAACTAATACGACAGTGTGTTTTTCCGTTCCAATAGCACAATAAGCTTCCAATGGGCCAACATTTGTACAGCAGCCCAGTTGCTACAACAGTCCTAATACTATAGCTACTATAAAAAAAGGCCAACCATCCAAAGCCTCGAACGAACAGATGGGACGACGACGAAGCGTGGACCCTAACTTGGACTAGTACTAGTCACAGCTGGATGCGCGGTCTAACTGTGACTGTGCAGCTGGATCATCCCCGACACCGAATTCGAGCTTCTCGTAGAGCTCGTCACGCCGGCCGTCCGCCGTTCGTAAGAGTGACTGGAAGGGAGTCCCCTGCCCCAACCACGAGCTTTCTGGTCCGTTCTCCCTCAGGCCCTGTTTGTTTCTAGAGTTTTTGTGGTGATTGGTGGGGATAATACTCTAGTGGATTGGGTGAAACACCAAACTTCAAAACATCGTTTGTTTCTAGTGTATTGGACAGGTTTTATCCCCACCTTTCCCCACAAATCCCCAAACTCTAGTTCATTTTTTCTCAATCCCCTAGGGGATTCAATACACTACCCCTACCTAGTGGATTGATCTCCAATCCCCTAGGGGATTGGGTGAAGTTTAGGGTTTCACCCAATCCACTAGAGTATTATCCCCACCAATCCCCACAAAAACTCTAGAAACAAACAGGGCCTCAGGTGGTCTGGTTCCGATTCCTCTGCTATTGATTTGTTTCTTGGTGCAAGACTTGATCTGCTGTGCTACTGCGAACCCGGCCGCGACTGTAAGTTGCTGTTCCGACCACTGCAGGACTTGATGTGCTATTCCCATCGCGACTGCAAGATGTGATCCTCTGAGCTTGATGTGCTGTGCTACTGAAATCTGCAAAGGGGGATTCCGTTTGGAGTAGCAGCCATAGCGGCTACACCGTGCAAATTTTTTATCCATGTAAAATGAGGAATGCTCCAGCTATACAGATCTAGTTGCTGTGTACTGCTCTCTGCGGCAACAACGCAAAAACATCCAGCTGCTGATCCATGTACAATCTGTAGTGTATCGTGGGCATATTTTCCTGAATATTTTGCTGAACAATGTCAGCGACAAGATTCAAAAAATATTAAAAGTGAATTTCGTTAGCATTGCATAACGTTTAAAACGGTTCGAACCTTATTAACCAATGGTTAACCATTTTCAACTCTATTAACCTAATGGTTAACCCATTATGCTCATTTACACAAAACGGTTCAATAGGTTAGAGACCAGAACAAAAACGGTTAACCAAATCCCATCTTGAATCGCTGGTAGGTAAATTAGGTGTTGAACGACGACGATCCAATATTCCAATCCAATTGATTAAGCTGCTAGACGTTGGAGTAATGCTTACGGTAAGCGTCAGCGAGGAAATCTGTTTCATCTGCCGCCATGTTTGTACCTACTAGTTTTTACTCCCTCCGTTCTAAATTAATTAACTTCCATATGTGGGCACGTGCTTACTGACTGGCGGAGAGTGCAAGTTAGTAGTGCAGGACCAGTCGATCGGATCGATGGCGACTGCGTGACTGGATGTTTACACGTATGGATTTACTGAACTGATCTGCTGGTCTAGTCCACAGTCCAGACTGGTACAGTTATACTTGCCATACTCGAAGTGTCTTGCTTGCCAGTTGAACTGGTAAGCAGCACTCCACTTCATGCAGCTAGTTTTTGTCAGTCATAGTCGTTCGTCGTTGTCGTCGGATTACTTGTCTCGCATGAAACTTTGACGGTGAAAATTAGAGGTTTAGGTGAAAGTGACGCGGGCGAACCGGCTAATGTCCCATCAGCTCATGAATCGCATGACGCGTCTCTCTTTGATCCGTGTCTCCTGAACATTTTGTTCTTGGGCATCTACCGGCCGGAGATCATGGATTACATTGGCAATGAAAGTTCCGTGCCTCCTGCCTTATGAAAGGATAAAGCCAAGGAAGTTCGGTCCTAAAAGGAAGAAGTACCAAGGTCAAAAAAAAAAGGAAGAAGTAAATTTACAAGAACTGACTGAGCCGAAGCTCTACAAAGCCGGCTGACTACTCGCTGCCGCGGACCTTAATAAAGAAGACAAGCTCCTTGCTTGTTCTTGAAAAAAAAAAAGGAAGAAGTTCCGACAGACTCGAGCAAAGGGAATGTTTGTGCGGCCAACATATACTACCACAGATGACCAGTCGTATAGCTAGCGCACACCGATAACGTTTGTTCCTGGAATCAAAACCAGGTTCTGAAATGGAAGGGCACGAGAATTGTCTTTTGATTTGGCCTTTCTGAAATGTTGGCTTCCAGATGCGCAACCACTCCACACCAATAATCTTACTGAACCTACTGTCCGTGTCCGGCCGGCCATGCTACAGTTGTATACTGGAAACTTGGCGTTTCCTCTCGTCCTAGTCAAAAATTGTGTCCGCGGTTTGGGAAGCTCGATGAGCGCAGCAGGCGGCCGAAAGGAAGAGGCATATATTGGCATCTCCCATACGGCCGCACTCGAAGAACCAGGAAGATTCAGAAACCAGCGTGAACCTACTCCATTAGTCCATGAGCCATGAGAAATGTGACCGGATGTTCATAGTTTGGTTTTTTTATTCGTAGCGATGAACGGGCATTGTGCTAGTGTTTTTTTCACATGAGGGTTTACTTTAATTTATAATTTTTGCGCTTGGCGCATGCAATTTACCAGAATTACTAACGGCGGCTATATTATTGGATGTCCAAAAAAAAAATTTTAGGACAAGGTGGTCGTACCACCGCTCGATTAGATAGAAAGAATTGACCCAGTTTATAAAGAAAACCGGTTCCAAAAACCATACAAACTGTACAAAAGAACACACAGACGATGTGACCCGTCGCCCACATGACACAAGCCGGGCAAACGCCACAAACACACACCACCCGCTCCGGCGTAGCAACCAGATCGACCTCCGCATTGCCCGGAAGCGATCCAGTCATGGTCGACGAACCTTCTGCCCACGCAGCCCTTATCCTGGTTGCCACCAAAACCACCATGTTCTTGGGCCGCCGCCCCAGTATAGCAACCAGATCAACCTTCGCGTTGCCCGAAGGTGATCCAGTCAAGTCGACGAACCATCTGCCCACGCAGTCTTCATCCAGGTCGCCACCCAGACCCCCGCTAGACAACGGCTCTGCCTCATAGAACCGCCGTAGCGTGGGAGACCGAGACCGCCGTCTCGACGTACCGCCACCGTCCGTGGCCGCCGCCCCGGTCATCCGCTCCCCTGACAACAGAACAGCCCTCCCCGAGCGCTGCGAGCCCATCACACCGTGAGGGCTAAGAACCACCAAGGCGGCGCCTCCAACAAGGAAACAACGCGTCCGTCGTCGCCGCCCGCTCCCGATGGAGCTTAGGCTTTCACCCGGGGCTCTTAGCACCATCCACGTCGGGCGGGATCAGACACTCCACAACGACGCCCCCAAGAGGGAAACGATGCCCAAAAGCGCCGCCATCGCCGGCTCCGACCAAGTCGGAACAAGGCTTTCGCCCGGAGGTTATCCCAACCGCAAAGCAAGGGGGCGACGCCACTGTAGAGCTGCCCTACCGCCGTCCACCGAGCTCGACCACCGCCCATGTCGGCCACAGCGCTCATGGCCGCGGCCTCCATGCCTCACCGCAGGGACCTCGTTCTGGGGCCGCCGCCCCGGCTTCCACACCTCTCGGGCGCCGGAACACGCCAGCAGGAGAGGCTCCTGCAACCGCGCCATTGCCTCCGCCGCTCGCCACTGCATCTCGCTCCCCCAGGCGCCCTCCAGGCGGGTCAACGAGCCCGGCCCGGCGGGCCCAGATCGGGCCCGTCCAAACCCATCTGGAGCGGCTGCACCTCCGCTGCCGGCGACGGCAGCAAAGCGTCCTGCCCCGCCGCCCGCAGTCCGCGCCGGCATCTCCTGCGCCTCTGTCGCCTCCACCCGGGCCCGCCGGCCCGGCATCCTCCGCCCTGGCCGTCGTCGCCCCCACGGGGCGGCCACTCTCCCGCATGAGCAAAGGAACCTTCCCCCCCCCCCCCCCCCGACTGCCCTTTTGGCAGTGGAGGGGCGCCGCCACCGCCGCGGCCGAGGCCGGCGACGGCAGCGGCAGGACGAGCAGGCTGGGGTGTGGGTCGAGGCGGGTGGAGATGGTCGCCCCTGGCGCCGCCTGGGGGGGGCGACGCGAGGGGATTTTCTCGGATCCCTTTTTTGAATTTTGGTTTTGTCCAAAAAATTGTTCTTTGCCCAAAAAATTGTGTCTTTGTCATCAACTATATGTACGGTCATCGTCTCTTAGGATAGTAACCATTTACCACCAGCAGGCATACTTCTCAACGGTTGCGGTCGACAGATTCGCCTCTACCGGTCAAAACACCTAAACCTAATGCCTTGGTATAATCCACTGGCTCCTCATACACCCATCATACTAGCATTCCACCATCCATCTTTCTTAATTGTTGAGTCTTTGACCACCTATTCCAAACCCTAACTCGTTGACGGCAACTCTTTCACTGAAGCGAACAAGAAGGAGAAACTGGCTGACCCCTAAAAAGTGTTTCCAGGGTATGAATAATAGCAAGCCTATTTTTCTTCCGCAAATTTCATGCATGATCTAATATATTGTTTCTTTTATCTCGCTCCAAAATGGTCCTTGGCGAGAGCAGGGAAGTTATGTTTTGTACTTATTTTGGCAAATAATAATCACAATATGGGTAGATCACTATTATGATTTTAGGTTCTTGCAATGTAGAAAAATGGCATGACTTAAATTTTGATAAAATAAATCACGGGGAAAGTCATATACACATAGCCATGGATTAAAAGATGTCCGCGTAAAATTTTCTGGAAAATAGGACCCTTTTTCCAGTATGCAAAAATCCTTTTATGATTTTTTTTGTTCCCAACAAGTTGTGCAGCTTGGACAGCTGATAACTCATTTTGTGTTTTTTGCACAGTTTCACTACGGGAACGCACAATACGCCGACGGCCGGAAGCCGTCGGCGTACGCTCGTATGCCGTTGGCGTACACGTACGCCGACGGCGGCCGGCGGCGTATGGCCGTCGGCGTAGCGGCCCGTCGGCGTAGCCACTCTACCGTCGGCATATCCGTTGCCGTCGGCGTACACCCTCATACTCCGACGGCATAGCCGTCGGCCTATGAATGCAAAAAAAAATAAAAAATTGAATTTTTTAAACTTTTTTTTCTTTTTTAAACTTTTTCTATTTCGAAATTTCTAACTCAGCTACATACTAAATCTCTAATTACACATTTAATCATAGGTCAAAGTACTTACGCTGGTCAAAGTTTCCGTTCGGTCACCCATCCTCAAATTGCTCCAACCCGAGCACGCTTAACCTTTGAGTTCCTTCATTCTTAGCTTCCAAATGAGAAATGAGAACTTACTGATACTTATATCATATCAATCATATTAACCCCTGATTTAAGATGCTACACTTTTTCATTGTCTAAATTTATAAAATTCATTTGAATAAGTAACAATGATTGTAAAATAGTATATATTTTTAATAAATGAAAAAATAAAATTATTTTTACTTTTATTTCATTTTTACATTTAATATGGAATAATTCATATCTTTAATTCCGTAAATCAAAATTTGAAAAATAAAATGTCTATGTCAATTAGAAAAATGAGAGGAATTCAAATATGACATCCATATCATCCTTTGCATTGTATAAACATTGATGGTTTTAGAAAATTGATTCTTTTTTTCACAAAAATGAAATAAAGTGAAAAACCCTCAAAAAAATGTATCCTTTGACATGGAGTCCTTTTATGTGTACTAGTTGCTAGGAAAAATGATAAATTTGAGTTTTGACAAATATTTTAAAAAAATGCTATACAAAAAGGTTTATCATCTATAGACATGGTATTACTTTCGTGTCAAATGACCAAGTTATGGCCATCCCCATGCCATAGTTTGTGATAATGTGTCCATACTTGACACATAGGGATGTCTTGGCGTGGAAAACATTGTTGCCAAAAACAATTTCCAAAATATTTTAGTAAATATCATTTTCCATTTTTAAGTGTAAAAATGACTTTTTAATTAAGCAAGTAACAAACATATGTTACAAAATGTCATGTGCACGGTGAAGAAGATTTTATGGATGTCATATTTGGATTCCTCTCATTTTTCTAATCGATTTAGACATTTAATTTGTTAAATTCTAATTTATGGATTTAAAGATATGAATTATTTCATATTAAATGGAAAATAGAAAAAAGTATACGCCGACGGCGTAAAAAATTGAAAAAGTATACGCCGACGGCTGCCGTCGGCGTATCAAATGTAGAAAATTGAAAAAGTATACGCCGACGGCAAAAATCTCTAGGACGACGGCAATGCCGTCGGCGTAGCTAGAAAAGGAAAAAAAAAAGATCTCGGTTGGCCTGGTTGGGGTCTACGCCGATGGCCCTGATATTTGGCCGTCGGCGTATGTCCTGGCCGTCGGCGGTTTCCCGTAGTGTTTACCGATTTCGATATCCTTTTGGCCAAAATTCACAAGCGCAAATCTCTAACTATTCTACAGATGCATAATATTTTCCATGATTTTTGACACTTAGTGGCCTTCTAGGTGTCATTCTTACTAATTCTGAATGGAATCGCATCTTCCCATGCTCCGAAAATATTCTCCGTGACCGCGGGTATTGTAATTCTTCCAAACGAAGAGAGAATCTAAACCTAATTTTATCTACATGGTTCTAGGTTCTATCCACATCGTAATTAATCAAGTTTCGATATGCACACTCAGAAAGGTCTCTTGAGCGCCTTGAAATCCAGCGTGTCGATGCACTCGGCGCCGTCCCTGGATCCATTCAGAAGCCTGAGCAACTCGCTGGCCCGATCCTTGGTCACGCCTTCGCAGCCAACTTGCAGCAGTAGCAAGAGCTTCTGGAACGCGCCGACCTGCAACGCCTCGGCCTTGCACCCACCGTCGCCCGCCGCGAAGTTCTTGCACAGCCGCCACAGTGCCGACACGGCGAACTCTGTTGCCATGTCGGACACGTGCTGCATCTTCTTCACGATGACCGGCACAGACAGCGCCTGCGCGTAAGCCGCGTCGCGGCCCTTGACGGTGAGGAGCAGGCTGTCCAGCAAGGCCAGCGCCTTCTCCGTCGTGCCCCTGTCGGCGTCCACCAGCTGCTCGACGAGGAGCTGCACCGTGCCGAGGTCAACGATGCGGGAAGCGGCAAGCTCGGTGTGTGCAACGAGGTAGTAGGCGGTTACCATCGCCGCCTTGGTGGCCTGCGGCGAGACGGCCTTCTTCAAGAGCATGACGAGCGCGGGGTATATCGCGTTGGTCTTGGACATCGCCTCGATGCACTGGCTATCGGACGACGAGGCGATCTCGCGGAGAACGACGACGGCGCTGACCCGCGCCGGGAGCTCGCCGTGAGACAGGATGGATACAACGGCATCCAGCGCCACTGGGGACGCAATGCGGCGCCTGGAATCCTCGTCAAGCGGCAAGAACACGACCAACGCCGTCAAGATCTCCTCTAGGGCAGTCACCGGTACCACGCGCTGGCCGGCGAGATGGCAGAACGCCGAGGAAAGCGCGCGGGCTGCGCCCGCTAACACGAAGCACCTGCGGTTGCGCTCGCTCTCCTTCCCGAGCGCCCTGGCCCTCGCCACGAGCTCCCGGCACCTCGGCCCATCCCCACACCTCGCGGCCGCGGACACGCGGCCAGGAGCTCGGACGCGTCGAAGGCGGAGACCGGGACGCGGGGCGTGGGCACGCGCTCCACCCCGAGGCCCCGGTTGGCGACGCACCACTCCTGGATCACTCTCCTCGTGGTGTGGTTGGGGACGAGCTCCTCCAGCCGCAGCGGCCGTGCGGTGACGGGACACGTGGCGTGGCCTCGCTCCAGCCACCCCTCCACGCTCTCCCGGTCGTACGTATCCCCGTCGGCGCCGTAACGGGATCCTTCATCATATCCAGCGAGATCGGGCACAGGAAGTGCGTCGGCACCGCTGGCTCGGGCTCGCCGGCGTCCTGCCACGTCCGCCTCACGGCGAGCGATATCTCCGGCGCACCACGCGCCGCGCCGCGGAACCCGCGAGCGCGGGAGCGAGTCACCGGCGTGACCATCGATCCGTGTGGATAGGGTGGGGCGCGAGAGCAGACCGTATATAGGAGTCGACGCTAGATGGAGGCGGATGACGATGGTCTTTTGCGTGGGGGCGAGGTGAAAGTGCGGTGATATATAGGTTGTGGACGGCAATGTTGAACGAGAACGTGAGCGAGCGTGCGCTTGTTTGAATAGCGGCGGGAGGGAAAGAAGAGAAGGAATGGGGCGGTGACCGGGGCGGGTTTGTTCCTTGGGATTGGGTTTTGAATGTTGACCGTTGAAGTTTGAATTGTGCACTTGTTATTGTTTTTTGAGAGAGAGAAGGGCATTTGGCTTGAGATGGAGAATTGTATTTGGCTCCGTGTCGGCCCTCTTGTATCCATCTTTTCTTTTGATGGCATTTTCAAATCTGAGACCCGTGTAACGAGGAAATACGGGGAAATCTTATGATACTGATACTTGGGACTCCCTTTTTCTTATCAAGTTAGACACCTCTCAAGTAAAAAGAAGTTTAGACCCCTCTTGAATCATTTTTTAGTGCTTAATAGTTGTTGGTTAGTTCTTGCCCCATCGCCTAATCCTACTCCCTCTGGTGTATTAGGTTTCGTTAACGTGAGACTTTAACGAATAGTTGTTCTATTGGTACGTGAATTATATGAAAAATCACGGTTATGGGTAGTACTTTTTAGAAACATCAAATGATATCAAATTTATTTAATAAAACTGATATGACATGTAAAAAAAATGGAATATGGAGGGAGTAGATGAAACGATAATACGCCCAACATATAAGAAGAAGATCCATTAGACATTGACACACTCTTGAAGATTTAACTTGGGCCACTAGATTGTACTAACATATGCACAAAGCACAAAAATGATTTCATATTATGAATGTACTTTTCAAGTTAGATACCGCATGACTCACTAGTTATAATTTTAAATAATAGGACAGGTAATTCATTGTTCATACTCAAGAAAGACTATGGAAAACTATATTTAAAAAAGAGTGGAAATGTGAGAAAAGTAATATACTCCCAGAGTGAATAAAAATTTCTGAAAAAGACGTATTGCATATACATCTCGACGTGATCCAAAAGACATCTAGATGAGATCTACATACTTGTAAAATTTAATTAACAAATATTTTCATTAGTGTTACATACATAACAAATGTATGGTCTATTATAGAAAACAATAATATGTTACATATATATAGGTTTTGTGGCGTCCAAATAACCTATTTATCCCTACAAATATACCGATGTGTCATGAGCATCTTACTTTTCAAAAATTAGAATCTTTCAAAATACACCTTCCTGTCATATTATGTTTTATTAACACAAGGCTTTGACCAAGAATTACTCCATAACTATATGGTACAAATTGTGTCAAATTATAATTATGACTAAACACATTTAAGAAATGATCTAATGTCACACAGATTCATGTCATTCTTACTATTTTCTACTTTTTAGCTTGACTATTTCCTACTGAGTACCGTACAAAGTAGCACATAGAAAAATCCAAATAATAACAAATATTTTATTACATACTACCTTTATTCCATAATATAAAACGTTTTGGCAAATGATTTAGCTTGTCAAAACGTTTTATATTGTAGGACAGAGGGAGTACCAAGCAAACTCTATAGAAAATACTCCCTCCTATATATATAATCCTCCAAGATCCCTATGAAACTCGGTTTAAAAAAAAGGTCGTTAAGTGAGCACATTTTTTCACGGGAATTTAAATATGCATAGTTCTAGCTATTCTCTACTTTTTTTTAAGCTTAACTATTTTCTTCTAAGTACTGCATGCAACGTTATACTCCCTCCGATCCGGATTAAGTGTCGTAGGAATATAACTTACATTTCAACACTAAACCTCCGACAGTATTTTCGGATAGGAGGGAGTATGTTTTTTTACTAAAGAGAGGGCATGCACCGGGTGAAGAAGATCTCAAGATCCCGTCACCCTTGTTTGGTCCAACGGGCGGGTGTGCCCTTATTTTAGCAGGTCCAACGAATGTAGCTCGATCCACAGGTTCGACAATTTCCACAACAGTGGATCCAATTTCCCTCAAGAAAAAAAAAAGAATTCAAATAGGTTTAGTGGCCTTTCCAACATGCTGTATGGTGGCAAAGAACGCTCGCTCGCCATATGCATATCGATCCCGTTGCTCTTGGACACTGGACAGAGACGCTGGCGATAGCTGCTTGTGCTTCCCTTCCCAGTCAAGTCTTTAACGCTGTGCCTGTGCGTGCCGGCGGGGCGAAGACCGGCGACTTTGACGACGCTCGGCTGGGCCGGTGCGACGCGACGACAGTTCCGGCTGGATCTCGACGGATCCACTGGGCAATTTACTCCGGTCCAAGTCACGAGTCACAGCTAAGCAGCGAGCCGAAAGGGAGAATATTCCTTCGCCGATCGAATCGGTAGACGGGGTTCCAGACTCGAACTGCTTTCTTGTCGTCACGCGATTTGAACTGAATTTCGCGCTCTGTTTTCTGAAGTTTTTTTACTTGGACTTTTGGACTTCTTGCCACCAACACGCCTTCTGCTTGATTTTTGAAATGGAGCATAAGTAGATTAGGTAGGAGTAGGAGCATGCTGTGTTCTGGTTGGCTGTGAACAGGGTAGATAAAATAGGTTCGGACGTGAGACTTCCGTACGCGCTTAGCGCGATCCAAAACTCGGGATCGATCGAGTCTTGATTCACCGTAGCAGATTAATCACTGCCCCTACCTAAAAATATGATATTATTTTCTTGCTAGTTATTATTACTAGCAAAATGCCCGTGCGTTGCAACGGGTTGAAAAAAGAAACAAATTAATTAGAAAAACATTGACATAACCCAAATTTTTAGTTCACACTTTCGATGTAATATTTAGTTTTTTTTAATAGCAAGTATGCCCGTTCATTCAAAAATATGAAAACTTGTAAAGGAAGCTACTCGATCGCGGGCCGACAGATTCGATTGGACATGGGATGCCTTGTTGTCACTTAAGCAAATGGTTCAACCTCTTTCATACTCACACATAAAAGATATGCTCACACTAATATGTTATTGTATACTCAGTGGAGATTATTATGCTGATGCTTATTCAGACCTATATATATTTGTGCATGAGAATCCTTCTTCCTAAGTGTAAGAAAGTGATCCGATCCTATTATAGTTTACAAAATATTGTACCAAATAGATACGTTTATCAATAACAACTTGCTAAGACCTGGAGAGAAAATTGACACCTGCAGGGGGGCCCCACGGGCGCTAGACGCCCCCCAGGCGCAGTCCAAGGGTGGGCCGTGGCTGGGGCCCACCTGGGCGCCTCGGGTGTCTCACCGAGTTGTCCTTTCACTTATAAATTCTATTCCTCCCGAAAACACTCGGTACCCGATCATATTTTCAGAAAACATTTGAGGCCGCCGCCGTCGCCAACCCTAAATCGGGAGAGTTCTGAAACTCTTCCCGGCACCCTGCCGGAGGGGGAGATCGTCACCGGAGACATCTACACCACCATGCCTGCCTCTGGAGTATGCGTGAGTAGTCCACCACGGGACTGCGGGTCCATGGCAGCAGCTAGATGGTTGTCTCTCTCTTGTATTTGATTGTTTAGATCTTGTGACCTGCCTAACATGATCAAGATCATCTATTTGTAATGCTACATGTTGTGTTTGCGGGGATCCGATGAATTATGGAGTCATGTCATTATTGTTCAGTTTATTTATAATCTTGCATGCTCTCCAATGCTTGTGGATGCTTTGGCCGAAGTAATTGCTTGTATCTTAGAGAGGGTATTTATGCTAGATAGTGTGTTCATGCCTCTCTTGTCTGAGCTCGAGTTGACAGAAATGATTAAGACTTGAGATGTGTTGTTGCTACTAGGGA
Source organism: Poa pratensis (assembly GCA_947311845.1). NCBI lineage: Eukaryota > Viridiplantae > Streptophyta > Magnoliopsida > Poales > Poaceae > Poa > Poa pratensis. The sequence goes on along the minus strand of CAMZMU010000119.1, from coordinate 18,718,248 downwards.
TAAAATAGCGGTGTTTATTGCTATATGTTGTAACCATTGCTTACATTACGCACCATGCTTATTGCAATTATCTGTTGCTTGCAACTTAATACTTTCAGGGGACAAGCTGGATAGCGATCCCGGGGTGGATTATTAGTCATAGATACAGTTGGATAACGGTCTATGTATTTTGTCGTAATGCCCATATTAGATGAAACGGTCAACTTTGTGTCATGATAGTATTGTGTTGCGCACATGTTTATCAATTGCCTAGATGTAATTTGTTTACCCAACATGTTTATCTTCTGGAGAGACGACACTAGTGAACTGTGGACTCTGGTCCTATTTTCCTATATTGTTTACAACCGTTTTAATAGCTTTTCCTAAGTCATTTGCTCGATGGTCATTTTTGCTCTCATATTATTTCACACACATATATTTAATTTTTTGTGTTCAGCAAGGTGGAGAGATTGACAACCTCTCTGTTTCGTTGGGGCAAAATAGTTTGTTCGTGTGTGCGCAGGTCCACGTTTACCTCCTAGCGCCAGGGGAGGGAGACACCTTTCCGAAGCCTTCTCCAATTCCTACTGGATTGATAAACCTCAGCCGTGTATTTTGACTTTACATCCTGGTAAATTAACCTGAGTCCACTTCATACATCGGCCTCTGCTTTGGCCCGCCTGAGTCCAGAGAGAAAGGGAGCCACGGCTATGGAAAAGTCTGGCTATTTACAAACAAATGTCATCCTTACATAAGCAACAACCAATCGTTTATTTCCCTTAAATCTCACCATCTTGACCCTCACTTCGCCCCCTCCCCTCCTTGGTTCAATACAACTCCCGGGACCTTAGCTAGGATTACAAGTCGTCTGTTGTTCCCTGCCTTCGAAGGCATGATGCCCCAAACAGAAATGAGACATTCGTCGAGTCCTCCGCATCCACCATGTTGGCCCTCGTGTCCACACTCATTTTGTCCCCAACCATGTCTGTCCTCTTATGTCGGCGGGTTGTTTGTCTCTCGGGTGTGGGGACTGGGGAGCGATGACCCTATCCATGCTTGCCCCTGCCCTGTCCCTTGTCCCAGAGTTTGCTAGTCAGGTCATCCCCAAACTGCCCCGTTAATATAATCTTCGTCGGTGGTTCTTTAATTGTGACTGTAGCCGTCGGTTCACTTTTTTTAAACGATACTTGTTTTCTCTTTGATTCGCTTCTGATGTGAGCATAAGGGGCCTTTGTCCCCCCCCCCCCCCCCCCCCCCCCCACACCACCCACCCCATGCCATGCACAACAAGATTTTATTTAGACATATAAGATTGATTTAGATTACTCTCTCTGATCCAAATAAACCGTCGCACGTTGTACGTACGACATGTATGTGTGAGATAGATTTTTTTGCGACAATTTTAACGGATCTGAGGTAGTAGAACACACACACACCCCAAAATTATTTTTACCAGGTTGGGCCCCTCCAATGCCATCCTTGCCTCCGCTCCTCATGTGCATTGTTTTTTTTGGTGTTCTTGAGTTTTAAAATACTCATCCGATAGAAAATAATTAACGCATACTCACTCCATTCCAAAAATACATGAATTATGTTTGTCTAAATATAGATGTATGTATACATATTTTAGTTTGTGGATATATACGTTTTTACACCACGTCAAGTATTTTGGAACAGAGAGAGTATTTATCTAAATATGGATGTATCTAGACATATTTTACTTTATAGATACATTCATAGTTTGGCAAATCCACGTCAACCATTTCCAATTGAAGAGAGTACTTGTTTTGCATTTTCGACAAAACTCTCGGCGGAGCCCAGGCTCACTTTGGCATTTCTTTTACCTAGCACGACGTGGAAATTCTTAGTTGACCAGAACACGAGCGAGCCGTAGCAACGCAACGCGCAAAGAAGCATAATTAATGTACGGTGGATCAGATTGCATAAGCACGTACCGCAGACAAGTACGTACAGGTGCGTATATCGTATGACGCACGGCCAGGCCAGACCAGATCGCGCGAGACGTGACAGTCCGGGCCACCGTCCGTCTCTGAGACAGTGCAATCGCACGCCCTGATTCCGTTAATCTGGGTCAAGGACGCGATGATTACTCCCTCGGTTTCAATATTTTTTTGCGAAACACAGTATAAACGTACGCAGACGTTCATATATACATGCACATACTCATCCCTATGAACGCACACACGCACATCCTACTTCTATGAGCAATTCCAATAGACTCACCCGGCGGGTCGAGTCTTGAGATTGATATTCATATCTAGACACGTTACATATCTAGCTACATCCACATGTAAACAAATTGAAGTCATCTACAATATGGAACGGAGAGAGTATTTTGGGACAGAGCAAGTAGTCCGTATCGACTGGGCCGAGCGAAATGTGCACCGCACGCTGCCACTCGATGGATTACGGGATTCCCCGGCCGGGTCAGCTCGTGTCTGCCACTGCCATGCACGCATGACCTCACCGGAGCATCTGGGGTTATCTGATCTACTCTCTCTGCTTTTAATATAATATGTTTTAGGTGTTGCACATGTTGTTTAGATACATACTAAAGTGAATGAACAGGCACACTAATACATGTCTACATATATTTGTTTATATGTGCATGTAGATAAATACTAAAACATCTTATATTAAAAAATGGAGAGAGTACTAGCTCTGACTCGATAGACGCGGCCAGCTGCGGCCTGACAGCGAGCATGCACGCACGCAACCTGTTGCTAGCTGATATCGTACACGAGTTGCTAGTGCTACGGCCTGATCCGATCTTCGATAGATAGCAGATCACAGCCTATGTTCTGTAAAATGTAAAAACCGTCCGTGCCTTAATCTGTGACGATGATGATGATGATGATGGGGGATAGTAGAAGAATCGAGAAGAGCGAGAGCGCTCGATCGCGAAGATCCGTGCAAAACAGTACAAGGACACGTTTCAGGTTCAGGTTTTTGTGCTTCAGGCTTAACTCGTTTTTCTTTTTTTAGATGGCTTCAGGCTTAACTCGCTGCAAAGGAAATTAAAAGCGGAAAGCCTGGCCCGATCATATTTACAAAGGCCGAGTGTGACAAATTTGGACCTGCGTAAGACAATGCGTACATCTTCGGTGTGGGCCGAATCCTATTCATAACGTCAAACTATTTGCCATCTGTAGCTTGCAAGGCCCAGTTTACAGTAACTAACTTCCATCAGCAGTCACAAAAAACAAAATCCCTCCCCCCTTTCCAATCCAAAATGTAAGGCTCGTTTTTTTCCGTTTCCTTGATCTTTCCAGTAACTAACTTCCATCAGCAGTCACAACAAATAAAATCCTTCCCCCCTTTCCAATCCAAAATGTAAGGCTCGTTTTTTCCGTTTCCTCCATCTGACCTAGACTAGTCACAATGGGTATCATATGTGGTATCATGCATGCCAGCATGCCATGTTGGCAAAAAACTGACGTGTCACTGCAATTAATGATGAGAAAGGGTGATAGTGGTATCGTACGTAGATACCATAACATAACGGATTCCAATGCAAAATGAGTATACAACCTAATAAATACAGTATTATATGATAACACACATACTATGTTACTGTCCATTGTGCAAGTAGTAACATAAACTAGTATCATATGCATGATGCTAATATATGAAACTCCCCATTGTGACTAGTCCTGAGTTGGTATTTTTTTTTAGTTTTTTTATGCCAATTGGCATTCTGATAGCGAGGAGGTTGTCGTATGGAATAAATGGTTCCTAGCTCAATGCGTGTATTGTTGCGGTCATCATGGTGTCGCCAAGTATCCAATGGTATTTGCGTCGTGAAGATCAGTTGTTTGACAACCTGCTATGCGAGCATGTCTAGTTGAATCTTATGGAAAGAGCAATTGTGTTTGATGGCAAAGAAAAAGTAAATGAATTGTAGAAAGAGGTTGAGTGAATGGTAGAATTCCTATGGGATATAGTCCGATAATTTCTATGGGAAAAATACCTATATGAACCAATCTTATAAATCAAACAACCAATATAGGAAAAATTCTTATAGAATAAAATCTTTCAAAAAATGCTAGAAAGTTCCTCTTTATTTTTGAGAATTTGCTATAAAGTTCCTTTGAATCAAAATAGGCCCTAATTACCCCCACAATGTTGGCCCAAAACGCGTTCCTAGCCCAGGCACTACCGTGGCCAAGCCAGGAAGAACACCGGAGAGAAAATGGATCGATCGAGGGCACACAAACGCACGCAGGACATGCGCGAGCGTCATCGTTTCAATCAATGGAGGAGCAGTTCCTTCATCATATCTCAAGGCAAGACGCTCCCCTATCACGAGTATCATATCTCAAGGCAAGACGCTCCCCTATCACGAGTGAGTCGAGGATATATATACTCTCCTACGCCCCTAGCTGACAGCAACCTACTCAGTGCGTGTCTTGATGATCAGCTACAGGTGCAAGGTCCTGCAGTTCTTCGCAGCGCAACGTCTACTCAGGCATACAGGCTTATCACTGTACTGTATGCTCATGCAGCCAGCCGCGGCAAAAGTAGACAATTCCCTCCTATTCTCATCTCTAGTACTACTTTTTTTATCGGTCTGAATTTTTCTCATTATATTCTGTTCACGAGGTCGCCCGGGTGTGTGGGTAAGGGAAACTGGCTGCGCATGCATGACGGGAGCAGCATCGGTCAGGAGCTGCGGACAAGAGAGGGCAGACGTTTGATGCGATTGTTTGTTTTCCATACATATTTCTGCATGGTCTAGATAGATAGCAGCTAGCTAGTCAATGCAGCAGAAGCACGTCAGCTGCGGCGCTGCATGTGATCATCCGACACCATAGTCCGCTGTATGTATGTATGTGATCTGCTAGGTAAACGACATCTCGACCGCTCGGCCCCCGCGTCGCCTACACAGGCGGCTCGGGCGGCGCCGCATCCCGCCGGCGGGCGAGCCCCCCTCTCCCCTGCTCACTCTCCCCGCCGCTGCCAGGATCTCCGCGGGCAAGGCTCCGGGGACGGCGGTGGCGAGGCCCCTCTCCTCCGCGCGGTGGCGACATGCTCCCTGGCGGCGGCGGCGCGTGGGATTCGGCTCGGATTGGCGGCGAGGTGCCGCGGATTCCGGCGGCGAGCGCATCCTGGCGGCGGCGCACGGCCGTGTGCGGTGGAGTCGCCCCTGCTACCATGGACGAGGACTCTGGGCTTCGCGGCCCATCTGGGTCCGTGCGGGCCTGAGGCTAGATGCCTTGGCGGCAGGCGGCGCGGAGACGCCTGGGGGTGACGGTTGCTTGGCACCATGGCGGTGCCGGCGGCCGGTCAGGCGGCGGCGGGCTGGTTCCCCACTGTCCAGTCCCATCGGCTCGGTTTGAATAAAGGTGGCGGTCCTAGGTCCCTCTCACGCGAAGACGAAGATCTATTTGATGCATGTCTTCATTGATTTGGCTGGATTGTCGAGTTCCGTAAGGCTCCGCCGACAAACTCCATTGGGCATATAAGCTTGGAGATTGATGGATCGGGTGGGATTCGGTCACGCGCATCCATGTTTTTTGCCATTTGGTTTCAGAGGAAGCGCTGCGAAACTCTGCAGTCGGTTGCTATCGTGGATTTGGCTTTTGTTCCATGGTGAAGTCAGAGTGCGGAGAATGGCATGGAAGCCGAGTTTTGATGACTAGCAATGATGGTTCGAGTCCTGGTGGGATGAGGGATTGGCTTGGTGATTCATAACTTGGAGGAGCGACAACTGCAAGAGGGGGCAATAGCACAGGAGAAGTTCAGAGTCTAAAATTTTCAGGGTGAAAACCTAAGGTCTGACCTTAATTGGCTGTGCCTGGCAATTATCTTGTTGAAGGCATTGTTTTTGCGAGTGTGGACTTTCTTCAGGGTGAAAACCCATGATCTATGATCAGGACGACGACGGCATTTGTGCACTGTTCCCTTCTTGTAGGCGTAGTTTTTGGAGAATCTGGACTTCTGGTACTGTTTTTGGTGGTGTTATGTTTGCTGCTACAAGGAATACATCACTGTAACGGGGCTTTGCTTTTTTGTAATTCTTTTTCTTATTCTGGGTTGTGTGCATCTGTGTGGCCGCTAGGGCAACGCGTTGTTGCAGAGGCTGGGTGTAATTGGTATCTCCGCGATATTAATATATGCTCTTTATCTAAAAAATGTATGTATGTTTCCGTGAGTACTATGTGCAATGCCCCCACACTAGCAATTGTCTCAGATCAATTTCTGACTAGTCGAAATCCAAGTAAGGGTTTTGATTACACCAACAGGTAGCTAGCTAGGGAACACGTAGATAGGGTTAGAGCATCTCCACCGGGGGCCTCCAAATATGTGTCTGGCACTCTCCAATCGAGATCCAATTGGGGGGGGTGCCGTACATGTGTCCGGCCAAGTTTTCGACCACACCCACAGCGGCGCACCCCAAAGGTCCGCCCTCCAAACGGTCCGAGGTGCCGGCCAAACAACAAACACCTTGCGGGCAGAATTTATTAAACGAGATTTAACAAACTTACAATTTAAAATCTAAACGAGATTTAACAAACTAAATCTAAACTACGCCGTTACTGGCTACACCCTACAGCGTCTAGCCAACCACTACATGCGCCGGCGGCGAGAAGAGATGTCGCTTCATGGCCTAGCGACGGGGAAGAAGATACGAACCAAGCGTCGAAATCATCAACAGACTTGCATGTCTCGATGATCCGGCGCCGGAAGTTCCATCTGCTATTGCCGTCGGCTACGGCCTTTAGAAACGTAGCCTCGGCCGTGGCTGAGGCTTCTGGTTTCGCGGCCGGCGCGTGGTGGGATTTGATCTACCGACGGCGCGCCTGATGGGAAGCCTCGCCGGCTTCTCCTGGTGCCCCCTTCCCCGGCGACGTTGCTGACCAAGATGCGCCTACTGTTGGTGAGGGGAAATCGGGCAGCTCGGGGTCGTCGTCGTCCTCGTCGTCCGATGCAGACAACTCCGGTGTTGGCTCCCGCGCGTCGGTAGGGAGGAAGTCGCCGGCGCAGCGCGCCTCGTACTCCGCGTCCGCCACGGCGTGCCAGTAGGGCGCCGAGATGGAGTACTTGGGGTCCAGCTTCTGCTCGTATGGCATCGCCTGCCACTTCCGCACGATGAAGTCGACGCGCTCCTTGCCGCTGAGCCGCGGCGCCACCGGCACGTTGACGGCGTTCCTCGTCCACCCTTCGGGTAGGTTGTCGTCGTCCTCCACCGGCACGCTGTGGCGGTTGCACAGCCGCGCGTTCTCCAGGGACAGCACGTACGGAGGAGCGTTGGCTGCGTCCTCGAGCCACCGCTCGTGTTCATACGCCTTGGCCATCTCCGTCTCCTCGTTGCAGCGACGGCGTTCCTCCATCTGCTCGTGGCGTTGCTGGCCGCGGCGCTCGTTGAAGTGGCGAGCGCGTTCCGCCGAGAGGAAGTCGCGATGACGCCGGAGCTCGCGCTCCTCCGGCGTCTCGCGGTTGCCCGCCATGCTTGGCGGCCGATCTGCTGGTGGCGAGTTGGGAGAGGGGAGAAGAAGTGGTGTGGGAAGAGGAGGGTCGCGACGCCGCATTATAAAGGCGGCTGGAGGAGCGGGGTTGGGTGGCATGCATTAACGTCGAGCAGCGGTTCGCCTGGCCACGCATTGACACCGACGACGCGTGTGCAGGGTCGCCGCCGCTGGAAGCCGCAGCGACGCCAACACGTGGACGGCGCCGCTCGATGCATCGCTTCGGTCTGCGCCCATGGCGTTTATTGCGCCGCGTGGCTTCGCTCTGCGCCCGCTAGGATAACGTGCGGGGCGTTATTGCGAGGCGTGCTGACAGGCGAGGCGCCATCTCGTCGCCTCGCCATTAAACGCGGTGGAACGGCCTCCTACACAGCCCAAGTTAACACGGTCGCGGGGCGCTGTGCCTATGACGGACGGGCCACCCCTGTCGGAGGGGCATGTCCGCCCATGTTCGGCACCCCCGAGAGGGGCTCCAAACTTGGAGGCCCTTTCGGGGGTGCCGGACACGAATTTGCTCGAGGCAACCCTTTAGAGTTGCCGCTGGTGGACGATTTTGTCGTCCGGACCCCATAAAACCTTTGGGGTCACTTGGAGGCCCTAGTGGAGATGCTCTTAGAGAAAGAAGCTGGTGCCTGGTGGTGGCCAGGCTCTGGAAACATTTTACACATCATTGGTGATCGATCGATGTACGTACCGCCCCGGCCTCGTTAGTTAAATGCATCTGTCAACTTGCTACTGCGACAGTGCGACTGCGCAAAATCTTCCGTCAGCAAGTACTACTCCATACGCGATTACGCGTAGAGACAAGTATAGCCGACGACGCCTTAATAACGACATTGCGCTCTAGCTCTGTTCACGTATCCATCGACCGACCGACCGACTGACGTAAGATAAGGGCGGGCGTGGTTAAGGTCAATGCAGAGTACTACTTACCGTCATACGGTAGTACAGTACCACCATGGCATCACTCACATGAAAGAAAGCCTTGGAGCCGCAGATGCCATGGCAGCGATGCATACCCAGGGGCACAGTGCTGCCTGACCTGACTGCCCGCCCTTGCTTCTTTGCGAGAGAGAGAGAGCCCAGATGATGGCCAGAACTGGAAGGAGCTTTCGCCGCTGGGGGAAAAGCAATCAGCAACCCGTCGTCTCCACCCGCACATTGGCATTGTCATCGGCATCGGCATCGGCATGGCATGCACCCATGATACGCAGCAGTCAGGGTCAGGGCTCAGGGGGAGTTTTAGGGTCTGTTTGTTTGGGCTGTAGCTTTTAAAAGCAGCTGTAGCTGTTGAGCTGTGGAAAAACAGCTGTGAGAAGCAGCTGCTGGAAGCAGAGATTTGATGTTTGGCAGGAGTGCTATTGGCAGCTGTAGCTGTTGGTTTTCTGGGTAAAATGTCTGGAATGCCCCTGAGTGCTGAAGATGTTATATAAGTACCGATTTGAAGCGAAACAATTGTTTTGACTTATTTAATTCATTATTACGATGCTATATAAGTGCCGATTTGAACCGCACCAATCAGGACCACATAATGAACCTGTTTAACAAGTAGAGTGTAAACGAGTACAAGATCTATTCATATATGCCCGTCAAAACAAAAAAGTAACAACCCAAAACTTGTGTAAAACGGCGAGATCGATCTACTCCTGAAAGTAAATTTTAAACAGGCGACGGAGTGCGACGAATTTAATAAAATTCGTCTAAAAATGATGTGAACTTCGATCCTAAATTAAGAACCTACAATCTATAAAACTCGAAACCAATCAGGGGAATGGACCTTACTTGTCGACACACACATATTTTATATACAAATTATTCCAATTGGAACAATATTTTGTGAGATACACTATGGCTCAACTCCCTATAGGTACCTACAGTGTACCCCTACAGTAGATACGCATGCGAGGGAATGTACACGCCTACATAGGCATGGGAAGCGAGCAGAAGTCGCCAGCTCGGCCTCACGGTGGCACTTAGCTTGTAATTTTCATCAATGGAGTGGGTACTAAGGGAAAACGTTTCGGAACATGAGTACGAAGCGGGAAGCACCCCCGCCCAGCTTCTGCTTTCGTTCGCTCCCGAAGTGCATTTGCTCACAGTGTTTTTAGGCAGCGCTTTGCTATTTGATGCTGTTTGTTTGGGCTTCTGCTTTTGGACCCGCAGAAGCCCAAACAAACATGACTTAGGGTGTGTTTGTTTGAGCTGTGGCTGGCTGGCTGTGGCTGTGGCTGTGCAGGGAAAGCTGCTTTTTTAAGTGTCACTGTTTGGCGACTTGGCTGGCTGTCTAGCTGTGGGTTGAAGATTTGTCTGAAATACCCTCAGAGTTTCTGAGTACATATGTATTTACTGATTGAAGTGTATAATCGTATCTGTCCCTATAAAATACCAGTAATACATAACATTAAACAAAAGAAATAATTAATAGATATGGATTTGTCCAAAATACATATCGTACCATTACACAAATAGGATATTGTCCATAATTAATATATATTAATCCAAACTACATGTCAATGACGTTACACATAATAACTAGCTAGCACGAGTAGATCATCTTCTTCTCGCATTGAACACTCCAAGTTGGGAGGTGGCCCATTCCTAAATTTTGAGTGCTTGGGGCGAATCTGAAAATAAGAACACAATAGATACATGAGTCCAATTGTCATCAAGGTGAGCAAAAAAATAGGTAGGAAGACAAAGATAGTTCTGAACATGATGACTTACCGCTAGGTGAGTATTCCACCAATCATCATCTGCATCCATAGTTTTTGTTTGGGGATCCCAGCCTAGGCCCGTTGCATTTAGCAATTCCATCCACCACGTGTACTCCTTTTTCAACTGATCTCATTTGTTCTTGAGCTGTTTCTTAATTAGTTTCTCTCCTATCTTCTCAGAAAATTTCCTCTCCAGATTTTCATAGCCTTTTTTTACTCAAGCAACCCCGTCCCTGTTGTTGTTGTTCACTTCTTCCATACAAATGTCGCAAAAAACTCTAACGCGGTATGCATCCCAAGTGGCAACCATTGTTTCTATGCACTGATATGCAACAAAATGATAAAATTGATCTCAGATTTACAGAACTAGGCTACGAGGAAACATCACAAATTTGTCTAAATTTACTATGCACTGATATAGGAAATAACATCACAATTTTGAGCTCATCAAATTGAGAAATAAGGCACGGGGCCATACCTTCGATGGCGATTCCGGCAGGGAGGTGGTCGGGCGACGAGCTAGGACGGCGAGGTGGTCGGGCGGCGAGCTAGTACGGCGGGGATGAGGTGAGTTCGGGAGCCTGGGGCGGACGAGGACGGCGGAGAGAAGGTTGGCGGCGGGAACGGGGAGGTCAATGGGGAGATGGTCGGGCGGCGGGAAGCTCGAGCGGAGGTAGGAGAACCTGACGCGGGGAGGAGGTAGGCCGCCGGGGGCGCGCCGCTCGCCGGCCAGAGGAGAGCTGCAGCGCCGGCGGGAGGGGGCTGCAAGCTGGCGGCGGCGGCGTCGAACCCTAGCTCGCACGGGGTCGTGCGGTGGTCGGCGACGAGTGGAGATAATGGATGAAGGAAAAGAAAAGAATCGGTGCTGGGGAAATGACTAGGCGGTGGCATTGCTTGTAATTCTAGCGAAACGACATGTCCATTTACGAAAACGGTTCGTGTCACTTTGCGGGGAAGCCGCAGAAAGCACCTTCGGAGGTGCTTTCTCTCCGCAGTGCTATCGCGAGCTCAGCTTCGTCAAAGCTCGCAGCGAAGCCAACGTGTTTGGTTCGTTTCATCAGCTTATATCCGTGGAAAGCAGCCCGAAGCTGAAACAAACACGCCCTTAATCATGGCGACGGGTGGTGGCCTTTATCGGTCCGTGCCGTGCCGGGAAAAGAAATGTGCAGATGGGAGGAAATGAAATCAATTGGGAGGTGAAAGCAAGGGCAAAGCTTCTCAGTAGGAGGAGGGTATTAAAGAAGTCTGAACCTGAACGTGTTGCTTTGATTTTTTTTTTCCCTCATCTGGGGATACAAGTTGTAGTTTCTGATCAGACTTACAAGCACTCACACCACACACGCACACCACAACGCACACCACAGCTGTAAGCCTAACCAAGGACTACACCCTTATACCCGGTACTGTCTGGTATAAAATATTACCTCATGTGGCTCACAGACGGAGAAGTGAGGACTTTATTGGCGAACACTGTTCCCCATGAACAATGCGCTCCGTACTGTTCCTAATGAACAACACCCCTGGGTGAGGAAAACACAAGTCGATCCTAGAGATCGAACTTGCGTCAGCTGCCTGGCCACTGCCAGAGCAAGCCACCGAGCCACGCTCGGTCCTCAACGTGTTGCTTTGATTTGCTGATGAGAAATTTAAAACTGAGATGATGGCAGGGCACACCTATGTCAGGTTGAGAAGCTGGTATTATCATTTTGACAACAACACTGTTTTAAATTTAGTGCTGCTACACCTACACTGGTACGGAGTACTACTCATGTGTCTTCTACTCTTCTTTGGCTCGCTCTACGCCTCCTACCCCTGTAGTATGCATTTGACTTGTGCATTTGTGATGCAGAAAAAGAAGCTAGCAGCACCATAGCAATATTGGTGAAACGAGTACTACTACTACCCATGGCATTATCAATTCTGAAGTATTGATTTACAATTAGTATTGATCAAGTTGGTCCTAGTAGCACTGCGCTGCAGTTTCAGCTCGTGTAGTTAAAGGCTTGAAGCAGCTAGCACAGTTGACTCGCAGAATTTCAACTTTCCATTGCCGTACGTGGAGGCGCAGTACCGGATGAGTAGCTGGGGTGTCCCATAGGCCCATAGCCTACCAGTGTACTACCTCGCCATGCCTGGCATGGCGGTAGTGCTTAGTAGTAGGATGAGTACAATTTATTGCCATTGTTTGTGTAGTATCCGGTCGCTCCGACATCGTGTCGCCGCAGGGCCCCTTTAGGCCTTGTTTGGTGCAAGGGGTTTTGAGGGATTAGTGGGGATTATCCTCACAGGGTTTGGGTGAAACCTCTCCACTCACCCAAACCCCTCTAAACCCCTGAAAACCTCTTCCCCAACAATTCCCTACAACCCCTATCTCATTCCGATTGTTTGGTACGCAGGGTTTCATACACACAGGATTCATAGGAATTCATACATTTAGAACTGTACAAACATATAACAACGAGAACCAAATTGAACAAAATAAAAATTTGAACTTTCAAACTAGCGCTCCCAAATTTGAACTCAGCATTGTACAATCATACATTCAAAACATGCAGATCAACTTTTGTTCAATACTAGATAACTGAAATGCCAAAATAGAATGGCAATACACACTGACATATTATAGCAGTCTTAACAACTTCCAACAAAGCTCTCAGACGATGGCATTGGCGTTGCTGGCGATCCTGGGCCACAGGTCAGTGCACGCCTTCATTGTCCAGCATTGCCTGCACGCACAGTGTACAACCACAGGTCAGTTAGAGAACTAGACAATTCAAAATGCCGCAAGATTTGAAGTACAAGCAAAACGTGCAATTTAACTACATGTAACATGACAGTACCATATAGTTGATGTGTGCGTATATACAATAACAATCATTGGTGCAACTTAATAATTACCACAGGGGACAAGCTTTGACAAGATAACATGAGGTGAATGATGCCATATATTTGGTGTGCAATTTGCAGGAAAACACATGTAAAAAAGCTCAGACACTCAAAGGGATTTCGAAGCAAGCAGCAAGCAATCAGACACCTAGTAGTGTACTAGTGTGTATACTACTGCAGCTTCTCTACTAGCATAAGAAACTAGACTGAATAAATCAAAAAAGCATCAGCTAAAGTTGCTAAGTCATGGACAGATGTCGTCAGTACCATAAAAAAGTTTTTGAGCTAAATACTTTGTTTCCTTGCAATCATTTTTTACAAGAGCATTGTCGTGATGTTGCCTGAGCTAGACAATATATATTTCTAAGTCTCGCCTGAATGATCAGTGCTGGCCGAAGAGGTTGAACAATATAAATGGGGTTGACTAAAATTCTCTGTAGCTTTCGCTTTAAAATAAATATGAAGATGCATCATCAGTTCATCACACAAGCAGGAAAACACATGTAAAAAAGCTAAGACACTCAAGCTGCACCCTCTATTTGTAATGACGGTGTGAAGCACAAGTTCATTCACAGATTGTACCTACTAAAAGTAGGCAGGCACTTACCATACAAAAGAAAAGCAGATAACACTTGTGTCATTTGGAAAGAAACACAGACCAAAAAGTAATGATCTTTCTTTCAAACTCACAAACGAGAAGTAAGCTTCCGACCATCATTTTTTTGGGGGGAAACTGATCATCAAATTTATTTCTCCATTAGCATAATCCATGAATTTCATTGTTGATAGAGTATAGATACCAAATTCACAACAAGAACTAGCACTAGCATTTAGAAGCAGGCAACCCTGTACCCACAGTTTCAGCTAACGTACGCAGAAGCACTAGCACTAGCGTTCAGAAGCACTAGCGCTCGTGAGGACGCGATGCAAGCCAAGGACGGTCCTAATGCGTTCGGTCAGCTCCAGAAAAGAAAAAGACTCACGCGCAGGATCACAGCCGAGGGCGCTCGAGGAACGCACATGCACGCACTAGATCGGAGCAATTAAGGGTGGTAATCGGGTCGGGTTTAACCGGGTCGACCTTGGTCAGACCCATGCCCGAATACCTTATCGGGTCTCTGATCTACCCACGACCCTACCCATGGGCGTTGGGGCGTGCCCATGCCCGTCGGGTCACCCGACCCTATCGGGTGCCCATCGGGTCAGAGATTTGACCAGCTCTTGCTCTATGCAGTGAGAGAGCCGTGTAGTATCTAAGTCGCTGTTGGAGCCTCCCAGGTCCCTTTATAGGCAGTGCTCAGATTTCAACCTCAGTGAGTAAGCGAGGTGGTACTAAACTTTGCACTATGCTCCTTTTTTGCTGCACCGGTGCAGTGAAGGGCTAGAGAAACCGGTGGCCCATTCCAGCTTGTACACCTACATGGGCCGTCGAGCACCTGAGATGATGGCACTAATAGCCTGCACTAAATCTACGTACAATTGAATGAGACGATGGATTGAGGGAGGGAGGCGTTGAGATGTTCTTGGCCCAGCTATGTGCATACGTAGTATAACTATACATTCTGTTTATTCTCAAAAAAAAAAAAACTATACATTCTGTTATGTACTATGTCTGCTGTAAGACAAGTTCTAGTTGTGCTTTATCTTCTATAATTAATCTATGTATACACCGTGACATGCTTAAACATATAGTTGTGTCAACATGTGACATAAAATAAAATAAAATGTTTAATTAATACCACTAATCGGGTTGCCCATCGGCAGGGGCGGAGCTAGGCCCCGGGCAACCAGGGCCATGGCCCGGGCGCAGCAAAATTCCCGGCCTATTAGGCATTAGAAATCTGACTTGGCCTGGGACGCAGTTCAGGTTTGGCCCATTTTCTCCGCGGAACGAAGCCTGGATCAAACGGTTTTGCCTCTCCCTTCTCCCTCACTCGTTCTGCCTCTCCCCTTGCACGCGACCCGGCGCCGCCAACGCTATCTCCGTCGTCGCCGGCATCCCGGAAACAGCAGTCCGGCACTCTAGCTTGCTGTCGTTGCCCGCAGGCTTCCAGGACGGCCTCACCCCGTCGCGCCGTTCTCCTCCACCGCGGCTCCGCGCCTCCGCCCCCCGCTGGCCCGCTCCACTGCTCAGCTCGGTAGTTACGCTGCCGCCGCTCGCCCGCCTGCGTCGCGTCTGCGTAACCGACGGCCCGTGCCGCCGCGTGCTGCGGCTCTGCCGCCTCTCTTCTGAGGCAGAACCAGGGAACGGTGCAGAACAGCCGAATAGGCATGTTCTTCAGTTCTTCTCACTTCTCAAAACTGCTGCTCGGCTAGGTAATTTCTTGATATTTTTGATAGTTTTGTTGATTTGTAAATTATAATTGAACACATTTGTTCATCTAATAATTGTTTGTTATCTATTTATGTTTTTGGAATTGAAGATGAAGAGATTGTTCCCATTGATCTAAAAACCGAACCAATCAACGAATCCTCAAACCAAAAAAGTTGAAGGTCCTCAAACCAAATTTCTTTGTCATTACAAGATTTTTTTTGGAAGTTTCTGTGAGCTAAGTTTTTGGCCCGGGGCGTGCTCCAATCCTGGCTCCGCCACTGCCCATCGGGTTGCCCATGGGCATAGAATTATACCCATGCCCGCCCCACGACTAAACGGGTCGCCCACGGGTCATACCCATGGGCAAAGATGAAGACCCATACCCTGCCCATTAGGGTCGGGTGCCCATGGGCGCGTGTGCCCATGGGTCAAATTGCCGGCCTTAGGAGCAATCTATGACAAAGCACGACCAATAGCGTGCTACAGCCTACGTCAAGCGGAGGTGGAGGTCGAGAGAGAGAGGGTCGCCGGCGGGAGCGGAGCCGGCCGGCGGCTGCGGATCTGGGAGTCAAGATTGGCAATTTTCGAGAGGGGGAAGAAGGTGGCGCCCGAGTCGAGGTACCAGGCGCCCTTCTTGGCATCCCCCTCTTGCGCCAGGTTGACCTGCACCTTCTCCTCTAGCATGAGGAGGACCGGCTCCTTGCGAGTCGGGTCGGCCAGCTCCTTCCGAGCTACCGGGGTTGACTCCTCTCGAGTCACCGCAGTCGAGTGCTCTCCACTCGACGAGGCTGTCGGGTGCTCTCCACTCGACGAGGCTGTTGGGTCCTTGCGACCCGACACTCCCGGCTGCTGGAGCCGGGAGGCCAACTCCTCCCGAGTCGCCATGGTCAGCTCCTTCAAAGCCAACGCTATCGAGTCCTCCTGACTCGATGATTCTGTCGGGTCCTTGCGACCCACGGCCGACTCCTCTCGAGTCGCTGAGCCCAGCTCCTCCCGAGCTGGGGCAGTCGAGTCCTCGCGACCCGACGATGTTGTCGACTCCTCCTGAGTCGACGAGCCCAGCTCCTCCCGAGCTGGGGCTGTCGAGTCCTTGCGACCCGACGATTATGCCAACTCCTCTCGAGTCAACGTGTCCCACTCCGCGATCCACTGGATCGGCGCGAGTTCCTTTGGAGGAGTCGACGATCCCTCCGACTCCGCCACCGGTCGAGTCGCTGACTCTGCCACCGGTTGAGACAAGGGTGCCACCTCCGAGGTGCTCGACCTTGCCTGGCGAGTCGAAGCAGGGAGCTGTGGGGCAGACGCGATGGTGCAGGTCTACACCATGAGGAGTGCGCTGTCATCTTCGTCGTCTCTGCCACGGAAGAGGTGTGCTTCCGCACCCTCTGCGCGCACGAGGTGTGCTTCCTCGCGCTTCTTCTTGTGGCAGTCCCGCGCCCAATGGCCGGCAACTCCGCAGTAGCGGCACGTGTCTTTCGACGCGCCGCGGTTCCCGGCTTCGCGAGCCGAGCTGCCCCTGCCGTGACCGCGCGGCTTGCCGCTGCCGCGTCCGGCATGGCTGGAGGATCCACCTCCATCCTGCAGGCGCATCCGAGAGAACCACTCCTCCTCTGTGAGGAGTAGTTTTCCAGCTTGTTTGGCCTCCGGCTTCTCCGCCTCATGTCGCTCCTCGGCCGTTTTGAGGCGACCGATGAAGCCGTACCGGGTATAACGCCAGCGGAGGAGCCGTCGGGGCGCCCGGCGACGGAGAGGAGACGACGGCGGCCGTTGACGGGGAGGAGGCGGCGGCGGCGCCTCGCTTTCTCTCCTCGTTTCGTCCCGGTCGTTCCGCGAGGGGTCGCTCGAGGGCTGATACACGCGTGGGTCGGGGCGGTTTGGCTGGGTTCGACCGGGCTAGCCCAGCCCCAACCCGGCCTACCAAACGGCCCACGGGGGAATTTCGGGGGTTTTAATCATCTAGAGGAATTTCCCTCCAATTCCCGGCCCACCCCGGCCTACCAAACGAGGCCTTATGTGGGGGATTATTGGATTCACCGTATCGTCGCCTCGCCGCGTCGTTTTTGATCTCCCCAAGGGCGGTACTAGTAGTCTAGTACTACCAGCCAGTACCGTTTCCCATTCTTTGTTTGCATTTTTTTTGAACAAGTTTGTTTGCATCAATCAAGCAGACTAATTGGGATGAAATTGTTGCTCCACAATTCTTGCGAAAACTTGCCTCGTCGGATGGGCATTTTACAAATGTGGTCAATTAGGGAATTTCTAACACACGATTTTTTATGACTATTTTCCCTCTCCCTGTCCGTGATACGCGAGTAGGGTGGCGACGACTTTGCCCCCCTCCCTCCGTGGTCCCAGCCTCCTTTGTCTGCCGTCCGAGGTAGTTAGGGTTGTGCTAGGCTTTTTCGAGGACGTCGCGGCGTCATCATAACGTGGCCCTGCTTCTCCCCCATCTTCACGGTGCTTCAGTCGGCCGTAGCGTGGGGCATGTGGATTGGTCCTCCCGCCGTTGTCCAAGTCTGATCAGATTAGTTTCTCGCATCTCGGTGTATCCTTGGTGTTTGTAGTTATCCGCGGCTGAGTTGACAGACGGGGCGAGGTGGATGTTCTAGACTAGTGTTGGTTCGAAGATGGTGGATATGTCTTTTTTCGACCTCGTCAATAGGATGTGGCGGATTTGGGTCCAAGGGAACACGCGGGTGTCCCTCTGTCGACGTGTCACACAAACAAGTTATTCGTTGCTTGTAGTGAATCCACGAGGTCCAGTGCCCCTGCCATGGGCACCAGACCGTGCTTCAATGGAAACTCGTTTCTAAATTACTAGCTTGCGCCTAGCCTATTTGGATTACCGCCGGTGCCTTTATATAATAGGCACAGGTTACATGTGTTCGACTCCAACACGTGACTTATAGGGTAACCAAGCCCAGCCATAGACTATATTCACACTCGACACAAACTCCAACAACCTCTTTATGCGATGATGTTGTTTTGGGTCTGTCAACGTGAAGGATGTGCGTCTCTTCCGGTGTGCACCTCAACGACGCAAGAGTTGGGCAATGGCCGCTGGCTTTGATGTGTACAAGAAACTTTAGGGATTGTTTTATATTTTTCTATCTTCGAAGTTATGCCTATAAAGTTTACGGCACAATCATTTTCTCCTGGTCTATATTCTAGTTTCCATGTGTGTTTTATTTATGTAACTTAGTTTTCTTAGAAATAAGCGGTTGTTCTAAAAAAAATACATATAATAATGATTTTTATACAAAATTTGGAGCAATACTGCGGCATTCGGGTCGTAGTAACTTCACAATCCTACTTCTCTGTTGATGAAATTTTGAAAACCTGCAAATCAAATAACCTCAATGCGTAGAGGCGAAGAATTTCACGAAGGAACGTGGTGATAGAAATGTAATAGACTATATAACAATAATCAATAAAGAATAACGAAATAGACGCATGAGACGAAAGATTTTAACGTGAAAAAACTCTCCAAGGAGAAGGGAAAAATCACGAGTGCGAGCCAGCGAAATTTCACTATATCGAGAGATGTTACAAACACTAGTGGTTTACAACAATTTTCGTATCCCGTCCGACGCCTTACAAAAGATATGTAAAAAAGTGGTGACCTAGGTCGATACTAATCCGTACGTCGGGCGATGGGTCTCCGCTCCGCTATGAGCCTATGACAGAAGTTTGCATCTTATCTGCATAGCCTTCAACTGAATTTGAATCACAAAAAAATCCACCTTGAGACAAATTCCTCCTTGTAGCATGGATAAAGAACTCTCCCTTGAACAACAAATGAAACAATTTCGGCGCCAAAATGCCACTAGGATTTAAACAGTTATACCAACTAAGCGCAAATCTCAAGCGTAGCAACATGAACTAGCTTTGTCATCATATTTGCAGGATTATCATGAGCACCAATTTTGCATACCTTCAATTTACCTTGAGCAACAATATCTTGAACGTAATGGTATTTGACATCAACGTGTGTTTTTTTATGAAACATTTGCTTGGTAAGATATATGACACTCTGATTTTCACAAAATAGAGCATTGCAGGAATTATCTCCACATAGCTGACATATAGACCTTTCAACCAAATTGATCTTTACATGCTTCCGCAATATCAATGTATTCTGCTTCCGTGTTAGTCTGGGCAACAACTGGCTGTGATGTTGCATTACAACTCACGGCACAACCACCAATAGTGAACACATAACTTTCGAGGGACCTCCCATTATCTAAATAGGCAGCAAAATTTGAATCCACATAGTCAACTAGGCCCTTACCCGGCATTAGAAGAGTCACGAAGGTACCTGAAACTCCATTGAACAACCCTTCTAATGTTCTTTGCTGGGATTAGACATGTATGTACTAACAAAACTCATATCATATGATAAATGATGACGATAAGAGATCATGGCATACATTAAAAAACCAACAACAATAGAATATGCAACTCCTTGTCATGTACTCAAACTTTTCATCCGTACTAGGACAATGAGAAGATGATAAGTTCGAAATGAGAAGCAATTGGAGTACTAAGAGACTTTGCATCATGCATGTTAAAACAATGAAGAATTTTCTGGATGTAACTTTGCTGACTAAAAAATAACAAACCATAATTTTTGTCCCTGACAATATACATACCTAAGATCTTCTTAACGGTACCAATATCCCTCATCTTAACTCACTACTTGGTTGTGATTTTAAAGTAATGATCTCTTTCTTGCTCGCCCACTAGGTCCGCTATTGACCGATACAATTTGTTGCATATCCATTCATCCATAGAGGTTCCATATACTCCCTAATGTCTTACGCTCCACCCATGACGAGAAACAACGCCAAGATGATCGAGGGTCTCAGGGTTGTGGTGAAGCAGACGGGTCCATGGTTGGAGCTGCGGAAGTGGTACCTCGCCGATATCCTCGCTCGTGAAGGTGACAAGGATGAGAATAAGGTCGAAAGATTGGTGGCCCTGTGAAATGACAATTTATATGTCACCGGGGTCACCAAAGGATTCACAGAGAGCATGGATGGCAATGCTTCGCGGGCTCGGAGCACCTAAGCAATGATTGCAGCCACATCGGCTTTGACAGGGATTATGTTGCCAACCCTAGCATGATCGCCCTTTTGAACCTCAAAACGGTGGAGCTAGGCCGTGCGGCGTTGGTCCAAGCTGTGCGTGACTTTGATGGCTATCGCACATCCACGCCGCTCTACGCCACTCCGACCACCGAGGCGAAGGTGAATATCGTGTTGTCGATTCTCATATATTTGTACCAAACATTTTTAGTTCCATGTAACTTGTTCCATCATTAAAGGTATCAAAGTTTTTATATTGATAAATTATTCAATACATTATGTGAACTAGTATTGTTTTTTATACGATGAGTAATAAACCCAAGAATGTAACTAACTATGCTCCAAACATTAATACATCATGTTTATGGCACACAAATTATCTATTATTACAAATAAGTTTTCTTGTGTTGGACTTATAATGTATTTTGTCAAAACAAATACTTTAATCCTTTAAACTTTAGGTTCAGGAGTTCAATAAGCTAATATTTTATTACACATTGTTTTACCTTGAGTCAAAGCAAAGTAAACATATTCGGTGGCAAATTCAGTTATGGTGGTCAATATTATAATTTCTAACTCAGCCTCACGTGCTTGTTTCTATAGTATCCTTACATATCAATATATCTTATTAGAGTGTTCCGGAACATGTGAGTATAAGAAATATCTTGAGAGAATTTTATAGAGTAGAGACGTGTCAAACTAAGTGTAATTAAATAGAGATGCTGTCTTGGGCCAGCAATGGAGGCTGTTGTGGATGATTTTTATCCCATAGTCTTGCGCGTTGTGGCACTCGTAACAAACTTACTATCGACAAATTTATGATCGTTTTGCACGCCCTAGCCGCTGTTGCGTGCGTGTTGGCTGCTGGGAGGCCGACACCGTCTCATCTATCTCCTGTTTGGGGCTATCCGGTTTTTTTTTCTAGGAGTACGCGGGATTTTAGGTGTTTCTTGTGCCTAAACTGTATGCCGCAACATGTAAGGAATCATGTTTAACTCTGTAGGCCTTATTAAGTTAAGGTTGTGCTCGTGGTGTCTTTTATCTATAAAAAAAAACCGTGGTGCCTCCGCTAGCATGGACTTGATTGTGGAATGATCGACTTATGCATCAGCGGTTCTTAGTGGTGATGTCCGAGTCGCCAAGTTACAACGTGATTACGACTACAAGTACAATAGTAACCTTTTCAGCGGATGCGATGGATGGATTTATCTCAAGATCATGTATTAATGACTTAGCATGGTGGCCATGTGAGTTGGACTATTGGAGGTGCTATGGGCCATGTATCTTCAGTACTATGTCGTTGTATTATGTTGATCTCTGCCAGCTAGGCTGCTAGCATTCAGAGAATCAGCCGTGATGCTACTATTATAAAATAGTAATATCGGCGCTACTACAGTACTACGTGGGAAGTTAGATCAACTGGGGATTTTTCTAAG
This sequence comes from Poa pratensis, assembly GCA_947311845.1. Classification (NCBI taxonomy): domain Eukaryota; kingdom Viridiplantae; phylum Streptophyta; class Magnoliopsida; order Poales; family Poaceae; genus Poa; species Poa pratensis. The sequence continues at coordinate 18,696,342 of CAMZMU010000119.1, read as the reverse complement.
AGTCGCGAAGGAAAATGTCTCAGTTGCAATCAAGCAGAAAACAAGTTGCCAAGTTGATCATAAGAAAATCAGACTAGATTTGAGACTGCAGTGCACTCATCTAAAACCAGTTGAGTTCAAGAGTTGAGACAAGCAAGCCTTTTCTGACGGGTGTTTTTCAACGGCTTACGTGGCAGCAACCGTGGTGGCCGAGTTCGTGTCTTTTTTTTTTTCCTTTTGGCGGGACAGTAACATCTTTCACCAAATCCAGACACGAGTACTCTGTGGTTGTACTTGCGCGCGTAGATTTATTGCCCAAAGTACCTTCCCATTCAATAATAAACCTCAGGCCCTACGTGCCACAAGATGCCATTTACTCTACTCGTCTTCACAAACCGCACACGGGCATGCCACTCAACTCGGAACAGTGAGCTTGGTTCACCGCTAGGCCTAGGCATTATCATCTCCAATTATAACAGCATCTCCAATTAAACTGTGCAAATTGCCAAATACCCTCTACGTCGGGACTTGACTTCCCAAACCAGATTTGGGCCGGACAAGAGCTCCGTGGCTCACGGATTTCGCCTCATTTTCGCCAAGCATTTCGCGAACGCCCGGAGGTCAACATTTGGGGCTGTCGAGCCCTGTCCGCGCACACGGGGCCGGATTTTACCCAGTCCGGGTTGAGGATGCTCTAACCGGAGGAGTCTATTTTCTTTCGTTGCGAGGTGACACTCTCCTATGAATGTGCATCCACTCGTCCTGGTTAGCTTGCGTGTATCATTGTTGCTTGCGAGGTGACTTCATTGTCTGTCGTGGCATTTTTGTTGTCACACATTGTGTTTTGCGGGAGTGTCAGCGTCGCTTTTAGCTTGCGTGTTCGTGTAGGAAAAAACAAGCCCCAGGACAGCAACAGAGAGATTAAGCAAGAGAACAAAAAGGAAAACCACCCGAGAGTCCTCCTGGTTTGGGGCGGACCACGGGTGCGTTTGTTTGGCCACCCCGCACTCTGCCCGCCACGTGATCAAAAGGACTTGGCACCTTGGAGCTGGAGAGTAGGAGGAGTAGTCCTAGCAGCCATGCCCCACAAGGCCACAAGCTTCCTCCTCCCTCTGCCGTCGCTGTCGCAGTATCACCTCCAACTCCTCCAGCTGTAGGTTTGTGCTAGTACCAGGTAGCGGCGCAGCGTCTGTCCACTTCTCCTCCCGCCGCCGCCATCGATCTCACCTCCGCCACCCACCCACCAAAACAGAGCCCTGCCCTGCCCTACCCGCCGCCGCCCCGCTTCCTCCTTTCGCTCCGTTGGACCGCCCGGGGCTAGCTATAGCTCGCTTCGCGCTTCGTTGGCCGCAGCTCCAGTGTCGCAGGAGGCTGGCCGGGAGCCTATAGCAGGTCTTAATCTGCGGCCGGGGCTCCAGTGTCCACGGGACGCCACGCGGCCTTTGTCCCCAACATATGCCGCAGAGAAAAAAAGAGAGCTTTGCGATGCGATTCCTCCCCAATTTTTAATCTGTTTCGGCAAGCGCCCCTCCCAACGGCGAGCTCCAGGGTGTACTACTACCGGAGAGCTAGCCGCTGCTGTGCTGCTGCGGCTTGGGATTGTTTAATGCGGGTTTAATCAGTGCGCGGGCTAATTATTTTAGCGCAGCTGTCTCCGTTGGGAACTCGCGAAAGCTCGTTTCTTTTGAGACCCACGCCTGCCTGCCTCGCCGCCCCTCCACCCAACCCCTCCGCGCCGCGCCGCTGCCCTCTCCCTCTCTCTCCCTCCCACTGATTCTTGTTATTCTTTCTTCTTGGTAGTAGCGCTTGCTTGCTCGCTTTGGCTGCTGGCTGGCTCGGCGGTCGTCGCGCGCGCATTCCCACACGCATATGGTAGCCACTGAGCGGTGGGATGGGGAACAGCAGCAAGTACTGTAAATTGGGGATGGAGATAGAGGAGGAGAAGGGCGGCGGAGGCGGCGGCGGAGGGATAGAGAGGTTCTTGGCGAGGATCAGGTGGAGGCGCCTGGCGGTGGTGGTCTGGCTGGCGCTGGCGGTGGCCTGCTCGGCGGCCGTGCGCTGGCACCTGCGCCGGGAGACCATGGACCGCGCCGAGGAGCGACTCGTCAACATGTGCGAGGAGCGGGCCAGGATGCTGCAGGAGCAGTTCGGGGTCACCGTCAACCACGTCCACGCCCTCTCCATCCTCATCTCCATCTTCCACTTCGAGAAGAACCCCTCCGCCATCGACCAGGTAAAGACCAACTCTTTGGTGGATTCATTCAATGTTCCTCGATGCGCTTCGTTCATGTGTCTGCGGTTTGCTCCCGATGCTGCGGCAATGGCAGATCCTAAACAAGCTGGTACTATTAAACATTGCATTAGTTTAGAACAAACTTTTAATAAATTATAGTTGGACTATTACCACAACGTGTAACCCTGACAGTTTTGGTGTGCCTAATAATGATTATGTTCATGTATACATTGTAATGATAATATGCTTAATTCAAGTAGTAAGCTAGAGGCTTTGAACTTACATTATTTTCTCTTACTGAATATAGTTTTATATTACACTTATATAAGTAGACCATATAATACAGTTACCAAATACTTAAGATGCAACGTTATTTAGTGCTTACAGACTTGCAGGCTAGTCGTTTAGCGCTCGACACATTATTGGTTTTAGTCGGTTCGTTGTGGGCCTGTTGATCTTGGAGCGATTGCGTTTTTTTCTATCTCTATATGCTCCGAGCCACAGGCTCGGTCAGAGACGTCTCTGAACTGCTAGGTTGGTGGAGGCATTGTTTTTCCTTTAGATAGAGTGGTTAATGGTTGGGTTTAGGCAACGTGCTTGACTCCCTTTTGTTTATGCCGAGAAATGCCACCGGCGTAGCGATGTATCGCTGGCTGCGGTTGTCTAGTGAATGCGTTCTTGATTGATCCTACTTTCTTCTCCTAAAATAGTGTTCCCTAAAGGTGTTTGGCGAGTTCCGAAACTTCTGCTTTGTTGATTTCTTAGTGGTAGCTTTAGACTTTTAGGAGTGCTACCTTGGCAAGGCAATATGGTATTTTAAGGCACATTCTGGTTGTTGCAACAGGCAACAACGAGGAATGCCCTAATTTGGTTGGTGGCCCTAGTTGGAATCTGATTTGTTTGATGACTTCGTTCTTTCTCACATGGATTAGATGCAGCTTTAACTTTATTATTTCTTTTTTTCTTGGATGCTCTTGGTCATTTAATCATACTACATCAGTATCAAAATATAAGATGTTTTATCATTTTTCTGCTACGGATGTACCTAGACGTGTATTAGTGTGTAGATTCGTTCATTTCTATCCGTATGTAGTCCGTAGTGAAATACTCCATCTAAAACATCTTATATTTACGGAGGGAGTAGTATATTAGTTTGCTGCCAGATTGTTTTACTCTACATTTTTGTGACATGTTTGCTGCAGGATACTTTTGCGAAATATACGGCAATGACATCATTCGAGCGTCCGTTGCTGAATGGAGTGGCATACGCACAGCGCATCTTCCCTAATGAGAAGGAAATGTTTGAAAGACAGCATGGATGGATTATGAAGACAATGAATCGAGAAGGGGCAGCTCTCCAAGATGAGTATGCCCCGGTGATCTTCTCGCAGGACACGGTCTCGTACCTTGCACGCATGGACATGATGTCTGGGGAGGTCTGAATTCTTATTGCCTGATGTTTTTTTCTTCTTTTTATCGATCTTAGTTAATTGAGGGCAGGGGAGATGTTGTGTTGCCATTTTTTTTTCTTTAGTGAATCTGATATATTTGTTTCTCATGTAGGAGGACCGAGAAAACATCTTGCGTACAAGGGCTACCGGCAAACCTGTATTGACAAACCCATTTCGGCTTCTTGGGTCAAACCACTTAGGGGTAGTGCTCACTTTTGCTGTGTATCGCCCTGATCTACCGGCTGATGCGTCAGTTGAGCAACGTGTGGAAGCAACTGCCGGGTGAGATTATTGAACTGTCTTTCATAGTTTGTCATTTGTAGATCCTGAATTTGTATATCCATCCTTTAGTGTTGGCTATACAATACTCAGATGCATCAAAGCGGATGATTCATTGGATAATTTGACATAACCTAGAGAATTTGCATTAGTGTATCATTATTTCTTTATCGGTACGTTACTACGTTTGCTTTCAGCCCCAACCAGCACATGATAGGCTGGGCTAGCCAATTTTTGTGCGTCCAAATACACCACCGCGAAAGAGTCACCGTCAGGCCAATTTTTTGGCAGGGCTGACTTTGGCTCAAAACCAAACATAGCCTATATCATAGCTTATTGTCCCTCTTTGTCTCATTCAGCAGTAGAGAGGTCTTTCTAGTGCGATGACCTGCCATATTTACTACCATAAACATAGCATGGATGACAATTTAACTGTTTATTGGGTGTAGTTTTATGACTTTCTTCTAATCGAATCCCCCACTAACAGCTATCTTGGTGGAGCTTTTGATGTGGAGACGCTTGTGGATAATTTGTTGAATAAACTTGCTGGCAATCAGGATATATTGGTGAATGTGTACGATGTCACAAATGCTTCAGAACCTATGGCTATGTATGGATCTCAAACACCAGATGATAAAGTTGGCCTCTTGCATGTTAGCATGCTTGATTTTGGAGATCCATTTAGGAGGCACGAAATGAGGTGCAGGTGGGTAGCTTCTTCCAGAGACACTAACTTTGTTGCCTCATTTGTCCTTCCACTAATTTTTGTAACCCGTGCAGCTATATGCAAACGCCTCCTTTGCCGTTGTCTGCCATTAGTAATCCCCTGGGCGCTTTCGTCATATGGATGCTTGTGGGGTATATAATTTGTGCTGCATGGTCTCGGTATGACAAAGTTACAGAAGATTGTAGAAAGATGGAAGAGCTCAAAACTCAAGCGGAAGCTGCTGATATTGCAAAGTCTCAGGTTTGTCACTTGCTATTTTGAGTTACTTGGCTTTCTTGCATACATATGAAATTATATATTGATGCAAGTTTTCTTATTTTCAGTTTCTGGCAACCGTATCACATGAAATCAGAACTCCTATGAATGGCGTCCTTGGTACGAAGATTTCCTTTCGGGTACCTATATATTTCTACTCCGAGAACTAGGCAATCTGAAAATATTACCTTTCACTGTAGGAATGCTGGACATGCTTTTGGGGACAGATCTGACTATGACTCAGAAGGATTTTGCTCAGACTGCTCAGGGTTGTGGCAAAAGTTTGATAAGACTGATAAATGATGTCCTTGATCGAGCAAAGTTTGAGGCTGGAAGGCTTGAACTTGAGGCAGTGCCCTTTGACTTGCGATCACTCATGGACGATGTGATCTCTTTGTTTCCTTCAAAGTTAAAAGAGAAGAGCATAGAGGTATCTTACTACTCCCTCACACCCTCCGAAAATATACTGCCTATAATTTTTGGTCGAAATCAAACTTTACAAAGTTTGACCAGGTATATATAAAATCGATCAACATCTGCAATATCGGATCAATATTATTAGAACTACCATGAAATCTATTTTCACATTAGATGCATTTGGTATTGTAGATATTTTTACATTTTTCTATATGCTTGGTCAAACTTTGTAAATTTGACTTTGGAAAATCATAGACAATGTATTTTGAGAGGGAGGAAGTATTACAAGCATAGAGCATTAAATATGGTTCCTCTGCACTCTTAGTCATAATGGCCATGGACTGCTTGCATTAATTTTTTGCACTTGACTGCGAACAAATGATTCAGTTACATACATACCTATCTTTCCTATATCTCCTTTCGTGCAGCACATCATTTCCTAATGTTCTTGTTACCGCAGCTTGCAGTGTTTGTGTGTGATGATGTTCCAAAACTTGTCATTGGTGATCCTTGGAGATTTCAACAGATAGTAACAAATTTGGTGGGCAACGCAGTCAAAGTAAGCAGTCAACTTTTGATACCATGGCATTTTCCTGCTGTTTGCATACTTTATAACTTCACTATTTCAGTTTTCTATATTCAGTTCTGTTAACAAACTTTAAGAAATGTTCTGAGTTCACTATTAATTGTCCAGTTCACAGAACGGGGTCATGTTTTTGTGCGGGTCTCTTTGGCTGAGAACCCAAACGCGGAAGCGAATCGGGTCCTTAATGGAACTCTCAACGGAAAAGATTGTAAATTTGACTCTACAGCTAATGGTGCCTTCAATACATTGAGTGGGTTTCAAGCTGCGGATGAACGAAATAGCTGGGAATATTTTAAGCTGCTGCTCTCTGATAAGGAGTTACTATCGGATGAGCTCGAGGGGGAAAATCTAACCAAGTGGATGCCGATCATGTGACCTTGATGATAAGCATTGAAGATACAGGTGTTGGTATCCCACTGCAAGCACAAGATCGTGTTTTTATGCCTTTTATGCAGGCGGATAGTTCAACTTCAAGGAACTATGGTGGAACTGGCATCGGTTTAAGCATCAGCAAATGTTTGGCCGAACTTATGGGCGGACAAATAAGTTTCACTAGTCGTCCTTCCATTGGGAGTACATTTACATTCTCAGCCGTTGTGAAGCGTACATCCAAAGATACTTTAAGTGATTCAGAGAGGAGCTTGTGCGAGGCACTACCAACCGCCTTTAGGGGAATGAAGGTGATTTTGGTAGATGGGAAACCTGTACGTAGTGCTGTCACTAGATATCACCTTAACAGGTTGGGCATAATTGTTCAAGTTGTGAATAATATGAGTATGGGAATTCAAGCCTTTGGGCAAAACGGTGCAACAAAGTCGAGGTGAGTTTCTGTCAGTCATTTTCAGTGCCTAACAAAACTTGTTATTTATATTTTAGAGACAGACGACAAATAATAGCGTAACTGATTACTAGCTATATCATCAACCATTCCAATGATATAAGCTGGACCAAAGGTAGCAAATGATATTTTACTACTAATACAAGAAGATATTTCACATGGCTCTGAGAGGCTAAAAAACCTATATTAGTAAGAGGCAGGGAGGTAGAAAAATTTAAACTACGTTCATATAATTTCTTTATAGGAAGTACATATTATCTAACATTATAAACAACAAATATAATCCTTTTAAATATAGACATATGTATCATAACACATTAACCTAGTCAGTCGTGCAGGGTGTTTGTTAAGTTATAGTTGATGAAATGTCCGGAATTTCTTTGTGAGTCAAATGAAAGAAAAGCAAGAATGACACAATTTCTGTTCGTGCTTATTCCTTCTCATTGCGGCCTTAGATAGAGTATAATATTGAGAGATTACAACGTGTGAGTAAGAAGCTCAGTTTAGATCCTAGCTATCCGGCCGATGGAAGCACTGTTGCATTGCATGGGAAACAATTGGACAGAGCAGGTGCTTGTCCAACAATTTTTTTTTGATAAACTATAAGACCTTTGAAAGACCAGAACTGATGCTCGCTACCATTACTATTCATGCACCATAAAGTTTCTTGGACGCCTGCTGAGTCTCCTTTCCCCCATTAACTTTATTTTCTTGCAGAGAAAAACCGTCCATGCTTTTTATTGAGGATGACATCTGGAGGCCCGAGACAGATATTCAGTTATTGAATCGTTTACATGCTCTCAGGATGAATGGTCAGGTACACGAGTTGCCCAAGTTGATTCTTTTGGTCACATCCGAAGCTGATAAGGACAAGTACAGATCCACGTTCGGTGCTGTGATGTGTAAGCCTATCAGAGCGAGCACAATAGCATCTTGTCTTCAACAGTTGCTACAAGTGGAGATACCTGTACGGAAAGAAAATCAAAACAGGCCTTCATTTCTCCGTAGCTTGTTGGTTGGGAAGAACATATTGGTTGTAGATGATAACAAAGTAAATCTGCGAGTTGCTCAAGCTGCACTAAAGAAGTATGGTGCCAAGGTTCATTGCGTTGAAAGTGGCAAGGATGCCATCTCCCTACTTCAACCACCGCATTGCTTCGATGCATGTTTTATGGATGTTCAAATGCCTGAGATGGATGGGTAAGATTTTGTGCTGCAGTCGACATTTCTAGCTTTATGCCTTCTTACTGCTTTGCCCATTCAAATGTCTCACGTTGAAAAAGAACTGCAATTATGTTTTTCTGTACTCTAGGAACATAATTGTGATTTATTTTTCAACGTTAAACATTTGAAGTTGCAATTTTGGTAGTCATTAATGGCTAAAAATGTCTCGATAATTCATGTTCAAATGTCTCACGTTGAAAAAGAAGTTGCAGTCGGTACGATTGAGATTGTATTTAGTGTCAAGTTTGCATGCTTAATACAATCTCAATCGTACTGACTACCGATTGCCAACGATATATTCTCCAGGTTCGAGGCAACAAGACAAATAAGGGAAATAGAGAAGAAAGCGAACGAGGAAAAGCGAGAGCAGTCAAAGACTTCAGAGGAAGGTTCCATTTGTGGAGTGGCATTTACCTGTTCTGGCAATGACTGCTGATGTTATTCAGGCAACCTACGATAAGTGTATAGATTCAGGAATGGACGGCTACGTGTCCAAACCGTTTGATGAACAGCAGTTATACCAAGCAGTCTCCAGATTAGTGGTGGGAAAGACTGATCCGGCTTCATGATCTGATCCAGGTCTCGTTAGTTGAAGCGATGTCAAGCTGACTCTCTGACTCTTAGAGTAGATGGAAAGGGGAAGGTACCTTGAGCTAGTGAAGTTCGTTGCAGCCATGGTAAATGATGATCGACGTATCTGCTGCAGCCCAGGAGGGGAGACGAAGAAGAAGGTACCTTGAGATAGGTAGATTAGGCCCTTTTTTTGGTTTGGTGCTGGTAGCAGATGTATGTTGTTGTATCTCCTGTCTGTTCATTCTTTGAAAATATAACATCTATGTGTTGGACATTTTGTGATCTAGAGGCTGCTCTCTCTTAGGTCGAAAGTCAAGAATTATGGCTGCTACAGTAGGTGGCTACAGTAAAGATGCTACAGTACCTCTAATGTGTTGTCTTGATCGGAGACATCCAATTCTGATCCAACGGTGCTAGTTCCTCTAGTGTGTGGTGCTAAACAAAATATAAAGGGTTAGATGACCCTAGAAGTTAGAGGAGACACGGCAGTTGCTCTCCTGCTCTCTCACTCTCACTCTCTAACTTTCTAAAAGAAAAAGCAACCGATCTAGCTAAACACCACAAACACTAGGAAGAACTAAGCACAATTTGCTCCATCCCTGTGTGAGCAAAATTAGAAGACATGGCATCATCTTCAGATCAAGGTAACCCTTCTATTCATCTTATTTTTATGGCTCAAACTTGAGCTAGTTGATTCTATAAGTTCCAACACTATGTGCTTGTGCTGTGCCAGAGCCTCATGGAAAGAAAGAAGTGGTCGACTTTTCAGTTGTCTCCTGTTCATTCGTCATGGAAGTGTTCATGAAACTGTTGTGCCAAACAAAATACAGAGCTTGCTAGGGTTTTGTCGGTTGCCCTCATTCTTGTTAGGAAGAAGATCAGATTTCTTCTCTGTAGATTGATATGCAGCTCAGCATTGACATTTGCTGGGGAATGGATCGATCGCTGAAAGGCTATTGATCCGGGTCGATGTTTATCTCTATACTAGTGTTTGATACGAAACGCAGGGCACCATCAGTACCTGGTTTCTTCTGCCATGGTGTTTGACTTTTGGCCACAGCGGAAATGAACAAGGTGCCTTTAATTGCTCCTGCAGACTAGACTGCAGCGCTGCAACCGTATCGACGACAGGTTTCCCGTACGGCGTCTGCGCGGAAGCTGGCCGCAGAGGACTGCCAGCCGCCAGGTCTCAGCGGAGCAGCTGGCGGCGAACCTTCCGATGGATGGAACGCGACGGTCTACTGCTCCATCTGACAGACTGAATCCGCAGGTGAAGTGTGGCCGCTACCAGCTGCGACTGCGAGATCGACACTCGGCAGCCCACTGAGGTCGGGATTCAGCACCGGCGCTACGCTGTGTCTGGCGGGCCCAAGAGAACTCAGAACCCACAGGGCTCTTGTGTGCTCTCTCCCGTTGTGGGCTTGTGGCCCGGCCTCGGATCGATGCGCACTGAAATTTTCTTCGCCATCTTCTTTGTGCCGTTAATCCTTTTTTTTGCGTCAACAGGGAGTTTTATTAGACCAAACCAGCAGAATCTTTTACAAGCAACTCATCAATGCATGGGGGAGACTCTAGCCGCAAAACCGCAGCTGCCACACCCCTCCACCTCCCTGTTCGTTTTATGGAACACCACATCTCGAAGCCTATTACATAAGAACTTAATATCTTGGAGGATAAGACCATGACGAGACCTGTCCCTGGAATTTTCTCGCAGGCCCTCCATCTCCATGAGCGTCGAGCAGTCTCCTTCTACCACAAGTGGCATATCACACCAGTCCAGGGCTTGCTTCACGTCATATGCACAAGCCAGAAACTCCGCTTCCTCTGCATCACTGCACTTGGGGAGATTAGTCCAAGCCGATAACAGAACCTCCCCATGGCAATTACGGATGACGCACCCTGCCATAGCAACCCTTGCCTCTCTATCAAAACTTGCATCAGAGTTCAATTTTGTCCACCCCTCTGGCGGTGCAGTCCAAGCCGTACCTCCACTTCGCTTCGTGCCGTTAATACTGCTCCGAACGTTCCGTTGGCTCCTGGCCGCACCGCACGCTATCAACACATTACGCATGCATTTCCTTTACGACCGCTGTCAAAGTTTGAACGCATGTTCTATCGCCGGTAGACAAGAACATTTCCTTTTGACGAGCTTATGCGTATGGATAATGGGTGTTTCTCAAGTCCAAGTGTCGTAATCCAACATCATCTCTACTTAGTACTTACTACTACTAGTTGCTTGACGCGGTCACGTGCGAAGAATATGGTATTTTGGTGTGGTATAGTACTTGTGTTTTCCAATATTTACGCACATAGGTCTCGTCCGCGTGTTATTTTCGGCAAAGCTTACATCAAGAACAGCGTTCTTGAACGCACCGATCTCTGCTTATTGGATATCACTTTGTGGCCCTTTTGGATAACAAGCAACGGGGACTGGTTCATTAATTCTTCCTGCATCATCCAAGACATTTCCCGGGTCAGTCGAAACAAAATGTCAACCGATCTCGGTGCTTTCCCTGTCAATCTGTGTTATATATGAGGAATTCCTCCGTAATTCTTACGCTTCTGCTGCCACCACATTGATATAGCAGTACAAATTTAGAACCAGTGGTACTGGTTTAGCCACCAACTTTTATAGTTCGTTCGGCCATACTGCAAAAAAAAAGAGTTTTGTCATCTTTGTCATGACTCAACGTGGAACTTTTAATAAAACTATGGTACTTGTGAGACCGTCAAATGGCGGCTCGCCTATCTTTGGGCCGCTTGTGAGACCGACATGGTATGTTGCCCAAAAGAATACGGAGGCCTGGGCATTCTAGTATATATCAAGAAGTTTGGGGTTGCTCATCATCTATGTTAGCTCTTAAGTTCGAAAGCACAGGCGATTCGAAGTCATGTATTGGCCTTGGGAATTCTTGCTCCACACATGATTGTGACCTCTTCACAGATGCTACTGTGGTCAATGTGGGGAACGATGAGAAGACAAAATTTTGGAGCTCCATGGATTGAAGGGCTACTGTTGATGGATATCGCGCCCTCAATCTTTGCCATCTCTTTCAGAAAAGTTGCACATTCATGAAAAACTTTGAAGGATGGGCAATGGATATCTTGGAGCAACTTTGATCAAGGCCTATCCCTCCAACAAATTCATTCAGGAGTTTGTCACCCTCTGGAAAGCTTATTTTGGTGGTCCTACAGTAGAACTATGCATGATCCGCTTCCTCCGCATATATATGCTCTACATTTTTTGGATACCATTCGATCGAACATGCCTCGATTTGGAAGATTTGCCCCACCCCCCAAAGACAGATCACCTGCAGTGCGGGTTGGCCTAATTGTGATGTTGTGAACTTTTGGAAGTGCACCCATGAGACCACTCCACACCTTCTGTACACTTGCATATTCTAATTCCGTATCTGCAATGCTTAGTTGGGCGGGGCTTCATGATATCGACACTTCCTCTTGGGCGTCCTACCATTACTTTACAACTTTGTGGCTGGAGCTAGTGGAGGGTGCTGGTTCTACCTGCAAGGAGTTGTCTCCATCAAGATCCTCGTGTCCTGGATAATTTGGAACGAGCAAAATTCTCATGTTTTCCGACACGTTGACACCCCTGATAGCATCATCTTTTCGAAGATAAAAGAAGAAGCGTTGACCTAGCGTCTTGGGGGTGCAAAACATTTGTCTAACTAGAACGACACCCCGCGCGTTGCAGCGGGTATCTCTTAAGAAATTTAATAAAATGCATGAAACTTAGTTAATCATGGCAGTCAAGAGGCAAAAAAATTGGACATCGAATGAATGTATGTGTGGATAATTTGGAACGAGCAAAATTCTCATGTTTTCCGACACGTTGACACCCCTGATAGCATCATCCTTTCGAAGATAAAGAAGAAGCGGTGACCTAGCGTCTTGTGGGTGCAAAACATTTGTCTAACTAGAACGACACCCCGCGCGTTGCAGCAGGTATCTCTTAAGAAATTTAATAAAACACATGAAACTTAAAGTTGACAAAAGAAATATGCAAAATTTAGTTAATCATGGCAGTCAAGAGGCTAAAAATTTGAACATCGAATGAATGTATGTGTGGTTCATAATTTAAAGATCGTTGTGGTTTAGGGGTGTATCTGATTGATATATATGACATGCACATTGCCGCATTATATTTTTAGAAACTTTTTGAGTGAAAATATATAGAAGTGCCCATAATTTCGAATAACAACTGTATGATTTTCATCACTGAAAATAATTGGCAAAAAGTTCACGTGCGAAACTAATTTTGGTGTTCTACTCTTGCACATGATTTACTTGTGTAACTACATAGTGACATGGTGTGATCTTATCATTCGAACATAAAAAAATGACGTGGACAATTTGATGGGCTAAAAAAAGATGATGTGAATGCTTGCATGTAGAGATAGATGATAATTAATGAATGTTAGTGGGATGGCATGGACAATTGATTGGATAAAAGATCAAGTGATGTGGATACCTTGCATGTGAAGATAGAAAAATATTAGTTACACTCAGTGGGGTTTTGCTTTATAAGAAGTATAAATATAGATTTAATTCTGGGAGAGTGATCCCATGTCAGTTTTTGTTGTTGGCTTCGGGCCGTGTATTGTGATGCCTCTTGTTCTCTCCTTCTGATTTAATGAAAGGCAAAGTTTTTGCCCGTTTCATAAAAGAAAGAAAAAAACTGGTAGCTGTTCAGTCTAGATAAACTGGGGGTGTGTCATGTGTGTCTTGCCGTACTCCAAAATGCAAAAGCTGATGGATTTCGTGTCAAATTTTGCAAGAGTAGCTCCGTTTCTTCGTCTTCTCTGTGTAGATTAGCCATGGCTTACCGAAGCATTGTACTTTGCTGGTAAATCCAAAGCATAACTTGCGAGTGGTCGGAGATGCAGACACTCGGTTCAGAATTCAGACTCTTTCCCTCTTGGTCAATGTTTGCCTATAGTGCATGTTCCGATAAAAAAAATGCAAGTCTTTTAGAACATCGATGAAGTCTTCAACACGACACAATCTTCTATCTCTGTGCAAACATGTTGAATTACATAGAGATAATTATACATCATGAAGATATATTTCTTGATAAGTAAATCTAGTAGCGGTCGCCGTCAAAGCTAGGTTTAACGCGCATGCCCTGTCACCGGCGCACATGAACATTTCTCAAGTCCACCTGAACATCATCCCAAGCAGGGGCGGAGCTGCATGGCCCTAGGGTGATGCACAGGCATCAGGGTACTTAACATTTTAGTTGAGGAATTAGCTTGAAAAACAGTGAGGGCATCATGCTAATCCTGATAAAATGCACAATGGTGACTACAATGCACCAGGTTCAGCTTTAGTCCAGCTCCGCCCCTGATCCCAAGTATGTCGATCTACTTTAGTAGCTTGACACAGTCACGTAGTACTTGCATACGAAGCGTATATGGCATTATGTTCAGTCTCTTTCTTTACTTTGCGTAGTTGTTTTCTGTAGATAGCTTACACCGGCCCAGAACTGTCTTCTTGAACACATCAATCCTTCTCTTTTAATGCACATCGCTGTTTGGCCTTTTACTAGAACAAGCAATGGGAGTAGTTCAATCATTCTTCCAGCATCATCCAAGACATTTTCCGGCCGGAACCAAGATGTCAACTTGATTATCCCCCTCACAAAATATGCAACTTGTCAATACCAATCTCTCTGTCGTATCAGAACCAGCACCTGTGTAATCCAGACACTTTTACTCTCCTCAGAACACGCGGATCACACTAATAATATTTCAGCATTCCACTTGAATTCCACCACTCTAATGGTCACCAGCTTAGCTAGCCACCACCGTCGGTTCGGCCACACTGATCACCACCCTACCAACTCGGCATATTTTCTCAACCAGCAGGACAAAAATGTCCTGCCACATTAAAACAACCGTGACTAAACTTCAGATCAGCAGGCCTGGGCACGAGTTAATTAATCGCTTGCATTAAGAAGGACAGGCCTGGCGCAGTGGTGAAGTACTCCCCACTTGTGCCAAGAGGTTCTGGGTTCGACTCAGCCTCTCTGCATTGCACTTTGGAGGGGGAAGGCTTGACTCGTATAATCATTCCCCAAACCCCACCTGGTGTGGGAGCTTCTAGCACTGGGTCTGTCCTTTATTAAGAAGCTAAAGAGAAAGCACCGCGCCACCTAAAGCCTAGTAGAACCACAACGCCAACAGCCATGGCTTTGCAGCATCCAGCATGCGTGCGTTCGCCGGTGGTTGGTGCCGGATAGCGGCGACTCACCACACGGCCGGCCACTATCTTGCGACCTACGCCAGGTAGCAGCGAGAGTCAGAGAGCTAGCAACCTTCGTGATACGGGAACAGGTGCGACGGCGACGGCGACCCAGACCGGAACCTACATGGAGAGCACCAAAAACTCCTTTGCTTTTTCTTAATCTTGATGGAAAAGGGAGCAGGTTCCATGTGCAAGGAGGAATAAAATGCAGAGGTCAGTTCGAAGGGGACAATACATGCATGCCGATTGGCTGTATCTTTGGAATAGGTTTCGTTTACACCGATGAGACTTGGGTGTGTTTTATTAGCCTCAGAATTTATGCTGCTGGACTACTAGCAAAATTCCTGTACTACCTGTATCAGGAAGATAAGATTTGTAGAAGATTTGCTAAAGATGTGTTTATATCATGCTGCCATAGACAGCCATTATATGTGGAACCATATTCTTACCGGTGAAATCAACTTCTTCGGGAACATAAAACGTACCCAAAACAAGCCCGGTGTACAGTTGTTGTCTCCTGGATAGTTTGGAAGTCTCATATATGTGGCACTTGTAACTCCGTTGAGCTATAGATCGATCGATGATCAGTTGCAATATCCACGTCAAAATTGTCAACTGCATGCATGTCTATTGCAGCCTCTCTCGTGTCTTGGTGTGCAAGGTTTAACGAGAGCCATTTGATGCCCGTGCTCCTGCAGGACGTCTCATCGTCTAGCTATAGCTTAGATATCTCGTCGCTTTTGAATGCACGCATTGTGTACGCTTTGTTAGATCAAACACATCTTTCTTAACTTTTTATTTCTAACTTTCCTCAAGGCAAGCTTTGCTTTCTCCATGATTAAGGGCGATCACAATAAGGGTCAGGCATCGTAGGCCGGCCACTTTTGCAGTGACATCACAGCCCTACAAAGTACAAACAACGCAACTGAATTGCACAAACCTATTACCCGCAAAACAACAAAAATTGCACATACCTATTCTCATGCTCTAATGAAGAAAAGAGTAACTAGCATTGGTTGTCTGATCAGCTTATTCAAGAAAAGATTATTTATTAATATCAAATTGTTACGATCTAGTCGAGACATTTGAAAAAAACACATCCAAATTACTAACAAAAGAAGAAGAAGAAAGAATTGCCAACCAGCAAAGTGAAATTCTTGATTTGCCCGTTCCTAGTCGTCATGGGAAAGAAATAAGAAATAAATAAGAAAGAGATTATTCCCCTAGAGATTGTCCAGTACCACCAGTACTCAAAATGCATCTCCGCGCGTCTTTATCATATTGAGGCGATGAACGAAAACACATAAGGGAGTGGTGAACATGAACCACTTACCAAGTAAAGAACGACATTACCAAGTACCAACCATTAGATATCGGACCTAGGGTTTTCACCCGAAGATCGAGAACCAATACTCGAATAGCACCTTCAGACCGAAGTCACAATGTGTTGCCGCCATCATGCCGAGCCCACCCCGTCATAGCTCCTAGCGCTGGATAACGCCAACTTATCTAGATAGCATGGCATCAGAGAAAGAAGTCGATGCAACATGTTCTTTAGTGGATGATGCACACCATTATTGCGAAAATAATTTATTAAGCTAAAAAAGACTTCAATCCATCAAAATATTCTGATTCTCACCAAGAAGTGACCTAAAGTGAGAAAGTATGTGTACAGTATCACCATGTGACTCAATATTTATCATGGAGCCGAGTTTCGATTGGTTCTTGTCAATGTCATGGGACTCGGGTACTAAAGTGGAGGTCAAACGAGGACCACTAAGCACATGCGGCTCATGAAGATGACGTGGCATAACTTGAAGACCGGGATACATCATCATTTTGAAGTACGAGACAAGTCGAGATATCTTACACCGGAATCCCCAAGATACTAAGATACTTAATTAGTTGGTTAGGGTTTTCATCTTTACTTTCCTATACATAAACTAACTTGATGATACGTCGAAAATGTATCTATGTATCTTGGAGTTTGTTATGTTAATATCCAGCATATTTGCAACATATATGCAGTTAACAACAATGTTTTTATTGATTTACGTGATTTCCCACGAAATCCCATTGTTCTGGAATGTAACTCTATAAAACAGGAAACCCTTTGGTGTCAGTAGTTGGTAGTGGCTTCTGGCAAAACATGTCGGCTCCCGAGAGACGTAAAGTTATATGGATTTTCATGTCCAATGTGTCATATATGTCCATACCCTTTTTCTCACGATTACCTTGTCAAAAATATGGCGGGGAACTTGTCATCCCTTTAATATATTGACTCTCTACTCGTCTTGTGACATTGATTTACTGGATTAACTCTTAATTTTACTCGAGTAACTCTTAACAAAGTCACATGGTCATACTTTTCGAGTCAAGTCACCCGATTGGGATAGAGAACATCTCTCTGAGTCGGAGGGGAAATTCCCATCTTGGTCAACCACGTCATGCAGCTTGCTTCCTAGTCAAACCGAAATCTACCTTTATAACCATCATGTTGCATATAGCATTTGATAGACCGTAAATCGGATGATACACAATTTGGATCTTACGAGGACAACCGGTCTATGGCATACACATTGATGAGACTCACAGATAAAAATTTGCTCATTGTGTCTTATGGGTCAGTTTGACTCACCAAAATCATTTGGCCGAGTCCGTGTGTCAGATTGTCATCACCATGCCCATGACTAGTAGAACCGGGTCATCAGCCGACTTAATACACTAATCAAAATTAAGCATCCACATAACTCTATCGATTAGGAGCGGTTTAGAACGAGTATAATATAATATAATATACACTTCCACAATCAAATCATGTATTCGATGACACATATCATGATGCAAGTTCAAGGAAGTTATGACTACATAGGAAATCTACCGACTCTAGACCGAGTCGACTGTGCTCCGAGTCGCCACTCTAGGACATGTTTTCAACATGAGTGTGGCTTGATGCAAGTGTTATTAGGTTAGAAAGGAGGACAAATATCATCCCCAAAGTGTTAAACAAGCATCCCTTCTTAATAGTGTGGATCTTCCTACGATTCAATAAGGCATAAAAGAAACTAAAAAATAAACTTTGGCCTCTTTTCCCTTAGAAGAATGGGGGGAGGGTGTCCCATCCTTGATGCACCTCTCTCGACTTGACGCGTATCTAATCACAAATCTCACATTAAGTATATATTATCAACACCAAAACTCACTTAGGGATAGTGTCGTGGGTTAATCTCGGCAGATGTCATAGCGATGACTTCGTAGGTGTGGGGTTTGCATGAATCAAGCGTCTCCGAGCTTAAGATCACAGGGCAAGAGGAAGACAATGTTTACCCAGGTTCGGCCCCTTGATGCGAGCTAAAGACCTACTTCCTGCCTATCCTGGATTGGAATTGATATGAATATGGTGTTACAAGGGATGTGATCCGGTGTGTCGAATCGCCTTGAGTTCTAGGGTTGAGAGCTTAGGGTTTTTCCCTCTGCGAGTCCTCCTTATATATCTGGAGGCTCGCTCGTTTACGAGGAAGGTTTTTTCTCTTAGGAAAGCTTATGTCAGAGTCCTACTTGAAGACTAGTCATCTTCGTGTCTTCTAGGCCAAGTCATCTCCAATCTTCTAGATCTTATTTCTTGTCATGATCTTGGGTCGGCCCAACTTCGTGTAAGCCCGTTGACGGTGCGGCTGTGAACTCATAATAAGCTGCATTTCACTCGATTAGTCGCGGGTTAAGTATTCCCCCAACATTTGCCCCCAAGTGTAGCCTGAATTTCATCGAAGTAAGAAGTTGCGCCTTTTTAACCTTGAAAGGCACATGTCTTGAACATTTAGTCTAAGCTTCTGCTTTTTGGCTTCTGATTTGGTTTTCAGCGTAACTCTTCTTCTTGGTCGATTCAAGATCAGGTTGGATTGGCCTTCGTTGTAACAACAAGCTTTTCCTCCCCTATGTTTGGGATTTCTTGGGAAGTGCATCCTCGGATTGACTACAATGTCCTCTTGTTTCTTCAAGAATAACTTTATTGCTTCAATTTTTTGATAATAACATAACTGCAGCCCCCAAGGATTGAGTTGATTGAATTGACGATCATCTCAATGCTTCTTGAAGGACATAATGACCATCTCCTGAAACCTTAAAAACAAGTATTTCGATGTCTCATAATAAAATAATTGGGATGTAAAAAACTTTAAATAATTGCGTACTCTTGGCAGTACATAAATTGACCTGTAAATAGGTCCTTTTGATTTTCTCAGATATCCTTTAGGTGGGCCCTCGCGCGAATCAGTATTTCTCAAGCAAAATGTGTGTTCAGGGTCGAGAACGTCTATGATAGGCATTCAGACTCGATTGACACCACACACTCGATACTTTGGTCACATAATGCAAGGTGCATCCAACTTAAGGTTGATCATAATCAAGATAAATGCCACTAGTTTGGCGGTTTCTTGGTGACTAGCTTAGTTCATAGAACATAAAGCCCTCAAGAAACAAATAATTAAGAAATAGAAGACTCAGCAGCTCAATAATGTGAGGCGAAACGACCATCTTCTGTAAACCAGAAGGGGCGGCTTTTATTTCATAATTATTGATGATATGATACAATCAGCTGTAGGTAGCTGTGATATTGATATAGCTCTAAGTAGCTTTGAAGATGATAATCAGCTCTAATTAGCAGTGAAGGTGATGCTCCGCACTAGTTAGCTGTGAAGGTGATACTCAGCTCTAGTTGGCTGTGAAGGTGATGCTCAGCTCTAGTTAGCTATGAAGATGATACTCAACTCTGATTAGCTTTTAGGTATAATATGGCCGCAACTGGGCAATGTTCCATGGTCGAGGCATCTCGAGACGATCCTCGAAATCTGGACGGCTGTTATCTTCTTCTCTTACGTCCATTAGGTAATATGACCCGTTGTTCAAATTCTTGCTGATGATGAAAGGCCCTTCCCATGGAGAGGATAGTTTATGCATCACTTTGTGGTCTTGCTTGAGTCGTAGTACCAGGTCTCCTTCTTGAAATGTGCGGGTCCTTATGCGTCGAGCATGATATCTCCACAAATCTTGCTGGTACACCGCTGACCCTGATGCAGCTAAATCTCTAGCTTCTTCTAAAGTGTCCACTGAGTCTTGCCGAACTATTCGTTGCATGTCTCGATGTACGCTGCGACTCTAGGTGAAACATGTATGATATCGCTTGGCATGACTGCTTCGGCTCCATAAACCATAAAATATGGTGTATATCATGTAGATCTTTTTGGAGTTGTTCTTAAGCTCCATAGCACAGCTGGCAGTTCGTCCACCCAACATCTTGGAGATGCTTCAACCTTTTCAATAAGGCGCGGCTTAATTCCATGGAGAATCTCCTAGTTGGCACGCTCGGCTTGTCCATTGCTTTGCGGGTGCGATACTGATGCAAGGTCCAGTCTTACTCCATTGTTAGCACAGAATATCTGAGTGGCTCCTTCAGAAGTGTTGCTGCCATTGTCTGTGATGATGCTGTGGGGGTATCCAAAGCGAAATATAATCTTCTTTAAGAACTTGGCTGCTGTCTCAGCTTCGCAATCTCCAACAGGCTCTGCTTCAATCCATTTGATAAATTTATCCACTGCGACTAAAAGGTGAGTCTTTCCATTGGAGGATCTTTTAAAAGGTCCAACCATGTCAAAACCCTAGACCGCGAACGGCTACGTGATAGGGATTGTGCGTAACGCTTGAGCCGACATATGATCTTGCCGAGCATATCTTTGGCATCCATCGCATACTTTGACAATCTGCTCAGCATCTGCTAACGCCGTGAGCCAGAAGAAACCATGTCTAAACGTCTTTGCCACCAAAGATCTGGACGAAGCATCTCTGGAATATCCCTGAGAAACTTTGCTTATAATGGTGACACGCATCTCTGGAATATCCCTGAGAAACTTTGCTTATATAGCTCATTTTTTATTATTGTGTAGGCCATGGATCACCGTATTATTTTTCGAGCCTCCACTTCATCTTCTGGGAGCTCTCCTCGAGCCAAATATGCCATGTATGGCGTTGTACACTCTGGCAACTCATGCAAAGCCGCGACTAGTGCCGACTCAACCTCTGGCTCGACGACGTCTATCTCGGTTGGAGGCTTGACTTATGGGTTATGCAACTCATCCAAGAAAACATTTGGTGGTACTGGCTACCTGTTAGATCCTATGTGGGACAAGGCATGTGCCACCTCGTTTTGCCTTCGATCAATATGATCAACCTGAAACCCAACAAAGTGTACCATAATCTGATCCACCTCTCTTCTGTAAGCCGCCATGTTTGCATCCCTGCTGTCCCATGTATCGGATACTTGCTGAGCGACCAGGTCTGAATCTCCAAAGCACCGCATGGGAGTTATATTAATTTCTTTCGCGATGCGAAGTCCATGAAGCAACGCCTCGTACTCTGCTACGTTATTTGTGCAATTGAAGTGTATTTGTAGTACATATCTTAGCTTGTCTCCCTTGGGTGATGTTAACACGACTCCAGCCCCCGAGCCTTGTAGCTGTCTGGACCCATCAAAATGCATGACCCAATATTGTGCGTCTGGTGTGCTGGGAATTGCCCGAATTTCTGTCCAATCATTGATGAAATCAACCAAGGCCTGTGACTTAATGGTTGTTCGTGGCTCATAATTGATGTGGTATGGTCCCAACTCGATGGCCCATTTGGCTATTCTCTCCGTGGCTTCACGATTGCGGATTATATCTACTAATGGTGCGGCGCTGACCACCGTCATTGGATGTTCTTGGAAATAATGCTTCAGTTTGCGGCTTGCCATGAACACACCAAATACTAAATTTTGCCACTGAGGATGCGCTGTTTGGAGGCTGTAAGCACTTCACTGACATAATACACTGGCCTTTAGACCGGATACTCCTTTCCAGGCTCCTGTCTTTCGACAACCGCTACTACGCTAACTGCGCGCGAGTTTGTAGCAATATACAACAGCATGGGCTCTTTATCTTTAGGAGCCGCTAATACTGGTCCATTTGTCAATTGATTCTTCAGGGCTGTGAGGGCTTCATTAGCTTCAGTGTTCCAAACGAAGGTATCCAATTTCTTCAACAACCTGTACAAGGGCAGAGCCTTTTCTCCCAATCTTGATACAAAGCGACTCAACGCTGCAACACATCCTGTGAGTCGCTGTACATCCTTGAGGTTTTCGGCTTCTTGAGCTCTGTGATGGCCTTTATTTTTTGGGGGTTGGCTTCTATGCCTCTTTCTGATACTATAAACCCTAGAAGCTTTCCTGCTAGTACTCCGAAAACGCACTTCGTAGGGTTGAGTTTCATATTGTATTTCCTTAAGTTGGTGAAGGTTTCTTCTAGATCACTGATTAGATCCTTCCCCTTCTGCGACTTTACTACGATGTCGTTCACGTAAGCGTGCACATTGCGACCTATCTGCTCATGTAGGCAGTTCTGTATGCATCTTTGGTAAGTCGCACCTGCGTTCTTTACTCCAAAGGGCATGCTGACATAACAGAAAGCTCCAAAGGGTGTAATGAAGGATGTCTTCTCCTGATCCTCCTCCTTCATCTTGATTTGATGATAACCTTAATAGGCATCCAAAAAGCATAATAGCTCGCACCCGGCTGTCGAATCAATCACCTGATCAATTCGTGGTAAGGCAAACGGGTCTTTCGGGCAAGCTTTATTGAGCCTAGTGTAGTCAATACACATACGCCACATGTCATTCTTCTTCATGACCAAGATCGGTTTTGCGACCCATTTAGGGTGGAATACCTCAGTGATGAATCCTGCGGCTAGTAGTCGAGCTATTTCCTCTCCTATTGCTTTCCTTCTGTCATCGTGGAAGCACCGCAATGGTTGTTTTACTGGCTTAGCCATCGGGTCTACATTGAGACTGTGTTCTGCTAACTCTCGCGGCATCCTGGCATATCTGATGGCTTCCATGCGGAGATATCTTTGTTTTCCCGAAGAAAAGCGACTAAGGCATGCTCCTGTTCCCCTTCCATATGTGTTCCAATGCTTGCTTGTTTGGACGGGTCGCCAGGGACAATGTCTATTTGTTTTGTGTCTTGTGCCGCTTTAAACTTGATCTGCGGCTCAGCTGCTGGCATTCTAACCACACTCATATCGTTTGGGTCGATTTGCGACTTGTATGTCTTGAGTTCTTCGGCCGTGCAGGCTGACTCTGCGAAAGCCGCATCTCCTTCTTCGCACTCAATCGCCTTCTCTCTGTCTCCGTGCACCGTAATGACTCCTTTAGGTCCTGGTATTTTTAATTGTAGGTACACGTAGCAAGGCCTGGCCATTATGGGCAAATGTCATCCGTCCAAAAAGGGCGTGATACGGGCTTTGGAATTTTACCATCTCAAAGCATATAAATTCGCTATGGAAGTTTTCTTCCGTCCCAAAGGTTACTTCCAAGGTTATTTTTTCCACTGGCTGGGCGGATTTCCCTGGGATGATTCCA
Source organism: Poa pratensis (assembly GCA_947311845.1). NCBI lineage: Eukaryota > Viridiplantae > Streptophyta > Magnoliopsida > Poales > Poaceae > Poa > Poa pratensis. The sequence continues at coordinate 18,673,071 of CAMZMU010000119.1, read as the reverse complement.
TGAAATATTGTTGTCGTATGATGTAAGCGGGAATCTGAGAGCCCTAGGCGTTTGAAAGTGTCGTAGTACATGATGTTAATGCTGCTTCCTCTGTCCATGAGCACCTTGGTCAATTTGTATCCAGCCACGTAAGGACCCACAACCACGGCTCTCGAACTTGTGGTGGGCGATCCTCGCGACTCCAAGTCACTGAATGCTCGGACCACCTCAGCCATTGAGGAGTCGCTAGAACCACGGCGTTAAACTGTTGACTTCTGCGACTTAACTTTTCTTCCCGCTTGGAGGTGTTGATGACTATTGTATGGTACTGTCCCACCTGCCTAGGGTTAACCGCATTGTTCTGTCTAGTGCTTGGATTTTGAGTCGCGTTGTTGCGATTGTCTCCATTATGATTTCTTGGGTCCTCTCTGTTAGGCTGGCTTTCGTCTTTCCAATTTTTATAGTAATTGCACTGTGCTTTAGTGTGGTCCGCTGGCCGTCCATCGCTTCACGTGTGAAGATCACACGGTCGATTAAAGACCTCCTCTAAATTGATCGGGCGGAAGCCTCTACTATGAGTCTTTCCTCGATGGCTTTTGAACCTGTCATTGGTGTTAGCAACGAGCCCAGAACCTGTCTCTTCGTTCTTTCTTTTGTTGTTGTTGTTGCCATCATTGGCGCTATTTTGTTGTTGGTTCCTGCCCCCGCTCTTCTTGCTCTTCACCGTATTGCCTTCTGCCTCAACATCGGAGGCATCTTTAGTTTTGTCTGAACCGGCGTATCTAGTGGCCGCATCCATCAGCTCTCCCATGTTTTTTACCTTGTCTTTCATGCGTCCTAGCTTATGAATGAGCGGTTAAAATTTGCAGTTCTTTTCTAGCACCAACACCGCAGAACTTGCTGGTATGCTATCTGATGAATGTATTATCTCTGCGACTCGCCTCATCCAGTGATGACTCGATTCTCCTTCCTTCTGGATGCATCTTTCTAGATCTTCGATGGTGCAAAGACGCTTGCACGTTCCCTGGAAGTTTTTGATGAATGATTCCTTCATCTCCTCCCATGTGTTTATGGAGTTGGGTGGTAGGTTCTGTAACCAGATATGAGTCACACCTTCCAGCATCATATTCAAGTATCTTGAGCATATCTCCTCTGAGGCATTCAAGATGCTCATTCCCATCTCGTAGTTATTCAGCCACGTGGTAGGATCCATGCTAGCATTGTAATTTGCCACCTTGTAGGGTCCTTTAAAATCTTCCGGGAAGGGTTCTGATATGATCCTCTCGCTAAAACACGCCGACCCCTTAAGCCGTGAAGACAAGGCCGTCGACGTACTTGCCGGGAGTGTTGTCCCCGCGGGCCGCGCCTGCTCTCTTGGTGCGGTGGCTCGGGTTTCAGCGACTTGTGCTCTAGCCGACACGTTGGCTTGTGCCTGTTGCCTCTGCGCGTCGTTCGTGTTATTTTCCGGTGGTCTGCTATGGACAATTCCCTCGGCCACTGCCCTGATGTTGTTTGAGGCGGAGCGCGCCTATCCTTCGCGACCTAGATGGTAAGGGGGCGTTGTCATGCCCGCTTTAGCTATTTTCATTTAATTGGTTTGTTTCTTATTTTTGCTTTGTTGCTGTCGTGGCTTTGAATGAGGCATTTTAACTTTTTTTTTCCAGTTTTACAGATGGACAGAGTATGTTATTTCTCTTCATTATAACAAGCTTGTGAGTGCTATAAGGATAAAATTCGGCACAAAGTTTATGACAAAAAAGATTTCAAACTCATAAGTCATAGTGCAGAACAATAATTGCTCAAAAAGTGGTAGTACAATATCATGAAATGTTTACAGTTTCATCTGCAATAATTTTTCCAAAATGGCTAGTTCAATACACTACAATAAAAATAATAACAAAACTGTGAAATATTCTAACATTTGCATGAAACTATGGATCAACATGCTAATAATAAGACCAATGATTTTTTTTCATAATAACAAGTGTCTTCTGCATTGTCACCTCCATGAACAGCTCCTCTTATTTACCTACCTCCCTACCTTGGATGGCATCGAAGTATACGGCAGTACACGTGAATAGATTGAGAACGTAATCAGAAGGATGTGAAGCAAAAATCTAGAATCCATGGGATAACCAAAGAAGTAAAACGTTTTAAAAGGATAGTCTATTAATTAGTATTTGTTTTCATGAAAAACGCGCTATCATTTGAAGGGATTAACTATTCAACTCACATGTCATGCATTTCCGACAGAAAGCTAATCTCTACTATAGATTGAAAGGTATAATCTCTATGATCTACTATCATTTGAAGGGCTAACTATATAAGTATTGATTACCACTAAGGTAAATCACTTGAGCAATCATGATTCTGCTATAAATGTGCGCAGTGCAAGAAAGCAAGTCATGTGTTCAGTAATAGAAAGCAACTCACATGTGCGATTAAAAGGAAATCTATTCAAAATTTATCAGCTAGCCAACCATGTAGAATTGGTAGTTTATAGTAAGAATCAGTATATTTCTACCATGTACCTTAAAATATCATCGGTGTATCGAATGCAACAATTTCAAAACAGTTACTATAATTGCTAGTTAAAATATGCATTTTTTAACATGTTTCATTATAATAAACCTCGCCAATCTACACGTAGGATTTTTTTGTTAGCAAAACACCGTACCTATTAGTTAGCGAAATCATCGCTTTAAAGATGAGACAACCAGACGCATCCAAAGACGTGTTTGGTTACTCGTACTTATTGCAGATGTGATTCACTAGAGGCTAGCAAAGGAGAAACGTGGTATGGGCCATATTTTGCACAAAATTTGCTTGATTGTATTGATTTTTGCCTGACTCTCGATCACTTGGCTAAGTGACACTCAACATTCATTTACGTGACAGCCCCAAGAGGAGCGGCGAACGGAATAACGGTGCGGTGCGACGGCGACGTAGGTAGCCCCTGGACCTGCGCGGGCAGTGAAATTTGCGGGGAGAGCAGACATACACGTATATACGTACAATATAAAATCTATACGTGTATGTTTGTGGAAATGTAAAAGTTACAACACGAAAGTTGTGGGAACGGCGAGATGGATCTACTCATGGAAGGAAATTTCGGTTGAACGAGTGCGACAAATTTGACAAAATTTGTCAAAAAATTATAGTACAAACCCCCGTCCAACATTAACAAGTTACAATTAAAGAAATTTGAAACCAATAACGGGATAACGGGAATAAAATCTACTAGTCGATGAGCATATGTCTTGTATACATTATATCTCGAATCCCAAACGTGTAGTACTGCAGTAAATCAAGCGGCCCAGCTGAGATCGACCCAGACCCACACCAGACCCATGGATCATACCCATCGATGGATTTGTCGCTGTCAGGCGGGCCACATAGGGAAGGATGAGGTGGAGGCACCAGGTGCTTGGAAATCTAGCGAGCTTAGTATTTGCTAGTAGCCCTCCAAAGCCCGTTTGTTTGTTACGGTCGGTACGGAGGTAATTTTGTATGTGGGGAGCGAGCTTTTCATCTGAGATTTCCTTCGGCAATTGAGTACATTTGACAAAGACGTATTAGTTTTTCGTTTACTCAATTGCCAGAAAACAAATCCATCCTAATTCCCAAATGTCCATAGAGCTGTTTTTAGTCTAGCGATGTCAACTTTGCCACATCGTTGTCAAAATGTAAGGCATTTACGACGAGAATGGTAAGTGCACGTTGGCATGTTGCTGTTGAGCCGAACTATCTGCGGAAGCTTTTTTTTTTTTTGAAACAAGTCTGCGGAAGCTTTTGTCTTCCATGGACGAGAGTCACCGCGGCAGCCGGGCAGGCGACGACGGCGTGGAATATCTTGCCAAGTTGGCGGCCAAGCCATTTGATGCGTCATCGTGAGGCCAGCACGACACAGCATGAACCTGTTCACACCTCTCGTCACCCGGTTTGGAGAGGATTGAGGCTTTGCAAAAAATTCCACACATGTATGCGGTCGATGGAGCCATGGAACTGGAAGACATGGCCTGGTGGCAGGGGGCAGTTCGTACTGACCGTGGACCCTCCTATATATAACTTTTTTTTTTTGCGAATCTCCTATATATAACCTGCTTATTATTAGAGCATCTCTAACCGAAGTTGTCAAATTTGGCCCCAAACAGTTCACGGATATGTCTGGACAACCCCAAAAACTTGTCTCCTACAACCATAAACTCCAAATCCCCACCCCAAAACCATACTAGCCATGCAAAGTAAATCGGAGCTCAATTTAGTACGGATTGCATAAGAAACATCGATCGGAGCTCACATAGTACGGAGTTCATACATACGGCTTAACTATATAGAAAAATTTAACAAAAGTGGGCAAACCGGCGGTCGTTTGCCGGCCCCTTCCCCTTGACTTCATCGGCGGCGCGGCGCCTCACTCCTTTGCCTTCCCCTTCCTCTTGTCATCTCCGGAGGGGCGGTGGTGGCGCAGCAGCTCGAAGGACGCGTACGGATCGGAGGTGCCGGAGGTGCCGTCGCTGCCGGAGCGAGCGATACGGACGGCGCGCGTCTGCTCGCTGGCGAGCCTAACCGCGCGCTCGTTTTTCGCCGCCTCCTTCTTCGACTCGGCAATGGCGACGTCCAGCATGGCCTTGTTCTTCCGGCGGAAGCGCCTGGCGTCCGTCTCCACGGACGTCAGCGACTTCGCAAGACGGTCAAAGCGACCGGCTCACTAGCTCCGGCGAGCAATGCCCACGCCACCGCAGCGGGGTCCGCCTTGCGGAGCTGGCGATAGCGCGGACCAGCGGCTATATTGGCCCTGGCTGACCGCCGGAGCCGCCGCCACGCTATGAGCCGCCGGCCAAATCCTTGAGCGATTGCTCAAAGGCAATGTGGAAGGCCTCCTCCTCCTCGCCTACGGGGCTGGGAGATCGGCACTGAGCCGCCGCGTTGGAGAGCTCCTCTTCGATGGAGGACGGCATCTCGCCGGAGCGGAGAGTGCAAGGAGAAGTGGAGCGGACTGGAGTGGACTGAGGTTAGGGTTTGGTCGGTGCGGGCTATATGTGGGGACGGAGGTGGGCAAGGTTGTGCCACGCGGCGTCGGTCAGCCTAACAGTGGCGACGGTCAGCCTTCGGAAGGTGGGTCCGCGCTACCTGGGCCGACATGGCGGACACCTCCGGGCGCGTCAGGGCGGCCCCAAACCCGCCCACATATGGGTTGGCTTTTGGGTGTGCCGGACAGCCCGGTCATTTGGGCTGAGTTTGGGGTGGCCGCTTGGGTGACATTTTTCGGTCCAAAACCTGTCTGGGCTGTTCGCCCGGACGTTTGGGGGAGTTTTGGGGGCCTCGATTGGAAATGTTTTTAGACATTGCTCAGAATGTCACTGGTGTTACATAGGATGCTAGCAGTACACACAGAACTGTTATGAAAGGTGAGGTGTATATACAATTATACATGCATGATCATCTGGTCAATCAATAGCGAACACGCACAGTTTGTTCAAGTGGCACAACGATATAGCAGGATTATATATGTTGGTCACAGGCTCACAGCAGTGTTTCCGGTGATGTCATGGATAAATGCGTACGGTTCATGTAGATATTTAGGTAAGTGGCACTGTAGATAGTAGACCATGGATCTGTGGTTTTTCTAGAACATGTAAACGGAGTCCAACTAGTAGCCAAAACTATTCCAACAGTTCTTCTGACTGTTGTCCAGACCCCAAAGAGCCGTTCAACGCCAGGCACACACCCTGATTGATGCGTACGTCGTCGATCGATTCTGGTTTTCAGTAGCAGACAGCAAGGCAAGGCCGGTCGACCTAGAACAAATTAATTCCTAACCAAACAAAACGTCCATCGCCGTGAACGTGTTGGAAAAAAGAACCACAATTCTGGCGATATCCTTGGCAAGCCGATCTGAGAGCATCTCCACGAGCATATTGAAATTTGTAGGGCGCACCCGAAAATTTGTATGTTTTAGGCCTTGTTTACTCCAAGGGTTTCCTAAGGAATGGGAGGAGTAGAGATGGGAGGAGATTTGGTGAACACCCGATCCCCACAAATCTCCACAAATAGTTTTTCCCTACAATAAACTAGCATGGAGTAGAGTTTTTGTTTTAGACAAAAATAAGATGGTTGGTTGGGGATATCTAGGGATTATCCACTCTAATCCCCTAAAATACACTAGAAGTAAACAAACTAGTGAGGATTTTTCAGGATCCGAGATAATCTCCTCCAATCGCCTAAAATACACTATAAGGCCTTGTTTACTTCTAGTGTATTTTAGGGGATCGGAGGTGATTGTCCCGGATCCCGAAAAATCCCCAAAAATTCCCAATAGATCGTTTACTACTCCGGTTTTGTAAGGGATAAATCCCTAAATATCCCCCACCAACCACTTTATTTTTGCCTAGATTGAAAACTCTAGGTCATGCTAGTATATTTGGGGGGAAATGTGGGGATTTTGTGAAAGGGAGGGATTCACCAAACCCCCTCCAATCCCCAAACTTCCCAACCCCAGAAATACCCCAGAAGTAAACAAGGCCTAAGTAAACAAGACCTTAGGGGTGTCGGACACATGGTTGACACAATAGTTCGAAACGAAATTGAAATCGACCTTACCCTCCCTCCTAACTTTATGTGGCGCCTCGACCGATGCGGGGTCGGACGGAATGTCGATGATGTCGGCCTCGGGGGCAGCATCCGCAGCGTCACGACGGGCTGCTTATAATGCCCGGGCAGCCTCGAGAACGCCCCTGACGGTGTGGTCGGGTACTGACTAGAACCGCGTTCGCTCGGCAACGTTGTTCTCCAGCGGTGGATTCTCGCCGATGAAGCGGTTGAGCACCTCCTCTTGCTAAACGCGGGCCAGTTGAGCTATCGAGATAGTACAGCGGGTTTAGCCACAGCAGGAACTTCTTCTTGCGGCGCTGAAGCCTGTGGAGACTGGCGGCACGGACACCCCGCCCAATGATGGCAAAGGCTTTTGAAAATGTTGCCTTCGGCGGCGCGAGGATGTTGTGTTTGGCGAACTCTTTGGCCTCGTGCCCGGAGAGCACTTCCCATTCACAACCACGACGGTGAAGGCGCGCGCGTGCAGCCGGCGACGGAAGAGAATGAAGTAGAGTGTGGGAGATGAGTAAGATGAAAGCGAACATCTGGGGGAGGCGCCCTTCTTATACACCCGCCGGGTAGGGTGAGGGGCGGTGGTGTTAATGCTACACGTGGGGAAGTCGCAACAACGTCGGGTCGCTTGATGTCGGTGTTAATGCGACGCGTGGAAAGGTGACACTGTGTCGCGTCGCCTGTGGAACCGCTTACACGGTGCCATTAGTCACGGCCGACCGAGCACGAGGCTCTGACATGCGGGGCTCGCCTGTCAGAGGCCTTGTTTGGGTGTTGTCCCACACTTTCGAGACCCAAGTAGAAGGTTGTGGGGGCCTTGGTCCCCACTCAAAAATTGGAACTTCAATAGAATTTTTTATTTTTTAATGAAAATAATTCGAATTATGTGAAGTTATACTAGAAATGCCCCCAGTTACAAGCTGCGCCCCCTCTCAAAATCTAGTCTGGGTCTGCCCCTGTCGAGCGGCCACCAAATTTGGGGTGACTTGGGGAGTGACAGACAATTTTTTGGTCAGACCAGATAGATGGGTGTACCGTTGTGATCGGGGCTTTTTTTTGCGTCCGGCCCGTTAAACCTTCGGCGGTAATCTTGGGTGCCGGTGAAGATGCTCCGAGTCGTGGCTGATGTTGCACCACCGAATTTTCCCCAAAAAAGTTGAAAAGAAACCACCAAAGTAAGAAGACTGGTAGTAGCATGGATCTTCTCGAGTTGTCAACCTAGCTTAGTAGCGGCCGTTGATGTATACTTTGCTAACTTGTGCTGGCGCCTACACATACACACGACACGTATATCGTCATTCTGTCTCCCATCTTGACTCTTTTGCTCCCATCCCATGCAGCACGCGCACGGAGACAAGTCTTCCGTTCGGCCACCGCACCGCCTCATCCGTTGACAACGTCGATCGCCAGCCCACGCAGAGCGGCAGCATCTGATCCATCGGCTGCCGAACCAAATGCATGCAGACGAACTAGCTACTGGTGGCGTTGCGCCGAACAGCATCGTCAACAACAAACAAATCGAATAGTATAAACCATGCATGAAATATATGATGATAATATGCTACTATGTAGGAAGATTTTCTTTAGAAAAAAAACCTCACCATACATCCTCTTCACAGAGCCTGACCATACATGCTCATCCTGCAATATCCTGACGCGCTTTTGAGCAGGAATCCTTCTCGTTTGCAGTATGGGGGATTATATATACTCTTATACTGCTAGTAGCTGCTGTGGTCGTCGTCCATATGGACACACCCATCATCGATCCGTCCATCAGCATCATCATGTCCAGCCAGGCTAGATATTGGTTGGACAGCACTAGTAGAAGTTCATGGAATATGTATGGACGTACACGTACCTACGAACACTACTACGTGGATAAGAAATTAGGTGCAAAATTCACGATCCTAAACTAAGACCCGTTCTGTTTTTGTCATCTCCCTTATCTCTGCTTGCTGAGTGATGCATTGCATATGTGAACAAATGTTCCCAAATCACAGGGGAATACTGTGCAGTGTTGATGAGAGCAACTATGGAAACCGTGTTGCCAGCTTTAAAGAGTTCAATTTGCCAAACAGGTATATATTGGTCTTATTGTATATGGTCTTATTGTAATTTTTTTTGTGACACACAGTACAACGCAGACGCTCACAAACACATGCACACACTCAACCCTATGAACGCACACCCTATCCCTATGAGCACCTCCGAAAGACTGAGCCGACGGCCAGGTCTTGAGATTGACGAAGTCACCACAGACGTCTCGCTGTCGACGGGAACGTCGCCTCCCACTTAAGAATATTCCGTCTAAATGTGAAACACCAGTATCAAACCTGTGGTTTGAACTCTGGTGGGCTGTGGTACAACCACCCACCTAACCATCTTACCTTCTCGTATAGTATCGAATATGGTAGTACCATACTCCCTTTAACCAGAGTAAGTACATGCCATTTTTGTGACCCCCTAGTTGTCAGGCTTGTGCTTGTGCCTTTGTCCCCTTTTGATCCAAAAAAAAATCATAGTTTTTACCTTTTAGTTGTATGTATTTTTTACGCATAATTAGGGGTAAAAGGTGAAATTTAGGCTTAAAATGGTATTGTAAGTATTGACGCCTAAATTGAATGAGTAAAGAACGGTAAAGAGAAACCATCAAAATTAATACAGTAGAACTAACTAATATGTTTTATAATATGTGATTATACAAGTACTTGTCCTACAATGTCGTTAATATGTAATAAAACATGGATATGATTAAGATACGCAAACTGTAGTTTGGTGAAGTGGCAACAAAAATCTCCATCAATGTCACCGTGCTTTAATAGAAAACATAAATCACAAAAATCTCCATCAATGTCACCGTGCTTTAATAGAAAACATAAATCACGAACCATGAAATAAACTATAGTGCCTCTGCATACCTGAGGTGGACCTCATATGTAGTTGTGCACACCTGGTATCACGCATTGGAATTTGAAAACGACTAATGAAAAAGGCATTCTCACGAAAAAGCATTTTGGAAGGAAGAAAGTCTTTATCACCGCAACAAGAGGTAGGTCATTGGTTCAATCAACCTCCGTCACTCGATATCTAGTCTAGAGGGGAGTAGTATATCAACATCATTAGCCACTAAAAGCTATGCATTAATTAGCGATCTAATTAACCAGGTTCAAAAAAGAAGGCGATGATGTGGTGTTAGCTTATCAGCTTCCCTTAATTTTCCCCGGTTGCTTAACAAAACAGTCTACGGCGAGAGGAGGACTTCCCAACCGCAGGAGAAAAATGAACAAGCTAGACGTTCTGTTGAACTACGAGATCGAGGAACAAATCCCTAAAAAAGAGGAACCGAGAGAGGAAGCTAACAGTAGCTACTAGCATCTTTGTCCGGCACATACATACATAAGCACATCGTAATCGATTGGTCGAGACCTACAATTTTTTCCTCCAAGATTAAAAACGACGAAGACGAGTGCAACTGATGCCAAAATTAACGCAAGGTCGATCAAAATGTGGCTTAAATGGCCAAGGAACGATGATTGACCAGTACGCACGCTGTCGATGAATGCGAGAGCTACGAGACAGGCAAGAAGTTTCCATGGGGTCGATACACAGGTAAATCGCCGTCTACCTAGCAGATGTTTCCATGGATGTATCTACGGTGGTCTACGATGGCAATCGATCTGCTCGAGCAGCCGATGGAGAAAGCGATAGAGGCGAGAAGGCGAAGAAAAAGGAGGCGTCAAATCGTTACAGCCGGGGAGTCCCTGTCCCGACTCCCGACACGGGGAAATGGATCACCAGTTTCACGTACACGCACAAGAACAGAGGTAGATGGCGAAAAAGACGCATGCTTGTAGCTTCAGCAAAAGAAACAGCTATACGATGGAAGAAGAAAAACAAAACAGCTGTAAATACCGCGTAATCGTGATAATTCCTCAAATTAAGAAAGTTGGTCATAGATGATCCATACCTAATTCTAAATAATCAGCTCGTCGCAGAAAAGAAAAAGGTGCTAATAATCAGCAATATATCTAGCGGTGGATGCGTGTATTATTATGGCGAACAGAAAGAAAGGGTCTGATGCTCTCGGCGCATGCAACCGTCAGATCCTTCAACGATTGACCAACCGATCGTTGAGAAAATTAGCATGCTCGATCAACCCCGACAAATCATGCCCTTGAGAATCATGTCGGAACAAACTACGTACACAGGCTTTGCCAATAGTTAGAACGTAAGGCAATCATGTCAGAATCATTTGAACTAGGCATAGATTGGGTAAGAGTCGCCGGTTACTTACGGACGAACCTACATGTTGGCTGTTACATCTCGCATTGAGTTAGCGGATACGTAAGCATCGCTCGGTCGATGACTCGGTTCGATCGGGCCATGTGTCCGGCCCGAACCGATGCACATGTACGCGCTCTGACAAAGCCCGGCCTGAGAGCCGTCCCGGTCAAAATCTGCTCCGCTTCCTTGCTTGCGTTCGTCGCTAACCCCAAACCATTTCACCAAACCGAACGAGTCCAACTCCAACGCACGCAGCTTCCCTATTATGTTATCTATCGCTCATCTCCTGCTCTTCCATCTCCCCAGTTTTATATTCTCCCCGTCCCTACATCCCGTGGCGAGGCCGAACTAATTCAACGCGCTGCGCGTGTGCGTCTGTCTGTGCGAATATAAGCCGCGGCTTCAGGTTGAACACTGCCCCGCCGCACAACACAACTCAAGGCGGCAGAGAGCAGATCATACACACACCTACGCTCCCTCGCACACAAGCGTATCACAGCACTACGCAGAAGCAGAGCAAACACATGCGCGCAGGGACGGCGGGTAAATGCGAACACACCAGCAACCATAGCCTCTTCTTCTCGCGCAATGAGATCAGCGGCCGCCGCGCTACTGCTGGCGCTGCTCCTGGTCGCGTCATCGTCGTCGGCGGCGCCGGAGGGGAGCAAGAACAGCAACAACAGGGCGCACAACTACGAGGAGGCGCTGCGGAAGAGCCTGCTCTACTTCGAGGCGCAGCGGTCGGGGCGGCTCCCGCACGGCCAGCGCGTGCCGTGGCGCGACCACTCGGGCCTCACCGACGGCCTCGAGCAGGGCGTCGACCTGGTCGGCGGCTACTACGACGCCGGCGACCACGTCAAGTTCGGCCTGCCCATGGCCTTCACCGTCACCATGCTGTCGTGGAGCTTGGTCGAGTACGGCGCCGACGTCGCGGCCGCCGGCGAGCTCGCGCACGCGCTCCAGGCCATCAAGTGGGGCACCGACTACTTCGTCAAGGCGCACACGCAGCCCGACGAGCTGTGGGCCGAGGTAACCAACATACTACATACTACTCCGTCGTAGGAGTAACAAACATCTCGATCGGATAAATGGCATGCATCGATCATGAGACCAGTTCTACTTCTAGCTTAGCTGCATCGTGACTGACTTGGCCTTCATAGATACAGCTAGCTAGCTATTGCACACAAGGTAGCTGATTAAGCTACCTCAATTATACATATATTTAAAAAAATTATGTGTGAGAAAGAAGAAGAAGAAAAAAAGGTTCCTTTCTGGTGAATAGCAACAAGCGTGTTAGGTGGCCAGCCAGCAGTTTGATGAACGAACGTACGAGTGGCGACTGGCGAGCACTATAAACAATGCGTCTCTTCCACATGGCGTGCAAACTTCGTCGGTCCGCGCATCGGAGCCGTCGGTCGGATCACTGATCTTCCTTCCTTCCCTTTTTGTCGGCTGCAGGTGGGCGACGGCGACACGGATCACTACTGCTGGCAGCGGCCGGAGGACATGACGACGTCGCGGCAGGCGTACAAGGTCGACCGCGACCACCCGGGCTCCGACGTCGCCGGCGAGACGACGGCCGCCCTGGCCGCCGCCTCCATGGTCTTCCGCGACTCCAACCCGCACTACGCCCACCTCCTCCTCCACCACGCCCAGCAGGTACTTGCTCAGAGTCTCGTGTGGAAAAAATTGGAAAGAAAATTCTCGTTGGAAATGTACCGAATTTTGGAGCGTAGCGTATATATTTGTAGCTAGCGCAGTCAAAATGTGCCCTGCGCCGCACACGCCAAGTTGTCAACAACTCAACGCGATCGACGTCGAGCGAGCGGGAAAAGAGATTTTTCTTCTTCTGTCGATCGTCGGCTCCAACCTGCTAGTCGTAGGTGCTGCTGCCGTGTGGGGCCAGGGCGCCGGCACGCAACCTAACGGAGAATAAAAACACCAAGAAAAGAGGTCTATCTGGTGGATGGGAAACTTTCCCGTTTGCCTCCGGTTTTCCATGATTAGGTCGCCAGTTCAATCACATGATCGATCGACCTGCTTAATTAGGAACTAAGAAATGGTCGTCATGTCATGTGCTTATATATTGAACCAGTCCGTGTTCACACCTACTGACCTATAGCTACTTTGTCAGTGGCAATTATTATAAGTAAAAATGGATGGAGATGGATAATATACAATCTTAGTAGTTGGTGAGTATATTGACTAATGTCTAGTGTTATTGTATTTGCAGTTGTTCGAGTTTGCGGACAAGTACAGGGGCAAATACGACAGCAGCATCGCTGAGGTGAAGAGCTACTACGCGTCGGTGAGCGGGTACAAGGACGAGCTCCTGTGGGCCGCCCTGTGGCTCCACCGCGCCACCGGCAAGGCCGACTACCTCGACTACGTCGTCGACAACGCCCACGACTTCGGCGGCACCGGCTGGGCCATCACCGAGTTCAGCTGGGACGTCAAGTACGCCGGCGTCCAGATCCTCGCCGCAAGGGTAAGCGGACATGCCTACACATAACGCAACTGATCCACAAAACTTGAGCAATTATTTATCGAATGATCGCTGACGAAAACGAATGCCGCTGTGTTTGTTTCAGCTGCTGCTCAGAGGGGAGCACTCGGCGCGTCAGAAGGAGACGCTGGAGCGGTACCAGGCCAAGGCGGAGCACTACGTGTGCGCGTGCCTGGGCCGGAACGCGGCCGGCGACGGAAACGACGACGCGGAGGCCAACGTGGAGCGGAGCCCCGGCGGGATGCTCTACATCCGGCAGTGGAACAACATGCAGTACGTGACCAACGCCGCGTTCCTCCTCTCCACCTACGCCGACTACCTGGCCGAGGCCGGCGTCGAGACCGTGACGTGCGCCGGCGGGGAGACCGCCGACGCCGCCGAGGTGGCCACGCTCGCCAGGGCGCAGGTGGAGTACGTGCTGGGTACCAACCCGAGGGGCGTCAGCTACCTCGTCGGCTATGGCGCCAAGTTCCCCGCCAGGGTGCACCACCGCGCGGCGTCCATCGTGCCGTACAAGCACAGCAAGCAGTTCATCGGCTGCACGCAGGGGTTCGACCACTGGTTCGGCCGCCGGAGCTCCAACCCCAACGTGCTCGTCGGCGCCATCGTCGGCGGGCCTGACCGGAAGGACAGGTTCAGGGACGACAGGGAGAATTACATGCAGACAGAGGCGTGTACGTACAACACAGCGCCCATGGTTGGGATGTTCGCCAAGCTCAACAGGATGGCCCGGGAGGAGAGGGAGCAGAGAGTGGCGACGGCGGGAAGTCCGGCCACGTCCACGTCGGCGGAGGTGTAAATAAATAGATAGGTTATAGATCGAGGGGGCTGTACAATTTTCCCCATTCTTTGGTTCGTTTTTTTCTTCTTTGGAGTTCCCTTACACAGGATGAAATTAGATTTAGTACACGAGAAAAAGGTAAGGCAATTGACATGCAAATGTAAATTCGCTGCCAGTACATACAAGAGGGGAAAGAAAATCAAATTATCCGTTATTCTAGTTTGTGTACTCGTCTAAGCATGGATATGTTATCACTGGCCAGTTTCTGTGGCAAGTGGACAGATCAGCAGGCTAGGAACGAAAGGAAGCCTAACAACACAAACACAATCACAAAGAGAAAATATGAAAAGGCAGTGTAAAGAGTATTAGAAAACGCAATAAGATAATAAAACATATGCTATTTCATAAAATTTCTATGTAATACTTTGAGATCTTGGTATCTGTAATCGCAAAATTCAAGTAAGGGGCTCACGTACAGCCCACCACCAAAAGATGGAGCAGCGATATTGCCAAAGCTCATAAACATACCAACATTTCAGTAAATATTGCACAAATTTGGCCAGAATACATACATGATATCAACAAAGTTGCTTATAATTTCGTGCGGCTAATGAAAGAATGCTTATCCAGATGGATCAAAAAATTGGTTAGTTTTAAATATACAACAAAATATCATCTCTAATATCAAACATGACCCTGGTGAATTCGAAAGAATGGAAGATATAATACACCAATGGGTGAAAATAATACATTGCCAGTTTGATGTAAGACTTACAAGTTACAACAACAGAGTTCGAAACCAAGATCAACTGATCTGTGGCAACAAAATCTCACAGGCTGAGAGCATCAGACAGATCAATACGGGAAAATGATCGTGAAACAACAACCATAGATAACCTACGTATTTCTATAAACAACCGAGGTCCTCTGGATACACACCACTTATGCCGTCAGCTCTCTATTCTTCAATCCCATAATCTTTTTCCACCAATATAATCAGGGAGTGAGAACCTGTCATGAAAATATGGTTTTCATAGATGCCCATCAACACACCTAGTATTTTGGTGGTGCCGGTGGCAACCGATTTGGTTTGTTCCGGCTGCCTGAATTGGCACCATTGGCTTCCCCATTTTCATACCGCCGACCACGACTGTCAGCACTTCTCGATCTTGATTCGTTGTGTGAATTGGATCGGTCAACAGAACTATTTCCTGCAGAATTAAAGGCAGACCTCCAGTCCTCACCTGGCTGGCCAGGGCTTTGTGGGGTACTCTCTGCAGGTGATGTTTTATCTCGTCAGGGGTTAAGTGTTTGGTTGTGTATCAGGAAAGCAGAATAAACGATAGACCAGCATCAGGAAAGTAATATAGTGTCAATTACTTGTACTGATAGGCAAGTAGCTTCTTGGTAAGGTTCATAATTTCTGTAATCACATTTTGAAATATAAGGTGCTCGTAAATTTAATGACACCTTCTCTCCTCCCTCATTTATTTTCACCCTATCCTACATATATTTATGAGTAAACACATTAACTTATATCTAATTCCCAAGACATTAATATCATCCCTGTAGTACTCTTGGTTTCATGACCTCCTTAATACCAGTGCTCCAAAAATTATGACCTGTGTTCTCAAACGGCCAGTCCAGAAAATTTTATGTGTGAACTGTGAACTCTGAATATTTATCTTGCTAGGTTGGCGGAAGATATTTATACAACATATTTTAAATCAACCATTTTCAAAGTGGGGCGAGAATGTTTAACCACTAGCAACTAGAATGCTCACAAGTGATGAATGCACTAACACAAGCATATTGGCCCTCCCAAGTTTTGGCCCAAAGAATGTATCATGTCACCTAGCGTCCTAGGCTCCTAGCGTGAAAGTCTTTCATATTGTAGAGCAAGTAAAAGGTGCGTACAAACACCAAGGACATACTCGTATGTGCCAAGTTAGTACCACACAAAGTCTCAAATATGTCAAGCGTTGTAAGTAGCCTTCAAGAAGTGCTTGTCCATGAGACAGTGATATGGACAACCAGCAGCTAATCAGCACATCCACATAAAGTACAAAGAAATTAAGAACATTATTGATCCTTGCTTGATACAAGTAACCAATACTGATGAATTACTCTGAGAGAAATTTTAATGCCTAACCTCTATATAGTCGTTGTTAGGTTGATAGGTTCTAAATATGGTCCGTGTCGGCCGATATTGCAGTTTTAGCTAGCTGTGACACTGAGTATCAACCGACATTAACCGATATGAGCCCGAGTGGGGACTTTACTGCACACACTCTGCAACTGGATCACTAAGCATGAGATAGATACCCACTGTGTTTGTCCATGTAGCAGTGAAAATATGGATGCAGCCACACGGGTACGACCATCAGAATAGTGATTCAGACGACATAATAGGCATGGCCATCATAGTAACATGCACATTGACTTATGTAAGGTAATGAGCAACTGGAACACCAATTAACCATCACATTGCTCAGTGTGCGTGTGCGTGGTACCGGGTAACACTCCATCCATAATACAAACAATATTAGCTATAAGCATTGGAGAAAAACTCCCAAGCAGAGAAAACCATTAATTTTGTAGCATGAAGCGGATATTTGAAATAGTCAGCTTACCAGGGCCAGAAGTATCATCGGAATACGATGCAACTGCAGCTCTGTTATCATGTATGCTGAGCTGACGAGTAAGTGTTGACAGAAGAGACGATTGTTTTTGGGCTTTTTCCCGTCTACGTTTAGCATTGTGGTCCTCTTGGAGAAGTTCTTCAATTTTTGCATTGGTTTGTGAACTGAAAGTAAAATTGTGACAAAGGTTAGCAGCACAGCAACGCGTTATAAAAAAGATACTTAAATAGAGTGACCATGGAACATGATTTATCAACATTACAACGAGTTTCCCCGCAAAATAAAACATCACGACAAGTTTGCCGTAAGAAATGAATAATGTTTGAAGTGCATGACAGTATTTTGGGTGGGTAGCTGGGAGGGGTTTGTCGTTTTGTACCATGGCCACTACCTTATTTCTAGTTCTGATATGCTGCACATGAAAATGTAATGAATCAAAGGTAAAAGAAAATAAGAAAAATAGCAATGTTTTGTACAAAGTTCTGTAGAAAATTAGGAGATGTTCACCTACAAGCAGACATGCTATACTACATGTACTTGAGTGGGTGCATATTAGGTGTAGTTGTGCAAGTGTGAAAGGTAACTGAAGCCAGAACAATGTGTAGGAACTGGAGCAGTGCATATCACTTTGTAAAACAATAAGGGTGCATATCACTTTATAAAAAAGTAACGGTGCAAATCACTTCGTATAAAATGTATGGAACTTTTTAGTCGTGAAGCATTTTCCAGTATGTAACACATCTCATAAAAATAATCTAACTAGAAAGAAAATAAATATAATGAAGCTATCGAAATAGACCTAGGGTTTAGGTAGGATTACATAAAACATTCAGTTAACTGCAGTTGTTCCACTCAGTGTCCATTTTAGGGAATCGAGTAAAAGAAACAGAAGACTAATGAAACGGACAACTGGACACAGGACGAGCATACAGGTTTATTTCAGAACAGAGAATATGCATCCAACCTTATTGAGCTGTACAGCTGGTTTAGCATATCTTCCTTTGCTTTCTCCACTTGGCAAAGTACAATAGCCTGATCAATTGGTCATCCATAAGATGTGAACGCCACATATGATTAAAATAATTGAGTGAAGCTAGAAATATACCTTTGGAACATTTGCTGCCAAACTATTCAAAACAGCCTCAACATAACCACGAACTTCTTGAGACATCCATCGGAGTTCTTCTTCAGGATCAGCAGGCCTACGGGCCATCGTATCCTTAAGAGAAAAGGTGTGATAGCGTGTTAGTGGAACGGTAGAACAAAGCAAAAGCGAGAAGTGAACTTTTGTTCGATACATCACATTCAAATGATAAACATGCTAACTCGGAAGTGGCATGAGCACAAGTGCACAAGACATAATTTTCAAAGACATAGACTGAGGCAACTAACTCTGAACAAAAGTTCAAAACGCTTTACAATGAATCCAATGCCATGTATAACTGCATAAGGACACAAGTCAGGCATGCGGGGAGCTTACAAGGGATCCATCTGAATGGCTTTGTCTTATGGAACCACCCTCGGGAGTATTTGAACCCTTGACAGACCCACCTTTGCTCTGAATTATACCTCTTATCTTCTTCATCCACTCAATTTTATCAGCCACGCTCTCAGCCTTCAATATAACGGCACTATGAGCTGCAACATGGAATAAGCATCAATAGCAAATCAGAGTAAACCTCGTGATAGTTGGTTAAATAGAGGCACCAACCTTTCAGAACAGTTTTGTAGGCAACCCTGTTAGTAATCTTAAATACAAGACTCGGGCCTTTCTCTGGCCCATTCGCCTTCTTTGAATCCTTCAAACTCTTAGAAATCTCTTCCTCCTCTATCTCTTCCATGTTACATTCCTGAATCACACAACTGACTGTTACTAGAATAGTTTATATGACAGCACACATGATGTTTGTGAGTTCAGATTTTTTTGTTTAAGAAAAACAAATTGGAACCATCCACGGTGACTTGAAAAAACATTTTACTTATCATAACCATGAATGGTAAAGTAGTGCATCATAGATTACACATTGTCAAGTAGAATAAAACAAATGGGGTAAAATATATAAATATGCACACCTCTAAGACAATGACGCCTCGAAAATGCCTCTCCTCTTGTTTCTTGGTGTATCCAAGCTGGACATAGAAAGGTAACAGTAAATGACACCAACCCCCTCAAATATTAAAATGTCAGCAAGAAATGTCCGAAAGATTGCATTCGGAACAATCGAGACTGGTGGACATCAGGACAGATTGACTAACCTTTCCACTCTTCTCATTTAGGACAAACCACCTTCTGGTCCATTCATTGTTTTTTGCACTCTTTTTCAATAGGTAACCTAAAGAGAGAAGAAAACATATAGTTGTTTATCAATAAACCAAACCAAAATTATTGGAAAAGAAATCATCAAAACCATGTAAAGTTACTTATTACATCTGTATACATCATTGTATACTACAAAACGAAGATTATGTTCAAGACAGCATAGAGTTAACAAGCAGCTAATTCTTACGGAAATGCTCATTTCATATTACTGAATAAAAATGACATGGGAGTTACAAAAATAAATCTGCATAATTTTCTGTTTTATAATCAAGGTTCAATTAAGCGCTAGGCGCTAATTGAGCGTTTTGCCTCCGCTTTTCTCTTTTCTGAAGGATTAAAGCGCTAAGCGCAATTAAGCGCACGTTTAAGCGCAGTTGAGCGCTAGGCGTTTTGCTCCGCTCAGTTCCTAAGCGAGCTTAAGCGTTCGCTTAAGCGCGCTTTTTATAACCTTGTTTATAATCAGAGTGGCACAGAAATAGAATTGCTACCAAAATTGCTATGACAAAAGATGAAACTGAGCCAACCGATCGCACAGTATTATACCTGCAGTTATTTCGCCGCCAGGACCAGCAACCTGCAGATTAGGTCCCTCTTTTGTATCTTTATCTTGCTGATTGGATTTGTCTTTCGACGATTTCAGGCTACCACCAGCTTGGTCAGATCCTGTTTGTGCGCTTGAATCCTAATATGACATACAACTAATGTGAATAGCCAGACCAACACATTATATGGTGGTCAACCTGAGTAAAGTTTTGTATGTATGAAGATTCGTGCAAGAAAAGATCCACAAGTCGTACCTTGTTCATCATGGACTTCTCAGCATCTTGTGCTTTCTTAGATGATTTAGTTTTCACCTCATCTTCGCGACGTTGCCTTTCCATTCTGCGAATGCCATGCCAAGTCAAAAGAAGAAAATGGGAATAAATGGATATGATCATGAAAACTCCGAAAGGGCATTTTAACTTGTAGACTACCCATAGTTTGACAAATTGTTGCGATTAATTCTCGTGAAGTAAAAGTAAAAATGAAGTGGCATACTTCATTAGTGTGCAAGGGAAAAGCTTCAGCATTTTGACAGTCTAATTTAGGTTGATGGTGTTATTCTATTGTGTCACTAACATGGTTCAACATTACCACATTGGCTTATTTTCTGGTGAAAATCAATAAAGTTAAGGATCTAAAAAACTTATCTTGTCAATTTAACAAGAACAAAAAAACAGAAGTAGCAGAGTACATCCCGAAGTACACTAAAGCTCAAATAAAATGAAACTAATTGTTACGATATTCAGTAAGGACCCAGCTAACGTTACCTTCTTTGTACTAGACGGATGAAATGTTGCGGGGGGACAAAGGCACGCTCCATATCAACAAGCGCAACCACCATCTTTTTCGCGTCATTTTTGAATGTATCCAATGCATTAGATGCAATTTCAATGATCTTGCAACAGGAAATGGTGGAATGGTGTGCTCAGAAATCAGAGTGAACAAGAATTATATATACAAGCAGTAAAAGGTGGAGTATGTTGTTATTAAACAAAGTGGCACCTCGCGTTTGAATGGAGGATATCTTCCAAGCCCTGGTGTGCCATTTGCAGTAGCATTTACTATGTCTAACAGTACACGGTGTACCTAGTTACAAAAATGATATATCAGAAGCTACATAGACAATATCTATCAATGCAAAATAGACCTACTAAACTGAGCTCGAGTGAGCCTTTTTTCGGATTCAAGCTTGGAGCTAGCCTCAACAATGTAACTCTATAGACACACATATTAGTATATATTATAGGCTTGAGCTCAGCTTGATAAGGCAGTAATAGCACATGTGTACTATTTGAGCCGAGATCGAGCCAAACTGTAGGACTATGAAATGGTTTGTCTGAGACCAAGCATTTTAGATAGTTCTAGTACCTAGCTTATTGACTAACATAATAACTGATAAGCTACACAGCCAGTTGCATATTCACGCAAGCAGTATTTTACAGATAAAGCATGATAATAAATATTACTACCTCTGTACCACAATATAAGACTTTTTACCAAGCTATTTTAGTTTGCTACAACATCTTATATTTTGGAAC
Organism: Poa pratensis; assembly: GCA_947311845.1. Taxonomy (NCBI): domain Eukaryota; kingdom Viridiplantae; phylum Streptophyta; class Magnoliopsida; order Poales; family Poaceae; genus Poa; species Poa pratensis. The sequence goes on along the minus strand of CAMZMU010000119.1, from coordinate 18,651,872 downwards.
GGAGGGAGTAGCATTCTACAGGTAACTCATCAAAATAATTATGTTGTTCTTCATCCAAAGGCGTAAGATATCGAAGCCAACCCATACCTCATCAACACAAAGCCTTGATGGCTCCTTTGCCATTTCAAGTACTCCTTTAATCAAGGATTTTAAACCTTTCTCCGGAGATATCAAATATGGTTGATAACCATCAGCTTCCAAGACAATCTAGAATATATGAAGGGAACTGATGTTCATTGTAGGCCAAAATAGTAGTCCACTCTGGTATATCTACAAAGAGCTTTTAAATTTACCCTTTTGACATTGTTCAGGTCAAAATGCCTGTCCAATGGAAGCTGTTTGATCCTATCCGGAAACTTGCCCTCAAAACTTGCAACAATTTTCCAACCAGACCCCTTTTGATTGAGAACAGTATAATGGTATTGTAATCAGTTTATTTGGCAAGTGTTAAATTGGTTATAGACAAAATACCATAACTCAAGATTATCACTAACCTCACCAGAAGTAACATGAGCAAGAAACTTATCTTCAAACTCCCGGCACAGCTCCAAAGCAACAGCCCTGGTTCCTTCTGCGCTTGTAACCATCTGTTCTCCCAGCTTTGAGAGTTCATCTTTCACTGACTGAGACTTGCCCTGAAGCCTGACAAATGGAGCAAGGGTGCAGAAATTTGCCAAATCAAACGCCAGAAATCATGATCGGGCTATATTTTACATGAAAGGACACGAGACAAGAAATAGACATGTTCTTGGTGCAAATTTTTGTGGGAGTTTGAAAGATGGTATCACTTTAACATTTTATAGACAAGCAGATGTGTCAACACATAGTGCATGATGCTTACCCAGATAGCAAGCTAGGTAGCCGCACTTTCATCCTTTTACGTATCTGCTTAGCAATGGTATCTACAAGAGCAATTCTGCCGAGCTTGTTCTGAGGAGCGCTGGTTAAGATGGATTTAAGGCTTTCTGCCTCAGCTCGCCAAGCTGTTTCCAGTGAATTCTCGGACCCAACTGACCCTGATTGAGCTGACGCAATTGCAACAGATTGCCCTATTAAAGCAACCCATTCAATGTCGGCTGCTGCACGTGGACCCTTATTGGACAAAATAGCCTGAACACATGCAACTGTTTTTGCATCTGCTGCGGCTTGATCGATTTTACTCAAGACTCCTATTGTTCGGGTTCCTACAACAAGGACAAGAAGAAACATCAGTTGCTACGAAAAGAGTAGAGATGCTGTTGCAGAGGATATATGATCAGATTCAAATGACGGACCATCTGGATCAATATCTCTTGCTAGCCGTAGGGCTCGAGATGATGCAATCTCAGCGGCTTGCATTGCTGGTATCACAACAATCAATATTGCATCATTGTGCCCAGCAAACTCACTAATCTGAAATTTGAACAACAGTATGTTATACGACATCAGGTGATAGAAAACATGATCATAAAATTGCAGTTTTGTTGCTTCTTCTTCCGTGTAGTAATTGTGGTAGGTGTGGAGGAATGTAGTAGCATAGTTATGGCACGCAGTAAATGATTCCCAGTTCAAGTGCATGACAAGTTGTTACTCGTCTGCTTTTTTGCAGCATTCCTATACGTTAAAAATTTATTACAGATCATGATGGTTAACGTTTTTTTTGTAAGGACTACGACTATTCTAAACAGTTGTATGCTACTTTAGGAGTAAAGGTAAGAATTTGTGTGAGCGGTACTCACTGTTGAATCGTCGATGACTCGTTGGTCTATGCCAGGTAAATCAATCAACTTTAGTGGAGGAGCTGGGGAAAAAAGATACATGCAGTGAGAAATCATTTGCAAAAGAATACATTACGTAGCATAACTATCAGATATTGAGCTGGCATTTCTGAATCAGATTGACAGCATCGTTGGAAAATTAAGGGAGAACGCATTTCGGTAAATAGCAATAACCATAACAGAACAAGTTCTTGGTGTGTAGCTTTCTCAATCTTACAGTCTTACCATTTCAGCTTTAGGCAACACATAAAATTGAAGCTGTCAATGTCCAACAACTAACTAACTAGGGAAACATTTCGGAAACTTGTTCAAACATTGCCCAAACTACTAGCGGGGAAATCCAGCGACAGACCTGTGCTAGTCCGCAGCTTGAGGTAAATCTCGTCAGTTCGGCTCCTCCCGGGCCCGGTGGCCTTGCTGAGCCTATCCTGCAGCGAATGCCGGAGCGCGCCTGACACATAGGATAGGAGTCACCAAACTACTTCTCAGCACACCGACCCATTGTCAGTCAGATCTGGGCAGGCAGGGGGGAGACAGATAGATCTCACTCACTTGCGGACACCTGCTGCGACTTGCTGTCGATCTGCAGGACGATGGACTTGGTGCTGAGCCCCGGATCCCTGTGCAGGTCGACGACAATCGGCGCGCGCGTGGCGCCGTTCTCCCCCGTCGGCTGCACGCACGTAGAGGACGGCGATGAGGCAAGGGAACGAATGCCTAGAGGAGACAGCGAGGTGGGTATAGAGGGGAGGACGGGCGCTCACCAGCACGGGGTGGCCGATGAGGCTGTTGAGCACGGCCGACTTGCCGGAGCCCTGCAGGGAAGGAAGAAGCGGGATCGAGTCAGATCGGGCGCGGCGGGGCGGGGAGGGAGAGGGTTTGGGGATTGAGGCGAGTATAGGGACTTACGACGTTGCCGAGCGCGACGGCGCTGAGGAAGGTGGATGGGCGGCGCGGGGTGGACTCGTCGGAGGGGTCGTCGTCGGCGAGGAGCGAGACGGCCTGGCGCATGGACTCGGAGAGCTGGACGAGCTCGTCCATGGCGTCCATGGCCGCGGACGACGACATGGGATCTCGCTCGAGGCTGGGCTGGTCGGGGAGGAGATCTCGGGCTGCTGTTGCGTTGCCAGGAAATTGGAATCCGCGAGGCGGGTATAGGTCGGGAATGGGAATGGGATTGCGAGGAGGAGTCGTTGCGGACGTGCAGCTGCTTTTCAAGTGACGGGACCACCCGCCAGTGCGGTGCGGTGCGGTGCGCGCTTGTTTGTTGTTGTTCGGGCGCGTCGGTCGGGTTTAGGTTTCAGATCTCGGCCTTAGAGCTCGGCTCGCGCGGAAATGGGCTCGGTAGACCTGTGCATTTCTCGGCCAGGGCCTGAAAAAGACCAGGCCTGAAATGTAGTACTCCCTCCGATCCATATTTAGTGGGCATATCTTTGTCTAAATTCATATGTATCTAGTTAAGTATTTAGACTAGATACATGTGTATCTAGATAAAGTTGTGTCCACTAATATGGATCGGAGGGAGTAGTACAATATAGGCCCGACCACGGCTCAAAGTGATAAAAGAGCAATTTCGGGCCGGACCGGGTTGGACCTCCACGTGGAATACACAGAAAGAGTATAGTTTTCGTCCTGAAATCTCACGATTTGGACATGAACTCTAAAACCGGATAATTTGTACCCTGAACATACCGGACAAATCACACTCTGCTAGTGGTTTTGCTCGATTTTGGATGGTTTTGGACATCTGAGTGTTCAGTGACGTGGCGACTCTTTTAACGCCGTTAGCAGACAGGCAGGCCCTACCTGTTGAATTTCCCCAATCTTCGTCTTCCTCCCTCTCGACGCCTTGCGCCTCCAAGTTGCGCTCGCTGGCCGTCGTGAAGTCGCTCCCAAGTTGAACTAACTACTAGCTAGTAAAATCATTGAGCAATGGATTGAGCTAGCTGTGGTACGGCTTTGACCAATCGATCGAGCTAGTTGTAGCATGCTTTGAACTTGCTAGCACGAACATGCTTGGCTGCACGGATGGAGAGTCGCTCAGGACCTACGCAGCTTAGCCGCCTCCGTGCTCTCTACGTCGGCGATATGCGCGAAGTTTGAACAGCGCAGCTCGCGGGAAACTGGCCATGGCGCGCGGTCGTCGATGTTCGCAGACGCTTGTCAGCGTGGTTGCGGCGGGCTGGCGGCACGACTGTTTTTGGCAAACTTTGGCATTAATCGAGAGAACTTGTCGGGGATTGAACGGATCTTGCGTCGAATTTGTGATTCAGATTCAGCGTGTAGAGGCATATGATTCGAGATCGGATCGTGAGCCACAGAGAAGAAAGAGGGCAAATTTGGGGGAAAAGGTCATCGGCTTAAAGCATCTCTAACAGAGCCTTAAAAGGGCGAAACCCGTAAAACTTCGGCAACTTTACGGGCCGAGGCCGTGTTTTGGGCCATAGCAGAGCCCGTAAAGGTCGAGCGGCCCGTAAACGGGATAAGGGCGCCCGTAGACGCGAACGGCCAGCCACTATTTATTTCGGGCGAGGCACGATTCATGGGCCGAAACCCTCATTCCCCTCCACCGCCGACGAGCAATCCACCGCGCGCCGCCGCCGCCTCCGACGATCGATTCCGCCGCCCCCACTGTAGATCCACCACCGCCGCCGCGCTAGGATGAACCCCAAGCGAGAGAACTCGCCGCCGCTGCCGGGCGACGACCTATTTGGCGGCGACTACTCCGATGCGAGGCGGTCGGAGCTGGTGCGCAACGATGGCGCGCGAAAGGGCCTCACGCACCAGTGGACCAACCTCAACAGGCCGGTGCCGCCACGGGTGCGCTACCAGGCCATCCCGGTGTTCGACCGCATCCGGCGGGAGCGCGAGGAGGAGCGCCGCCGACGCGCGCGGCAGCGCAACGGCGTCGAGGGCAGCTCCAGCGGCGCCGCCCGCTCTTCCACCGCGTCGCCCGCTCTTCGGCCGCCGGAGGGCTACGATGCCGAACATTTCGGCATCTCGCTCGGGCCGGCGGATTTTGTCTCCGACGAGCAGATAGAGGCCACGATGGCGGTGGCGTTTCTCCGGTCGGAGTACGATGCGCAGGAGAAGGCCACCGCGATGAAGCTGAACGCGGAGATCAACCAGCAGCTCCTGCAGACGGCACTCGTCATCAGCACCCTCCCACCCACCATCGACCTCGTCACCGACTCCGACGAGGAGTGAAGCTCCACCGCCTCCGCCTCGACCTCGTCGCCACCGCAACAGAGGCACCGGTGAGCCGAATTTTGGTCAATAGGGTTGCGCGGCGACGGTGACTAGACTAACTTTTGAATCGTGTATGCAGTTTCGTTTAAGGGTTCTGCTATGCGTCGCTCGTATCTGCGAGCAAAGTTGATCAAAAACGTGTACCTCAATTTTTTTTAAGGTTCCAGATATAAGGGCTCTATTAGAGATGCTCTAACAGAGCCTCAAACCGCGGAATCGTAAACTAGTTATAAGGGTGGGAAACTGCGCGTTTTTTGCGCGAAAACAAGTCGCGCCATAGCAGTACCCGTAAAGTAGAACCTTAAATTTAAGGTTCTACTTTACGGGTACTGCTATGGCGCGGCTCTCGCCAACTGATGCATGTAAAATGCATACATGAACTTTGCACTATATTAGTTATATTCCAATCATATTTACATCATATAAGGGTTATATTAATGTTTTATAATGATTTTTGGGAATATTATATTTATTTCCTATTTTTATGGAATTAACCCTGCGCATGCAGAAAACCCTATTTCTTTCCTTTAATGTTTCAGGGACCAAAAGACGTTAATATTTGGAAGGAACAAGACTTGGGGGCGAAGGAAGCGAACAAGAGGAGCCCCGAGGGCCAAAAAGGGTGGGCCCATGCGGCCCCTGTACCTGGCCGCGTGGGACCCCTCAACTTGGGCCTCGACGCTCCGTTGTCGTCGATCTTTTCTCCATCGACTAGGTTTTGACCTAAAACCGACTATAAAAATAGTCCCCGACGCCCTTCGGAAAGGAGCGCCGCCGAAACACCGAAACAGAGACCTGGAGCTGCAGATTGGAGGGGGAAAACTCCGGCGGGGCGCTGCCGGCATGGTCTCCAACGTATCTATAATTATTGATGTTCCATGCTTATATTATACCAATTGCTACATATTTTATTTACACTTTATAGCATTTTTATGCATTTTCTGGGACTAACCTATTAACAAGATGCCACAGTGCCAGTTCATGTTTTCTGCTGTTTTTGTGTTTCAGAAAAGTTGTTCTGGAAATATTCTCGGAAATTGGACGAAACAAAAGCCCAAGTCCCTATTTTTCTGTCACGTACACGGAGTCCGAAGGAGACACGAAGGGTACCAAGGAGGCAGCCACACCACGTGGCGGCGCCCCCCCCCCCCTCCCTCTGCCGCGCCGTGACATGGTGTGGGCCCCTCGGGTCTCCACCGACGTCGCCCCTTCGCCTATAAATACATCTATTCGGGAAAACACTAAAGACGCGAGTCATATTCCACGAAAAGTTCCAGAGCCGCCGCCGCCATCAACCCTAACTCGGGAGGGTTCTGAAACTCTTCCCGGCACCCTGCCGGAGAGGGGAATCATCACCGGAGGGCTCTACATCACCATGCCTGCCTCCGGAGTGATGTGTGAGTAGTTCATCCTTGGACTATGGGTCCATAGCAGTAGCTAGATGGTTGTCTTCTCCTCTTGTGCCATCATGTTTAGATCTTGTGAGCTGCCTATCATGATCAAGATCATCTTATTGTAATGCTACATGTTGTGTTTGCTGGGATCCGATGAATATTGATACCATGTCAAGTTGAATATTGAATTATCATGTCTATGTTATTTATGATCTTGCATGCTCTCCATTGCTTGTTGATATTCTGACCAAGTTGATGCTTGTGACTCCAAGAGGGAGTATTTGTGCTAGATAGTGGGTTCATGCCTCCATTTAATCTGAGATAGTGACAGAAAGTTCTAAGATTGTGGATGTGCTGCTGCCACTAGGGGTAAAACAATGATGTTTTGTCTAAGGATAATTGTGTTGCTTACATTATGCACTTTACTTAATGCAATAGTCTGTTGCTTGCAACTCAATACTGAAAGGGGTAAGGATGTTAACATGAAGGTGGACTATTTATGCACAGATGCATGCTGGATAGCGGTCTGTGTACCATGTTGTAATGCCCAATTAAATCTCATATTAGACACTACTTGCACGCATTATTATTATTATGCCGACGAGAGGTGCCCTAGGCAATACCCATGGTTGAGTACCTAGGGTTAGGATTATGTGGTAGAGAACGCGTAGTGTTAGTAGAATCGACGGCTGACAAGCGGGGTTTACCCAGGTTCGGGGCCCTCGAGTGAGGTAACACCCCTACTTCATGTCTGTCTGTATTGATTGCGGCAATATGCTGTGGTTACAAGGGTCTAGCAAGGGGTTGATCTCGCTAGGGTTTGGAGATTCTGGTATTGCGTGTCCTTGATCGGCGGCCCTCCGAGCCCTTATATAGGGGGCTAGGTCTCAGGAAATCATAACCGACTAGGATTACATACAAGGAAAGTCCTAACCGACTATGGCTTCGCCTGCCTTGGAAGGTACTCCATCGTCTTGGGCCTCCCTTTGTGGGCTTCTTGGGATTTTGTTACTTCAATCTTTAGTCATTACGTGCACCAGGTACCCACATGGTAGGGTACCCGTTTGGTATAACCTCGTCATTAGCCCCGAGTGCGTGGCTGACTCGAAGAATCAGGCAATGACTCACTTGTTGGATATATGCCCAAAAGGCAATGTATTTATACATGTGACAATGTATTTATACATATGTATATCTGATTCATACATTGTTGATTCGTATTCTCTATGCTATAACTACAGTGATTTCTAAATGCGTGATTTAGGGAAAAGCTCACCTGCACGTGTAGAGAATATGAATACGTAAAAGTACCCTAGTTTTTTTACGGACTAATTCTTGAATGCTACATGACGGTCTTGTCGATTTTTGACTATGTTTTATGTTTTGCCAAGGGATTATGACATAGTAGGTCTGGTTTACTCGACGGATCAAGACCAGTTAACTGCACTTTTGGGCAAAAACCTTACTAGCCTTCAATCAAACTCGAGTCACCGAACTCAAATCTGGAACATACTGGATAGACTCGACTCAGGCCGTTGAGGTCTTACTGAATCATTCTGCAGTTTCTATTTTGCTACCTAGCACGTCCGCCAGGATTTTTCATCATGTGTGCTGATACGGAAAATTTTAAGGACTTAGCACTACCGGAGTGGTCCTTAGCCCTGCTCGACTGATCGGCGGGTCTTACCTTTGCATTTCTCGTATGCAGCATCTGAAACATCTGCGATTGACGTAACTCGGGAATTATTCGACTTTTTACTTTTTTGCTGTTGACTGAGTCGAGTCACTAATCGACTGCAGTTTTTGCTTATGAATCTATCGGGTGCGCGTCAGCGCTCCCGATGGGAGTAGTCCCCGAGATTGTGCTTTATTACTTGTAATGGAGGATAATCTCATATTTGTATTTTCCTCCATATGTCAGTCGAAGAAATTTTTGATATGCTCCCGATGGGAGTACTATACTATACTTGACAGCATGTCGAGTGTATGATGTTACCTTAGTTGACAGACCTTACTAAGAACTTTATGACTTTGATCAGTCGAACGACTACTCGACTACAATTCTTTACACCCAACGGTTTTGCCCGATGGATGATGGCATGCATGACGTCTTTGGCGTGCGCGCAGAATTGTGACAAGACGTATCGTCGCGGGCCCACTGTTTGACTGCAGAGGACGCCGCTTCAGTTTTGATTTGACCGGACGTGGCAAAATTTTCGTTGCGTGATGATAACTTTCTCGTTTTTCGTGCGTAGTGGGCGGCGTGGCCTGCGACGGTTGCTCTCCATGCGCGCCACGTGTTCCGCGGATCTCGCACAAACGGCTGAGATTGTTTCGCGTGCAGTGGTAAATAGGGGTATCTTCTCCGGCAGGTTTTTTACCTTGCCATTTGTCTCCTCTGCCTCTGTCTCATCTTCCTCCTTGCGCCCTTCCTGCCATCGCTGCGACCCCCGAAGCTTTGCTTCACTCCGTCCTTGCCATGGCGCCGAAGAAAAGGCAAAGCGCCACCTCCCCCTCTTCCTCTGCTACCGACGCGGGGAACAAGGGAAAGGAGGATGCGGCTGCCACGGTGAACCCCGCCGCCGCTTTGAAGAAAGTTTCTGGTGACTGGGCAAGATCCACAGTCACCGAGAAGAAGCTGACGGCGTATCGTCAGAAGGGTCTGCTGCCGCCGGCGGATCAGCTCGCGGCCCGTGCTCTAGCTAACAGGGAGGTACTCCCTGAACCCCGCGCCGGCGAGCGCGTTTGTTTTGCGGAGTTTCTTCCCCGCGGTTTTTCTCTCCCTCTACACGACTTCGTGCGTGGGTTGCTGTACGCCTACGGGGTACAGATTCATGATTTCTCCCCCAACAGCATCTTGCACATTGCCTGCTTCATGGTTTTGTGCGAGTGCTTCTTGGGGGTATCCCCAAGTTGGGCACTCTAGAAGTCCATCTTCCAGGTGCGCCATAACTACAGAGGTGGACGCCCATGCCCTATCGGTGGGTTTGGGGTCCAGGTGCGGAACGACTCCCACTACTTCAACCTGAAGGCAGTCGATTCTGCACAAGGCTGGAGGAGCAAGTGGTTCTATGTCAGCGTCGACCAGGATGTGCCCCCAGCGTTTTCGATTGGGAAGCCTTTGCTGAAGACGAAGGCTTGGGACCACCCTCTCTCGACTGAGGAGAAAGAGGAGGCCGTGCCTCTTTTGAAGAGAGTTGGTGAATTACTTGGCACCGTCACCAGTGTCCAATTAATTAGCACCTTTGTGAAGCTTCGAGTGTGGCCCCTTCATCTCTAAGTCAGTCCCATGTGGCGATACGAAGGTCCACTCGATACCAGCAGGATGAGCGTTGTGGAGTTGTCGCCTAACGAGCTGGATTCTCATGTGAAGGGAATCACCAGCATCAAGGCCGACGAAACAATCAACTTCGACTTTCCACACGCTCCATATGGTCTGGACAAGGCTCTACCCGAGGTAATTGTGAAATTTCTTTTAGTTTTCTCACTTTTTGACTCATTATTTGTTTGCAACTGCATTTATGACTGTGATGCTCTTTTTTGACATGCGCAGGGTCACTCGACTGCTTCCACTCTGCCTCCCTTACCCGAGGTAGGACCCACTTCGGAGGTGGAATTGCAAGAAGAGGCCAAGCTGCCCTTGTCTGAAATTCCTTCCGCCCATACCCCACCCGTTGGTGATGTTGAGGAGGCAGGGAAAGAGAAAGAAGAAGAAGTAGATCAAGTTATGGAGGACGTCGTGCCCGCGACTGAGCCCGAGGCGAGCACTCGCCCTGTCAAGCGCCGACGTATGATTCCTTCTGAATCTTCAAACAGTGAGTCTAGGGAGGATGAGCTACGGGACGACGACAACTCGGGTACATCCCCTCCTGCCCGGACTTCCCCCTGGTAGTTCCTCCTTTGGCTTCCTGCCCTCCTGTAGCATCGAGCAGGCCTACCCGCTTTGGGGTTTTACCCCTTGGTGACGAACCTGACTCAGACGAGGACGAGCTCGAGTACGTTTCCTACTTTGGTTGTTTTTCCGCCTACATTTTTATGATGTTTGTTTTATGCTGTTGCTGATTGTTGCGCAGAGCCATAGGTGGACACCTGTCTCCTCGCCCAACCGTAGATGTCTCGACTGTGGTTCCGCCAAAGACCACTCCGGAAGTTGCCAAGACCACCGCTGAAGTGGCGACTTCTGATGTGATTAAGGCGAAGGCTGCTACGCCTCCAGCTGCAGAGGCATCCGCTTCGAAGCCCACATCCTGGAGCGAGCACGTAAGCTTTCTTTGCTGCACATCGCACTCGAATTCTTTTGCAAGTAGTAAGTGCGATTGTATGTATTTTGTAGCCAATCTTCACCAACATGGCACTGTGGCATCTTGTTAATAGGTTAGTTCCAGAAAATGCATAAAAATGATATAAAGTGTATATAAAACATGTAGCAATTGGCATAATATAAGCATGGAACATCAGAAATTATAGATACGTTGGAGACGTATCAACGACGAATCAAGAGGTAATTCGACCGGGGCGTCAGATCCGGCGGGCGGCGGCGACTTACCTCGGCGGCGGCGATTCCCCACGCGCGGCAGCTCCAAAAGGGCTGGAGAGGTAGATCCGGAGGATGAGAGGGTGGTCTAGGCCACGACCACTGCAGCCGCGCTTGGAGTAGCCCTAAATCTACGGTGGCGGGATGGGTGGCGGGGGCGGCGGCGGGATGGGGGAAGAAGACGCGTCCGACCGAGCTGAAATGTCCCTCCCGCCAACCGCTATTGGGATATACAGGGGCCCGGCAGTTCGTGGGGGAAACCTCCGAATCCGCAGTTCCGCGGGCCGAGTTTACGGGCGCCCTCAAACTTTTTTACGGGCCCGTGCCTTTTAAGGTTCCTGCTATTTTCGTTTTTAAGGTTCTGAAACCGTCTTTGACGGTTATTTTACGGTTACACGGCTTTTGAGGGCTCTGTTAGAGATGCTCTTACATGTGAAGCCCACAGGCCCTTTTGTACTTAACTGACAGTAAGATGATAGGTCAGCGCTACGTCAACGACACGTCATCCATCAAAACCGCCCAAATCGAGCAAAACCACTCTAGGGTGTGATTTTTCCGGTTTGTCACATTTCAGGGTACAAATTATCCGGTTTTAGAATTTGGGGTGAAAAGTATTTCAAAGGTGAGATTTCAGGGTGAAATGTATACTTTTTCCAATACACAATGGCCGAAAGTTTCAGGTCCGACTCGAACACAAGCTCAACTCGGCCCGGGTTTTCCGGGCCAGGTTCGGCTGTCGTCGGGCTGGGCTGCCCATGCCTAGACGTAGTCGGTGTTGTTCGGAACTTCGGGTAGAGATAAATCTCCTCAAGGATTTAGGTAAAAAAATACTTCCCTCTAGTTGTTTGATCTTTGATAAATTCTAAATCTGGTCCGATCTTTGTAGCATAGGCCTGCGTGGCAGGTATTTTATACTATAGTTGCAACATTTTTTTATCCCGTGGTGGATTAAAACCTTACAAAAAGACATCGCAACAAATCAAAAAAGGTGATGCACTAAAGAAAATATGAGTATGTAGGAGATCCGAGTGGTCGTAGCAAATCATCTTCCCTCAAAGCAAATCTCTATGGGGTAGTCAACGGACCTACGTAAAAGGTTGAGATTGACGACTAGAGAGAGTAACATGAGTTTATAAGATTTGTGTAATTGAATAGCTCCACCTCGTTTGTCAGGGCTATGATCAAAGAATAGTCGAAGTGGGTCTCGACGTCTTGTCTTGGCTGTCCTGATCCATCGGTCGGGGATTTGTTCTTCTTGAATAGCTCCAATATACTCCCTCCGTGTCAAAAAGTAAGACGTTTTAGCTACTTACCACACACATGTATCTAGACATGTTTTAGTGCAAGATTCACATGAATCTTGCACTAAAACATGTCTAGATACATGTGTGTGGTAAGTAGCTAGAGAGTCTTACTTTTCGACACGGAGGGAGTAGATGTGTTCCGTTCCAGAATCTGGAGGAATGGGACGGAACCGTCCCGCACTTGATGTCCGTTCTGGTGTTCGGTTCCAGAATTTAGAGGAATGGGACGGAACCAACTAGTTCCCCGAAACAGCATATTCCCGGAATATTCCACCCGAATCCATCCGGCCGATTCGGCCGGACCGCGCGGAACCGAGCGCTAATCCATCTTCTCCTCGCGTAATACCGAGCGAAACCGTGCGCCCTCGCCGTCGCCTCCACCTCTCCTCCCCGCGCCTCCACCTCTCCTCCCCGCCGTGCGCCCTCGGTGTGCTCGCCGCCCTCAGCTAGGCGCGAGGCTCTAATTAGGCTCTAATTAATAATGCTTAGATTAATTAGGCTCTAATTAATTAAATTTTAGATTAACTACATGTGGTTCCATTCCCTCCTTTCCAGATCAACCGAACACGAGGACGGGACGGGACGGGATAGATGGAAAGGGATGGAATGGAACCATCCCGTTCCATTCCACCACATCCTAAAAACGAACACATCCTTAGGGAATAACTAGGAGCGCCTCTTGATTCGTGGTAACAGATAAGACAAGGCGTTCGTGCGAGAGAGAAAGGCCTAGGAAGCTATAAAAAGGGGTGAGCGCTCCCTTTCGTCCCCGAAACTCTCCACGCTCTCCCCTCATCTTCAAAGGCAAAAAATCTCCCCGCTCCCTCGCTCCCCACCAAGGACATCGCGTCAATGGCGAGATTTGCGATGGAAGAGGGTGAGGCGCGTCTTCAGAGGACATACCCATCGTGCGCCCTAGCTAGGGGCTGAGGGAGGTCTGGCCCTCGTGGTAGTGGATGTCGAGGAGCCTGAGGCCGAGGCGCTCATGGTCACGATGGAGCTTTAAAAATCTTGGCCACGTCTTTTTTTACTACAATTCTCTCTTTCCTCTTTAAATGCTTGCCACATCATTTTCTTTTGCGTACGTGGTATCTATGTTACCACCTTAGTTACTTCACTACGGGTAGTCTTAATAGCTATGGAAAAAAAGAGGTTTTCGAGATATGCTTGGTTCAATGGATCCATTGCATGCATTGGTAATGTAAAAACTTCCTAAAAGTTTTGGGTGGGTAGTATCAAGACCGCACCACATAGTACATAGTTATAGTTATAATTGAAGGAGTGTCACCAAAAGACTCGTGATTTTGGCAAGCGTATTTCGGTATGTGTGGTTCACACAACGATATTAATGTGCTTTAATGTTTTGTGATGTTCAAAAAAACATTGTGATGGGGATGATTCGGCGTGCAACTACTACTTTAACGGGTATGGCTATACCATTATATCTATCTTCAGCGGGAGAAATCTGTGAAGATTATAAACAATCCTCAGTGTCAAAATGGATTTGACTCGACAACTATGCAAGAATCCGTTAGGAAAGGCGGTGGTATTGTTCGTACAACTGCAATGATGTGGAATTAAAAAACACAGTAGTGAGAGGTGATAACTTGTTGTGTAATATTGCACAACATTAATATGAAGAAATGAGTGAGAACAGGCAACCCACACAAATGTTTTTGAAAATCCCATAAGACATACCCGCTTCCCAAACAAGATGTGAAATATGCTATGGACTTTCTAAGAATGTATCGACAACTTTGAAATCTACAAGCGCACGTGCAAACTGTGAAAATGTCAAATCGAGATTGTGTGGGTGTTCAGTCTACCGCTCATGTTCGACCCTATCATGTATGGATCGAAACTAAAAACTAGTGAACTTTATGTTTGAACTGTGCACTACGAATAATTTGAACCATTTAACTCTCAATAATTGTATGTTGTATTTCAAACTATCTATTTGTGTTTTCGAATAATTTTTAGTATGATCTACATGCATGTTTTAAATGATTTTGAGGATTAAAAATGAGCTTGTATGATACTCCCTTCATATCAAAATATAAAACTCTCTGCCTACTTTATACACACATGTATCACATGTTTTAGCTAAGGTTCAGAGGGATTTGGCCAATGCCTGTCCGCGGCGTATTCCACGAAATCGAACAATGCCTTGGAGCATGTTACCGTAACCGCACTTGTATGGCGTAAACCCAGTGTCCACTGGCGCATTTCCGGTTACCGTGTGGAAGATTAAAATGGTAGCATTATCTCGTCTTCCCCGCCTCTTCCGGCCGCGGCCGAATAACCACACCCTCCCGCCACCGCCATGCACTGCCTCGCCCCGCACTTCCTCCTCCTCCTCCCACTCCCCACCGCCTCCCGCCACGCCCACGCGCTCCCCCAAACCCCGCCGCCCCCTCTCCTCCTGCCGTCCCGCGCAGCCGCTCCGCTCCACCTCCCCTCCGCGCGCCCCCCCTCCGGCGCCGCCGCGCCGGTGTCCGACGAGGACGAGGACGACGAGGAGGATGACGACGAGGTAGACATCATCGAAGCGGACGGGGAGTACGACGAGTACGAGGATGGGGAAGGAGAGGAGGGCGACGAGGAGCTGGGAGAGGAGAGTGGCGGCGAGGACCTGGAAAATGGAGAGGCGGCGGCGGAGGATTCTCGAGTGGAAACCGCGGCTCGCAGGCAGAGGTCGGAGGAGTACAAGTCGCAGCAGGTGGCCAAGCTGGTCGCCGAGGTGAGGGAGTTCGGCGAGGATATGATCGATTACAATGAGCTCGCCGGAATTTACGACTTCCCCATCGACAAGTTTCAGGTACCTGACCTGGATGAGCTAATTCTGGTTTCTCAGTGAAGCTGTCTTGGAAATTTGTTAGAGTTTTGGAGTACCGAAATGGTTAGCAATTTGAGCTAGCAGCGACGCACATGTGGCAGTATATATTTTTCAGTCTCTAGTTTCTCGAATCCATCCACCTGTTTATAAGGATGGAAACCTACGAAAATTGCTTTAAATCAGCTCATGGAAGGGAGAAATTATGCTAAATTTATCAAATAAAATCTAACCTTCCATCTATTTTGTGATAATAAAAACCAGTGGCTGTTGATCTTACGGCCCCGCTTGGATTCTAGTTTTTGTTTATCGGAGGTGACAGGATTTCCGACGCGAGGCAGGGATTTTAGTAGGAGGTAGGTAGCTCCGTGAAATATTCCAGCGGTATTGGCTATTATACACTCAATCAAGCGAGCCCGCCTCGCTTGGATTGCGGGTAATTGAACCGTAAATGGCCGGAATAATATTACAGACCTATGTTTCAAAATAAATAAATATTACAGACCTGTGAACGTACGTAATTTCTGCTTTCTTCGTCGTTTTGAACCGGGCGGAAAAACAAAAGATGAACCAATCGGGGCCTACATCTGCTAAAAACGGAGCAATATGCTACAATTTATCAAAAGA
Source organism: Poa pratensis (assembly GCA_947311845.1). NCBI lineage: Eukaryota > Viridiplantae > Streptophyta > Magnoliopsida > Poales > Poaceae > Poa > Poa pratensis. The sequence goes on along the minus strand of CAMZMU010000119.1, from coordinate 18,636,174 downwards.
AAAACCTAGCCCTTGATTTGGTGGACCTTAGTTTGAAAAGCTTACATTTATAGTTTGCTAGAGATATAAGAATATGTGAAACACATTACATTGAATTAGTTTTGAACCTGATTTTAAAAGCTTAGATTCAATGGTTGGCTTAAGAACGCAGTGATTAGAAAATGTAAATAAAATAGGGTAACTAACACTAGCTACAAATGTTGGGGATATCGCTTATCAGAAACTTATTGGTCAACCCAAGATAAGGGGTAAATCGACCGATTTATCGGCATATCGATCGATTTATCGGCATATCGGCCGATTTATCTTATCGGTCAGACACCGAGAAGCGATAAATCGGCCGATTTATCGGAATATCGGAAGGTATCTTGCTGAATCCCATCTCTCACATAATGGGAGTCAGATCTCAAACAAATCACGCTAATTAAACATGAATTAAATGAGAAAAGTGTTTTTGTGGCTCCTCAACTAGTTCTAGAGTTTGCTTTTGGGCCCTTAAGATAAATTCATAGACATTTTGCCCCCCTGTCTTCTCAAACCGGACACGTTCATTCCTGAACCTGACTCGTCTGCCGAGTGGTAGATAGCCCCGGCAATCAGACATGGTGATGGATAGGGGATGACACATGATTTTAACCCTGGTGTTGGTCTGGCGGGGCGGGCCAACGTTGCTGAAACAATAGGTTAGCTGCCACCAGCTGCTCGAGGAAATGCTCATCAGATAAAAGGAGAGCTGCAGCAGACAGATGCCAACTTGGACCACCATGTGTCAGCTCGGATAAAAAAACACAAAACATCAGCTAGAAAATCATTTTTGGCTCTGGTCTTGGATCAGTTGTGTCTGGTTTGAGAAGCAAACTCTGTGACAAGTTGAGGGACCAAAAAAAGTACTTTCCCAAATAAATATCCAAACTGTATGTTGTTTGCAGAATGTTTCTTTTTCAGAAGTTAAATTGCGAAGAAAGTGTTGCACCTATACTAGAACAAGACATATCATGCAACTGCGCGGGCCAATCTGCTAGTTGGAATGTTAGATACCTGGGATTGCATGGCAGACATCTCCTGTGTCATGTACTGCAACACATATCCTAATTATAGCATTATGGAGATAATAGTGTCAAGTTCTTGTTACCTAAAAAACTTAGTTGCACTTGCCAATAAATGATTGTGATAAGCAATGTTGGGGATATCGCTTATCGGAAACTTATCGGTCAACCCAAGATAAGGGGTAAATCGGCCGGTTTATCGGCATATCGATCGATTTATCGGCATATTGGCTGATTAATCAGCCGATTTATCGGAATATCTGAAGATATAAGCAATGAACTCTACTGTATTTCCTTGCGCCTGATATCTTTCAGTAATTTGTGCTCCAGGTGGTATCATTTTGGAGATCTTCTCCATATCGTTTATGGTAATGTTGAGTACATTTCAAATTAACTGGAATACATTTTGAAAATGATAGGTAGTCAATGGCACTAAAACAGATAGGGGTAAAATTGTTGCTTTGATTTCTGCAAACAAATCTCGACCTCTTCCCCTTTGGTAATAGTAAAAAACGTGGAAGCCGGATGCTAATATTTAATGTACACAAAAAGCATAGTAGACTGAACATCCGTTTCTTAATTTTAAGCACTTGATATACTAATTATGTGGTCTAGACCATATTGTTCTCGTTCTTCTTACACTCTTTCCCATCTTATTTTAGCGCCTGGCTATACAAGCATTTCTAAGAGGCTCGTCTGTCGTAGTCTCTGCACCTACAAGTAGTGGAAAGACACTAATCGCAGAAGCTGCAGCTGTTGCAACAGTTGCCAGAGGAAGGCGTATCTTCTACACAACGCCGTTGAAGGCCTTGTCTAATCAGAAGTTCCGTGATTTCCGGTAAAAGGCTACTTTCATGATTCATGTCCTTCCTTTTACAGGTTTGTGAATTGTGACTAAAACCTGCAAAAGTTACCTTTTATCTTGTGTTAATGGCGTCCGCATGCTCCCAACTGATAGGGAGCCTTCCAAACCGCCTTTTTTTATACATAAAATTAAAGGATACAATGAAATGACTACCTTAAACTTACCCCGGATCTGGCGGCATAAACCGTAAAAGTGAAGATGCTCTTGCATGTTATCTAATCTAGTTATTTTGGTATGCTGTAAAGTTATATCTTTCACACTATCAATTCAGGTGTAAGTTGAAACTCTAGAGAGTGGCAAGTCCACTCTAGTATCCACACGATGATTTCTGGAGAACATTTATGACTGCTGGAAAATTCCATCAGCTGGGCTGTTGGACTGTTTTTGACACAATGTCGTTGTATAATTATTTCAGGAGTACCTTTGGTGATCATAATGTTGGTCTTCTTACAGGAGATTCTGCTATCAATAAAGATGCTCAGATCCTAATAATGACGACAGAGATTCTGCGTAATATGCTTTATCAAAGGTACTTATGCACGGATGACATATTTTGTGGTATAAGCGGGATATATCATGATTCAACTTTACCTATATATTTGTTCAGTGTTTTCCAAGTCGTGCATGTGCAATTGCATTTGAGAATATCACGGTTTCTTTTGTAGCTAGCCTTGACGTAGTTTTTTTCCGGATTGGGGTGGGGAATGGGGAGATTAAGCTTTACTGGTAGTTAACTAATAACTACTCCCTCCATTCCTTAATATATGATGTTTTAGGCATTTCAAATGTTGTCTATGTACGGACTGAAATGGATGAACATACACACTAAAATGTGTCTAGGTACATGTGAATCTGAAAAAGTTAAAACATCTTATACTTACAAAAAGAGGGAGTATTTGACAAATGTTACTTGTCTTGCTTTTGAAAGAATCCTGATGTCTTCTATTTGAACTGCAGTGTTGGCATGTCAGCATCCGAAGGTAGATTATTTCAAGTTGATGTCATTGTTTTGGATGAAGTCCATTACTTAAGTGATATCTCACGTGGTACTGTTTGGGAAGAAACGGTATGCTACTTTATTACTCTCTTTCTACGTCTCCATGAGTTCATATTGGTCATTTGACTTAACTATTTTGACCACATCCTTAGGTGATATATTGTCCAAAGGAAGTCCAGCTTATATGTTTGTCTGCCACTGTTGCAAATCCTGATGAATTAGCCGGCTGGATAGGTCAGGTAACTGTAGCTTTCGCATCTTAATTTGTGCCGTATTAGTTTTCTTTTGCAGTGGTACGAAAATAGTGGATTACCTGTGTTGTCATTGCTTCCAGTTTTGCAGTAGCATGTTAGGTGTAAGAGTTTCTCCGCTTCCTACTTTAAATGTATGTATTTGGTGATTAGCACCAGAAATACATGCACAGTTTGTTCAAAGGAAAATACATTCACGCGCACACAGTATATTTACGCGTTTACTGTGATTATATGTGTGCTTATGCATATGCAAATGCTGTGTCCATACATTTTGATCTTCCTTTATTTCTGGTCTTGTAACACGTGATTTAATGTTTGCAAAATCATTCTTATGACGGTCTCTTTGTAGATCCATGGAAAAACAGAGCTGGTGACATCGAACAAACGTCCTGTTCCACTAAATTGGCACTTCTCGAAGAAATTCGCACTTCTACCCCTTCTTGATGAAAAGGGAAAGAAAATGAATAGGTAGTCAACTTGTTCTTGCTGGCACCATACACTACCTTACTTTTTAAACGACATTGCTATAAATATTTACAATATTCATCCAACTGCCTTGTTTATTTTAACATGTTCACCCCTTTGATAAATTGACCATCCCATCAGAATGTGGGCAACTGCCATTAGTTAATCCAAATAGATGATTTCTATCTGCTAAAAAGTTAACCATCTATTCTTCATTGAAATTTTTACTGTTGTAGTTTCCTCTCTGTGTATGTGTGTGTGCACGCGCCTGTTTACCAATTGTTCAGTATCAAAGCCAGGCATTTGCTAAATGCTTACCAAGATTAGTCAGGAACAAGACATATAAAGGAAAGTTTAATGTCTATTGATGCTTCCTTTGCTTGGTCATTTGGGAATAACATAGCTGCACCTTTAGCCTGCTTAAATGGAAATTGGCAGGCGGTATGCATAATATGTTCAGCTGCTAAATAGGGGGGTTCATCTGAACCTAGTAGGGCCTACTTAGGTCTTCCTTGCAAAATAACTAGATTAGATAACATGCAAGAGCATCATATATGCTTTATTATTGGATTATGCAAAAGTGAAGATCTGAACCTAGTTGTATAATATTATTGGATTATCAGAAATAATCCTAGAAATGTAATTAACTGTCTGTCTACTTTCTATCATATATGCTTTATACCTTCACTGTAAAGGATAAAATACCTGCATGATGATTCTGACAAGGTTGGTTTGTTAGCCATGACAAAAAATCCCATTTTGTGTTAGGATAAGAAGTTATGATGCAGGAGTCTTACAAAGTGGCAAAATCGAAAGGAAAAGAAAATAAAACAACCTAGGCCATTAAAGAAAAAACAGAGAAGTGAAAAACAAGCTGTACACCTAGCTAGCCCCCTAGGTTTTTCAGATTCTATCTTTTTTAGAGGAAACGCAAAAGGCTTTTGTGTTTCTTTACATTGGAAAGATAAGAGTTGTTACATCCTCCAAGGAGGTTCAGATCCACGAAAAGCTAACAAAATCAGTGTACATCCCAAGTGTGTGGGAGAATGGCGTGCAGACCCAATGCACCGGCTCTTGCCCATAGTGCAGCTTCATCTTTGATCTTGTTCACCAAGGCGTTGATTGATGGGGTTGCAGCGTTGAACACGCAGTCGTTTCGATATTTCCATGTCATCCAAGGGATCAGCAGCGTCGCAGAAGCTAGCCCTTTGTGCATCGGTTTTGCCGTGCTCTGACGTGCCTTGCACCACCATTCTGTCAGAGTTTCCTCGTCATCGGGCACACGGCAGGTGAGACGCAGCCATGATAGGATCTCAAGCCACACCTGCTTGGAAAAGGAGCATCTCAATAGCAGGTGCTGGATCGATTCAGGTGCTTGGTCGCATAGCGGGCAGCAGGGTGGGTGTGGCAGGCCACGGCGAGCAAGTCGATCAGCCGTCCAGCAGCGCCCAAGATTGGCTATCTGGTTGCGTACTTCGTATTCTTATTCATCCTTTATTAAAACTAGCTAACTGCCCGTGCGATGCTACAGAGAAAACCCTTCACTTTTTATCCATGTTTTCAAACTTAGCTGATTATTTCTTTCCTTCCTAAAACGAAAATGAATAACAGATTTTTCTTGTAATCTAAGACAAAAATTCCTTTCCTTTCTTTCTTGCCTTCATTTCTGTGGGGAGATGGTGGGATGAACAACCGCCATAGTAAAGATGGATAATGTTTGGTATTCATACCAGCAACTGGTCATATTTTTTTTTCTTTGTATGACATTTCTTAAGTAACATTTTGGGGCTTTATCTCTTGTGCATTCTAATATTGCCTTCATGCACATTGTTTATGTTAGTACCTAAGCTAATCCATTTATATATCCTTTTTTGTTCTATCATACAGGAAATTGCGAATGTCTCACGTCCAGAACATACAATCTCCCAAAAGTGAATACTATTATGTGAAAGGAAAGAGAAAGCTTAGAACAAATAAAAATGAGCAAGGTAGCAGAAGCCCGTTGGACATATCAAAACAAGTTCAATTGTCGAAGCATGAGGTCACCAATATGCGGCGTTCCCAGGCATTGACTAGAATCCCTTTTTATGCCTTGCATTTTCACATGATGGCTTAAACTTCTCCATGGCTTTTCGCTAGACCATGTCAGATTGCAGCATGCTATTCTTTTATAGAAAATGGAAGCTTTATTACCCCTAGCCTCGTGCTATGACTAATAGGTGTCATTTCTTGATTACCTTACTATGCAGGTTCCACTAATACGTGACACTTTGTCACAGCTTTGGGAAAATGACATGCTTCCAGCAGTTTGGTTTATCTTTAGTAGAAGAGGATGTGATGCAGCCGTTGAATATCTCGAGGATTGTAGACTTTTGCATGATTGTGAGGCTAGTGAAGTTGAACTGGAACTTAGGAGGTTCCGGATGCAATATCCTGATGCTATTCGGGAAAATGCTGTGAAAGGACTCCTGCGAGGAGTTGCTGCCCATCATGCTGGTTGCTTGCCACTGTGGAAGTCCTTCATTGAAGAACTGTTTCAGCGTGGCCTTGTTAAAGTAGTCTTCGCGACAGAAACCCTTGCTGCTGGGATCAATATGCCTGCTAGGACAGCTGTGATTTCTTCTCTCAGCAAAAGAATTGATGCCGGACGCCAGCTCTTAACCCCAAATAACCTATTCCAGATGGCAGGTCGTGCTGGAAGGAGAGGGATTGACACAGTTGGGCATTCTGTCCTTGTTCAGACTACTTCTGAAGGGGCTGAAGAATGTTGTGACGTTATCTTTTCTGGACTTGAGCCACTTGTTTCACAATTTACCGCATCATACGGGATGGTTTTGAATCTCCTTGCGGTATGTATCTTGCCGTAGCATGTCTGCATATTTTCTTGTTTTCTCTTAGTCCTTATCTGATGGGTTGTAATGTGTCATCCAGGGTTCGAAAGTTACTCATAACCATAAACAATCCGGTGATGTTAAGGCTAAACGTTCTGGAAGAACATTAGAGGAAGCTCGAAAGTTAGTGGAGCAAAGCTTTGGGAATTATGTTGGGAGCAATGTGATGGTTGCTGCTAAAGAAGAGCTTGAGAGAATACAGAAAGAAATACAGCATCTCTCTTCTGAAATAACGGATGAATTCATTGACAGGAAATGTAGGGAGGAATTGTCAGTGGAAGACTATAATGAGATTTCCCTTCTACAAAATAAATTAAAGGTAATATTTATTGCTTGATTTAGTTTCTCTATAGTAATTCAATAACATAGAAATCGATCAATGTATCTGATATTGTGACAACCCCACTTTTTAGATAATAGATAATAACCCCTCTTAGAAATGTTCAGTTATTTGTTTCCATGTATTGATGACAATATAAGCATGATCTCCCTAGATTTTTTTGGTTTGACACATACCATGGTTCTTTGAGATTTGTATATACTGCATGGAGCTCTTCTTTTTACCATTACTTGATTGCTTGTTTAGAAAAACTATAATTTGCCTTCATACTTCAAGGCATTTTAGAGAACACTTCAAAATCAAGACTATCTTAAGTATACACGTATCCCCTCTATTTTAGCAGTCCTCTGGTTTCAGGCTGGCTATCAATTTCTGTTTCTTTCATGGCTCAGTTTAGGATTAAGTTGGCTTTTGCCAGGCCATTTATCTCACTTGAAAGAGCTGTAGCTTTTTTTTTGTTGTAACTGAAACCAAAACGACACACATCTGAAACCCTTTCTATCCTAATGCAAAAATGTGCAGCTATCCTATGTGCTATAGAAAAAACCACACCATGAGGGTAATTTTTTTTTTTTTTTGCGAACTAGGGTACTTGAATTTACTTAACATGCTAATTTTGACATGCCTATAGAAGTTAAAACCTAAAATGACGCATCCACTATTAAAACCCAATCACTTTTAAGCCATGGACACTTACGAAAATTCGAGTATAGGTATTTATATAATTAAAGGTGTTTTTCGTAACCTGTTGATCGAGGTACTGCTCATCCTGTATTATTTATTAAACCTTATATGTTCTGCACACTTATTCCACAGGAAGAGAAGAAGTTAAGAAATGAACTGAAAAAGAGGATGGAACTAGAGAGAATGGCTGCATGGAAAACTCGGTTGAAGAGTTTGAAAGTGGTCACCTTCCTTTCATTTGCCTACAGTATAAAGATAAAGATTCAGTTCACCACACCATTCCTGCTGTTTTTATTGGAAGTCTGAGCTCGTTTGATGATCAAAAGATAGTGAGCATGGTAAGTAAGTTGCATACTCTTGTATGCAAAATATAGAGGAAAAACTGCATGGTTTTACTTCTGTGATTGTTTAAGTCTCTTATTGTTCACATTCTTGTTGAAGAATTTAAGCATGGATCATTAGATATCTGCTAAAATATGAGAGCCGAAGCACAACAGTATACACCCTTTGTTGTTTGTATATATCTATAATTTTGTTGGGCATGCCCTGAGATTTGAATTATGAAAGTTCTCTTCTGTATCTGTCTCTGTGATTACGTCCTCCTTGTGTGTTCTTACCAAAACAACTATTGCAGCTAGAAGACGACTCTACTGGTCCAGGCAGGCGGGACGTTGAATCAGTTGATAGTGGGGAACAGCTTCATTGCCCATCCTACTATGTTGCTTTGAGTTCAGATAATGCATGGTATCTGTTCACAGAAAAATGGATAAAAACTGTTTACCAGACAGGTCTACCTGCTGTTCCTTCAGTGGAGGGTGGGCCACTCCCTAGAGAAACCCTGAAGCAGCTCCTTTTGCGTGAAGATATGATGTGGGATAAAATCGCAAAGTCAGAACATGGTTCTTTGTTATGCATGGATGGATCCCTAGATACATGGTCATGGAGTCTTAATGTTCCTGTGCTTAATAGCCTCTCAGAAGACGATGAGGTTTGCACTTACTCCTTGGCCTTCCTGATATTTTGTCCTAGGGTTATTGTAAACTAGAGTTATCTTATCGTATCTTTAAAAGATATCCATTTGCCTAAAAGATTCACTGACGAAGTCTTCCTTTATCCCATCTGTGTTTTCTGATAGGTTAGTCAATCATAGTGGTAACACCATAGGACTAATACACCGTACTATTGACATTTCTTTTTAATGTCGATAGGTAACCAATGCAACATGCACATGTTATATCATATAATATCATGTAATGCTTCTCAAATTATATCTGATATGAAGTTACGAATTATCACATGCAACTTATAGCTCTGCTGAAGTTTTAGCTAGCTTGCATTAAACTTACTTTATTACTCTTCACAGGTAGAACAATTTACCCAGGAACATCAAACCGCTGTAGAATCTCACAAGAAACAGAGGAGGAAGGTTTCACAATTGAAGAAAACGATCAGGAGTACTAAGGGTTTTAGAGAATTTCAGAAGATCATTGACATGAGAAACTTTACAAAAGAAAAGATTGAGCGTTTGGAAGCCAGATCCCGTCGTTTGACTAGACGCATAATGCAAATTGAACCAACCGGTTGGAAAGAATTTCTGCAGGTAACCGTCTATAATTTCTCTATTTGATGAACCTATGTAATTGAACTATGTAGTTACTGAAAGCAGTATTTCTATACAATTTATTGAGGTAGTTGCTTCCAGTTCGTGCATGATGTAACTATATAGCTGAACCAATGCGATAGAAAATACACTCAAGTCACTATATCATCTCTTGCTGCTTCTGATTGTCTCCTTGTCCAACCTCTCATTCTTCTACTATACCAGTGCTTACAGAATAACTAAATTCTCCGAGCTGTTCCACACTTTATCTATGCTGTTCCTCTAGAAAATAGCATGATTTGATGGGACTGTTCAGAATCTTTTGGATAAGTAGTATGATTGCACAATACTAAGTTACGGCCTTACCCTTACCATCGATTAATAGTTTCTCAGAAATTAATTTCTATATGGATGTTTACCAGATTAGCAAAGTTATACAAGAGGCTAGGGTGTTAGATGTCAATACCCAGGTAATCTATCCTTTGGGTGAGACGGCAGCAGCCATACGAGGGGAAAACGAACTCTGGCTTGCTATGGTTCTTAGGAACAAGGTCCTTTTGGATCTGAAGCCAGCTCAACTAGCAGCAGTATGTGGAAGCTTAGTGTCAGAAGGGATCAAATTACGTCCTTGGAAAAATAGCAGGTACAAACTTCAACAACAGCACCTGTTTCTGATGCTTACAACCTTTTTATGGCTATTCCTTGTAAAGTCTTCTGTTATGTCATGTTTATCTCTGTACATTGGTCCCTATCCTTCGTTGGTGCCGGCCAAATTTGTGAAAACTGGCATATAACAAAAATCAATCGGACCATCAGCTCGGTAGTTTGTGAAAGTAGTTTTGTTTACTACTCCTTTACTTAAAGTGAGAACATCAGCTCGGTATATGCAATACCCAGTCCAAAATGTGTTAATATTTTTAAATGAAAACACATCCTCATAATTTTTCTTGGACATTGTGGTGATTTTTGAATTTCACAGTTATGTATATGAACCGTCTTCAGTTGTTATTGGCGTTATAAACTACTTAGAAGAGCAGAGAAACTCACTCCTCGATCTCCAAGAGAAATATGGTGTAAAGGTTTGGCACATTTGATCGTACTGTTTCCTGTGTTTTGAAATCAAGAGATCAATTGTTGTTTTAGTTACCATTCTTATCTGTCTGCTTCTCGGCGTACAGATACCCTGTGAAATAGATACCCAGTTTGCTGGAATGGTTGAAGCCTGGGCGTCAGGGTTGACTTGGAGGGAGATAATGATGGACTCTGCAATGGATGATGGAGATTTAGCCCGGCTACTCAGACGAACCATGGATTTACTAGCTCAGGTATATTATCAAGCATGTAGATTCCGTGTACCTCCAGTATGCTGTGAAATTTGTTGGCGTTTTTAACGTTAATACCATATTTTCCTAGATATTCTGGTTGAAGTTTGATGATATATTATGTTCATGCTATACTTTCTTGATTTTTCTGGTTAACCCCTCAGTCCTTAAAGCTGTATATTATAGTTTGCATTACATTTCATAATACTCTCTAAATTTTATTCCAGATTCCAAAATTGCCAGACATAGATCCTGTTCTCCAAAAAAATGCACAAATTGCTTGCAGCGTCATGGATCGAGTACCGCTAAGTGAGCTTGCTGGCTGAAAGCCTGGAAACTGTAAGTACCGCATTGGTCATTTGTTTTAGGTAGGTAATTTGTTGTAACATGGTAAGATGGTTACCAATTTTGTAAGGGATTGTTGATATCTTCACATCAAATTCAATTTCTGAAAAGAGATGTACCTACTGTTGTCTGACATGGATCTTATATAATGTAGAATATAAAGAACAAATATTTCATTATGTACAGTCTGCAGCTAACCTATACCTCCAAAGACCAAACCAACCAATGCAAACAATCATCATGTACACATTTCCATACATTCTATTCCTCATCACTACTTGAATCGGAGTCTGCATTGTCTTTCATGAAGTGTGCCGGCAAGTTCGGGAATCTTGGCATGACCCTCTTCCTTTTGCTATCTGCCTCTTCCAGTGGCGGTTTCTGAGCCGCTGCCGCCGTTGTTGCACCATCAGCTGCCCCCTTAGCACCGTCAGCTGGTCCCTTACCGGCCGCCGCTGCAGCCACCACCGTTGCTGGCTGGGATGCTGGCTGTGATGATGATGGCGGTGGTTTCTTTTGCTGTTGCAGTCTTTTCTTGATGTCCACACATGCCTGGTCGACCATCCCCAAGAAGTCCCTCACTATGACGAACAACTGGAGAGGATGCGCGTTCCTGTCCTTAGCACCTGCATGGTAGTACTCCGTTGTCCGTTGAACCTGATCAAGCACTTTCTCCTGCTCCCCGGTTAGTGCTTTCAGCTCTTCCTCCGCAGCATTGACAAACCCTCTCAACCCTCTGGAGAACCCATCGTCCCCGCATATTTCCAAGAGCTTCTTGATGCCCGTTAGCCGGTTGGCTAAAATCGAGCACTCACTGGCAACCACATCATAGTCCACGGTTGCAGCCTTCTTCACATTGGCAAACTCACTGCTGAGACCTCCGACAATCGGCAGTCCCAGGTTCAGGTATTCGTTCAGCCTCTCCTCGCGCTTTGGTCCCTGAAACGTGGAGCTTGCCGCCGCTGAAATGCCACCCTCGGTGCTCGTCTTGGAGAGGCTGCCAGAGCGGCGGATACTGTAGTTGCGGTTGACGGCGAGGCGTTTCCCCTCTGCACGCACAACCTCCTCAATGACAAAGTGGAGCAGCGTGGTGGTGCCATCAGTGCTCTTCACGTCATTGAGCTTGCGCAGCGCTGTGAGATTGAAGGCCTGTGCGTTCCCCCGTGCTGTGCCGGCATTCATCCGATTTCCTGCCTTGAGCACCGCCTCGAGCAGCTTTAAGAAGAGTCCCCTTGTCCTCAGCTCCTGGCTCGCCATATCTAAAGTTTGGAGTGATCGCTTGAGCTGAGCGACCTCAGAACTGTAGTTTATCTTGAACAGCAGCGCGTCGACACGGGCAAACGGGTTGGGCACGTCGAGGAGGAGCCGCAGAAGGAAGGCCTCTGCAGGGGCAAGCCTGTCGGCGTTCCCAGAGAACTTCAGAATGGTAGCTTCTTCCTCCTTGGAGATGCTGAGCCGGGACAACTTCTCGAGGACCTCTGTGGTGAGCTCGGTGTGGCCGTCGCGGAGGGCGTCGATGATCTCGTCCCTCCCCACAGTGAGGGACCGGAGGATGATGGAGATGTTGTGCGACTTGCGTGGGTCGATCAGGAATATCCGCTCCTCCGAGGTTGTGCGTCCTAGGCCGCTTGATGAATCGTTGGAGTCTGCGGATTTCGTCTTGCGGTTAGCTGCCCCGGCACCGGCACCGAACAGGGCCTCGATGGTGCCTTCGTCCAAGCTGCAAATACAACAGAGTAACATGGTTAGAATGACTGTTGTTTCGGATCGATTGCATACAAAGCTGAAAACATCGGTGCTCTGTTTATTTAATATCGTTATCAATCATGTAAAATAAAGAAATGTTTCAGTAAGTATCAATCACACCCATGTGTATTCTTTTTCCTGGCTGTGATTCTCTTATCATTGGGACTTGGAAGGGATGTCGTGACAAGCCATTGTCCAGCTAGCGCAAGCTGACAGAGACAGACAACTGGGTGCCATCTTGACTGACTTGAAGGTGTACCCTGTCCAACAACCTCTTCCCAAATCCCCTCATCATTGCTTTCTAACCGGTGCTTTCCTGTCTTCATCTAGATTTATTCACGATGAAACAAGCTAACGATAGCAGTAATCTATATATACTTGTATGGTTGATTCAGTCAGGGTAATGGATGCAAATTTCCTGCCCGTTCAACGAAAAGCACGCTTCGCCAACTCGTATACATGTTCCCGCCTACTCGTTCTACGAAACCGGCTCGCTGGTGGAAGCCAGGACAACACGGGGATTAAGATAAGATAACACCAACGGTACCCTACCCATCCGTCATTGTCGTTGATTAACACACAGGTCCAGGAGACCAGGATCCAGATGGAACGAACTTTGTAATACTCTATTCAAGGTTCAGCCATTCAGGGGTCCAGTCCATGAATGTTATCCCAGCAGCATTCACTCTTCTACCCTGGCTAGCACTACATTCCTATGTCTCTGATCACTGTTTCGTACCAAAGAACACTAAATAGTACTGTAACAGTACGCACAAGAAGAGCCCAGAGAATTAAACATGTATGGCTACGGCAATAGTGTATGAGCAAATGAAATGAGAAACAGAGTTTAATTCAGGAGTTTTCTTACTTGAATGAGCCGGCGGTGAGCTTGTCCCAGACCATGGAGTGGTCGGTTTGCGCCACATTGACCTTGTCCCAGTGCAGGGGCTTCAGCTTCGCCTGCTGGTCCTCCGAGCCAGATGCCGCGCCCGGCGACGCCGGTGGCCTCGAGGACGCCCAGGCGGGCGGCGGAGGCGGCCCTCCCTTCTTTCCTCCAGGCGGCGGCGGCGGACCCGGCGGTGGCGGGCCTCCCTTCCTTCCTCCTGGCGGAGGCGGCGGGGGTGGGCCTCTCGGCGCTGGCGGTGGAGGTGGGCCCTTAGGTGCTGGTGGCGGCGGGGGTGGCGACGCGGCGGCCATTGGTGGTGGCGGGCTGGCTCTTCCCGGCGGGGCCGCCAGCGACGCCGACGCGCTCGGTGTGGACGGGCGGGGGACGGAGCTGACGGCGATCAACTCCGGCGGGGGCGGCCGCGCGTACGCCTCGGCGGGGGCGGCCACGGAGAAGGACGAGCTGGAGCTGGAGGGCGCGTGCGGCGGCGAGTCGTCGTACACCCCGGCCGCGGAGTCGAGGGATCCCCTCGGTATGAGCGGCTCCCGATCCACCTTGCCCTTCCTCGGCCGCGACGGGGACGGCGACCCCAGCGCCTCGGACCTCCTTTCGGCGCGATTGGGCGGCTGCGGCGGGCGGCCGCTCCCCGCGTTGGGTTTCCTGCCCCTGCCGCCAGCGCCGCCGCCGCCCTCCTTCTCGTACTCCCGCCAGTATATCGCGTCGAGGCCGTTCTCGTCCACCATGCCGCCCCGCGGCGGCTGCTTCGGTGCCCTCTCGGGGAGTTTACCGGCGAAGGGGGAATCCTGATGGCGGCCGTTGGCGTGCGTGAGGTCCTTCTTCTTGCCGCGGCGGAGGAAGAGGAAGAAGGCGAGGCCGGAGACCGCGAAGCTGCTCAGCGCCGTGCTGACAACGGCGACGGCGATGTCGCTGCCCTTGGTGGAGGACGAGGAGGAGGCGGCGGACTGCGGGGGTAGGATGGGCGGGCCCGTGGGTGGCGGGGACGGGGACGCGATCGGCGGGACGCCGACGGCAGGGGTGGTGGTGGAGGGGAAGCGGGTCTGGATGTTGCGCGGCTGCGCGGCGGCGAGTGGGCAAATGACGGCGGCGGCGATGAGGAGGAGGACGGGGAGGAGAGGTGAGGGAGCCATCGCCGACGCCGTGGGCACGATGCCGGCGGCTGAGTTATTTGGATTGGGACTTGGTGCTGCGCTTTGACTTGTTCTGGTTCTGTTGGGTTGGGTTGGGTTGGGTTGGGTTTTGTTTACTGGGTCCGGCGGCCGAACGGCACGATTGTTGGGTTGGTCGAGACTCGAGAGAAGAGAAGACGCGTTGCGTTGGGTTGTGCAGTTGTGCTGTGCGCGCGGAAGGAAGGAAGTACTCCGTAGGAGCCGCCGCGGAGACGGAAACCGTTGCATTGCACGCGCTGCCGCTTTTCCTTTCCATTTTGTCGCCTGCTTCGAAGGAGGAGCGGGTTCCGGTCGATTGACCCAACAACTCCACAGCGCGCACCACTCTCCTGAATTACGGCAGCGCACCAGTCCCGAGAGAGACTTTGGACGTGTTTGCTTAGCTGCACCTCCAAACAGGTACCGGGATGTAAGTTGCTCGAAAGACGATTTGGTCCGACCCCGCACAATTTTTGAAGCACCACTTAGTCAGGCCATGCGATTCGGCCATTTTGTATCATAACATTTTGTATTGATGTGTTGTTCATATCAACAGGATTGTATCGATGCAATTGAAGGTACTCATTTGACAATAAGAGTGCCGAGGTAATATTCTGCCGCCTATAGGGGTAGAAAGCACTACAAGAGGTAGAATGTGCTCCCGGCCGTTGATTTCGACCTCAGCTTCACATATGTGCTAGCTGGTTGGAAATGATCTGCCCATGATGCTAGTATCCTTTACTGACAGCATGAGTCGAGCATATGAGATAAATATTTCAGAAGATAAGTTCTATCTAGGAGATGCTGGATGTGCATGTCACCCTGGTCCCTTCAGGTGTACCAGGTACCATCTCAATGAGTTCAAGGCAAGGAAGTATCCTAGGACCGCCCATGAATTGTTCAATCTGAGACAATCTAGACTTAAAGTTACGGGGTGGGGAGAGAGCTTTTTCTGCTTTGAAGAACATATTTAATATCCTTGATCAGAAGCCCTTCCACCCTTTTCACATCCAAGTCAAGCTTGTTCATGCATGTTGCATTTTTCATAACTGAATCCTAGGATGGGGTATAGATGAGTATTTCCCTGATGAGAAAGATGTGACACCAAATAGCAAGGACTTAGGTCATGGTGTCGAAGCTCATGATCAAGAAGCTTGGAAGACCTTGAGATAGGACTGGGCTAACTCTGTGTGGACAAATAGAGGCACCACCAGATCTGAAGAAGAAGAAGAAGAAGAAAGAAAAAAAGTGACCGCCAGTATCTGTTCTCCTCTTACCACTAGAATTTAGAACTTGTCTCCTTAACAAGTATGCATGGTAAAAATTCCATTTGCTAGTAATTAGGACAACTTTTATGTCATGATGAACTGCTATTTGTTATTAGTTAGAGCTGAAACATTGTTAATCTGCTGCTCTTAAAATATATCCCCTTAGCGTACTCCGTGATAGGTCACCACTGCTGTGAAGAGTTGACCGAAACCAACATCGTTTAGCAACCAAACACTAATTGGTTTGACACACATGTAACCAAACAGCCGGGCTCTTTAAACTTGCTTCCAAGGAAACGGGTATAGCTGCCGTTTTGTTAGCAACCAAATGGGTTGCACAACGTCGCTCGTACCTCTTTTCTCAGTCCAGTTCCCGGCAGCGACGGATGCAAAAACTGAAAAAAAAAACTTTGGTTACCAAACACGCCCTTTGTGCTGTTTCGTCGTTGTTGCAAACAACATGGTGCTGTTTTGCAGGTGGACGTACTGTAGTGTGGTGCTTCAATCTTGCGCGTGAGTGGTGGGGTTTCGGTTCGGAACGCACATGCCAGATGAACGCGCAGTGGCGATCTGGAATTTTTGGTGGCAGTGATACGATACGACAAGACAATGAGCTAGCACTAGCAGGCTGCAGCTGGTGGCAGATCGCCGCCCTAAAAATGGCAGGACGCCGCCAAACGTCCAAAATCTATCTGCCGGCCGGAGTCCGGCGGGCTCCATGTCTTGAAACGGAGAACGTTAACTGCGTGACCATAATTACTGAAAGAGGTTTAGAAGAGTCACGCCGAAACGTTGGTGAGCTTGGCTGTGTTCTCGCTCGCGTCTTCACTTCCTGCCAAGCGTGCCTCATACCCACGGTCTAGCGCGGACGCCAACGTGTGGTGAGATGGCGTCAAGCTGGAGGGTATCCAAGAAAAATAACCTCCTCTTCAGTCAAAGCATAGATACAATGAATTTAAAACATGTTCTGAGCTGATCATCACTTGAATCATCACACCATTATTTATCATATACATTTGCATTTACAATCATGTATGCTGTCGAAATCAACTCGCGCTCCGTCACTTTCTGCATCCACCAGTCCATGTATTTACACTTTCCACCAAATTAGAAAAAAAGATCATATATTTTAAACCGGATTTCAGATCTGGATTCGTTTTTACAATGATCTTTTTCTTGATGAGACCATTCAAACAACATCAATGTTTACTATTTTAGAGAAACCTTTTACTGTCGAGGAATTTAAATTTGTTGTTTCCAATATGAAACACAAGAAAGCTGCCTAAATGAGGTCTCCGTCTCTGCTCCCCTAGGGTTCCGCCCCCGAGCCGCCCGCCGCCGCCCCCTTCCCCTCACACCCCTCCCATCCACCTTCCCCCTCCTCCCGGGTCGCCCCCGCTCGGGCGGCCCCGGAGGCTCCCCACTCCCAGCCAAAAAAGCTCTCAGAAACCCCATCCCCTGCCCGCGCCGCCGCCGGAGGAAGCCGTCGGGCGAAGCTTGCGCGGCTGACGGCGGCGGCGTGGCACCTCCTCGCGGTTCCCTGGGTCCCCTGGCGGCGGGGCTCAGCGGGATTCGGCGGTTCGCCGTCGCGTGTGCGCCGCCCTTGACGGGTTCTGTGGGCTCGGCCGGTGGTGTGGCGTGGCGCTCGGCGGCGGGGCTTCACGAGAGGCTGTGGGTCGTCGTGGTGGTGCTCCTCGGCGGCGGCGGGCCTGGGCCCGACCTGGGCTCCGGATGGGCCGATGCTGCAGCTGCAAAAGTCGCCGCCTTTATCGGCCAGGGCGTCTCGGATCCTGCCTTCATCGACAGCCACACGGTGGCGCGTACGGTGCGCGTCGGTGCGGGTTGTGGAGTTGCGGCCCGGAACCATGGTGGTTCTTGGCCTCGGGCAGCACTCCTCTGCCCCCTAGCCGGCATGGTGCTCGGCGGGGAATGGTGTGTGTGCTGCGTCCAGTAGCCTGGGGGATCTAGCGCCTTGTGTTGATGATTTGCCGCGGGTGGTCTCCTCGAGGTGTGGAGGCTGCGGCGATGCTGGTGGTGCTCGACATGGATGTGCTCAAAATCCGGGTGAGAACCCTGCATCGGCTTGGCTGCTGCCGGCGGCAGCAATGTCTTTTGGCATCGTTTCCTCGCTGGAGGTGTCGTTGTGGAGCTTGAGTACCCTTGGCTCGTTGCTTGGTGGTTTCGGGGTGAAAACCCATGATTCGGCTTGTCGATCGGATGACGGTGTTGTGCCCTCGATAACACATTCTCCCTGGAGGCGTCATCTTGGAGACCACCGATGGCTTTTGCTGCTGCTTGGGGTTGTTGGTGCTGCGTTTGGTGGTGGTTGTGCGGCTAGCTTGGGGCCGACGGTGGTTTGTTTCCCTCTTCGGCAGGTCTTCTCGTGGTTCCGGTCACTTGGATGTGCTTGCCCAAGACCCTCCAGCGGTTGCTGTTGCGGTGTGGGAGCTTCGTGCTCTTGGTGGCGTCTCGGCTCACCTTTGCTCGATGACGACGCAATGTATGTCTCCCCCACCTGCTTTTCGTCTCGGCCTCCATGGCGGAGCTCCCTATCTAGGGTAGTGCTAGGTGCTTGGCTTGACACTCCGATGATGATGGTGGTGCTCCTGAGTTGTGCCTGGGGCTTGAGTCATATGCCGGTGCGGTGCGTGAGGCTGATTGCCGAGTCTTGGAATTGTGTTCCCTCGACTACACCCCCCCCCCACCTCTTGTGTCTCTTGGTGGCTCTTGTTGTTCCCTCTTCTAGTTGTATTTTTCTTGTATTTTCATTGTTTTCTCTTCCCCCTGTATCCCCTGTACAATTGCTATTCTGTTGTAAGAACATAGCCCGCCAGGCTCTTTCGATGAATGAAACAAGCGGTGGGGATTTATTCCCCCCCCCCCCCCCCCGTCAATCTCGAAAAAAATGAAACACAATAAAGCACCTAGCCTTGATGGGCTTGCCTGTAGAATTTTGTTGCCTATTATTTGTAATGACCTTAGGCCTTCACAGCGTAGCCGATGCCCAAAACATAAAAAAGTAGCCACGTCCGCAGCGATGCCCTGAAAAAAAGTTGGAGCACCGGTCTCACAGCGTGTGTTCGGAGCCTACAAAATAAGAGGGCCCATGCGTGAATAAAGAACTTGATCAAGGCAGCATGCATCGCGCTCTTCGTGACATTTCTTGCCGTCGAGACTTGCAACAACATGCGTTGTCACTTAAACAAACACTATTTTCATGCAGGCATGCAGCAGGCATCGGAGCAACTAGGTGCTCCGGCTCCCTGAAATTTTTTTCGAGGCACCGGCTGGGCAATGGAGGGCACCGGTGCCAAATAGCCTCAAACTCGTTTGGGCACCGATGTTTGCTCACGCTGTGGAAGGCCTTATGTCCCTTTTCCACAAGTTCTATGAGGGTGATTTTGATCCGTCTAGATTTAACTATGGTGTTTTAACTCTAGAAACATTTATGTTTGATATCCAGACGATGAAAGGGTTCATAGAAATGTTTAATGGTTGGGCATGTCAATATGTGGAAAATGATAAAGTAACAGTCATGACTAATGATATGATAGGTAGTTATTTCACTAAAAAAAAGGGTTACAATATATGACCCTTTTGCCCTAATTTTTTCAACATAGCACTGGGTGTCTTGGTTGTTCTAGTTAATAGAACTCGATAAAATGGTCTTATTAAACCTTTGATTCTCGATCTCCTTGATGATGCATTGGTAATGTTACAATACGTCGATGACACTATTTTTATGTTTTAAGATGGTTTGGAATCTTCTAGGACTGTAAAGAGCTTATTGTGTATTATTGACCACTTGTCATACTTGTTAAGTCTTAAGATTAATTTTTTAAAAGTGATTTTTGTGTGTGGACATGCTAAGAATAAAATTGTAGAGTATATATACTTCCATTTTACGTGCATTGAAGGATATTTTATCTTCAGAAATTATGGTTTACATATGCATAATAAAAGATTTAGAACTACAGATTGGAAAACCTCAGAGGACAAAGTAGAGAAAATATAAGGGACTAGGATGGGGAAGAATTCTTACCATGGGGCTAGATTAATCTTGCTTAGATCCTTCCCGAGTAATGTGCCTTTCTATACATTATATTATTTTCCTTCACCTAAGGGGACTAGTAAGAGGATGTATTTCTTTAGGAAAAGTCTCCTTTAGAAGGAGGAGGAGGGAATGAAGAAATACCACTTAGCGAATTGGCAACATGTCTCTCATCCCAAAGAGCAAGGGGTTTGGTAAATTTGCAAGTAATGAATGTGTGTTTGTTGTATAAGTGGTTATGGAAAATAGACAATGGACATGGTGTAGCAACTAATTCTATCAAATAGCTACACTCCTATTCTTCAGCTATATCAAGTTAAAACCTATACATTCACATTCCTGAACTGTTCTTATGAAAGTAAGGGATATTTCTTTAGTTTTTGTGAAATATTATTGGTAATGGTGTAAGAACTGGGTTATGGGAGGACTTGCATATAGGAGATAAGCCTTTATTTTATTGGGTTGCGTGTACGGTAAATTAATTTTTTTCGTAAAGCTACGCAACAACTGCCAATATCTACTATGAAGATACATGCGAATACGAAGATCCAAAGATCTAGATTGAATACGTTACCAACACCGAAATTGCGGAAGAAGTGTTGATGACGTAGTTGATATAGCCTGTCGCTGTCTCCCTCAACCAAGCCTGGTAGAGAGATTCCGACGCCTTCTCCTCCTCGCCTTGTCACCTTGATCCAGCAGAGTGAGGCTCAACCGGCAGGATCGACGGATCACCCCTCCAAGAGCTTGCACGCGTACGTCGGGAAAGGTTCAGCAAGGCTTCGCCGTCCAAGCTTGAAGCACTACTGGTGTATATGAAGGTGGAGATCTCAACACATGAGAAGGAGAGCGAGAGATTAGATCTAGTCTAATCGGATAGGTTGCCTCTAATTAGAGGTTCCTCTAATCCAACTAGAAGGGATCTAAACTTGAGAGTCAATTGTGTGTCCTCCAAATAGGAGGGGGTGGGGTTTATATAGGAGGCCCAAGGGTGGAGGGACTTGGGGAAGGGGAAAGCTTTCTCCATGTCCAAGTCAACTTGGGCAAGGGGAAAGTCCCCTAGCCCAATTCGGTTTGGGAGGAGGAGTTGGAGTGGGACTCCAACTCCCCTCCCCCACCGCCTCTACCGCCGCCACCGCTGCCGGGTGGGGCCCGCCCTAGGCCGCACCGACCTGGGCAGGTGGGGCCCACCTAGGCCGTCCGCCCTTGGCCACCATCGCCGCCGCCTCCCCCACCATGGGCCGCATGGCCCCTTAGGGTTTCAGCTGGGAGGGGAGCCTCCCCCCTTTCGGCGCCCTGGCCCACCACCACCACTTGGTGGTGCGGCTACCTTGGTGGGCCCCTTAGGGTTTTGAATATTTCCTTTTACAGAATATTTCACTGAATTAATTACTTATCATATAAAACACTTTTATATGATCCGAGACACCCAGTGTCTGCTGACAAAATACTCCGGAAAAATATTTCCTTCTTATATAAACCCTCAGAATAAATCTGACTGTGACAGCAACTTCTATCACAATGTTATCTCTCTGATATATTCCTATCCATCACGCAGATACTATTCCGGTGATACTCTCTCCATGTTCCAGACCAACCAATATACACAACTAACTAATCCTAGTTTAAGCGTGTCCACCCTACAGGTTCGATAACGTGTGCCTATAATTGGATGTTCTCATCCAATCACCAGCCAGGGTCAGATCCAGGGACGATCTGAATAACTGCTACCGTTATGCGAAGACACTCTGTTGAACCTGTTGGTTATTTAATATATCATTCCCATTACTCGCGATACCAAAACTTCGCCCGAGATATAGATCCGTGGATGTCACCATGAATCAATCATTGATTCATTACATCTTTGTCTATCTCGTTAACCGGCAAGTTCCCTTTACTCGTTTTCGTATTATGATATCCCACACAGTGTAACTTCACCATGCATTGTCTGCAAAACATATTGGATACCTTTTAATACCGGGAGGGCCCAGGGCGTATCTCTCTAATCACCGAGGAGTAATTTCCCATCTCAGAACATTAGGATGTACACACACCTTGGAATCACCCAGTGACTGCCATTTTACTACCCAGTTACGGCCATAGTGTTGACAGTACCAAAGTAACTCTTCCAGTATGCATAACCCTAATAACTTCATGGTTACAGGACAAGTTATATAATAACCTTACTGTGATAAAGCTAAGGACAAAAAGACAATTTAACGGAATATCTTAGCATACCAAAACTTGGGTCTACCCGGACATATTATTATCCAATAATATGCCACTCATTGATGCTGACATAAACAATGTCCATGACTAGGAAAGCAGTGTCATCAAGCAATCAACAAATTAGTCCGTAAAAGAACTAAAGTGTATTTTATGTGTTCATATTCCCTACACGTGCGAGCGAGCTTTCCTCTGAATCATGCATTCAGAAACCACTGCAGTTATAGCATAGAGAATACAAATCATAATTATTGAATCAAATGTATAAATACATTGTCTTTTGGGCATACATCCAACATATTTAGTTTTTCTAGACTGCATAATTTATCTCATAGTAAGACTCTTAGTGTGGCTAGAGTCTTTACTATTGGACAAATTGTGCATTACATTTTCTAGACTGTATAATTTTTCATAGTAAGCCTATATTCATTACCTTTTCTAGACCGTATAATTTATCTCATAACAAGTTCTAAATTTCCAAAGAAATTTGAGGGTGAACTTGCTAATATGTGGTATAATCTCCATATATTATATAAGCATGTTCAATCGATGGATAAAGAAGATAGTTGTAAATGGCATTTGATAAGTCTGGACTCTTTACAGTCCGATCTCTTTTTTCGTGCTTAAAAAAATCTCAGATAAGGTCTCATATAGGAAAATTTGCTAAACTCCTTTGAAAATAAAATTGTTCTTATGGCTAGCTTTCAAAAAACATATCATCACAAAAGTGTGTTGCTTAGAGAGGTATGCTTGTGGTGTTCTTCAATGTACTTTTAACTTTAATTCATGTTCCTGCTAGTTTTGATGCTTTACCTTTTGGATTGGGTCTTTTTCTCTTTACATGTTATCTCAAAGCTCAGTGGACATGAAGAGGCTAATGGCGATGAATGTCGCAAGGGGAGATCCATGCATGCTTTGGAGCATCGGCTAAATGCACGGAAGGTGGAAACATTGCACCACTACATAGAACGGTCAGTTTACTGGTCATCATTATGATCCAACTATCATATTTGAAGAAGTGCCCTCTCAAAACTTATGATTTTGGCATTACTTTTTGATTTGCCAGGCTATCTCAGTGATATCAATGTTTTGCAGAGATACCATCTATTTTGCTAGGCTTGAAAGTGATGATGCTCCGGCTTGTAACTTCATTGTCAATGGCCATGATATGACACGGGCTACTATCTAGCTGACGAGATTTATCCTTCATGGTCAACATTTGTGAATACTATCTCAAATCCATAAGGTAAAAAACAAGCCCAGTTTGCTGCTTGTCAAGAAGTTTGCTCAAAGGCCATGTAGAGAGCTTCCAGTGTTTGCATGCTTGATTTCTATTGTGCGAGGTCTTGCTCATTTTTGAGACAAAAAACCCTCACAAATATCATTACTACTTGTTTGATTCTCCACAACATGATCATTGAGTATGAGATGAGTTTGGACCTAGAATTCGTCTATTACAATGTTGGTAGTTGAAACCTCGCCCAAACCCGGACCGGATCCAAGCATTTTATGAGACGTACCAAATGATTGAAAACCGGGATTCGCATGCCCAACTTCGTGATGATCTCATGGGGCATTGGTGGCAAATTTATGAAACTAGTAATAGTGCCTGTGCCACGCACGTGTAATCTTGTGAATTTTTTTTGGCACCCTTTGTCACCTCGGTCTTCTGGAATTTTTAATTTAAAAGTAAAATTGCACGTGCAATGCACGTCTATATAAGGCGCGTCTTCTGACCGGGTGGCACATTTTTTACATAAATAACACAGAGTATATTTTGTACAATGTGGCATTTACTTCTAATTTGATATCTAACTTCCAACAAAACACCATACACATTATACTAGACAACTTAGCGCGGCGACACGCCGCGCCTGTGTGGTTGTATGAAATGTTACAATATGTTTGTAATAATGTTAAATAAGGGTGTACTTAATTGTTTTTATTTTGTGAAATGTTTTTAAATCTGAAAAGAGTTGTTGGACTTGCAGGTACAGAACGGTTGCAAGAGGGGAAAAGGTTATTGGTAATAAGTTTGAGATGAAAGACGTCTGCTTTGGTGGTATACATTTTTAGTTGTGGACGTTGGCATGATGACTGTATAGTATGAAATAGAAAACATACATTATTTTGTATCATTGTAATAAAGTTATCTGTTTTAAAAAAATTCTAGAAAGGTATGGATAGATAATTATACATGTAATAGCAGTAGTATGGTAGCAGTCTGCTTAAGCGATGAGCAGGTGACGTAGGTACAAATGATGTCACAGTAACTTATAAGTTTCATAAAGTTTGTTACTTTGCTGGGTAAGTTAGATAATTAGGTAAATACCGTTAATTTCATCCATTTATTGTCATCTCATATTTCAGCTTATATGCTACGGTGGAATGCAGTAATATATTCTTTTGCATCTTGATTAATACAACATGCCTATGTTAGCTAAAATTTTATCGAGGTAAAGAGACGATTTCATCCTTGCAGTAAAATCTGCAACCATGACAATCCCGTTAATATATAAAGGTAAAGAGATGGTCTCATCTCTGCAATAAAATCTGCAACCATCATAATCCTCTTAGTCGAGGTTTCAGTTTCAGAATGAATTGAAATTATTTGTAGCATCATATATATAAATATAACATGTCCCAGTTGGGTTGTACAAAATAATTTTGGAAAAAAAAGACAGTCACGTTTATTATTATTTGTTGAAGTAAAGTTACTCTGGGGTCCATATTGTAATGAGTTCCCATACCTGGTAGATGCAATTGAATGAAGCTGAATGGTTTGGGGGGTTTTCAGGTTTTTTTTTTGTTTTTTGTGTTTTTTTTGGTTTTTTTTATTCTGACCGTGGCAGATGTATACAAAACTTAGTCAGTAACAAATTAAAATGACGAAAGTGTATCTGTTATTGGGTTTTAAAGTAATTTGGGTACAGATGCTATGCTAAACGTTGCTGATTGAAAATACAAAGTAGTTAAGTTTTGAAAGAATCTATAGAAGAAAACACATGTTTTTTAGTTGACTATCACAGCAAGAAATAAGAATGACCTTACGCAATTCCTACAGTTGGCATTCATATTTTTCACATTGGCATTCATATCCACATTTATGTGAAATATGTGGAAATTTACCGTTTAAGGCATTTCGAAGTACTTGTTTTTTTTGGCATGAATGTGTAATCTAACTTGATAAACTAAACTGGTCAAATATGTTCGTATTTCGGCGTAAATATGTAATTTGAATCCTTGTTTGGAGGAGATATATTGTATTGACGTTTATTAAATTCAATTCATCTTTGGAGGAAATGAATTTATGTTTTCTCCAATGTGTATCTAATCAAGCATTATTAGAATTTTGCTACATAATTAGTGGGAGGTAAGTTCAATTTAAGTATTTGTTAAACTGAATTGCATAATTGGAGAGAGTTCATTTATATTATCTTTAAATAGTAACATATTCTAATTGATGTAATATGTTTGTATTTTGTTTTAAATATTTAATTTGACTTAATATTTAGAGGAAATATATTATATGAACATTTATTAAATTCAATTTAAATTCAATTCATAATTGGAGGATATGAATTTGTATTTTATCCAAATATTAATCTAATCAAGCATTTTTAAAATTTAACTACATAGTTAGAGAGATTTAAGTTAATTGAACTCCAAATATGTTAGATAAATTGAAATGATCAAATATGGTTTTATTTTGCCATAATTTTTTTATTTAGCAGCATAATCAGAGAAAATTTATTATGGTTATTTCTAAATGTTAACCATTTTGATTATTTTTTAAATATAGTTGCATTATTTATCGAATGTAGGCACAATAAATATTATAACTTATAGTGTTATTGCGAAGAAAGACAAATCGTTTTGCTGGTTGAACACAAATTTTAATGTTTTTTAAAATCTATTACAGCAGATTGAAATTGAAAAGGGAAATTACAATTGATTTGCAAACTAAAATGGCTTGCATTTATTTTTCTTCTTTTTCATTATTATTCCAATGTTGTTTTATTGTAAACGAAAAAAGCATAAATCAGAAGGAAGCAAATACGAAGATTGAATTTCAATGTTTTTTGCAACTTTATTTGAATAAACTGACATTTAAAAAGGGAAATTTCAATTGTTTTGTAAGTTAAATTGTCTTGCAATCATTTTTCTTGCTTGTGATCATTATTCCAATGTTGTTTTACTACAAAACAAAAGAAAAGCAAAAAACAAAAGAAAAGAAATACAAAGGCGGGGTTAAATGGAGGTGAGATATCATTTCCACAAATTTTAATTAAGAATGAGTTATAGTTGTTTGTGGATGCATGGAAATGTGTTAGATGTAAAGATTTCAATTTTTTTAAAAATTTAGTATGTTAGTTTTTTTTTGAATTACAGTTTGAAAGTTATGAATTTTACAGTTTGCATGCATTTTGAATTATGGTTTGCAAATTATGAATTTTACAATTTGCATGCATGGAAATATGTTAGTTGTAAAGTTTTTATTTTTCTATTTTTTTGGTATATTAGCTGTTTTTTCTTGAATTATGGTTTGAAAGATATGAATTTTACAATTTGCAGCATTTTTCAGTAATTGTTTGAAAACTGATAGTGGGTCCCGCATATCAGATTTTTTAATTTTGGAATTCCGTCCGTAAATGTTAGATCGCTGACAGGTGGGCCCGTGCTGACGTCGTTTGGTGACGTCAGCTGGCGGTGGAGACGCCGGAGCTGCCGAGCTCGCGCTCGGTCAGCGGCAAACGTGCGGAAGGCTGGGAGCGGGCAGATCTGAACGCCAGTGTGGAGGCGAATCGAATGGGCGGCGCGGCGAGCCATTTGGTTGCCGGTATCGCCGGGCGGCGACCAATTCCGCGGCGGCGGACGTCAAGATGAGCCGTGACGATGCAGCAGCGATTCCAGGCATTTCCGGCCGTCCTACCGTGCGTTCCTCGGCGAGAATGGAGAGGTCGCGGCGGCGGAGGTCTCCGTGGGCCTCGATCTGAAGGAGGAGAAGCGGAGCGACGACACGGCGCGTCGGCGGCGCCGGCAACCTCCGCGTCGCGCGCGAGGAAGAAAGGGGGATTCAGAGGATGGTTTTGCAGAAAAGTCCATGTATTTTCGTGGAATCGCGAACAGGTCCTTCACAGCGGTAAAACTTGGACTGCGGGTTTGTTTCCGGAAGTTGCGAGGTCGTTTTTGTAAAATTGACTGCGCCAAAAATCGTGCGCGGGTCTGATTGGCAGAAAGTCTCCAGCTACAGTGTTGCTACAGTGTCACACGAATTCTAAAGCTATCTGGGCCGTTGGATGGCGTGATCGGACGGCCAGCCTAATCTGGGTGACGTAATAGCCGGACTGGGCGCGAATCCGTGAACTTTCATATATAGTACTATTCGACATATGTTTAATATTCACCACCCACCATGCGGGATTCACCAGCGAATTCACTGCATTCAGTACATGACCGCCGGGCGGGCCGGCCCTGACAGATCAGGGGCCCGGTGCAAGACGAGAAAATGGGGGCCCTGCCTGGTGCCAGCAATCTCGTTGCCGCTGATCGCCGGACGACGCCTCCGCCGCTCCAGCAATCTCGCGGCTTGGGTTTAGTCCCTTCTTCAAAATGACGAGAAATTTCTTGGAAATCAATAAATCATGATCTTCTCCTCCATTAATTCCCTCAATATGGATAGAAATCTCGACTGGAAGGGAGGAGCCGAGTAGAATGGGGAGTCGAGGAAGATGATCTAGACGATCGATTGAACACGATGCCCTCGATCGGTAGCCATCTGGAAACGCCTGATGGATGCTGCATGCCGCGTGCGTACATGCCATATGGCCTCAAGCATAAGCTGCTAGCTAGCAATCACGGTGGATTACTGATTCAGTTCACATTTTTTTAGCTTAAAGCTCAGGCAACGTACCAAGGTCGGGCCCTAGCAGCTGGAGGGCCCCGTGCGACCGCACAGGCCGCACCTGCTCAGGGCCGGCCGTCTGGCTTAATGACACCATTGACCTTGCCTGCAGGGTCCACCTGCTCGGCCGGCGCTAGCCTGAACAAGTTGGTGTTGAGCCGGTGACATTCACGGCATGTTCTTCCGTGTTCTCCACAGTGGCGGCTTCAGGAAATGAACAATGGGTATTCCTCCCAATTTTTTTTTTGCTCTAAATGTATTATATGACCTAAACAGCACAACACTAGCAATATATGGATAAAACAACACTAACATAACAGTAATAGCGATATTTCAATTTATAAGCCCATAATGACATGAATACATAGTAACATAGGTAGTACCTTTTGATTGATACAGTGATGATATTCCATCTTACATATAAACTTTGCGGTTGCCTTGTTGGAAGAGATTGATGACATCCTCATCCTTTACTTGCCTGAATAGCTCTCTCTCAACAAAAGTAATCATACAATGGTTCAAATAGTCATCACCCATTTTGTTCCTTTGCTTATTCTTCAGATAGCTCATTGAAGAGAATACCCTTTCAACATCCGCAGTGGCTACTGGCAGAATCAGTACCAACTTAAGAAGCTTGTAAACAATAGGATAGTATTCATGCTTCTTTGTCTTGACAAGCATAACTGAAAGCTCACACAGATTTTTCAAGTTTTGAAACCTTTCATCTCCACGCACATTAGTAACATACATGTGTAGTTGATATGAAAGTCTTGTCAGTTCATCACTTGTAAAATCAGAAGCATAAAACTTTCTAGCAAGCTTAACCAACTTCTCTTGATCAAAATCAGCAAATAGATTAACTGGAGAGAATGCTGCCATGCAAGAAAGTAGCTCTGTGTTTACCTCATCAAATCTGCTATTGAGCTCACTGATTTGCCTGTCAATGACACTCACAAACATATCAACCTTGAAGCGTTGGTAATTGGTCACACCATTACATAAACCCCTTCTAGGCCGGCCAACGGGAGAGTAAAGACCCTCCATATCAACAACTTTGACCTTATGCTTTATACAAAAAGTTGTGACCTTTCTCCAATCTTTTTGAGGACTCGTCGTAGTGCACCAAACATAGAGATGACACGGTTCACAGTTTTGAAGTGAGAGCCCCAACGTGTATCACATGGCCTTCCCAAACCCATTTCCTGATTCAGCCCACTCCCTGTTTCTACTTCTTCCAATTCCAATGCAGCAATGAGTTCTTCAGCCTGAGCTATCCGAAGCAATCTCATCTTTTTACAAGACATGCCAAGAGCATTTAACAAGTGTGCAAGCTGCTGAAAGAACCAAGTACAATCACCACTCTCCTTTGCAACAGCAACAAGAGTTAACTGTAGTTGATGGGCAAAACAATGAACATAATAGGCAGAAGGGGACTCATCCATAATCAGTTTTTTCAGGCCATTAGCATTACCTTTCATGTTACTAGCTCCATCATATCCTTGCCCACGCACCATTGCAAAGGTCAAATTGTAGTCCATAAGCATTTTCTGAATTGCAGCTTTGAGTGTCAAAGAGGTAGTATCTTCAACATGAGCAAGACCAAGAAATCTTACAACCGCCCTTCCTTTCTTATCAACGTAACGCAAGCAAACAGCCAACTGTTCATTCTGATACACATCACTAGACTCATCTGCAAGTATGGAAAATTGACCACCAGCAAGTTCTTCAATGACTAATTTAGTAGTCTCTTGTGCATAACATTTTATCACCTCGTGTTGTATATCATGGTGAATCATTTGGCAGTTCTGTGGAGCATTCTTGAGAACAACCCTGTTAACCTCTTCAAAATTTCCTGCTAGCCAATTTAGAAGCTCAAGGAAATTTTCTTTATTTAGTGAGTCCTCACTTTCATCGTGTCCTCTAAATGCCAAGCCTTGGTGCAACAGATATCTCACACACTTTAGTGTCCATGTCAAACAATGTTTATACAAAGCCTTGTATTGTGTGGTGTTTGAAGCAATGGACTCCCGAATTGATGTTTGTGGTGTAGTGAACCTATCATATTTCTCTTGAGCTTCAGCATGAGCACTACTAACCTCACCTTCATGTTTCGTCAACCTCAACTTCAAGTTCCAGTTATTAAATCCCTTCTTCACAAAGGCATCTCCACCGGGACATCTTGTTTTATCCTTGAACAAATAGCAAACAAAGCAGAAAGCCCTATCTTTTTCCACACTATACTCAATCCATGGAAATTCTTTAAACCAAACACGGCAAAAGCGACGGTCTTTTCCACTTTTTTTTGTAAGCTGGAACTTATGATTCTTTGGCTGACATGGCCACATCTCAATATATCTCCTTCTTACTCTATCTTGGTCATTGACAGCATACAATGAGATGGGAATCCGCTTTCCAGGATCATGTTCGAGTGCCCCCAAGTCTGCTTGCATCGGTTCATCATCTTCATCAATAGAATCATCATCTTCTACTTCTACATGAGGTGTTGAGGTTTCTCCTCTACTCTCCGGTGCTTGCCATAACACCATTTGCAAATTGCTCTCAACATGAACATCACTAGATGCAGTTGTTGTCTGATTCGGTGTGGATGTTTCATTTGTTTTCCTTGTTTTTGCAGCCTTTTCCCACATTTTATTTATGCTACTGCCAACAAAAACATTCTTCTTCTACAATACAAGAAAATAAGCAACAAAAAATTAAAACTTACATCTAGAAACTTGCATCTAGAAAATTAAAGATTGGGGCGAGCAGGGAGCAGTGGCAGGGAGGCCGTACCTTGACTGCCTCATTTTTTCTAGATGCAGCTCGGGGACGCTGGGGAGGGGCGGCCGCGGCCTGGACGGAAGGAGGGGCGTAGGTGGGCGGGGGGCAGGGCGCCGCCGCCGCTGCGGCTCCGTGCTGCATCGCCGGCGGCGGGCGGCCGCGGCCTGGACGGGATGAGGGGAGCGGAGCCGTCGGGCGTCGATGGGGATTGGGCTCCGGGCTGCATCGATCACTGGCCGGCGGCGAGCGGGCGGCCGCGACCTGGACGGCTGGACGGGAGGAGGGGAGCGGACAGCGGAGCCGTCGCCGTCGGGCGTCGATGGGGATTGGGGAATTGGGAAAGAAGAGGCGAGGCGAGCAGCGAGCTGCGAGCAGAGAGCAGAGGGCGTCTGCGTCGACGCGACGCGACGCGAGGAGCTGGGCCTGGCCTTTTTTTTTTCTGGGCAGAAATATGTATACATATTTTTTGTGTGTATAAATCTTGGGTATGCCTGTGCATACAGGGGCATACCCCCTGCGCCGCCCCCTGGTTCTCCATCTTGATGGCTGCAACATGGTTCTTTCCCCAGAAAAAGAAAGGAGCAGTGTAGTGTGCTCATAACAGTAACAGCGATTGAACCGCAAATATACTTACTTTACCTAAAAAATAATGTGATTTGTACTGACAGGGAATAAATTAAACAGACGTATATGAACTGTAATAGAAATGTTTAAACAGAAATAATATTATTAGAAATGTCAATGTGAGAAGACCATATGGTTACGTAATATCACCCTATAGAATTAACTTTTGCCATGTGTAGATTCCCTGAACCAAGAATAGGAACAAAGTTTACACACATTAAGTACCATGATCCTGCTTCGCTTTATAAACTACGTATTGGACTACGATTTAATCATCCCCTTACCAAAAGTTAATGTTGTGAATATTATAGTACTAAGAGCTATACATTTCAGGCACAAAAGGCATGAATGAGCTTGTACAGAACGACCCTTGCTGTAGGCAAAAATGTATAGTCTGATAACATGTAAAATGAGTTCAGACTTAACAAAATGAGCAACATCACCCGGATTTTGTTGCTGAGGGCAGGGGCATGCTTAGAGATCCGTTATGAAACATGGTAACCATATACCATGATTTGTTGAAGCTGTAAACATTAGGAAATAGACAGTGCTAGCTAGATCTAATCTCTGAAAGTAATGTTAACTTCATGCAAGAGGAAAAATGTGGAAGGTATTGATAAATTTCGCCGAACATATACCTGATCTTGTATTCACAATATGAAATGTTCTTGAACTGCCCGTGGACTGCACACGGTCATGCTGATGTTGAGTTGTTGACGCTACGTGCAGTTCTACTCTTCATTGAGAATCTCCTTCACATGAATCTGAATGGTTTGACCACACGGAAGGATGAATCGTAACCGCATTCATCATACAACAAACGTACAGAAAAGTAGCAGACCAATCTCAGCATCGCTCTCACCTGCTTGAGCAATGAGAGAACAGTTATCCTCCTTCAGGTGTGGCCAAACGACGACGGCGCCGTGGCAGTGCGGGCGCTCGGGCGTGCCCTGTGATCGGTCTCTGCAGCGGCTGTAGCTCCAAGCCTGATCGACCCTCCCTTGCCGCTGCAAAGGCCAACACCTACAACTGCGACGACGCGTGGACCCTGCCCCTGCATCCACACCAAATCTTAGTCACCATGGCCGGCATCCACACCAAATCCGTAACCACCATGGCCCAAACAGCCCGTGACAAGCTGCCGCCCTCGTTGCCGCCGCCACGATTGGAGCGTGTGGAGCAGGAGGTGCTCCGCCGGCGTAAAAGGGCGGCAGAGAGGGAAGCGTATACTCCAGCGTAGAGGGCGACGGCGGAGAGGGAACCGGCGGCACCGGAGGAGAGGGCGGCGGGAGCGGCGGCCGCGATGCCCTGGCGGCCGTCGAGATCTGTTTTGTGCTCGATGCGCTGGTTGTGTCGAACAGTTATTTTCCCCTTTGGTTGCGGAGGGATTAGCGCAGGCGGGATTAGCAGGCGCTCAACGCGTTTGACATACAACATTGGGCGGTTTTGGTGCGTTGGATCTCCTCTGTGTACGGTCGTGATTGTCTGAATCTCCGCCCTCTGAGTCTTTTTATATTAGTCTAGATTAGTCTCCCATTCTTGTTTTATCGAAGTATGTGTGATTTTAACCACCCTTTTCATTCAGAGCCATTCATTATTAAGAGAGAGAAAGGAAGTTGAGCTTAGTTGCGAAGCAAGCAAGAGCATTGTCTAGCGTATTGATCAAGCAAATTTGTGAAGGTCCGGGGATCACATCAAGATCCAACATGTATTATTGAGCAAGTTCCGAGAAGCTTGAGCTTATGGAGAAGGATATGAAGTGTGAATGACTTCAAGGCGCGCATGTGTAACCTCTCTGAGCCATATTGTAAGTTGTTGCCAACAACTTAAAACTTCAGGGTACATCCCTGTCTGCGTATCTAGACTTTTACTTCTTCCACTTACTTTATTTGTAAAAAATACTAGATGTAATTTAGCTCCAATTGTTACAGTTCATATTTGCTTAATTAAGTAAAAATTGAGAATTTCATATTCACCCCCTCTAGTTGATAAACCTTGAGCTTTCACTTGGACAGAAAGAAAAACAAGAAACCCTAGCGTGATAGATAAATGTTCCATGCTTGTTGTAGATTATCCAAGTACATGTCTCCCATTACTTTCTGCACCTTGGTGCAACTGCTATAAACACCATGAAAATTGGCACCTCGTTATTCTAATATTTAGATGTTAAGCCTTCTTTTAAAGATAATAAGCTATTGGGGTATCCATTAGCATCGTCTCTCATCTACCCTTCACTTCTTTCTCGAGGAACAAAGGCTCGTTAGGATTCAAAGACGGATGCATTGCAATATTTTTTGTTTTATTTCGAGCTACAAAAAACAAGACAAGTTGTATTCCTCGTTAATAAAAAAATAATGCTCCCGTCACTTTCGCGAAAGAATAGGTACAAATCTTGCTAAACAACTTGAAGTCAATTTTCTGTTTAGTTTCATTTAAAACCTCAAGTTTGACATGCAATGGGTTGACCTACATAAATAAACACTCTATTGGTTGAACTAATTCAGATGCCATTTCCTTTTCCTGTATACTTAGTTGTTTTCCTACATAAGAAACCCTTTATATACGTGTCAAGTATACCTTGTCGGGATCTAATTGATCACTAATAAAACGATGATAAAACAGTCAGAGCCTATGGGATTACTCATTGTGACTTGGCAGGTAGCCATCTCTAAAAACTAATCCATCCGTTCCAATTTAATTGACTTGCTATGCACCAAATGTGGATGCTATGCACCAAATATGGATGTATCTATACATGTTGGTGCATAGCAAGTCAATTAAATTGAAACGGAGGGAGTAAAACTTAGTTAAATTAGGGAAGCGTGCCTACATTTTCATATTATTCTTCACTCTTCGCCAAGAAAAGTTTCAGATCATGTATTTTCGCTGTTGCCGTAACTCCTTTTATTAGATTCTTCATCTTTTATACAGTATTTAATTATCGGACAATAGAAATGCACATTTATGGGAATGTTGCCTGTTCTCTGGATAGTGACAGAATACTCAACCTGCTATAACTATTCATTCCCATAAACGGTACTGGTTGCAATGCCATCTGGGCACAGAAACGCAAATTATTTGAACCGTACCTACCCTTCCCCCGGGATGCCGCGACTGGCATTTTGCCTTTTGCCTTTTGTTGACCTTGACAAAGAAGAAAAGGAGCAAAAGGCCCATGTGCTGCAAAGTGTTAAGCGACCGTATCTGCATGCGTCAGCCAGCAAGGATATTTGGTGTTTCTGTCAAATCTATCGTTGATTATTTTTTATTTGCTGTTAGGTCATTATGTGACCAGTTCAATTAGTTGGTGACCGTTGGACTGGTCTTTGAATGCTTAGTCGATCACGATCATTTCAGTTTGTCGAATCGTAGCACTTTTTACCATTTTAATTAAGTTAGGTTGCTGTTTTGTATGACCTACATGAGAAAACGTTAGAGATTGTACCTCAGGTAGATTTTTTTTCGAGGAACCTCTCGAAGAGGGCATGACGTTTCTGCAATTCGTATATAAGAATAGAGTTATTCCCCATACACAATACTATATTTTAAGATAATTTATCATTATGGTTCAGTAACAATCTGTTTGCTAGTAGAACACTGATATCGCAGAAGTAACCACCAGCTTTATCCACCTCGAATCTGGTAATTGGAAAGCATCTTCTTTTACCGACGACACACCAATTTGTTAAAAAGAGTAATGATCAGATGACCACTGGATAGTACTTTAGTTAACTCTTGTATCATGGAACTGCTGGAAGCTTTTGCCACGGCTGCACCGGGCAAGCAAAGTTTGGGGGACATTATGTAGAAAAATGTTAGTAGTATTTTAGCATAATGGGTGATTGTATTCATTCAAAATATGATATAATCACCCATTATGTATAATGGGCGATTATATTCATACAAAATACCCCCTCGCCGCCGCCGCTGGGAGCCGCTCGGACTGCCATCGGCGGCGGCGGGGTCGTCTGCTGTTCGTCCATGTTCCCCATGGTCGAGGCCTTTGTTTTTCTGCTTCCTTTTTTTCTCGTTTTGTTTGCTCTCAGATCTAAATCCTTGCCGGCCGCCGCTACGCCTTGGCTTCCTCTGTAAGGCCGAGATGGGTCCCTACTTCGTCGTCCTCCGCCCATGTGTCTTCCTCAACGGGACTCCGTGCTTCGACTGGTGTCTCCCCGTCGCTCGTGCGACGATGTGGTGGGGATGGGACATGCGGTGTCTGTCGTGGCCCTTCTTCGCTGGGGCGTCGGGATCCTGTGGCCTCGATTGTCTTGGACGGCATTGACGGGATGCATATTTGGAGGCGTGTTCAGGTTTGCTAGGGCGGCGCTTTGTTGGTGTCATGGTGCCTCTTGCAATAATGTCTTCCCGATTTCAGCCCCATTTCGACAGCGACGTCAAGAAGCTTGTGGTAGTGGTGTGGTTCTCGAGGATTTCTTCTAGCGATGGCGCTCTCCGGATTGTCATGGAGCTTTATCGACGGTTCTTCCTTCTTCTACGGCTCCGGGACGGATGTGGTCTTCTTGACCCGTTCGGCGACTTCCCGTGTTAGGTCGGCTCTAGTAGGAGCGGCAGAGGCGGCGCGCCGTCGACAAGGTCTACAGGTTGAAGACGAAGGACATCTCAAGAATCTCATTGTAATTTTTATTTTTGTTGAGCTACTTTGTACCGTTTAGTGTTTATTTCAATGTCAGGGTCCTTTTCCGCAAAAAAAGTTCCCCGCAAAAAATCAAAATATCCATCGAAACAAGATTACAACCTTGGAAGTTCTTCTACGCGCTCTTTTTTTTTCTTCCATTTTTTCTTTTTTGAGAAGCTCTTTGAAGCAGCCCATGTTTCTGTTTTCTGGGCATACATACATGTGGGCTGTTGGCCTCGTGGATGATGTTTATGTGATATTCCATTCAGCCCGTATCCAGAAACACTTGAGCTGCTCCATGTCAGACCAGGACCCCGGTTTGGGCTGTTATTCCCCACACGGTCACACGAATCCATTACGGCCTATTGTTTTTTTTAGATTCAAAGGGTGGCCTATTGTCACCAGCCCATCGACTAAACGATATTTTATAAAAACACAGCGCTTTATTTTTCTTTAGAACACAGCGCTTGATTGATCAAATGTCCCTGGATACACTCTGGAACATAATGCGAAGTAAAACTAGAGCTAGAAATCTTACACAATTTAGCGAGAATAGCCATTGCTTCATTTACTGAAAAATCGGTTGAAATTGCACATTACCTTGCCCTAGCGATCAGATCAAACAAAACTAGATAGCGCCATAGCCCTGTCCAGCTGTCCGCAGTGAGCCGGGGTAAGCAGGGTCTAGGTGTGACACGCCTCACTAATCCAGCCACCTCACCTTGCCCTAGCGATCAGACCAAACAAAAACAAACCGCCCAAAGCAAAAACCAAAATCCCACATGATCTATCTTCTGTGATCTGCCTTCACCAGGCCGGGGGCAGAAAGCACAGCGCCGGCCACCGGACATAACACACGGCAAGCTCACAGCGAAGCAACTTACGAATGCTAATAAATATAGTCATTGGGACGTGTCAGGCTTATCCAAACGAAATCCTCTTCTCGATCGATCAGTCTTCAGGCAGCGTATAAAAAGCAAGTTCAACACAGGAAATTCCAAGCTCCAACAGCTAAGCCAAACCCAGAACCGAGAGAAGATCAGAGTGTGCCAGGGAGCTGGAATGGCGGACATAGCACTGCTAGTAGTGGAGGAGTTCGAGCGGACGTCAAAGAAGAAGATGCAGCAGGGGCGAGGCGGGAGCCAACAGCCGCTCGCCGGCGTAGGCCATCGTGACGCCTCCGCTCCTAAGACCAGCCAGTGGGCAGTGGCGATCGTGGGCGACTGTGGTGGCTCCGAAGGAGCACCGGCAGCTGCCGACGGCTTCTTCTCAGCTTGATTTCGCGGGCTCTGCTTTGATTTATCTCTTCTCCATTCGGGAAGTTGGAGAAGCAAAGCCAGATGTAGTTTTTTTTTCTAAAGGGAAAAACCAAAACGAGTTCGTACTCCTTATTCTCCCTTTTATGTTGTGCATATGTGTAGTGGGTTATGCATATGGGTGGATATCGACCATGTTTTTTCTTAGCCATGTTCGACACTGAATAAAGCGTGACCTCAAACCAGCTTATCTTTATTGACGCAAGTATAATCTTGGGAAGTTGCGCCTGTTCTCTAAAAAAATCTTGAGAAAAACTTACTCCCTTCGTTCTAAAAAGAATGACTTCCATTTGTGTGCACGTGAACATATCTATACATGTAACATGTCTAGATACGTCCGCATATAGACAAACCCTTTTTGGAACGGAGGAGGTAGTTATCAGTTAAAAAAGCTTCGAAATTCTCGCAGGAGAGAAGAACGAGCGATGCGTCCATACAGCCTGCTAATCGCTTGGGGCAGAAAAGTTGTCCAAACTTCACGCCATTTTGGACAGTATGTGCTGAACTGCTGCCATAGTCTGACGTTGTCTTAAAAGCTCGGCGTGAACTCAGAGAAGAAGCTCAGCAGAGCAGAGTGCGAATATTTTGCAACTAGTTGCACCCGCACACCATTATCGGATGTCTCACTTCGGGATTTTCAAAAATTGCGAAATAAATCATAGACATGGATGATGCCGTGTCTTGTGCACGGTGATAACCTGGACGAATCTTCATGTCACTAAGGATGCAACAAAGCAATGGAACAAAACCAAGGTGCTAACTTGGATCACTCCCTTGAGCTTCGAATTTCAGTGCTAACTTGGATCACTCCCTTGAGCAGCGAATTTCAGTAGACATGATACCGATAACGTGATGTTTATTAGAAGGAGCTCTGCCTATTCATATTAGAAGGAGAGAAACCCAAAAAGGCTAAAGGGCTCAAGGGCCTTAGGATTCGTCTTGTTCTTTTACACTGTCCTTTTATTTTTAACCATTCGATTCAGGTATGCCTAGCCGGACCCTTAAATTGCCAATTTATCGATGTTTAATTTGTATTGACAACTAGAGTTTCATGACACAGATGATAGGCAATGATTTTTCAGAGAAAAAGGACCACCTCCGGCTTCATTGACCAAATCATCCACAAGAGGTTCAGTATCAAAAGTAAGAAAAAAGGTCGGAAGGCATGTTACAGCAAACTAGAAACTTGTACACAGACGTAACATAGATTTTGCAAGCAGTATTCAGAATGTCGCCTTTGAGTCTGAGCACATTTATCTACAATG
Source organism: Poa pratensis (assembly GCA_947311845.1). NCBI lineage: Eukaryota > Viridiplantae > Streptophyta > Magnoliopsida > Poales > Poaceae > Poa > Poa pratensis. The sequence goes on along the minus strand of CAMZMU010000119.1, from coordinate 18,597,495 downwards.
TTTTTTTTAGCTCAAAATGAGACAATTGGTTCGTAAACCCGGCCCAGGGAGAAAGAGCGCCAGATCGGGCTGGAGCAACACAGGCTTCTCTTATACGTGGGTTAATGCTGGGCTGGATTGGATCTGGAACGGTCTTGATCTGTTAATCATGATTCTTTTAAACCACGCTAGCCGTCGCCGTCGGCGCCATCTGCATCTTTATCGTCGCCTTCGTCTAAAAATTGACGGGTCCTCGCCTCCTCTAGGTGCCGCTGGCACTAGGAGGGGTGGGGACCTCCGACCTGCGTAGGACGCTACATAAAGGTCCTTAATGTTAGAGCTTGGTTTTAATTGTTATCTTCTTCTTCAATGGAGATGGCATTGTCTGCAATAAGTGATCTTCCGCGTTTCGTTCGTCGGCGAGATCTCCTTCCCGACATCAATGGTGGTTATGAAAGATTAAGTTTGTCTAGATATGGTTCTTCAAATCTTGCTTCGCCAGATTAATCTTGGATTATTTCTCATGGTTGCCGCGAGGAGGTTTGTACTCACATTATTTATCCCGACTACTACGTTTTCGGCAATGGTGATTCGTTCTCTCGGCTCCCAACGACGTCGACAAAGTGGTTCGGTTATTTGTCCCTGAAATATCAGTGGTGGTGCTCTTGTCGATGTTACTTGATTAATTTAATGGCTGCGTGCGTGCACAAAGCCTTGGCATTGCGGCTCAAAATTAAAAAGGGGAGAACGTTCGTTGGTATTCACAGGTCTGTGGTTTGGTGTATTCGGCGTTGTTCTACGGCTGCCTTCAGAAAAGTATAAGATTGTGTCATGGAAAAAGAAAGGACTTGAAGATCTCTTAGATTTGTTTATCTCTTTTAGTATTGTTTTTATAATCGATGTAATCGTTAACTCTTTGTTGGTTTAATATATATAAAAAAATTCAAAAAAAATCATGGCCCGGCAACAGTGAGCAAAGAAAGCCCTCAAGACAAACAAAAAACAGTGATCAAAGAAAATGATGCTGCTTCAGCGTACATATGCCTTTGCGGTTTGCTCGACTCTCTGCACACGCAGCGCTTTCGCTTCCATTAGGCAAGGAATGCGAATGCCTGCGCTTAATCGTGGCTGGACCTGACGAGGATATCGCTGTTGTTGCCAGCATTCTCCATTCGTTACTGATGCCTAGGACCTGATAGCTTTATTCCCCGAATTGTCTAAGCTAGATTTGTTCTGAAGGACCCGCCCTACAACGTGAGGCTCGCATCTCTGCATATTCCACAAACTTCGGAGACAAGCAAGGGTGCCCCGGCCTCTAATCCAAGTATCCGATGCCTTGGCCGACTTGGAGTAGACTTTACTTTCCTCAGCCTCTGATCTTAACATTTCACCTGTTCCCTCAACAGTTTCAGAAAACTCCACAATTCTGAACTATCTCTTTCTCATTTTCAGTTTATTTTTAGGTGCCACAAACTCTGAATCTCGCACCAGATATCTCACCAAACATGCCGTCCTGTATCCTTGAGCGTAGGCATTTCGTTGCACAGCCTGCCTTGTTTATCAACAAGAGCCAGGACTTCCATTAATCAATCTGGTGCAGCAAATGCAGGCCAGGACGGCCCTGTAGCATTGCTACTAACTAACCCTGGCGCCGATATTCCTTTTTCCCGCAGGGAGTTAGCTACCTGCACACCCGCGCTTAGGTGACCTACCGGGGTTGTAAAAGCTTCCCGTTCGTCGCTTAACCAAATTCAGTTAGCTAATCAATCAATGCCTTGCTCGCTATCCACACAAATCATTGCGAGACATTCCAAACCTCTCACCACGCCTTGGATAGCCCGGCTCTCTTGTTCCTGTGCTCTTTAACAGCTACAAGAAGCAGCAGTTGGGAGCCGTTAGAACCACAATGCTTTATTATAACCATGTAAAGTCAGAGGGGATTAAAATGTACGGGCGCAAACAAAACCCTGACATACGTGTTGTCGACCAAAGTAGTATCGTTTCTCACTCTTGATTTTTTCTCTCTCTAATAAGCTTATATACTATCTTCTCTGTAGCTGGTCATGATATGGTACAGAAAACTGAAGTCACTGTCACTCACAGCCTCTCCCGCTTAATCTGCGCGCCGATGTAATGCATACCACAACAATGATGCCACTAAACGTCAATCGCTAAACAAGCTCTACAACACAGAGCAGACTAGCAGAGCACAAAAATGAAAAATGACGCAGCAACCGAACACTTTCCTGTCCGGCACGAGTGCCACGCCGCGAACGGCACCTTCCACGATCCCCGTCCAGTTTCTGGGTGTCACGGCGTGTCGTGAAACCTGAAAGCTGCCGTGCCGGACCACCCTATCCGTCGCCGTCGGTCACCGAAGCTCCTTGTCGCCGGCCGGGCTGGGCTGGGCTAGCAGGGGTAGAGGGAATCCGGTGGCCGACACTGCGCGCTGCCGCGGCACCAACCTGCCTCCGATAACAGTGGCAAAGATCGGCACCTTCCTGCCTTCCAGAAGGGTTTAGTGCAGGTGCCACAATGGGGTCGATCAACGGTGATGGTCTGATGGAAAAGGTGTTCCGGTCGTACTCCTAGTACGTTCGTTGAGCAGTGGCCATCGAACGAACGAACGAACGAACGAACGGAAGAAATGAAAACTCGTGTTAGTCTTTGAGGATACGGGCATGGAGCATGTGAGAGGAATTGAATAGGGATCGGGTAGGGTAGTAGCTGATGGCCTGCCAGTGGGTGGAGTTCATCTCACGAACAAGAAACCAGCTGCAATGCAAAATTGCAAAGGCCAAAGACGAAAGAAGAATACACGCAATCATTAGCTGCACTCTCTCTCCCCCTCTCAATCAAAAACTGAATACAAAATCATTAGAACCACCACTTGCATTCCAGTTCTCCAGCTGGGTCGTCGGCGCAGCTTCCATCCAGGCTGGGCGTTTGCATATTCTGAACCCTTACGGCCTTTCCAAGCGACGTGGCGGCAGCTACCGGCGCTCCGAGTGCCGTCCGATCACCGAGACGGGCGGCCGGATGTTCCATACGGCGACATGTGGTTGAGGAAATCCAGCTTGCAGATTTTACCTGGAATTTTAGAATCGCTCAGAGGATGTGTCCAGCTGCAACTAGCTGCTTAGAAAAACCATTTGCAAGAACATGGTGTTGATCATGGGCAATAACTCCTCTGCCGCGACATTTCAGTCTCATCAATCATCATTCACAAACAAAGCATAATTGAGAAACCACAAAAAAGCATAAATGAGATGCTGCTGCTGCTGCTGCTGCCGCTGCAATTTCAGATGGCAGCGAACAGCCTTTAGTTAGCAGGTCGATGCCTCCCCATCCCCTAGTTTCGAATACTTCAACTTCCCTCGCAAAAGGAGGAAACGAAACAGTTTTTGATTAACGAAATTCCCTATATTCCTGCGGTGCCCACTCAAGTCAAGATTCTTCTAGTAACGAAAATTTAAAAGAGTGGCTACCCGCATTGCTAGTTCTGTGGAATTCTAGGTGGAGTTCGTTGGCGGATTAGTAGAGCTGTATTTAGTCCTGTATTATGAGTCTGTTGAGAGGTCCCTATCCCATACTTGTGCTAATCACTTTTCTGATATAAAAGTTGATCTTAACTAACTAGGATATAATTGCTCCTTTTGCTTTCTTCTAGCTGTGTGGTGTGCAATACATCTGTAAAGATTGGTGTATAATGCTCGAACTGATGCGCCTGCTAAGAAACTCTCAGAAGCCATAACCGATTCAGAGCAAGAACATCCAGAAAACAGGAAACAGATATGACAGATGCTGAACTATGTAATCAGCAATGCAGTAGGCAATTCTAGATGAGCAAGTAGGCAAAATATTCGAACAGCAGTAGGTTAGGAAATCCTGGATGAACAAATAGGCAAGGCAATTCTGGATGAGCAAAAGTAGACAAAATAGAAACATCAATAGATTAAGCCAATTCTACAGGAACAACTAGGCAAAGTAGAAACGGCAGTAGATTAAGCCAATTCTACATGAACAAGCAACAGCAAAAATTAGGACATTACATATGAACATAGTAGGCGAAATAGAAACAGCAACAAATTAGGCCAATCTTGATGGAACTGAGTACTAAGCAAACTAGCAATAGCAATAAATTTGTCCATTCTTGAAAGAAGGAAACACTAGCAAGAGCTTGGGCTATTCTGAATGCATTGCTGGATGAAAAGAGTGACAGATACAAGAGAGTCTTGGCACTGCAACAAGAATAGGATCCACTCTGTTTTATTGAAATCAATTCAATCAATATTTATACGGGTTTACTGAACAAACATGTAAATGAAACAATCCTGATCTAATAGACAAAAAAATTGAAACCTTTATCTTCCTTCTATCCAAGAATTGTACACCACCAATCAAGTAATTCCAACAGCCAACCTCTGAAGCAAAGCATAATGAATCAATCTGAATCGTATCGCGAATGAACAAGAGTTCGCTTCCCCTATGCACTCTTCCTCTTCCTTTCGCAGCCGCTGCAATGTACCGCCCCTCCCCTCGCTGTACAGCCGAAGGCGGCAGCCGGCCTGCGGTGGCAGCCGTGGTTGGTGGCAGTGGCGACGCATCGCAAGGCAATTGCATCACCACCGACGAACCGAGGCACCACAAATGAAAAAAGTGTAGCGGCGTGTGCCGTATGTATCTGTCTACCAAGAAAACACCGCCGCAGGCAATGCCGATGATGACAATGACGGCGCCGATGCTGACGACGCATCGCCCTGGTCAATGTAGAGGTCGTACGACTTCCAGGTGTGGTCGAGCGGGCAAGGCCTGCCGGCGTCGAGTCGATCCCACGGCTTGCCCTTCCCAGACCAGTGCATCAGGCTGACAGGGCCCTTGTGGAGGGGGCGGCAGCTACCGAGGATGTTGTCACCGCCCAGCCCGTGCTGATTCCACCGATGGTCGACGGCCTCCACCTCGCCGGCGAAGAGGAGCAAGAACGGGGGCAAGGAGCCCAGCTCGTAGATTCGCTTCTCCTTCTGCAGCTCCATCCACTGCTCGATGCGGTGGCGGTAGTTGCCCGAGCGCCAGCGCCGGAGGTCGATGACCATGACGCCCGTGTTGAAGTAGCAGGGCGCGCGGCGGCGGCCCGCGAAGACGCGGTCCCCGAGGTCCGGGTCGGACCAGAAGGCGTCGGTGAAGTAGCGCGAGAAGTTGGCGTGGCAGTACTCGGGCGCCGCGACGACGGCGGCCGCGGGCAGGCGCGTCTCCCAGAGCCGGCGCACGTCGTCGACGGCGAGCACGTCGGAGTCGAGGTAGATGGCCCGCGGCACGCACCTGGGGAGCAGGTCCGCGAGGTAGTTCCGGGCGTAGTTGAGCGGCGCCTCGAGAGCGACGCGCACGGAGGGCGAGATGAGGCCCGAGACGACGTCGGCGCGGAACGGGTAGATCTCGAACCGCAGGGACGGGAAGGAGGCGGCGAGCGCTCGCCCGAGCTCGCCGACCCCGGAGGCGGCGTCGGCGGCGAGGAAGTGGAAGAAGAGGGATTCGGGGCAGGAGGCGTGCTTGAGGAGCGAGTAGATGGCGGCCATGGAGCCCCGGAGGTAGTGCGCGTCGAGCGTCATCGCGATGTGGACGAGGCCCGGGTCGCACACCCCGGCCCCCGCCACCGGCGCCGGGCAGCCCTCCCCGTTCCGGTACTCGGGCGCCTCCGCGAACCGCGGCAGCGGTCCTGATGATGCGGCCGCCCCCGATGCGGCGGCCAAGAACGCCACCAGGACCCACATCGCCGGTGTGGCGCCGCCCATGGCGCCGGCTAGGGCTCCCTCTGTCGCTCGGGCTCGGGGCCGACTCGGGTTGGGTTCTTCTCGGGCTGGGTTGTTGGTTCGAGAGAGAGAGAGGAGGAAGTGGTCGGCGTTTGTTCCAACCAAACTTCTTCCTGGCCTCCGATCGATCCCAAGTCCGATGGTTTTCTCGGGGCAGATATATATGTGGCGTTACCAATTATGCCCGTGTTATATGAGGCCGGTGGGTCCCACCGCGCTTACGCGTTAATCCGCTCCGCCGTCGTCGAGTCGGGTTAATTAAGGCCAGCGCATATTCCTTCTACTCGGAGCAGTAAAGCGAAAATTAGGCATAAATAATTTTGGGAAATTTTGGGGAATTTTATCGTGCGGACGACTGCCGTGGATAGTTCGAACTTCGAAGGGAAGGATGCAAACAAGCAGTACAGTACGTAGGCATGTGCGTGCGCCCGTGACGGGGTTAATGTAATCTCCCAATTTGCCAAGTGGGACGACGTACATTTGGATCTGTGTCATCAATCGAGAATAAAAGTTTGTTTGTGTGTAACCATCGACTGGGAACAGATTAATTAAGCTGTGATGAAGAGACGGAATTTTATCTCTGCCTAGCTAGTGTGAGATAGTCAGATAGGTCTAGGAGTGTTGAGTTCGGTGGTGTCTTTGCTGTGTCTCCGCTGTATTCCGGCTCTTGTACTTTACCTAGGAGTAAGGTACACGATCACGTACTCTCGAAAGAAAGAACAAGGAGACGAAATTGTATTTCAATGTAGAATTGTTTTGAGTGCACGGGTTGCTTGGACGAGAATTAGCTTATGGCTCGATCAGTTTCTTAGACAGATATTCGTGCAATTACACAAAAAAATCAAGAAAATAAATTGGAAAGTGTATTTGGCTCCCCGAGGTCCAGTGCTCTATCTATTTTAAAATATTCCAAAATTATATTTACATGTTTCCGAAAATTATATTTACTTGTACTATGGGCTAAAAAAATGACAAAATTTGATAAAAAAACAGAGACTTGAAAATATGCATACTAAGATCCACACTTTTATAATCTTGTGTAGCTCAGAATACAAAGTGTTTGAAATTGATTTATTTTTATACACGTTTGTGGGATACACCATTAGCTACATTTGGAATTTTTTTGATTTTTTTCTTAAATTCGTAAATTTAATTTTCATTTCTTTTAAATAACAGGATCACTGTAACTCGGAAGGTAATAATATCCACTCTAAATTAACTCCATTTTACCATTACCTAGGTGATCAAGAAAATACTAACTGACACAAGTGTGCTTACATTTTCTTTTGCTAGGATAATAACATGCTTGATTCACTCGCCCTAACACGCAATGCCCTAAGCCCATATCAATAATTTGGCCAAGTCCGGGGTTGAGAATGGAGATACAATACGTCAATATGTAATTACAATTACGTATCTCTACGTATATAGATAATATTAGCTTTGAACCATAGGATAATACATGACATAAAACAAATTATAGTTGATGATCATAATCATTCCATGTACAATACAGGGTGTTTACCGAGGTGATAAGAAAAATAAACCAAACTTTTTCATAGGTATCGTTGCATATTTCTATACGAGAGGTTCATATTTAATCATGTATCCTGTATAAATAAACACTAGTGTTTAATCAAAACCCGGTTTATTTTTTAAGCACCTCTATAAGGATCTTGCATCGTATATTCGCATATGCCCTCATGTACAACAGTTTATATATTCCATCCCTGGTAGTCATTAAATTACATTATTTTTTATATGAAAGGATTTACGCGTTAATATTTATCTCGTCCCTTTTGATTATATAAAACAATGGTGCGCTTCCAACCATCAATATAAACCGTGTTGATCAAATCTAATCTTAGTACTGCTGTAACTTTTCAGCGAAGCCTTCTGCGTTAACTAAGACGACCCAGCAAAACCGCGTATTTGAAAATTGTGTGTACTATGATCTGATGTGGCCATTAATACTCCGTCGTGTAAATGAGTGGTTAGCGGCTCTTCGCAGGAAATTTCATGTGATTTTCCGTCGAAACGCGACGGGCTTCGCGTTACATAAAAGGCCCGTTGGCCCAGCTGTCGCTGACTAACTGCGTCGTGGGCCCCGAAACGGCGCACACCGGTAGGGCCCACAGAACAGTGACCTCTGTAGGCTGTGTACACCGTACGTACCAGCGTGTTGGCTTGGAATAAACGTGGCGCCATGTGCTTCGGTCTCGCCTCCTTTTCCGCGTGTTTTTTTTCCGCGTGTTGAAGCCCTCTCCTCTCTCCGGGGGTCACTGCGCATGAACAGTACCCACGCACTGTAGCACTTTTTTTCAAAAAAAATCCCCACTTTTTTTTTTGTTTTTCCAAAAAATATATACATGAAATATATTCGCGTCGACGAGTAGGTTTTATTCTCATGAACGGTTTCGAGATTCGTCGACTCTAACTTCTCAATTTTGGATCCAAATTCGAACAAACATTTGGCGAATTTTGTCAATTTTTTTGCAGAACAATCCCCACGTTTTCCACAAATTATATAAACGAAATATATGCGCGTCGACGAGTAGGTTCCACCCCCGTGAACGGTTTCGAGTTTTGTCGACTCTAACTTCTCAATTTTGGATCCAAATTCGCACAAACATTTGACGAATTTTGTCAAAAAATTTGCAGAAAATTCCCTGCGTTTTCCACAAATTATATACATGAAAATATGCGCGTCGACGTGTCATCGCTTTCGAGTTTGGTCGACTCTAACTCCACAATTTTTGGATCCAAATTCGCACAAACATTTCACGAATTTTGTGAAATTTTTTTGCAGAAAAAACCCCGTGTTTTCAAAAAATTATATACACGAAATATATGCGTGTCGACGAGTAGGTTCCATCCCTGTGACCGGTTTCGAGTTTGGTCGACTCTAACTCCTCAATTTTGGATCCAAATTCGCACAACCATTCCACGAATTTCGTCAAATATGAATTTCCTTCGACATTTATTATGTCATTATAACAAAACATTTCATACATAAAATTTCTCTTAAAGGACGCGGCGTGTCGCCGCGCCGAATTCAACTAGTAATTTATATAGGACACTGATTATTGATAGAGAAGCTGAAAACATTGTTTTTTGATGGAGTTTGAATTTTTGGAGTGGTTGAAGATTTACCTCAGGTTTGATTGCTAGGGTTTACCTGAAAGATTTGCTTGCTGTTGATGGGTCGCTGATCACAAACCCATGCAAGTTTTGTTTCTGGTACGATGCGTGACTCCAGATTGTACTTGCTGCTTGCTTACTGTAGCAGCATTGTGGTCGGATATAGTTAGACTAACAACCGGTATGATACTTTTTATGCGAGTGACTCTGAAGTTACTCCAACAGTTCAACTTGTACAATATAATTCGCATCGATCTCAGTTCAACTTGTAGCGATAGTTGTCGCTAGGAAGGTGGCTTCTAATTAATCGATGTATTTCTTTGTAAGTTCACGTGGTTTGTTTTAATATTAAGAAAAAAGTTGTGTGCATCAGAATCAGAGGTCGAGGCTATGTTGCTCATTTTGAGAAAAAAATCCGTTTGAAATGTGAAGAGCTACGAAAGAAAATTTAAGAGCAAACCAGTGGCTACACCGCGAGTTACAAAAGTTGTTCGAAACTTTAAAATGTCAATTTAATTTTAATAATAGGGAGCTCTATCAGGATTTATTAATATGTTGTATTGTTTTTTTTTTGTGCGGGAGCGAATAATTGTTTAGTTTACAAAATTTTCCAAACCTCTGATCCACGATAGGAATAATGTTGCAGGACAGTCGTAGCAAATTGCTTCTCCCCAAATCTGAATGGAACTATGGAAGGACCGTATAACACGAGACGAGAAGTCCTAGGGAACAATAGAACCCAATGATAAAGATCGAGGTCCCATTTTCATTTGTTTTGGCTCTTCCCTCGGAAGTGTGGCTTCGAAGAAAAGGCTTCCAACGACAATGGTTGTAGGTGTACGGTCAGTTGGTCACAACATGGGTTTGTGGCACACATATTTAGCGGCTATTTGTGACTCAACTTGTAGCACCATGCTAATAAACGATTAGTTTTACAACAACTATATATATTCGATTAATTCGTTATGGCGCGAGTTCTCGTCCCATTCGAGACAAATCGGCCGGTCTGATGGCCGGATTGATCTTGTCTTTGCTATACACTACACACACGGCGGGCGGCTACTAAGAATTGACACGTTCTGCTTTTCTATTCGAGTTGGTGGAACATAGCGGTAGTTAGCTGGCACATGGCTTTAATTAGTTTAGTTTTTGTTCCTTTGCATGTCTAGCGAAAAAATGATTCTCCTATACCATCACAACGAACGTCGGTTCGATGTTTTTTCATTTCTTTCGATGCGGCTCTGCTTCGTGGAATGTAATTTCTGTTAGAGACCTACACGAAATCATGTTTGAGTCCTATACGAGAACATGCTCCTAGTTGATCGGTTTCCTTGTATAGTTAATAAACCGACCTAGTATGCCTTGTATCTCAAGATTGTACTTGTATATATACTCATCAATAGAACCAACCGAGGCGTGCAATTGCACGCCTCAACCGACAGTATGTCGCAGCAGTGCTGAAGCTGAATACCGTGCCATCGCCACAGTTGTTGCCGAGACGTGTTGGTTACGACAATTGCTACTTGAACTTCATCGTCCGCTTGACATTGCCACTATTGTTTACTGCGACAACGTGTCAGCTGTCTACATGTCTGCAAATCCCGTTCAACATCGTCGCACGAAACACATCGAGTTGGATATTCATTTTGTTCGGGAGAAGGTTGCTCTTGGTGCTTTGCGAGTTCTACATGTTCCTTCCAGTCATCAGTTCGCGGATATATTCACCAAAGGATTGCCTACATCATTGTTCATGGAGTTCAGGTCCAGTCTTCACATCGGTGACAATTTGTCCCCACGTTCAGACTGCGGGGGCGTGTTAGAGACCTACACGAAATCATGTTCGAGTCCTATACGAGAACAAGCTCCTAGCTGATCTGTTTCCTTGTATAGTTAATAAACCGACTAGTATGCCTTGTATCTCAAGATTGTACTTGTATATATACTCATCAATAGTGTAGACGAACAGGATGCAACTCTCGATATATTGATCGGGTGCAAACGCACGTATATATAACAGTACAAGGGGTAGTCTCGTCCTCAACTATACAAGGAAGGAGGAGGACTTGCCATACAAGAAATATGCATGCACAATATACTCAACACCCCCCGCAGTCGAAGCGTCGCCAGAGCCGACGCAAAGGCTGGACCGGAACTCCTCGAAGGGCGCCGTAGGAAGGCCCTTAGTCATGATGTCCGCAAATTGTTGGGAGGTGGGTACGTGTAGAACACGTACATGACCGAGAGCCACCTGTTCCCGAACAAAGTGAATATCAAGCTCGATGTGCTTGGTGCGGCGATGATGAACCGGATTGGCGGAGAGGTAGACAGTTGAAACGTTGTCACAGAAGACCACCGTGGCCTTGGTGATCGGGCACGAAAGCTCCTGAAGTAGTTGGCGCAGTCAGGAGCACTCGGCAACCGCATTGGCGACGGCGCGATACTCCGCCTCGGCACTGGAGCGCGACACCGTAGGCTGTCGCTTGGACGACCAGGAGATCAGGGACGGTCCAAGATAGACACAGTATCCCGAAGTGGAACGGCGCGTGTCGGGGCAGCCAGCCTAGTCGGCATCTGAGTAGGCGGTGATGTCCATGGTGGCGGAGGCGTGAAGCGAGAGACCAAGGTCCATGGTGCCACAGATGTAGCGCAGAATCCGCTTGACCGCAGTCCAGTGAGCGTCGCGCGGAGCATGCATGTGAAGACATACCTGCTGAACAGCATACTGCAACTCCGGCCGGGTGAGAGTGAGGTACTGGAGAGCACCAACGATAGACCGGTAGAATGCAGCATCCGGGGCCGGAGAACCAACTGTGGCAGAGAGCTTGTTCTTCGTATCAACGGGCGTGGTGGCGGGTTTGCAATTAAGCATCCCGGCACGGTCTAAAGCTCGCGTGCGTACTTCCGCTGGTGAAGAAAGAAACCGTCCGCGCGACGAACCACTTCTATCCCGAGGAAGTAGTGAAGAGGGCCCAAATCCTTGAGGGCGAACTCAGCACGGAGACGATCGGTGAGCTGTCGAAGAAGAGCAGTGGTGGATGCCGTCAGGATGATATCATCGACGTAGAGCAACAGATAGGCGGTGGTGTCGCCCTGGTGGTACACAAACAGCGAGGCATCGGAGCGAGTGGAGCAGAAGCCAAGTCGGTGAAGGAACGCAGCGATGCGCTGGTACCAAGCACGAGGCGCCTGCTTGAGCCCATACAGTGAGCGAGAGAGCAGGCAGACGTGGTCCGGGTGGGCGGTGTCGACGAAACCCGTGGGCTGCTGACAGAACACCTGCTCCTTGAGATGACCATGGAGGAAGGCGTTGGAGACGTCCATCTGGTGCACCGGCCAAGCGCGAGACACCGTGAGCTGGAGGACGGTGCGAATCGTCCCGGGTTTAACAACTGGGGCGAAGGTGTCGGTGAAGTCGACGCCGGCGCGCTGACGAAAGCCGCGAACCACCCAGCGGGCCTTATGACGGTCAAGAGTGCCGTCCGGATGAAACTTGTGCTTGAAGACCCACTTGCTGGTGATGACGTTGGCATGGCGAGGTCGAGGAACAAGCGTCCACGTCTGGTTGCGCTGCAGGGCATCGAACTCCTTCTGCATGGCCGCGAACCACAGGGGGTCGCGAATAGCCGCCCGAGCTGAGGCTGGCAGCGGCGAGGGTGCGGCGACCGAGGGCGGGGAAGGTGCGGGCGCAGAGGTCGACGCGGCGAGGGAGTACTCTCCCGCACCATACCGCATGCTCGGAAGGAAGACGCCAGCCCGGGCGCGGGTGACAGGACCCGGAGCCGAGGGAGCGGCTGATGGTGATGGCGAGGCAGCGCCCGAGATGACGCTCGAGGGCGATGCAGGCGGCGAAGCAGCAGCCGAGGCGGCGCGCGAGGGCGATGCAGGTGGCGACGCGGCGCCCGAGGCAGAGCTCGAGGGCGACGCGGGAGGCGACGGGGGTGCCACGGCCGGCAGCGCGGCAGTAGGCGCAGCTAGGGCCGGAGGAACGCGGCGCCATGGGAACTCGACCTCAGGAGAGGGAGAAGACCCCGCTGGATGTCCCTGTGCAAACGGAAAACACAACTCATCAAAGTAGACGTGTCGGGAAGTGATGACACGGTGAGAGACCGGATCATAGCAACGGTAGCCCTTGGTGTTAGTCGGGTAACCGAGGAAGACGCAGGGCACAGAACGGGGGGCAAGCTTGTGGGGTGAGGTGGCGGTGGTGTTAGGGTAGCAACGGCAACCGAAAACCCGGAGACCATCGTAGGACGGAGGGGAGCCGAAAAGAAGATGGTGAGGTGCGTAGTGCCAGCGAGTACGACAAGGGCGAAGGTTGATGGGGAGGGTGGCGGTGGCGAGGGCATCGGGCCAGAATGACGGTGGGATGTAGGCATGGAATAGGAGGGTGCGGACACAGTCATTTAGGGTGCGAAGGACACGTTCGGCGCGGCCGTTTTGCTGGGAGGTGTAGGGACAGGTTAGACGGAAGACAGTGCCGTGAGTAGAGAGGAGGGTGCGAATGGGGAGGTTATCGAATTCTTTTCCGTTATCGGTTTGGAGAGCATGTATAGAACGACCGAACTGTGTGGAGACATAGGAGTAAAAGGCGGTGAGAGTGGCAGCGACGTCGGATTTCTTATGAAGAGGAAAAGTCCACACAAAATGAGAATAATCATCCATAATGACAAGATAATAAGTGAAACCAGAATTACTAGGCATAGGAGACGTCCATACATCGCTATGAATTAACTGAAACAGAACAGATGCAACTGTGGAGGAAGTACTAAAGGGGAGGCGAACATGTTTGCCGAGGCGGCATGCTTCACATGTGTGAGCATCCGTTTTATTACATGAAAAGGAAAAAACCCTAATTATTTGGCGAAGTGTGGTGGAGCTAGGGTGGCCAAGACGCGCGTGCCAAAGATCGATGCCGGTGGAGAGGGCCTGAGGTCCAGCGCTAGAGGAAGACGCCGGCTGAACGGGGTACAGCTCGCCAGGACTCTCACATCGGTGGAGCACCATCCGGGTATGGGAATCCTTAACAGAAAAACCAAACGCGTCAAATTCCACAGTTACAGAGTTATCACGAGTGAGACTACGAACAGAAACTAAGTTATGAATGAGATGTGGGAGACAATGACGTTATTGAGGGACAAGGGTTCGGAAGTGGAGGGAAAACTAGTGGAACCAACATGAGAGATGGGAAGACGGGCACCGTTACCGACAACGATGTGAGAGGAGGTTGTGGTGGGAGAGGAATGAGAGAGTATACCCGGGTGAGCAGCCATGTGAGCCGAGGCACCGGTGTCCATGAACCAGTCACCCCCGCCCACGTAGGTGGAAGGCGGGGGCACCTGCCGGAGGGCGGTGTAGAGCGCCGGGTCGTAGGAGGCCGGGGCGGCGCCGAGAAGGCCACTGTAGCCAGGAGGGGCGCAGCGGCATAGCCGGGCTGCGGTGCAGCTTAGAAGGCCCGATGAGCCGCCGGTCGCGGGGTGAAGAGCCCCGGGGCAGGCGCGCGGGGCACCGGCATGGTGTAGGCATGGACCACCCCCGTCCAAGGGTTGTGACCACTGCTCCAAGGTGGTGTAGGCTGCAGGGTGGCGGGGCGAGGGGCGCCACCGCCGTTGCCGCCGCCACGGCCACGGCGACGACGCCACTGCTGCTGTGGTGGAGGTGGCGGCTGGGGCACGGGCACGGGCACGGGCGCGGGAGGGCGTGGTGCCGGAGCTGGAGGGTGCGGCCCGGGGGCAGGGGCGCCACGGCCGATGCCGGCGGCGAGCGCAGTGTGGGCGGCGCGGGTGCGGGCGTTCTTCAGGCGCTGTTCCTCGAGGCGGAGGTAGTCCACCGCCCTCTCGAAGGTGGGGTTGGCCATGAGGGTGAGATTGGAGGCGACGTTGCCGCGGTCCTCGCTGAGACCGGCGGTGAGGGTGGAGAGGAGGATCTGATCACTAATCTGGAACCCGATGTCGTTGAGCTCATCGGAGAGGGTCTTGAGGCGCAGACAGTAGGCGTCGAGGGAGAGGTCGTTCTGCTGACAACCGAAGAACTCCTGCTGCAAGAAGACCACGCGTTGGAGCTTGTTGTCGGTGAAGAGGCCGGTGACCTTGGTCCACACCTTGTGAGCATCGTCGCCGTCGCGAACGACGGTATGGAAGATATCTGGCGAGACGGTGAGGAAGATCCAGCGGATGATGGTGGCGTCGATAGCGAACCAGTCGGAGTCGCGGCGTGTGGTGAGGAGGTCGGTGGTGCCGTCGATGTGGTCGGAGAGATTGTACTCACGGAAAAGGAGGTGGAAATAGGTCTTCCAAGCAAAGAAATTGGCAGCGGTGTGGGAAAGCTTGACGGGGACATGGTCGGCGATGCGAACTTCGCGGAGCTGGGTTGTGTTGGGAGGGGAGAGATCGGAACCGGAGGAGGCGAAGGGGTTGCTGGAGTTGGAGATGGAAGACATGGTGATGGCGGCGTGGTGGGCTAGGGTTAGGGTTTTGAGATGGCGGCAGGGTAGGGAGGATGGCGCGCGGCTAGGGAGAGGGGCGACGCGTGGTGTGGGAAGAGAGGAGAGGGGCGGCGCCTGGTGGGGGAGGCGCACGGCTGGAGGGAGGCGGCGGCCGGCTGGAGGTTGGAGAAGGCGGCGACAGCTAGGGTTAGGATCGAAGGGTGTCTGATACCATGTAGACGAACAGGATGCAACTCTCGATATATTGATCGGGTGCAAACACAGTATATATAACAGTACAAGGGGTAGTCTCGTCCTCAACTATACAAGGAAGGAGGAGGACTTGCCATACAAGAAATATACATGCACAATATACTCAACAAATAGAATCAACCGAGGCGTGCAATTGGAGCCCGAGCATATCGATTTACAATTTCTAGCGCAAGCTAAGTGCCATGCAAGTTGGCAAATGATTCGAAAAGGGAGCTAATATTTGTGGTCACCGTGGGACTAAATAAAGCGCACTCTAACGAGAATAATATTCATGTCCAAGAAGAAATACCAGCGAGCGAAGCCCTAGCTTTGCCCTTTTCACAAAAAGAAAACTAAAGGTGGCCGCATGCGTCGTGGCACCTTTGAAAACGTCGCAATCTTTGCCTACGCGCGCGTATTTACCTGCAAGCAAGGAAGCACCACCAGACCACACCACGTACGTAGCAGCAACAGTAGTTTTTTTTTTGTGCGTATATAGAAGTATCGGTTTTTTGTTTTTGTTTTGAGATGAGCAGATGGGTTAATAAATTAATTTACTTGTGTCTTGTATGATCAGCTCATATTTCGCCATCTCCAAATGTCGCAGTCTCAATTCGACAGATCCTTCTTGCCCTCCGTTCGTGCGTGTGCGCCTGTTGCTGCTGCCACCCAGACAAACAAAAACGTCGTCGGTCGTGCGCCTCGTTCGCGATTTGGACTGATCAACCTATTGCTAATCAATAAAATTTCAGTTGTTCAAAAAAAACCTACAAGGCTCATCTACTACAGTATAAAACAAATGCCGGTCCAATTGCTTGGTCGCACGAAAGCAAGCCTGACTGGTCTGGAGTCTAGAAGAGATCTATTCACGGCCTTCTAAACTGTTTTATTTGGGGCAACTCCCTGTCTTTCGATCCAGTAGTGCTACCATCTGGTGGGGTGGGCAGCAGCTTTCGACTCTTGCAACTGGGAATCTGGGATGGTCTCCATCACACATAAGTACGGGCGAAGAACACACCAATTAATTGGCCCAGCACATCCATCCTGTAGATCATCATCATCAGCCGCTGATTAATTACATCATCGACATCGAGGTTGAAAAAGGGTACCGATCGATTCCGTAGGCACCAATTAAACGTCAACATGGGTGTCTTTCTTTGTCCGGCCGGCTTTAACTGGTTTTTCGCCACTGCGAGAGCCATGGATGCAGGGGAAAGCGCTCAAGGCTGAAACCGAGCGAGCGGCTAGCTCCGTGTGTAAACCAGTTGCTTGCTGACTTCATTAACAGGAGCGGATGGTCATATCGAGAGCCTTAGCGACGAAGCGAAACACGATTAATTACCACTAGCACGTAGAAAAGCAAATTTACACGAAGATCGATAAGCCGGCGGAAGGATGCACCGTGTCGTGTCGTCTAGGCCGGAGGATTCCGGCGACAGCACGTAGCTGCACGAAACGAAGTTCCTGACGGGAACGTGCTGTCGACTGTCGACAAGGGAAGCGGTGAAGAAGCAGTTGGAGAACAAACAATTGATCGCTTTGTTCTCCCGGCCAGTCACAGTCGAACCGGACATATTCTACGAATAGATCATGCAGAGTTTTACTCGGACTAGTGCTAATGAAATTTAACTTTGGAGACGGTGACCCCGCCTCGGCGCATGCAGGAATTCAACACGCAGCAGGAACAGGTCCACACCACTCGAAAGAAAATACTACCCCAAAGGGGAATAACAATGCAGGCATAGTAGCAGCGAGCCAAAGCCAAAGCCGAATCGGCTGCAGGCAGATGAGGCGGCGCCTAGCTCGAAGGTTCTATACATCGCTCGATCTTCGCGCGCGTCTTCTAGAAGAAGAAGAAGAAGAAGAAGAAGAGTTCATGGTGGCAACCGCGCGAAGCAATTGACTGTTTCCGCTGTCGGTTGGGCCCGTACGTGTTGTCTTTATTTTGCGCACGTTGGAATCGCTGCAGATCGCGTGGAGACTCGCCAGAGAGAAGAGAGAAGCCCTGCTGCGTAGCCCAATCTTGCCTTTTGTTTTGCTGTCCATCAGGAAGCTGTTGCGAAGTTTCCATCCGTCCGTCCGTCGTCCCTGAGCACGATCTTGCTCCACGCGCACGTGTCACGCTGACGCACGTACGTAAATGCATGGCGTTTTGGCGGTTGGGAAACGGTAAAAAGTCTGGCCCAGCCGCGCGGTCAAGCCAGTAAGAACAGCGACGGCCACTCACCGTCGATCGACGTTCACATCACGGTCGAGATCGTTTTCCCCGTTTCCTGACATCTCGTCGGCTGCCCGACAGCGACCCTGCGTTGCGTTCCGATGCTGTCTTGTCGTCCAAGGTTTTCGACCATTCGCTAGCTCCCATACACGTCGCGTCACGTCCTTTTTTTCTTTTCTCCACTTTACTTTCCTACTAAGTACTTTTTTTAACTAGGAGTATTATTTTTCTACTACTTGATGCATGATCTCTATGGTAAAAAGAAAAGCTGTCTAGTGGCAACTTGGCGTGCGACTTTGAATGGGTCGGTCCATTCAGACCTTGACGAGACGGAGGCCATCCATTGGCACGGGATGCTGCCTTGCCTTCCCACCAACGTGCAACGGGGACTAAAATTCAAAAAAAAAAAAACGTGCAACGGGGACTGAAGATAAGGAAAAAAGGCCTCAAACTGCTCCATCAATGGATTGGACCTTAAACTTGACGGCCCGTGCGTCCAAAAGGCCTCAAGCATTTCCACATGGCCGCACCTGCAGTGGCCCATTGTTTTTTTTTTTGAATCCAGAATTCATATTATACTAGACTACATAAAAACAATGCTCACCACCAGATCCACCCATTTGTCATTTTTTGCCTAGCCTAAAGTATAACAAATCAATATATGAAAGACTTGTGGACATATCACTATCTACAGCTGAGATATTTTCCAGAATTTTCTCAAACTTAAAAATACATTTTTTAATAGAAAAACGAACTATGTGTAACTCGGGCTACAAAACGCGACTCTCCATAATCTGCTGCTAGATTGTCCTCTACTCACTTCCGACTACGCGCTGCCCACCCAACCCCGCCGCAACACATGTCCCCATGGACAGTAAGAGTGGTGGATTTGGGTGCCCAGGTTTCAGGTCGGCACCCAAAGGTGCTTTGGTCATAGCCTAAAGTTACAGAACGATGGAGATCATGATATGAACTAAAGAATGTGAGATCTATTAGTGTTTTAGCATAAATTTGCTTCTTATGTATCTTGCCTTTATTCCTCGGGGTATTTGATGATTTGCCACGTTGTAGTTTGCACGTTAATTATTTGCCCCACTTAAGATGGCCCTTGATCATTTGCCACCTTTTAGATTGGTTGTTTGATGATTGGCCATTTAACCTCTTTTACCGATTTTTGGATATTTTTTATTCTGAAAATCTTTGCGAAGTACCCCTTGACAACATTGTATTACTTTGATCGTTTGAGGCTCTTAAAGAGTTGAGAATGGGCCTCCCGCACCTCGGACCTCTGCGCGTCGCGCAGGCCCTCGACGTCGCTGGCGTGACCCGCCGGAGCTCGTTAGAACAGCTCCGCCACGCCACCGCCCTCGTGGCCTCCACCGAGGGCCAATAGTCCGCGCCGCCCAGCCCGTCGACGCCCGAGCAGACCACCGCGACGGCCGCGTCTTCCACCTCCGAGAGGTCCAGCGCCTTCTCCAGCAGCCCCTCCTTGCGCGCGCCTCGAAAGCCGCTCTCCGCTCGTCGGCGACAGGGCTTGCCGCAGCCCTCCCCCTGCCCGTCCGCAGTCCCGGACGCACGCCTCGTGTACGGCGACCTTGACCGCACGCCGTCGGCATCAATCCAGCGCGCCTCCTGGTGGACGGCGACCTTCCCGTTGCATGTCAATCCATGCACGACAGCTTCTAACTCGAGACGACAACTCCATCCAAGGAGGACCAAAGAGATTGTGTGCTGCACTGCTGTCTGCAGCCTGCGTGAGCTTGTGCCTGGGTCGCGTGTGCTGTTGACCTGTTGTGCGTTGAGAGTTGAGAGTGCTGGCGGCGGGGGGGGGATTGCAAAAGATCAGAGAAGCTAGTAGGGCACCGTTGTGTTTTTTTTTTTTGAGTGGAGGCACCGTTGTGTTGTGTGCGTGTCTCTTCGCGTTTGTGCGGTTGGCTAGGTTCGATCGGGTGTGGCCGGCAGGCTGTGGACTGGCCTGGCCGGCCCAATTAGGTTTACGAGTTGGATTGTTTTACAAGACTAGTTGGAATGTATGTGCAACGCACGTTTTATCGGACAATTTATTATCCCGGGGCTTGCCTGCCTAGCTTGGCGCTAGTCGTGCTGAACCTCGGACAAAACACTCTCAAGGTGCCCGTCTGGCTTGGCGGTTGTCATGCTGAAGCTCGGACATGACACGCTCACCGACGCCATTTCTCCATTGTGCCTGCCTGGCTTTGTGCTCGTCATGTTGAAGCTCGGACATGACACGCTCACCGACGCCGTTTATCCGTTGTGCCTGCCTGGCTTTGCGCTCGTCATGCTTAAGCTCAGATAGAACACACTCACCGGCGCGCCCCCTGGCTCGTCGCTCGTCGCGCTGAAGCTCATACAACACACGCTCACCGGTGCCATCTCGTTGGCGTGCCCGACTGTGGCTCAGCATGAAATCTGGCATGGCGCTCGTCATGCTGAAGCTCTTACAGAACACGCTCACCGGCGCCGTCTCACTGGCGTGCCTGCCTGGGTCGTGTTGAAGCTCGTACAACACACGCTCACGGCGTGATCGCCCGGCTCGGCACTCGTCGTGCTGAAGCTAGACAGAACATGCTCACCGGTACCATCCCACCGCCATCTTGCATTGCGTATACATTCTTTGACGTACTGAACAATTTTTGGATACATATAAATATATACAAAAATAATTATGAACCAAAAATAAATAAATGGATCTCAAAACAATTGGGATGTGGATATCATATGGGAACGTGAGAGTGTGAGACCTATCTTTTTCCGCTCGGATTCGAGTCAGAAAGGAAACCGTTCTTGACATTATTCGCTAATTAATTCCTGACATGCATACAAGCTTTGCAGTGCGTTTCAGCCCCGGTGTGATGGCCATGGACGGCCGGACAGGACATGCGTACAATCCTTCCCCACGTAAAGGTCAGAGTGGTATGTGTTACGTATCTTAGGAGGAGTCCGTGCAGGAGACCTGATCGATTACTGGTTTTTTGTGCACGACGTGGTCATATCCTTAGAGTTCCGAACCGGTCAAAGTTGTTTGCTGCTTGACATCGTGATAATCTGGATCGTTGATTGAAAATTGAACGGACAAGATTTAAAGTGTTTGCTGCTCGACATCGGGACAATCTGGATCGTTCATTGAAAATTGAATGGACAAGATTTAAAGTATCCCAACATGTTTGCTCTTTTAATAGTAGTATAGAAAAGGGAATTTTAGAGGATTTTAAATTGGCATTTAAACAACGCAAAAAATTTCAAACTCTTGCTAGGATTGAAAATAAAATAAAAAACATTAAAATAGTATGGTTAATAAAATATTTTAAAGTTTCCTTTTTTCCAAAACAACATGACGATCTTTTCTAACCCATTGCAACACATACACTTCCATGTCTACTGCGGGCAGTGAAAGGAATTTTGACGCCATGCCACTCATCTATGGAATAGGTTGATCGATGTCGGAATAATGTCATTGGGCGAGATAAAATAAAGTACCATTGTGATGCTACGACATGCCACAGAGTCTCAAAAATTGAAAATTCAAGACGGAGGCGGCGTTACTCCTGATCAGAAAAAAGCTTACTCCCGCCGAATATTATTTTTATGTTTTGCGAGAATGTTGACCCGTTACAACGCACAGACACTTTGCTATATTATATAGTAGAGATAATTCAGTTGAAATCTCCAATAATTTTTATATAGGCCTGTTGCAACGCACGGACATTTTGCTAGTTATACTGACTACATAAAAACAATGCTCACCACCAGATCCACCGATTTGTCATTTTTTGCCTAGCCTAAAGTATAACAAATCAATATATGAAAGACTTGTGGACATATCTGAAAGAGCATGAATTGCTCTTACTCGTGTTTTGGTGATGTTGACAATACAACATGTGCCTCTAACCCCTTGTTTAAGTGTGATCAGGTTTATGCAAACATTGCCATTGATCTCGCATCAAGAAAAGGAAGAAATCGAGTGTTTACTGTCCTTGGGCGGTAGTACCGCCCCTTCGGGCGGTAGTACCGCTGTGCCATCCTGGTTTACAGGGGCGCGGCAGTACCGCTCTCAGTGCCGCTGAAATGGGGTTCGGGCGCCCATGTGCGGCAGTACCAGCGGTACTACGGGCGGTAGTACCGCTGGCTCATGGTGGTCAGCGTTGGTTTGACCACCACGGCGGCAGTACCGCTCGCAGTACCGCCAAATGGAGCTTCAGATGGCCATGTGCGGTACTACCGGCGACTTGGGCGGTAGTACCGCTCAGTAAGTTCCAAATGCACAGTCAGCGTGCAGCTTTGACCACAGCGCAGAAGGCGCCAGCGGTAGTACCGCCCGGCGCAGCGGTACTACCGCTGGCTCGGGAAAAAGGGCTCCAACGGCCAGAAATTGGAAGGGCTATATAATGCCCTTCACCTACCTCTTGCTTGGAGCTCGCCTCTACAAGAAAAACACCATTGTTGCAAGCTCAAGATTTCTTAGATCTCCCAATCCCTCCACCCAAACTCACTCATACTTGGAGGATTGAAGGAGAAGGCCCGGATCTACTACTTCACCAAAGCGTTCTTCATTTCCCCTTCATTCACTTGAGGGATTCGAGCCTAGGGTTTCCACTAGGAAAACCTAGGCATCTTGTTGTTCTCACTTGCTTGTTACTTTTGTGTAGCAGGTGTTGTTGGTGATTGAGAGCCCCCAATCCTTTTGTGGGTTGAGCCTCAAGTTGTTGTAACGAGCTTTTGTGCTCCGGATTCCGCTTTGGAGGATTCCGATAAAGAAAGGTGGACCGAGCTTTTGTGCGAGGTTCATCGGAGAATAGGGTGAAGCCTTTTGTGGCATCTTGAGTTTGAAGCTCACACCCCTCCAACGAGACGTACTCCCCTAAAAAGGAGGAACTCGGGAATACATTCTTGTCTCCGCGTGCTTTCCTATCGGTTAATCCTTTCTAGTTATTTACTACTTGTATCTTATCTTGTTTAGACTTAACTTGTCATATAGGTAAATTCACCATAGTTGCATATCTAGAGAATTTACCTTTTAGTCAAGCCTTAATCGAAAAAGAATTAAAAATTGGAGTAGCACCTATTCACCCCCCCCCTCTAGGTGGCCATACGATCCTTTCAATTGGTATCAGAGCCTCGGCTCTTTATTCGGGCTTAACCGCCTAAGAGAAATATGGCCCTCGACGAACATGGGAATGAGATACCCGATGACACCATCGTTCCCACTTCTGTTTCCGTGGAGGACTTCACTTCCTTGAAGTCCTCTATGGATACTCAAATGGGAGAGTTGCGCAAAATGTTAGAGCAACTCATGGTGGCAAAGGGTATCGACTCCTCCCTAACTCCGGAGGCTCCTCCTAAGGAGGCTCTTCCTAAGGAGAAGCCCTCGGATGTAAGTGTCGAAGAGAAAGCGGGGGTGAACTCAAATAAAAATGAATCCTCACCTAAAACACCTAATGGGAAGGGAGAGCATGCTAGAGTTCCTTTTGCATACTCTCCCGACCTACCCGTGCCTCATCCTCCTATTCACTTAAGAGGAGCTCCACCTAGTCTTAATGCATCTTCCTTTACCCGTTGGCAATCTTCTATGAAATCTCACTTGAAAAGTGGTTGCATAGGTCTTTGGAAGATCATTGTTGATGGATTCAAGCCGGTGGATGAAAATGACTTGACAAGGAAAGAAGAAGTTGAAGCTCAACTAAATTCCACCGCTCTTGATGTGATCCGTGTTGCCGTGGGTGAAAAGAACATCCATCACATTGAAGATTGCACCACCGCCAAGGAAGCATGGAACAATCTCACGGAGGTGTTTGTTGGAAATGAGAGCATGAGAAGAAATAGATATGAAGCCATGAGCAATCAAATTGAAGGCTTCTACAAGAAAGATGATGAAACTCATGAGGAGATGTATCAAAGGCTCAAGGCTCTTGCTACCGCATTTAGAGACCTTGGTGCTAAACATGTGGATGATACTTACATCAAGAGGAAGTATGTGAATGCCCTCATGCCGTTTGAAGAGAACGACTTGAATAGTCTCCAAGGGAAGCACAACTATGACCTCTTGACCTCAAATGAAGTCATGCAAGAGATGCAATCTTACAAGGTCCGAGCTCAAATTGCTAGAGACTCTCGTGCCCGAGCTCTTGGAATGGCCCAAAGTTCCTCACTTGCTTTGAAGGCCAAGGTTGTGGAACTAGATGAAGACCAAGATCATGAAGAGGGAAGTTACTTGGCACCCGAGGAACTCAAGGGTGCTCATAGAGATTATGTGGCTCTCATGGCGAAGGACTTTTGGAAAAATCCATCTAAAGCTAAAGCTTATGTGGATAAAAAGCATAAAGCAAGAGGCTACAAGGAAGGCAACCCAAAAATGAAGACTTGCTTCAATTGTCAAGATCAATTCCACTATGTTGCCCAATGCCCTTACAAGAACCGTGAAGAACATGGAGGAAGACTCATTCGCAAGGAAGCGTCAAGTTCTTCTCCCACGAAGCCTTACTTCAAGAAGTTCAATCCCAACAAGAAGCTACCTTCCAAGGTGTTGGTGGTGAGAGAGGAATATATGTCCGGGGATGAGAGTGATGAAGAAGAAACAACCACAAGTGAAGTGGCCGCTTTAGCCATTGCTTCATCGACAACCCCTTCTCTCTTTGAATCCCCCAATGATAATGTCACCACCAAATCCGCTACGTGTCTCATGGCCAAGCTCTCCGAGGTATCACCTTCCCTTCCTCCTAAGACTATGAATGAAATGCATGAATTTATGAGTCTTAGAGTTAAGGAAGAAAATGTTGCTTTGGATTTCTTGATGACTAACTTGCAAGGTGAAAGCAAGATTCGGCTTGAGATTCTTATGAGTCAATATGGCATCGCACAAGATCTCCTTAAAGAAAAGGGGAGACTAGAAAGAGAATATGCTAATGAGATCGCTTCCCTTACCGAGGCGATTGAGGAAGAGCATGAACTTCGAGTTTCTCTTGAGGAGAAGCTTGAGAATCTTGATGAATCTCAAAATGAAACTCTTTCTAAGATCATTAAAGAACGTGACCATGCTATTGCTAAATACAATGTTTTAGAGAAACAAAAGGTCGTATTTGGTGTTGGTCATAATAGACTAGCCGATGAGTTAGGGTCGCTCACCAAGGCTCACAAGGCCTTGGAGAGTGAACACTCTATTCTCACCAAGTCTTTTGAACAACTTCAAATACAATCTACTAAAATTGATGAACCTAGCTCCTCTACTTGCTCTTGTGATCATGCAAATATCATTGAGGAAAATGCTAGGTTGAAGAATGAACTTGCCAAGGCCTCTAGCCCTCAAGGTGAGAAACCTCTTTATGAGCTCTTGCAAGCGCAAAAGCCTCACATAGGGAAAGAGGGTCTTGGTTATGTTGCCAAGAAGAAGAAGAAGAACACGAACAAGAAGAATGCCAAGCCCGCACAAGCAAAAGAGACTACCATTGCGAGTGGTGATGCCACAAGGGGCAATGCCACTCACAATGACTTTGCGGGAAAATACAACCCTTCATATGTTCTTATGAAATCTATAGATGGTTGTGTTTTTGCTAAATATGTTGGCACTTCATATGGAGATGATTATCACTATGCTATTTGGGTTCCAAAGACCCTTGTGACTAACAAAAGAGGACCCATTTCACAATGGGTACCTAAAACAAAGACTTGATTCTTTGTAGGACTTTTCTTCCGGTGGATCTTCATGGCTCATTGATAGTGGGTGCTCTTCTCACATGACCGGAAGCAAAGAAGTAGTAAAGGGCCTATTGAATCAATTACTCACATTTTCTCATGTCACCGTCGGGAATAATGCAAGACTTAAGGTATTGGGATATGGCAATGTAGTGATCACTCCGGAGTTATCCATTGAGAAGGTCCTACTTGTTGAATCTCTCTCATATAATTTACTTTCCGTTGGTCAATTATGCAATGTCGGTTACACCGTTATCTTTAATAAACACCACGTGACCATCCTTTTCACTCAAACTCTTAAAGTAGCCTTTGTTGGATTTCGTGTAAACGGTTTGTATGTGGTCGATTTCTCGAAAGAGACCACTCAAATCGCCACGTGTCTAATGGCTAAATCCGACAAGGGTTGGCTTTGGCATCGCCGGCTAGGCCATGTCGGTATGAGAAATTTGCAAACTCTTGTGAAGGGTGGACACGTGGTAGGACTAACCGATGTTAATTTTTCCAAAGATCGTCCTTGTAGTGCTTGCATAGCCGGAAAGATGCATGAAAAGAATCATCCCAAGAAGAGCATTATCTCCACCGAGAGGCCTTTGGAGCTCCTTCATATGGATCTCTTTGGGCCTCCCACATATGATAGTCTTGGTGGCAAGAAATATTGTTTGGTGATTGTGGATGATTATACAAGATATTGTTGGACTTTCTACCTCAAGAGGAAGAGTGAAACTCAAAAAGTATTCATTGACTTTGCAACCTTAGTTCAACGCCAATATGACTCCAAGATTTTGGCAATAAGAAGTGACAATGGTACGGAGTTCAAGAATTACACTATGGATGATTTCCTAAGTGGGGAAGGCATACAACACCAATATTCCGCTGCTTATACTCCCCAACAAAATGGTGTCGCCGAAAGGAAGAACCGCACTCTTATTGATATGGCAAGAACTATGTTGGCCGAATTTCATTCCCCATATAACTTTTGGGCCGAAGCCATCAATACCGCTTGCCACTACTCCAACCGGCTCTTCTTTCGTCCTCTCATGAAAAAGACACCATATGAACTCCTTATCGGTAAAAAGCCAAATGTCTCTTACTTTCGCGTATTTGGATGCAAATGCCATGTTTACATTAAAGGTTGCCCAATTGCTAAATTTGAATCTAGAACTTTTGATGGTATTTTTGTTGGATATGCCGCAAACTCCCATACTTATAGGGTCTACAACATATCCACCGGATGTGTTGAAGAATCTATGAATGTGGAGTTTGTCGAGGATAATGGCTCCCAAGCGGAGCATATTGATCATGATAATGTAGGTGATGTACCTCCACCTCAAGCCATAAGAACTATGGGCATAGGGGAACTTATTCCTATTGAAGAACCTATTATGGACACTCAAGAAGAAGGAACAAGTTCTACTCAAGTTGAACCATCCACCTCAACCATTGATCAACAAGCTATACAAGAACAAGATCATGATAGTCATCCACATGAGCAAGATAATGGTCAAGACCCACCCAACTCTAGTGGAGAACAAGAACATGATGAACCCCCATCTCCAAGAACTCCACTTCGGGTTGACCATGAACAAGATGAAGGAAATGATGAAGATGTTCGTGTTGGTGAAACAATTGGTCAAGCCATAGAACGCCGAGTCATTCGGCGTGCATCAACATTGGATCATCTCCAACACTACAAAGAAAATATCCTTGGGAGTATTCGTAAGGGTGTGTCCACACGTAATCAATTAACTAACTTTTGTGGTCATGTCTCTTGTTTGTCTAGCTTAGAACCTCTCAAGGTATATGATGCTCTTGAAGACATGGATTGGGTTGCGGCCATGCATGAAGAATTGAACAACTTCGAGCGCAACAAAGTATGGTCATTAGTTGAAAGACCCAAAGACACATCACATAATGTCATTGGAACAAAGTGGATATTCAAGAACAAGCAAGACTCACATGGTCAAGTCATTCGCAACAAAGCAAGATTGGTTGCACAAGGCTACACCCAAATCGAAGGAGTCGACTACGGTGAAACTTATGCCCCCGTTGCTAGACTTGAATCTATTCGTTTATTGATTGCCTATGCATCTACTCATAACATTACCTTATATCAAATGGATGTTAAAAGTGCTTTTCTAAATGGTCCACTAAGTGAATTAGTGTATGTGAAACAACCTCCGGGTTTTGAAGACCCTAAATTTCCTAACCATGTCTACTTACTACATAAGGCCCTTTATGGGCTCAAGCAAGCTCCACGTGCTTGGTATGATCATCTCAAGGAGTTCTTAGTAGACCATGGTTTTGAGATTGGGGTAATCGATCCCACCTTTTTCACAAAAAGGATAAATGGAGAGCTTTTCGTATGCCAAATATATGTTGATGATATTATCTTTGGTTCTACTAACCATGAATTTAGTGATCAATTCTCTAAGCTAATGACCAAGGAATTTGAGATGTCCATGATGGGAGAATTGAAGTATTTTCTTGGCTTTGAAATCCACCAATATAGTGAAGGAACATTCTTATGTCAAGCCAAGTATATTCAAGACATGCTCAAGAAATTTGATATGAACAACGCCAAGCCATATAAGTTTCCCATGGACTCTAAGGCGGATCTACACTTAGATCCGAAGGGTAAGGAAGTTGATCCCAAGCTTTATCGTTCTATGATTGGATCTTTACTTTACCTTTGTGCATCTAGACCGGATATTATGTTTAGTGTGGGTATGTGTGCAAGATTCCAATCAAGTCCTAAGGAAAGTCATGAAACCGCGGTTAAAAGGATTCTAAGATACTTGATAGATACTCCTAACTATGGTCTTTGGTACCCCCATGGGACAAGCTTTGATCTTGTAGGTTATTCGGATGCGGATTGGGCGGGTTGCAAAATGGATAGAAAATCAACTTCGGGTACTTGCCAATTCCTTGGTAGGTCTCTTGTGAGTTGGTCTTCCAAGAAACAAAATTGTGTGGCCTCGTCCTCCACCGAAGCCGAATACATTGCCGCCGGAAGTTGTTGTGCACAATTATTATGGATGAGGCAAATTTTAAAGGATTATGGTGTCATTTGTGACAAAGTGCCTCTTTTATGTGACAATGAAAGTGCCATCAAAATTGCTCACAATCCGGTACTTCATGGGAAGACCAAGCATATTGAGATCCGGTATCATTTTATACGAGATCATGTTGAGAAGGGTGATATTGCAATCGAGTATGTCAACACCAAGCATCAACTCGCCGATATGTTCACAAAGCCTCTTGGTGAAGCAAGATTCAAGGAGTTGAGAGGAGAACTAAATGTGGTGGACATAAGCAATTGGACTTAGTGGATTTCTTGCATACCTACCCATATTAGACAATAGTAATTTGGTTTAGGTGTAGGCATGGACATAGGGGAAGTGCGGTCCTAATACATTGGGCTATCCCTTCCCCCATTATGCCGATAGTAAGAACTCATTTGCATCTCTATATTCGTTCTATGAATTGTGAGCTTAAATGAAGAGTAGTGGCGGTGAACCCAAGATATATCTTCGCGGTGTCACACCACATACACTCTTACATGGTGGCCTAGGCCACCGCCCTCCTCCTTATGAGGAGTTGATCTTATTTGGCTCTTATTTGGGTATTTTAGACCTTTTTGCTTTGGGAGAGTGCTCAAATTTGGCCTTTCGTGTCGATTCTTGCATTTTTGGGTAAACTCTCTCTCTCCAGTTTCGAGTTCTATCCTAAGCCTCAACTTTATCCTAAGCCACTCAGTCTCAAATACCTTTTATTTCATGCTCTCGACAAAGTTGTTGGTCGGAACCGGTGACAAATCCTTTTTACGGCTTCAATTTGAGCCATAAAAAGTTTTTGCCCCCTGGCACCGGTACTACCGGCCCATGGAGCGGTACTACCGCTGGCTCGGGTGCCTCTGCCCCTGCCAGCGCGTGGGACCGCTGCCCGGGCCGCGCAGGAATCGGGGGCGGTACTACCGCTGGATCGAGCGGTAGTACCGCTCGTGCGGATTTTTCCAGGATAAGGGCACGGGCGGATGGGTGAAAGTCAATCCTTCCATTTTCCCCATCCGCCCCTCTCTCTCCTCCTGTGAATCCGCCGCCGCCGGCCATCCTCTCCGCCGGGACCGAGCTCCCCCGGCCGTGGTTCTTGCACCCCCGGCCCCGGGACCTCTCGGGCATCTCTCCCTCCCTCGATCCTCTGCCATGAGCACCGGTAAGCTCTCTCCCTCTCTCTCATCTAGTTGATGGATGGAGATGACCAGATTGCTTTCCTCGTGGTGTTCTTGACAAATTGGTGTGGTAGAGATGCAATCTAGGATGCCTAGAACCCTGTGTATGAATCTTGTGAAGAATCTATGGCTAGTTTTGTAGTTCTCCATCTAGATTTGTTGGATATGACTATGGATGTTTTTCATGTTCCTCTGTGAATGTATCACCATCTTGTGCCAAATCCAACCTTCCTAGATGTTGTACTCCCACCTAGCATTTGTTTCCTCCAAGTTATGTTCACTCGTGTTCTTGGTTTTTCTACCCATGAAATATTTGTGTGTTTCTCATCTCCATGCTTTCCTACCCCATGCTATTCACAGGTGGTTCGAGTGGTTCTAAGACTCGGGGAAAGAAACCTAGGGTTGACGAGATGGACGAGGAGTTTGATCCCACAATGGAAGAAGTGTATGGTCCCTCGGTCACCAAGAGCAAGAAGGCTGCTCCGAAGAAGAAAGCTGCTGCCAACAAGAACAAGCACTTGACAGCGAGTGGGATGTCTGACAAAGATTACACTTCCATGAGGAAAAGAGATCCATATGCAGTTGATCGAGTAAATTTGACTCCTCAGTTTCGGGGCACCAATCCCTTCTTCCATACCCGTTTTCAAGAGGAGTGCTACAATGAGATACTTTATCGCAAGCCCAATGACAATGTGCTAGAGCTGAGGTACATTGATATCCCTCACATGGAGAGAAAGCCCGAATACTTTGGAGAAGCATTGTCTATGTGCCATGAGTTTGGGATTGTTCCTTTCATCACTCTCCAACAAAATTATGATGAAGCTCTAGTTTGCCAATTCCTCGCCACCGTCTATTTTGGCACCGAGGAGCCCCGCTACATCACTTGGATGTCGAAAGACAAGCAGCTCACCGCTCTTTGGAGTGATATTGGATCCATGCTTGGATATGAAGATTTTGGTCCCCATTGGACCGATGCTCTTGATAAGAAGTACTTCCGGGTTCACCTCAATCCAAAGCCTTTGCCCAAGGATGATCTTGTTCCCCTCTATTTTTGGAAGAAGTACACAGTTGGCAACTCGGATGCTCTTTACCCTCCGTATGAGATCATGCATCGCATTTACCGGGAAACCATCAATCCCAAGGTTGGAAATTTGGATCAAATTCACAGCTACCTAGTTACCTTGATTGTGGGCCCCGACCCGACTGCTATACAGTGATACTGTGTCTCCGGTTATCCGATACCAGCAGGCACACTATCAAAGCATAAGAGAGAGATCAAGACTTGTGGAACAACTGGCACATCACAGACTCTACGACACAAATCATATAGTTCAACTCTTATAATAGAGAAAGATAGCAAATGACAACCAGAGGTCACCGACCCAACATTACAACAAGCGGAAGCGAAGTGTGTTGTTCTAAACAACAAGAACCAAAATATGGCCTAAGAGGCCTACAGATGAACATCACAGTGCCAGCTGCTCCAGGATGTCCCAAGCTGCCACCTGGGAACCCCAGACTACTCGTCGACGTCCACAAAGAACCCACCTTCGAGGTCGGTGAAGTCCTCCACTGAAACAAAAGCAAAGACGTTGAGTTCGACGAACTCGCAAGATTAAGAGCTAATATATGCTCGATGAGGCTTTCAAAGTTATATGGTTGTTTTGCATAAAGCTGATTTTATTTATGAAAACATAACTCAAAGGCAATCGACTATTCAGAGTATTTTCAAAAGAGGTAAGAAGTACTCTTTCTTTCATCACCTTTATCAACATCAACCACTGTACCTGTTCATCAAAGGCACCTCCCCGAATCACCCTCGAGGAAGCTCACCTTGCATTTGTGAGTGGTACCTCTAGTACCCAGTTTTTAATCATTCCGTTGAAGTTATTCTATGATCTTACCTTCACTTCCCAAGTCGTCCATAACCGCGGACACGGCTTTTCGAAAAGATTTAACCCTGCAGGGGTGTACAAATGTTTGCCACGCGTACCGTCCGGCCCATTACCTGATCATTAGCTCTCTTCCATGGAAAGCCGGCTGGGTGGGAGCGGTGTCGACTTCTCCCTCGTTAAGGACTTTCCAGGATCATCAGTGCCGGTAGGACAGGTTTGGTGACTCCTCCAACCCCCTGTCCCGCGGACACTTACTTTCTTAACACCACAATCCTCATACCATTCTCAGCCACCAACTCACGCACGCGCAAATGGAAGCCCGAACTAGAGGACCCTGGCTAGCCCCGCTCGAGTTATTTAGTCTATGAGGGTTCCTGCACTGCGAATGCATAGGCCTCACGCATGGTTGCACGCTCAGTCTTGGTTCAAGAGGTATAGAACTCGCACCTAGGCGGCGAGAACGAGACAAAACACCACAACCACAGTGGCCTCTCATCCCCACCTTTAAGCATTTTATTACCCGTCACCACAATTCCTCCACCATCATTCTCATTTCAACACCTGTTTCCAACATAAACCATCCACCATATAGCTATGCAATTAACTAAGCATGGCTAAGCAACAACATAGCATAGTAAGTATCTCGGCCAACAATACAACACTATGGATAATAGGAGGGAAACAGGTAAAAGGCATAGGGAACTTAATGCAACTATAGGATACTCTAATCCAAGAAAATTGACATTTAGAACCGCATGCAATATTATAGTGGAGAAAATATTTGCGGAAACATAGGATAAGATATGCTCAGAGGGGGGATTACGCTTGCCTTGCTCAACGTGCGGGTAGTACGGATCGTCGGGGTATTGTGGAGTAACCCCGGCTGCTTGATCTATCGAGGCATAGCAACGGAAGAACAATCAATCACCACACAAACTTTAGCAAATGCAATGCACAAACACATGATGACATGTCAATTTAAATCCCCGAGAGGAGGATGATTCAACTATTCAATTTAAACGGAGTTTGGGTGCGTAGTGGGGACACACCTCGAATTCACCGTGGAGTTAAGTAAGGAATCATCTTTACTTGTTGATTAACGTAGTTGAGACCCTAGGATTTAACTTGTAGATGATATGACATGATCATGTGAGAGATGCAATGTTTAGGTGGTTAACATTCTTGCAACAATTATAAGCAACGGAAAAAGAATTGGTGTTAAAACAAGTTTCAGAGAGCATCCGGTTTGAAATCCGGAATTTTCTGGGATGATTCCGGGTTTTGTACCGGGTCATTCCGGGTTTTATACCGGGTCTGGCACCGGGTTTAATTCCGGGTCATTTCCGGGTATGATCCGGGCGAAAATGGTCGAGTCCAGTACCGTTTTTCTTAATCCGGTATAGATTCCGGACAATTCCGGGTCTGGTACCGGGTGATTCCGGGTTCAGTTCCGGAAATTTCCGGGTTGGACACCGGATTTGTCAACGCGACCAAAACGAAATAGAGCTACGGGGATTCGGTGAACTAGGGGGAAAAGGAGGAAATGTAGAGGTCCATTTGGAGGGTTTGCTCACCCTGAACTCGTGGGGGTGCTTGGAAGGACCGGAGATGGACGGAGATGGCCGGAATCGTCCGGGAGAGCTCCGGCGGTGGTTTGCGGAGAACTTGACGGTGAGCTCGATTGCGGGCTTCCCAACTCGATTCCTTCGGTGGAGTGGTAGAGGACGACGAGGCGGAGCTATTGGTGGTCTTGGTTTTGCTCGGGGGCTCTCAATCAACGGCGGCGAGCTCGGCCATGGGAGTTAGCTTTTGGAGCTCTTGGGGAGAGGAAAATGGAGAGAGAGTGAGAGGAGAGGGAGTGGGCTGGTTGGGTTTCTCCTTTTCTTTATTTTCCACTTACACAAAACCCCCTGCACTTTTGTTTCCACTCGAATGTAATTTGTTTAGCGATTTCATAATGGATGCCATGATGCAAAGAACACAAAAGCGAAAATTTTAAACAGGTTTTCAGGTTCTCAAGTTTGGGGCTGTTACAAATCTACCCTCCTTACAGGAATCTCGTCCCGAGATTCTAAGATTGCGGAAAGAAATCGGGATACTCTTCACGAAGACTAGACTCTCTTTCCCAAGTTGCTTCTTCCTCGGAATGATGCGACCACTGAACTTTGAGGAACTTGGTAGTCTTGTTCCGGGTCTTTCTTTCGGCTTCGTCCAAGACACGGATAGGATGTTCGCGATAAGTAAGATCTTCCTGGAGATCCAGTTCTTCATAATTGACCCCATGGATAGGATCTTTGAAACACCGGCGAAGTTGAGATACATGGAACACATCATGCACATTGGGAAAGATGACCGGTAACTCCAACTTATAAGAAAGATCTCCTCGCTTGGCCAGAACGGTGAAGGGGCCAACATAGCGAGGCGCCAATTTCCCTTTGATTCCGAAGCGGCGAACGCCACGGAGGGGAGAGACACGGAGATAAGCTTTATCACCGATTTCATAGTGAATTTCCTGATGATGCTTGTCATAATAGCTCTTCTGTCTAGACTGAGCAATCTTCAGATTTTCTCGTATGATTCTAACCTTCTCCTCAGCTTCATTGATGATATCTGGACCAAAGAGTGCCCTCTCTCCGGTCTCAGACCAATTTAGAGGAGTGCGGCATTTTCTTCCATAGAGAACCTCAAATGGAGCCATGCCCAGACTAGCTTGATAGCTATTGTTGTAGGAGAACTCCGCGAAAGGAAGGTACTTTTCCCAATCCTTGCCAAAAGAGATTACACATGCCCTAAGCATGTCTTCCAAAACTTGGTTCACTCTTTCGGTCTGACCATCAGTTTGAGGATGGAAAGCGGTGCTGAAGTTAAGACGAGTTCCCATGCAGTTTGGAAACTAGTCCAAAACTTGGAGGTGAATAGGCTTCCACGATCAGAAATTATCTTCTTGGGAATGCCGTGAAGGACGACGATACGAGAGGTATACAGGTCTGCCAACTTGGCAGCAGTAACGTCCACACGAACGGGGAGGAAGTGAGCCACTTTTGATAGTCGATCAATGATGACCCAAATGGCATCATGTCCCTTTGGAGACTTCGGCAGACCAGTAATGAAGTCCATACCAATTCATCCCATTTCCACTCGGGATAGCAATAGGGCGAAGAGTGCCGGCAGGTCTTTGATGTTCAGCCTTTACCCGTCGACAGGTGTCGCATTCAGCAACATACTTGGCAATTTCTCGTTTCATACGAGTCCACCAAATTGAGGCCGAAGGTCTTGGTACATCTTGGTACTACCGGGATGAATAGAGAGAGGGATTCATGAGCTTCTTGGAGGATCAACCTCTCAAGTTTTGTTTCTTTGGCACTACCAAGCGGTCACCAAAGTAAACAACTCCGGATTCATTGACAGAAAAATTTGGCCTTCCCGCTAGCAATGTTCTCCTTGATTTTAGAATACCCTTGTCACGCTTTGAGCATCCTTAATCTGGTCTACAAGAGTAGATTTGATTTCCAGATTTGCAAGGTAGCCAGAGGAACAATTTCCAGGTTCAAACGGGCAATCTTCATGGAGAGCAGGTTGGGCCTCTTCAATCATCAGATTGTTGCAATAAACTTCCGACTTAGCGCGTCAGCCACGACGTTTGCTTTGCCGGGTTGATAGTTCAGACTCACATTATAGTCCGTGATTAACTCCAACCAACGCCTTTGCCTGAGATTTAAATCCGGCTGGGTGAAGAGGTACTTCAGACTCTTGTGATCCGAGAAGATCTCGCAACGGTTACCAAACAGTATGGTCTCCATTGCTTCAAAGCATAGACCACTGCGGCAAGCTCTAGATCATGAGTTGGATAATTGAGCTCATGCGGCTTAAGTTGGCGAGAAGCATAGCCACCACATGGCCATCTTGCATTAGCACACAGCCCAAACCTTGAGAGAGGCGTCACAGAAGACGACGAAATCCTTGCTTGTGTCCGGCAGGACAAGCACAGGAGCGGACGTGAGCTTGGCTTTCAGTGTTTGGAAACTCTCTTCAGCTTCGGCCGACCATACAAACTTTTTATCCTTCTTGAGAAGGTCAGTCATGCCTTGGCTATTTGGAGAAACCTTCGATGAATCGACGGTAGTAACCCGCCAATCCGAGAAAGCTTCGAATGTCCTTGACTGACATTGGAGTTTTCCAATCCAGAATAGCTTGAATTTGTCGGGGATGACTTCCACACCATTGGCAGATATTACATGTCCAAGGAAGACAAGTTTATCCAACCAAAACTCACACTTGGAGAACTTGGCATAGAGACGGTGTTCTCGAAGTCTTGTCAGAACCAAACGAAGATGTTCCTCATGCTCTTCATTGGTTTTGGAATAGATGAGGATGTCATCAATATAAATGACGACAAACTTATCAAGATAATCCATGAAAATGGAGTTCATGAGCCTCATGAAAGTAGCCGGGGCATTTGTGAGACCAAAGGACATGACGGTGTACTCATATGAACCATAACGAGTAACAAAAGCCGTCTTTGGAATATCCTCCTTTCTGATTTTTATCTGATGGTAGCCTGACCTCAGATCCATCTTGGAGAATACCGTTGCACCAGCTAACTGATCCAACAGATCATTGATGCGGGAATAGGATACTTGTTCTTGATTGTCACCGCATTCAACGGTCGATAGTCAGAGACTAGACGAGGCACGGTAGAATCCCTCTTCTTGACAAAGAGTACCGGACAACCCCAAGGTGAACTGCTAGGCTGGATGAACTCCTTAGCTAACAGCTGATCAATTTGCTCTTTCAACAGAGCCAACTCTTCCACCGGCATACGGTAGGGCTTCTTGGAAATTGGAGCGGTACCGGGAAGTAGCTCTATGACAAACTCCACACTTCGGTCAGGAGGCATGCCAGGCAACTCTTCCGGAACACATCCGGGAAGTCACACACCACGTGTATGTCCTGGATTTCAGGAGGGGATTCGCCTTCCATAAAGCAAAGAAGGATCTCAGGTGAGCGGGGTACGATGGCGGACGGAGGTATTGATGTTGCAGGCCAATACTTCACAATGTCACCGGAAGGAGCGGTCACAGTAATGGTCTTGGCGGCACAGTCGAGATTAGCCTGGTATTTGGCTAGCCAGTTCATGCCCAGTATGACATCAATGCCTTTGGACTTCAGAGCTACC
Source organism: Poa pratensis (assembly GCA_947311845.1). Taxonomy (NCBI): domain Eukaryota; kingdom Viridiplantae; phylum Streptophyta; class Magnoliopsida; order Poales; family Poaceae; genus Poa; species Poa pratensis. Next base: position 18,560,671 of record CAMZMU010000119.1, on the reverse strand, counting down.
AAGGCATAAGGAAAAGACAAGGAACCTATATTAATCTGGACCTCAGGAGTAACACCATCGGTTTGCCATTTGGAACCAGGAGTAGCGATCACCAAGGAACGGCTCATTTTCTCAAACGGTATGTTGTGCTCTTTTGCAAACGCTATGGATATGAATGAATGCGATGCTCCAGAGTCAAACAAAGTTGTAGCTGTATTGCCGTTGATTCGTAACTCACCCATAAGAACGCCGGGGTCATCTTCAGCTTCTTCAATAGAGACGTGGTTCAGGCGACCACGCACAATAGGTCCAGCCTTGCCAGTTGGAGTGGCAGGGGCTCGTGCAGGAGTTATCGCGAGAGGTGCCTTCTGGGGGCACTCCCTGGAGTAGTGACCAGCCTGGCCACAGTGTAGCAAGTGACTCCAGGTGGAGCAGGTAGCATAGGACGGTACCCACTTCCGCCTATCCCAAGTGTCGAAGTAGTGGGGGCGGAGGAGGTGGCCTATATCCTGCTGCCCTCGGCATGAAGGGAGCACGAGGTACGGCGCTGTAGGGAACAAACACCCTGCGCTTCTTGCTCTCAGAACCCGAGGAACTCTGGTGATCCCCATGTGCGGGCCTCTTGGAAGCTTCAAGTTCCTTTCTTCCTTGCTCAAGAGTGAAAGCCTGGTTGAACAGCTCCTGATAGGTCTGGAACCTGAAGGGCAATAGCTCATAGCGGAGCTGCGGAGTCAGACCCTTGCGGAACAGCTCTTGCTTGTCAGCATCATTGGTCACGTCCCTTGGGGCGTAACGAGAAGATGGTTGAACTCACGACCATAAGTGCGGAGGTCCATCCGTCCCTGTTGCAAATCCAGGAACTCCCTCCTCTTCAAGTCCATGATAGGCTGGGGAATGTACTCCGCACGGAAGGCAGTGCGAAATCAGCCCAGGTGAAGACATGGTTGGCTGGAAACAAGCCACATGGCTCTCCCACCAACAGCCAGCAGCACCAACCAAAGATAGGTGGCAAAGTTGACTTGCTCAGCCAATGGGACATGCAGCGCGGAGAACTTGCGCTCCAAAGCACGAAGCCAATCATCAGCTTCCAGTGGCTCCTTAGCATCAGCAAAGGTGGGTGGCTGCGAGCGCAGGAACTCGGTGAGAGTGTTGCACTCGTTCCTCCGTGCATTCTGCTGCACCAACTGTTCCAGCAAGCGCTCATTGCGCCCACGGTTCTCCTCAATGGCCATCAAGACTTGAGCCATCGAGGGTGGTGGCGGCAGATCATCCTCATCATCATTGTGGTTACCGCGACCACCACGGCCTCCACGACCTCCTCGAGCCATTCTGGAGATTTGACAATGACACAGTTAGTATCTTTCTCCGAATGGTCGAACAATAGCATTAGCGTCTACACAAGTACACAGACTAGGGACGATAATACTTTGCGAGAAGGAAAACAACAAGATAGAACTTGGGTCAAAGATCAGCATCATGTGCTACTAGTGAGAGTTAAGAAATCACAACTTAACACACTCTAGTTGGCACAATCCGGGACCTTATGTTCAAGTCCGTGGGTTAAAACCCAAAGAAAGGATCAAATTGATTCGGTAGAAACATCTGAGTTGATTTGGGATTGCAACGCAGCGGGAGCAACTGACACATAACACTAAAGGTCGAACCCACCCCGTTTCTAATCATTTTGAAGTAACAGGAGAAGTAAAACCTTTAACTCAAATCGAGGTAAGATTGCTCCGAGATTAGAGGGTAACCAGATAAGGAGTAAAAAGAATCCTAAGATGGTTTTCACAACTCATTTTTAGGTTAAAAATATTTTCACAAACACTAGACTCAACATCGACCAGTAGAAGGGTTTCCTACAGGCAGTACTGCTCTGATACCAACTTGTGGCGCCCCGACCCGACTGCTATACAGTGATACTGTGTCTCCGGTTATCCGATACCAGCAGGCACACTATCAAAGCATAAGAGAGAGATCAAGACTTGTGGAACAACTGGCACATCACAGACTCTACGACACAAATCATATAGTTCAACTCTTATAATAGAGAAAGATAGCAAATGACAACCAGAGGTCACCGACCCAACATTACAACAAGCGGAAGCGAAGTGTGTTGTTCTAAACAACAAGAACCAAAATATGGCCTAAGAGGCCTACAGATAAACATCACAGCGCCAGCTGCTCCAGGATGTCCCAAGCTGCCACCTGGGAACCCCAGACTACTCGTCGACGTCCACAAAGAACCCACCTTCGAGGTCGGTGAAGTCCTCCACTGAAACAAAAGCAAAGACGTTGAGTTCGACGAACTCGCAAGATTAAGAGCTAATATATGCTCGATGAGGCTTTCAAAGTTATATGGTTGTTTTGCATAAAGCTGATTTTATTTATGAAAACATAACTCAAAGGCAATCGACTATTCAGAGTATTTTCAAAAGAGGTAAGAAGTACTCTTTCTTTCATCACCTTTATCAACATCAACCACTGTACCTGTTCATCAAAGGCACCTCCCCGAATCACCCTCGAGGAAGCTCACCTTGCATTTGTGAGTGGTACCTCTAGTACCCAGTTTTTAATCATTCCGTTAAGTTATTCTATGATCTTACCTTCACTTCCCAAGTCGTCCATAACCGCGGACACGGCTTTTCGAAAAGATTTAACCCTGCAGGGGTGTACAAATGTTTGCCACGCGTACCGTCCGGCCCATTACCTGATCATTAGCTCTCTTCCATGGAAAGCCGGCTGGGTGGGAGCGGTGTCGACTTCTCCCTCGTTAAGGACTTTCCAGGATCATCAGTGCCGGTAGGACAGGTTTGGTGACTCCTCCAACCCCCTGTCCCGCGGACACTTACTTTCTTAACACCACAATCCTCATACCATTCTCAGCCACCAACTCACGCACGCGCAAATGGAAGCCCGAACTAGAGGACCCTGGCTAGCCCCGCTCGAGTTATTTAGTCTATGAGGGTTCCTGCACTGCGAATGCATAGGCCTCACGCATGGTTGCACGCTCAGTCTTGGTTCAAGAGGTATAGAACTCGCACCTAGGCGGCGAGAACGAGACAAAACACCACAACCACAGTGGCCTCTCATCCCCACCTTTAAGCATTTTATTACCCGTCACCACAATTCCTCCACCATCATTCTCATTTCAACACCTGTTTCCAACATAAACCATCCACCATATAGCTATGCAATTAACTAAGCATGGCTAAGCAACAACATAGCATAGTAAGTATCTCGGCCAACAATACAACACTATGGATAATAGGAGGGAAACAGGTAAAAGGCATAGGGAACTTAATGCAACTATAGGATACTCTAATCCAAGAAAATTGACATTTAGAACCGCATGCAATATTATAGTGGAGAAAATATTTGCGGAAACATAGGATAAGATATGCTCAGAGGGGGGATTACGCTTGCCTTGCTCAACGTGCGGGTAGTACGGATCGTCGGGGTATTGTGGAGTAACCCCGGCTGCTTGATCTATCGAGGCATAGCAACGGAAGAACAATCAATCACCACACAAACTTTAGCAAATGCAATGCACAAACACATGATGACATGTCAATTTAAATCCCCGAGAGGAGGATGATTCAACTATTCAATTTAAACGGAGTTTGGGTGCGTAGTGGGGACACACCTCGAATTCACCGTGGAGTTAAGTAAGGAATCATCTTTACTTGTTGATTAACGTAGTTGAGACCCTAGGATTTAACTTGTAGATGATATGACATGATCATGTGAGAGATGCAATGTTTAGGTGGTTAACATTCTTGCAACAATTATAAGGCAACGGAAAAAGAATTGGTGTTAAAACAAGTTTCAGAGAGCATCCGGTTTGAAATCCGGAATTTTCTGGGATGATTCCGGGTTTTGTACCGGGTCATTCCGGGTTTTATACCGGGTCTGGCACCGGGTTTAATTCCGGGTCATTTCCGGGTATGATCCGGGCGAAAATGGTCGAGTCCAGTACCGTTTTTCTTAATCCGGTATAGATTCCGGACAATTCCGGGTCTGGTACCGGGTGATTCCGGGTTCAGTTCCGGAAATTTCCGGGTTGGACACCGGATTTGTCAACGCGACCAAAACGAAATAGAGCTATGGGGATTGGTGAACTAGGGGGAAAAGGAGGAAATGTAGAGGTCCATTTGGAGGGTTTGCTCACCCTGAACTCGTGGGGGTGCTTGGAAGGACCGGAGATGGACGGAGATGGCCGGAATCGTCCGGGAGAGCTCCGGCGGTGGTTTGCGGAGAACTTGACGGTGAGCTCGATTGCGGGCTTCCCCACTCGATTCCTTCGGTGGAGTGGTAGAGGACGACGAGGCGGAGCTATTGGCGGTCTTCGTTTCGCTCGGGGACTCCTCAATCAACGGCGGCGAGCTCGGCCATGGGAGTTAGCTTTTGGAGCTCTTGGGAGAGGAAAATATGGAGAAGAGAGTGAGGGAGAGGGAGTGGGCTGGTTGGGGGTTTTCTCCTTTTTCTTTATTTTCCAACTTACACAAAACCCCCTGCACTTTTGTTTCCACTCGAATGTAATTTGTTTAGCGATTTCATAATGGATGCCATGATGCAAAGAACACAAAAGCGAAAATTTTAAACAGGTTTTCAGTTTCTCAAGTTTGGGGCTGTTACGTTGATGGTCATGACTCATCGTATGAAAACCAAAGGGAAGAAACTGGATGTTATGGATTATCTTTGGAATGAGATTTGGAACGTCACCATTTTCAAGAAGAATGCTTGCTTCGGCCCCCTCATCATGAAGATTATCCTTTGGAAGTGGGCCAACGAGCATCCCTCTGAGGGTCTTAGTGACCACAACACTTGGATCATCCACAAGCCCAAGCAACTCCGTGTCAAAGATCATACGGAGAAGGTCAAGGATACCAAGGGTACCAAAACTACTAGGGGCAAGGACAAGGAAGTTGTAGGTGATGAAGGTCCCTCTCGGGCTGCCAAGGAGAGTGGCTTCACTTGGATGGCTCGTCAAATGAAGAAAGTGTTTGGTTTGTCCAAGGCTATTGAGAAGAGGGCATGGGAACGTGAAGACAAAGAGAAGCGTGCTCGTCAACTCGACATTCAACATCGCCGTGCTCTAGGTGAACAAGTTGCTTCCGGCTCGGAGAAGAACATTCCAACTTATGAAGAGTGGCAAGCAAAGAACTCTCAAGGCGAAATCTTCTCTTGGTCGGACTATGATGGTGATGAAGAAGAAGTGTCCTCTCGTCGTCGCCCTCGCCCCCCAAGCAATGAGTAAACCCGGGACGTTAGCATCGGTTTCTCTCCTTTTTGGTGTCTTGATGCCAAAGGGGGAGAAATATCTATTAGGTCTTCGTGGGTTTTGCATGGGAAAGTCACAAGTGTTGCGCTCTTCTTGATTGGTTTGTTTATGCGCTTGTGAACTTGGTTATTTGTCGTTTTTTATGTTGTGAACCTCGTTTGTTATGCATGGTGTAAGACATGTTGAACTTTAAACTTTATTCCCATGCTTATGTTGTGATATGATCTATATGTTGTGATATGATCTATATGTTATCTTGCACAGTTTGTAAAAGTTAGGGGGAGTGTTGATCCTATTTGTTGTGCATTTGAGCATTCAAAAGCTATCCGTTAATATGCACACATTTAGGGGGAGCTCTGTCTAAATTTTTACAAATTGTTGTATTGTCATCATCCACCAAAAAGGGGGAGATTGAAAGAGCATGAATTGCTCTTACTCGTGTTTTGGTGATGTTGACAATACAACATGTGCCTCTAACCCCTTGTTTAAGTGTGATCAGGTTTATGCAAACATTGCCATTGATCTCGCATCAAGAAAAGGAAGAAATCGAGTGTTTACTGTCCTTGGGCGGTAGTACCGCCCCTTTGGGCGGTAGTACCGCTGTGCCATCCTGGTTTACAGGGGCGCGGCAGTACCGCTCTCAGTGCCGCTGAAATGGGGTTCGGGCGCCCATGTGCGGCAGTACCAGCGGTACTACGGGCGGTAGTACCGCTGGCTCATGGTGGTCAGCGTTGGTTTGACCACCACGGCGGCAGTACCGCTCGCAGTACCGCCAAATGGAGCTTCAGATGGCCATGTGCGGTACTACCGGCGACTTGGGCGGTAGTACCGCTCAGTAAGTTCCAAATGCACAGTCAGCATGCAGCTTTGACCACAGCGCAGAAGGCGCCAGCGGTACTACCGCTGGCTCGGGAAAAAGGGCTCCAACGGCCAGAAATTGGAAGTGCTATATAATGCCCTTCACCTACCTCTTGCTTGGTAGCTCGCCTCTACAAGAAAAACACCATTGTTGCAAGCTCAAGATTTCTTAGATCTCCCAATCCCTCCACCCAAACTCACTCATACTTGGAGGATTGAAGGAGAAGGCCCGGATCTACTACTTCACCAAAGCGTTCTTCATTTCCCCTTCATTCACTTGAGGGATTCGAGCCTAGGGTTTCCACTAGGAAAACCTAGGCATCTTGTTGTTCTCACTTGCTTGTTACTTTTGTGTAGCAGGTGTTGTTGGTGATTGAGAGCCCCCAATCCTTTTGTGGGTTGAGCCTCAAGTTGTTGTAACGAGCTTTTGTGCTCCGGATTCCGCTTTGGAGGATTCCGATAAAGAAAGGTGGACCGAGATTTTGTGCGAGGTTCATCGGAGAATAGGGTGAAGCCTTTTGTGACACCTTGAGTTTGAAGCTCACACCCCTCCAACGAGACGTACTCCCCTAAAAAGGAGGAACTCGGGAATACATTCTTGTCTCCGCGTGCTTTCCTATCGGTTAATCCTTTCTAGTTATTTACTACTTGTATCTTATCTTGTTTAGACTTAACTTGTCATATAGGTAAATTCACCATAGTTGCATATTTAGAGAATTTACCTTTTAGTCAAGCCTTAATCGAAAAAGAATCAAAAATTGGAGTAGCACCTATTCACCCCCCCCCCCCTCTAGGTGGCCATACGATCCTTTCAATATCACTATCTACAGCTGAGATATTTTCCAGAATGTTCTCAAACTTAAAAATACAATTTTTAATAGAAAAACGAACTATGTGTACCTCGGGCTACAAAACGCGACTCTCCATAATCTGCTGCTAGATTGTCCTCTACTCACTTCCGACTACGCGCTGCCCACCCAACCCCGCCGCAACGCATGTCGCCCATGGACAGTAAGAGTGGTGGATTTGGGTGCCCAGGTTTCAGGTCGGCACCCAAAGGTGCTTTGGTCATAGCCTAAAGTTACAGAACGATGGAGATCATGATATGAACTAAAGAATGTGAGATCTATTAGTGTTTTAGCATAAATTTGCTTCTTATGTATCTTGCCTTTATTCCTCGGGGTATTTGATGATTTGCCACGTTGTAGTTTGCACGTTAATTATTTGCCCCACTTAAGATGGCCCTTGATCATTTGCCACCTTTTAGATTGGTTGTTTGATGATTGGCCATTTAACCTCTTTTACCGATTTTTGGATATTTTTAATTCTGAAAATCTTTGCGAAGTACCCCTTGACAACATTGTACTCCCTCCGTTTCAAAATATAAGTCGCACTACCTACTTACCAACCATGTATCTAGACATCTTTTAGTGCAAGATTCATTAATCTTGCACTAAAAGATGTATTTTATATTTTGACACGGAGGGAGTATTACTAATTTTGGCTGGACCGATCTTGTACCTTTCTGGACAGAACCCAGGTCGGGTCAATCAACTGATCGTCCCGTTCATCTCATTATGCAGAGAAGTAGAGGAGGTGAGGCGGTAGCCCTGCCGGTGACCGCCACCGGACCCACGGCGTGACGGCGTGGCCAGGATCGGCAACCACTTGTGGGGCTTCTCAACAGAGAGTAGAATTCGGAGGATATTTGAACTCCGACAGAAACATCGGTTGTCGATTATCCTTTTTTACATTAACAGCTCATACTTGTGATTAATGATATAGCTAGTGTTGATTTTGAACTGCTACTCATGCTAATTCCTATCTTGGTTTATGCTTGGAAAAGATCCGTTTAGTTTAATGCCACATTACTATAAAACCATACATAGTAAGACTTCTTAAACATTGACAATCTATGTTCTTTCTACAAGAATAGCGGTTCTTCTTGTGACGGTGTGGGCAAGAGCTGGCAAGTTCGATCTTCTTCGCCTTTTTTGGTCTACTTCCAATATAGTCGAATTGATTTTGGTAGATGCTATGCATCCATGATAACGTGATGTAACTGAAAGAGATCGAGAGTGAATGAATCACACACAAAGTACAAGCGTTTGTGCAACTAGAAGGCATCGGTATGGGTAAGGGCACTTGTTTTGGGCTTCCCAGGCAGCTTCGAGGTTCCACGCCGCTTAAGACAAAAAGAAGTGTCCGGCTTCTCAAGGGCTTTTTCCCACCGTGAAGCTCCTTTCCTTTACGTTTGTAGAAATTGGTCGGGAGGTTCTGTGCAGCTTCCCGCAAAGGGGGCGAAGCGGTATGGAGGCTTGCCCCTCGGTTTTGTTCTAATTACAGGAAACCTGCCACCGCAGCGAAACTAGTGAAAACGGTCAACTCAGGATCGACCTCCCTGACCCCGACCCGAATCACACCTCTCTCTCTTTTTGTTTCTCAGCTCGCTCGCTCGATGGGATCGAGAGAGGGTTCCGCCGCCGCCGCCGGCGCGCCCTCGTCTCCATCCCCGCCCCACTGCCTATCCACTCCGCCTCCACCCTCGTCTCCTTCCCCCTGCCTCTCCACGCCGCCGCCGCCGCCCTCCTCTCCATCCCCGGCCGCATCCGCCCCTGCCCAGCGACAAGCTCGTGTGGCCGCCGGGAAACTCGTCCAGCCGCCGACGTCAAGCTCGTCTGGCCGCCGCCAAGCTCGTCCCGCACGATGTCGACCTCCCAGCCGTCGGCAACAAGCTCATCCCTTCCCAATTATTTTCTGAATGTGACCGTGAGTGATGCTCTATTTCCTGTCCTAGTATGATGCTATGCTGGTGCTGTTTGTAGATCCAATATGTAGATTATTTGGACTAGGGACGTTCTCTGTGTGTGTACATCATGAAAATGTGCTCTGTTGGTGCTCTGTTGTACATCATGAAAATGTGTTCTGTTAGTAAAATGGTCGCCTGCTAGATGCTTTTGATTTCACTGTTGGTATATAAAAATTTGATGGATAATAAGCATGTTATTGTGCATCTAGATGGTTAAGCCGAGACAGGTGAAAGCAAATTGGGATGCCGTTGCTCACCGTATATTTCTTGACGTGTGCATTTAAGAAGTGAACGCAAATAATCGCCCAGCGCAAGTTCTGAACAAGTAGGGTTACCTCAATTTGGTTAGGAAGTTTAACGAGCGAACGAAGAGAAATTATGATCGCAAGCAAATAAAAAATAGGTGCGAAACACTCGATAAGGATTACACTATTTTTTTTATTACTCTGACATTTATTGTAATTTCGAAATCACTGACATTTAGCTTTATTACGCGTCAAAATCAAATTCAGGGGCGTTACAAGCATATGTAATATAACATCGCTTTATTATGCGTCAAAATCAAATTTCAAATTCAGGGGCGTTACAGACATCTCACAAATCAACACAGCAAATAAGCCAAAACTGCAGAAGCCCAAAAGAAGTCTCCCAAGCAATTTTTAAGAGCTTCTCCCCACCACGGTTTCTCCCCACCGAAATCAATAAGCCGGCTTATGCAAGAAGTGGCCCTAAATAATCTAATCCTAACCATACGAGCTGGTACAAAACAATAGCACTGGCAAGAACATGATGTCCCCCGGCCTATGCTGGAGAAAACAACACATACTAATACACAAAAACTAGAATAGACAACCCAGGTAGTTCTTGCAGGTTGTTTACCCTCCGATGACAACATCAATCAGCACGAATCTTCCCTACAAGTTATGCTAGGTGTTTCAGAGAGAAAAACACAATAACTGCAGCTTCCAGGAAATGGGTGTGGCTTGAAAAATGAAAATTCAGTAATTAATGAGCCAATATCATCCAACAATCGCCTTTGCAGACTTTGTGAGAACGAGGAATATGACACAGTTGCCATGCTGTAAGTACAAACAATAAGTGAAACTTAGTGACTCGAGCAAGCTTTTAATTTCCACCTTATGATTTTGCAGACAGAGGCGATTATGCAGGACAAATCACTAGCCTCAATACGAAGCCAACCAGCAGCGGTTAAAATGAATTGCAGAAAAGAAAAAAAAGAAGCAAAACAAATAAGGAGCAGATCCTCCTGACATCGCATCTCTATACAGGTTCGTTTTGCAACAAAAACTGCCAGCAATGCCCAAGGGTTTTGTTCAGCAATACTTATTTCTCCTCGATATATCTCATATTAGAAGAGTGCCTTTCTTCAGGTTGGCGGCCTATGGGAGTGTAGCTCTCAACTCCTTTCTGTCCGCGCCAAATGACTGCATCGTCAAGAAGTGTGTTAGAACTGGTTCATCTCCTTGAATATTCGAAGTGCAACTATGATTTAAACTACTACCTCCGATCCACAAATACGATTTAAACATACACCCACAACACATTTTGTGGATCGGAGGGAGTAGTACAAAATCTAGTAGCATAGCCCCTACATAATATATTACTTATATGACACACCCAAAAATGGACCCTAACTTTGAGCATGAAGTTGACTAGTAAAATATGAGTAATATGCCACAAAAATTATAGCATTGGCTTCGAATTCGAAAGAAGTTTTCAATTGTAAATATGAGTCATATGCCACATTTTTTTTACCATTGGACTCAAATTCGAAAGAAGTTTCCAATGGTAATTTTTTTGAAGCATATGACTCATATTGTATTAGTGAAGAGTAGCTTTCAAGAAGAGGTGAAACTGACAGTTTCAACTAAAATAGTAAAACTCAGTTCTCCATCTAGTCACTGTGTAAACTTACTAATAATGAACAGAAACAAGATATTAGACAAAATGCTAGTTCCAAACACAAAGCTGCGACAACCAGTTTGACAGGTCCAGAATCACTTCAGACAAGAAAAAATGGTAATTCACTTCCGAAAAAGCTAAATAAGAGATTAAACATCAACTAACCTCCACACCGAAACCCTTGACATATACATTCGTAAAGAGCTCAGAAACATCGGGCATGGGACTTTCCTGAAGATATCAAAAGATGTATGTATATGTAAGTGATAAGCACAAGTAATTCAAGGCGGACTAAAAGTGTATATCCAAATGCAATGGTAACCTTGGCTTTAGCAATGGCAGCATCGACATCTTTCCTGATTTCTTTCTCCATGTCCTGAGAAGAAAACATGAATCCATAGTAAGAATAAGGACATTCCTCTGAATGAAATAGTAGTTGTGCATTTATAATTATCACTGAAGACCATTCACAGTAAATATAATGGAAATTTTCAATAGAATCTCATACCTTGAGCTCAGCAGGGGTTGCTAGGTCATGAGCCAAGAGCAACTTTCTAACTCTTTCAATTGGATCACGCTCCTGTTGGAACAATAAAACAAATAATTGTCTGAAATAAATACATTTGGCAAAACCTCCTAACCTTCAAACTAAAAGGTCACAACATTCCAACCTGTCTGACACCTGAGATTTCATTCCTGGTGCGGTAAGTGCTTCCTGGATCGGACATAGAGTGGCCATGGTACCTGTAGGTGTCCATTTCAAGAACCTAAATAATAGGAAAACATTAGTAACCAGCATTCAGTACTAACAAAATAGCTCCACTTCAAAAACTATTGGGAAATCATATTATTCATGATTAATATCAGGTAGGCCAATATGCAAACACACATATGAAATGAGTCCAACTGTCAGTGAAGTTAAGTAGCAATGAGATATAAACATGCACAGTCATGTACGTACAGCTCATAACCATGCATTATTAGCAAGTTAGCAATAAAAGGTATAAGCAGCAGACGATATTGCATTAAAGTTAGCATCATGTCAATCATTGTTCAAAGATGTAATAATCAGGCCATAAGCTAGTGTGTATTACTTCAATATTTCACATGTGAAGAGGGTGTATTAGCAGATATTGGCATAGCTCAACGATGTAGTTTTGGGATCTGGAAACAGAATAATCTAGAGAGTTTCAATGGGAAACAATCAAAGGCAAACAAAGATGGAAGTGCCATGTTAAATGGATTGATCATTGAAATACATAACTTATTTCAGCTCTAAGCCTCCAACACATAAACCCCTATATTGCAAACATATGTTGCAATGGCTGCCAAAATCATAATCACCACCTGAGTGGCTGAGCATTACATATTATTCGAGCAAATTACTCTAGCCAGACAACAAGTGATAGACTAACAAGCAAGGCCAAATTCTTATAGACAAATCCAGCCAGTTTAATTGTCAGGCAAACCCAACACCTGTGTTAGGCATAGCAGATGATATTTTCAGGAGAACGTGAGTGGATCTCAATGAAGTTACTGTAGTCTTAGGTATTGATCCTTAACTAACCTTGAAATACAAAAGAACACCTAGCCTAGCAGCGCCACTGAACCTAGGCAGCTTGGCCTACCCCTAACGAACCATCATGCACTCGGACATTCATACTTAAAATAACAGAAGAAACAAGTATTCTTATGTACTCACAATTGGGCCATTTGCAATGGCATGCTCCTTCGCAAATTTGCATGCCTGCTTCACCGCAAGAACATCCATTCCGTCGACCTACAACAGACATAATTTCACGATGTCAGTAGGAAATACTAAGTAGGTCATAGACATGGCACACAAGCTTATGTTACCACCCTGCACTCTAGGTAGAAAATGGCTCAAAATTCACAAATGGGAGTAAACGACAACATACTTGAGACGTATAAACTGACTCATCATGGACAATAAAGCTAGAGGAGATGAAACAGTACTCCTAAGAACACAACAGTGTAGCTTTCTATTTGCAAACATATTAACTCGGGACAAATTAAAGTTGTTTTTAAGGTTGCCATAGTAAATTATTAAAGATACTTATCCATGTACATGTTGGAACAGAAAATATGTGCTAAAATACCATACTAAACTGACTATATCATTCTATCAAGTAACACCCTCTTCTGCAACTTAAAAAACAGACACAGAGAGGTCAAACCCTCCATATAAAACTCATCAAAAGCAGGCAAACATACAAACAGAAATAAAATTCACCATGCTAGTCAACCTCATCAATCCATGCACGATGATGGGCAAAATTAACAAGAGGAATCTGAAATCACCTTCAATCCAGGCACGTAGTCGCCACGCTTGTAGTATGAGGGGCTCTTGGCCGCCCTCCACTCAGCGGTACCCATTCCATCTGCATATCGGGAACCAGATCGCATCACATCAGATGAAAAAAACAGCCAAAAAGGTACCACGATGCAATCTCAATTCCCTACAATTGACATATAGAATTGCAGACGAACTTACAATGGTTGTTCTCGCAGACCAGTATGGCGGGCAGCTTCCAGAGGCGGAAATATTAAGGGCCTCGAAGAGCTGGCCCTGGTTGGCGGCACCATCTCCATAGAGCGCGAAGGAGACGCTGTCCTCCTTCCTGTACTTCTGCGCGAAGGCGAGGCCGCAGCCGAGGGGCACCTGGGCGCCGACGATCCCGTGGCCGCCGTAGAAGTTGGCGTCCTTCTTGTAAAAATGCATGGATCCGCCCTTGCCGCGGGAGCAGCCGATTGGCGGCCCATGAGCTCGGCGAAGGCGGTGACGAGGTCCCCGCCGCGGGAGAGGTAGATGCAGTGGTCGCGGTACGCGGTGATGATGGAGTCCTTGCGGGTGATGGCGGCCTCCATGCCGACGGTGACGGCCTCCTGGCCGTCGTAGAGGTGGCAGAATCCGCGGATGAGCTTGGCCTTGTAGAGGGAGTCGGCGGCGATCTCCATGCGGCGCATGAGGGACATGTCGCGGAAGAAGGTGACGAGCTCGGCGGGGGTGGTGGTGACGTCGCGGGAGGGCGGGTCGACGATGTGGGCCGTGAAGGGCATGGAGGTCTCGATGGTGAGGGGCGTGGTGGAGTCGGAGAGGGCGGGCCGCCGCCATGAGGGCCGCGCAGGGGGGCGCGCGGCGGGGACGCGGCGGAGGAGGGCGGCCGCGGCCATGGCTAGGGTTACGGCGGGGGTGGGTGGGTGGGAGAGATAAAAAGGAAGGGGAGATTATTCTTGTGCGGAATTGTTGTTGCCTCCTTATTAAGGGGAGGAGACGGTTGCAAGAGGAGAAAGATGGGTTGGTGTTGGGTGGGCTTTGGCGGGCCGGCGGCGCAGAGTACGGCCGTGCTCCTGCAACGCAATTCTATTGGTTAGGGCCGGTTTGACTCCTATAGTTTATGCAGAAAATCACAAAGATTGATTAAGATCCTCTAAATAATTAGTAGACGACAATTGCGTCAGGATTTATTTAAGAGATTTTTTTTGCATGGATTTATTTAAGAGATTGAGCAGAATCTAAAATACTACTAGCGAAGATTGATCGTGTTCTGTATAAAATATGCTGCAGTTTGGGAACGTCGCTTGAAGTTCAGCCAAGAATTGGTTGTTAGATGCAGAGTGCCGCTGTCATGACGTTGGGAATATTTGGGTTTAGTTATTAGGAAGACAAAGCTAAACCAACAAATCCTCTTCACCATAAACAAGTGAAACGACCCTGGCATTAGCCAGGGGGCAGTTCAATAGCTTGGCTCCATCAACCATCACTTTCATACAGCAAGCAAAGGAAACCACAGGTGATTCCCAAAAAAAGGAGTATTGTGAACAGGTGCAGCCGGCTTCAGGTTTGCTTGAATTGGAAAATTCCAAGTCTGGAAGGATGACAATTGAGTGGTTGACTACATAGGTTGAGAAATGCTTTCAGTTTGATTAACTTCGTCAGTGCTTTCATAAGCAAGATGAGGCCATCCAAATTGTATCCTGAAAACAAATACAGCTAAATACTATTTCATGTATCTGTTATCTGAATCAAAACATTCATGTCAGCTGACTGTCACCAAAAAGATACGCACATATATCACAAAGAATGCTATGATTCAAGAACCAGAGCAGTCTGGTCTGGAGCTTTGGAATGCAGAAACATATGCACGCTTGTAGGTGCAAGAATGAATAGTACAAAGTTACAGGTTGGCAATGAGAAAATGTTTCCCTCACTTTTCTGGCTAGAAAAGCCTAATGATTTCCTGCATTGAGCAAATACAGTGAACCCCTAGGCCTAACTGCCTAAGTCATCTATTTGTTTCCTCTCCACTTCTATTTTGACAAATTGTACAGGTCAAACCCAAGCACGCGCTAAGAACTTCTGTGCTCGAGTCTGGTTTGCCTACCAAAATTGGTTGCTAACAGGCTTGCCGAACTGTTGCTGCATGATGCCGCTACCCTGCGAAAATTCAGAGTGCCACGACTTCCATGCATCCAAATAATGAGCGAAAAGGTCACCCAGTGCTGCATTCAGAAAATTGTAGAAGAAACTGTGAGTTTTCGATAATTTAATGCAGCAGACTCTAACTGATCCAATGCTAGGAAGTTCAAGCAACAGAATTATATGTAATGTCAACTGTAAGCTTTTCATTGTTGAGAAATTCCCGACAGAGGCTAAACCTCTGCAATTCATAAAGAATAGAATTGGCCGATGAATGAATACTAGTATATGTTATCCTATTATGTGCACAGATAACTTGCTTTTGAGAAACAAAGAATGTCCTTCGAGAGAGCTCATATACTATACTATTTCTGTGAATCCAATCTGAATTCCAAGGTCCCATAGCTATGACATTCATATACATGTAGAGAGCTACGCACATCTTTCCTGCTGGAAATTATTCAGAGAACAACTACTACTTACATAGACCAAGTCTACTAACCAATACCAACTAAATACTGCAGAACTTAGTTTGAGTGTGACAATTATAGATTTATAGTTATATTGCAGAACCTAGTATGGATGTGACAATTAGTTGCAGCATTGGTCGCTGGTTACCATCATTATTTGGAAGGTCAGTTTTTCAATACCATGTTTTACTTTATACGGCATCTTTCTCAAATTATGCATGCCAAACAGGAAGCATAAGAAGTTATCAACCAAAGGTGTATCAGGTCATATTCAATAGATGTCATATTCGGTAACTTCAGCTAGATTACTAGCGATAGTGTACTTCTTACTTCCAGCATAATCAAGCAACAAGCATTTTCTTATGAGAAATTTATATTCAAGGCGACAAAGTGGTAGAATTTTCATTTCAAATGGCGCGATTTTTGACAAGGAACAAAAACATGTAAAAGAAGTGCTAAGATATTCCCACCTTGGTTCTGGTACTGCGGACGGAATGAATCAGCAAGGCTCTCCCAATCCTGGGAACTCTTCCTATGTCCAGCATTCTTACAATCATCAGGCTCTTGTTTTCTTGCACAGGAAGGGTCGAAAGGCCCATAAACAAAACCACTCTTATTAACCTGCCTGAGCTGCCCCTGCACGGCCACTTTGTAGCTATTCAAGATATCTCCACCACCCTGTCCCAGCTTCGCTTTCTTCTGATTTGTTGAATCCAGTTTGCTTCTGCTTATGTCAATGTTCGTGAGTTCAGTTCCAAAGGCTCTCTTGTTCTTCCTTGCTGGGGAGACAGCAACTGCGACACCATTTTCTGCTCTTGGTTTCTGCCCCACGCCCAACCACCGGAATGCAGGCTTCCGTGTGTCTACTTGTGTCTAAATGACAAGATTCAAGAACGAAATTGGAAAATTTGCTTATCATTAAATTACAGCTGACTTATCAGTTGTTCTGTTACGGCCTACCTTCTCAATGAGATTCAGTGAAGACAGCACGTTGGCAATGTCATACAATCTCCTGACTTTAGCTGCATCACGAATGGAGGAAGTAACATTAGCCTTTTGTTCTTTTATTAGCATCACTACTCATAGATGCAGAACTACATAGAAAAAATGCAAGTACTAACTTCTCATATTGGACTCGCGGTGGCCTTCTCCGAGGAGGAACTTTGCAGCTTCATCAAGTGAGATCTTGTCGACCTGCTTGATGTACAAAATTCATTCCGATCAACCAGGAGTATTCAAACTATGAATATTCAAAATAGAAACCAGGAAATGCAAGAATTTCACACCTCCATAGTGAGGAACAGCTTCACGAAGTTTTGTGTGAGCAACCCAAGTGACTTCTCCTTCCTATGATCTGAAAAGAAACAACCAAAATTCTAAGCCTGACATGACCAACAAAAAAAGTGGCTAAAGACACCAACATTAAAACAGATAAGCAGTTATACCAGATCTAAGCCGGCAGCGAGGTGCAACAGGCTCGTCAGAAGGATTGACAACAGTCTGGCTCAGCTTCTCACTCTCATTGTCGCCCTCCGGATCAGGTGACTTATCATCATCTTCGTCATCGGAAACCTTTACAACATCGAATGGAATAAAGAACAGCATAGTTAGGAACTACATTCTGGAATAGTACCACATGGAAACTGGAAAGGTTTAAAGGCAAGATGCAGATAAGAGGCCATACAGTAGCAGCAGAGTGCTCCTCCACCGGCAGTGAAGCCAAGCCAGACTTCTCACTTAGGATTCCCTCTTTTAGTGCCCTCTCCTGAACAAATAAAGGGATGGTTACATTGGCAATTCTTAGTTGCATTGGCAGTTCTTGGTTGAATTATGGCGTAGAAATGCAGATGCAAACCTTGAGTTCTCGCAGCGCCATCGGGACCCCTCCGAAGCCTATCCAGGAGTAGCGGTTCTTGGCCTTCTTTACAAGGATCTTCAGTTCTCACGCAGGATTACGAAGCACAAGTCAAAACCCCATCGATACAGAGGGACCAAGAAGTCTACTGTCTATCCAAGAACAGGCAGAAAAAGAAAGAAAGAAAGAAAGAAAGAACTCACCCCAATGCTCTCGAGCACGTTGACGATGTCGTAGATCCGCCGCCTCTCGACGCCGAGGCGCTTGGCCGCGTCGTCCAGCCCGATGGACTCCACGTCGTCCGGTCGTACAAGGCCACGAAGCTGCGAGGCGGCCACAGAGAATTTTCGGTGAGGAAGGAAAGAAAAACGCGGATGTCCGGACGTGCCAGGTGCGTGAGAGATGCCGACTCACTTGGAGCAGAGGAGGCCGAGCGACTTCTGCTTGCGGCTGTAGGCGTGGTGCCGCAACTTCGCGCCGGAGCCGTCGGCGAACACCGGCGGCATCGACCAGGGGAGAGGCGTCGGCTCAGACGCGGCGGCGGCTGCCTCGGCGGCGGGAGAGGGGTGCGCAGCCATCGCCGCCGATCCGAGCTGGGTGGTGGGTTCGCGTGGTGCGTGGTATCGGATCGGAGGTGGTGGTGTTTATACTAGATGGGGGAGGGAGCGGAGCGGCGGACGGAGGTTGAAACGAATCCGGTGTGCTCGATTTGGCGCGGCGGTGGCGGACTCCCCCGCTTTTGAAATTTTCCCTCTGCGCTCTCCGCCGCTTCTGCGCGGTGTTGTTCGCGTCGGGTCCGGTGGATGGACTCTGCACGCGCCTGGTTTCAAATTCAAGCGGCTGTCGCGCGCGGCGTGTGGGTGTGTGCGGACGGGAATGGCCGCGTGATCTGGGGACGCTTTCCTGGATCCGTGATGTGAAATCATGTGATGGCACCGCGCGCCACGCAACAGAAGTTGCCCGATGCCCGCCGTCGGAGCGTCAAATCGGGTACCAGGGGCTAAACGTGACGCGGCGTCTAGTGGCTACCATCGTGTAAGGGACACCGGCGTTAAAACCATGGCGAGGTACTAGTCCAAGATTCGGGAAGGTGGAACTATACCTCCCGGCCCGTGATAATCTTCTGGCCATTCCCTCCATTGTTTCCATCCGTGCCTCGATTATTCGTTCGGATCTCGGCTCGATGATCGAAGTTATCTCCCTGGCGCAATGCTAGGCGAGATGATCAATTCCTGCTGATTCAAGGAATTGTGACTGATGAACGCGCCATGACAGGTGTTCCTGCATGAGTACGGTAACGTCCATGCAGAAGTTGCTTCACGGTGTTGACCTACGCGAAGTGCAAGTTGTAGGGAACATGAAGATGCGGAGGCAACCCAACCCAGTGTGAAGATGTCCGAGTCGGTGGTGGCCATGTGGTTGCAATCGACGGGAGTACGATTTCCACGTAGAAGATGAATATATGAGCATGATGGGCATTGACAAGTTTGACAAGAATCGTCTCCTCCTTCATCATGAGTGAAACACTTGTCATGGCGCGTTCATCAGTCACAGTTCCTTGAATCATTCACTCCATTGGGCTCTCCCCTCGTGCTCGATCATCAACGTTGGTTGCTCTATGTCTGCTAGTGCTAGCACACAGTTTACTTGGTTTTGTTGGGCGTCAGTTCTCATGCTAAGACGCGAAAGCACACGAATGGGCATCAGCAACCGACATAGTGTAGTTGGTGATGATGTGGCATCCCACACGATTATGTTGATCTTAGAGGATACTTAGGTGCAATAAAGTCGTTGTGAGGGGCACAAGAGTGTTGTGTGGCAACTCGTGACACTTTGTTCACTGATCCTGATCTAGACATGTCGTTGCCAAAGAGGAGCGGTCTATTCTAAAATTGCAATAAATAATATGTATATTCATATGACCGGTCACATTAGGACGGTGACACTCCCGAGTTGATCGATGCACTCAAAAGAATAGCTCGTCCATACCAAAAATGTGACCCCCTGCTCATGTTCTATGGAGACAATAGGAGCCAACTCTCGGTAAGAAGGTCACATCAAGGTACTTTCTTCTTGTCTTTACATCGGTTTCAGACTATACAAAGGGAAAGGAAGAAGGAGCAAGGAAAACAAAGAAATCTATAATCGTCTTCGTATTCCCGAAAGCAAACTTGGATTTTCAAACTCATATATTTAAAATACAAATCATTAAAGGCTCGTTAATTATATGGAAATCATGGACCTGAAATGTTGTTGAATTATGCCTGGCAGAAATATAGAAGTTTGAATTATTATAGGGTATACCATAACATTTATATTCCCCTAGAGCAGGAGGCTGAACACTCGCTCATACATGCGTTGGCTCAGTTTGTTCTAAAACACCGATAGTTGTTACTCAGAAACATTACTAGGGTTACAAGTTATTATATGTAAAACGACATTTCGACGCTCCTAATAAATGACTGAATCTCCAATTTTCCACCACATTGGGCCCAGAGCGACCGAAAGCTCTATCCTGCAAGATGCAATCGTCTGCCCTAGCTTGCACATAATCTCAGTCAAATGGGCCGATCCAGGTAGCCTTCTGGCAAAGTTTTCTGGCTACAGCAATGGGCTACCATCCACAGAGGTAAACCGGGAGACCTCACCGGGCCTCCTCCTGCGTTTGGATTCCTGGCCGTTGGATGGGGAAGTCACCGCGCGATCTGGGTCGTCCGTTTGCAGTAGAAACTCCACTTCTGAGAGCGCCGTCGTGGTGTGTGTTTGAGGGGTAGTATCGACATTTCGCCGCATCCCTCCTTCCCCAATCCGCTCTCCCCAATCCCCTCGCATTCGCTCCGCCCACAACCTGCTTCGTCCTCCCGCCGCCACTTCCTTCCCCACCACGGCACTGCCGTCATCATCCTCGCCCCTCAGCCGCGCAGGGTCCTCAACCTATCCCGCCTCCTCCACCTCCCGTCCACCCCGTGCTGCAGCCGCCACCCCCATTTTTTTCCCGCGTTCTCTCCCGCTGCCGTGCTCCGCCTCCTCCACCGCCCCGTCCCGCGTCGCCCTTCTCTTCCCCGTCGACGGGATTGAAAGGCCGTTGCGCTGCCTTCCGCTTTTCTTCTGCGCTCAAAGGAGGAGCAAGAGCAGCCCCTTTCCCGTCGACGGGATCGAGTTGATGAGACCCACCGTTGATGGTGGTGAGGAGGAACGGCTGGTGGCCGCTTGGACAGCCGCCGCACGCCCTTCCATCGATGAGCGGTTCGTCGGGAAGAGTGTGCCGCCTCCCCATCTATTCTACGCACGGCAGGACATGCCGCAGCTGAATCGACCGATATGGTGCTGCACGAGGACGTCGAGCCTTGCGTCCATGGCGGCACTAGGGCGCCTGAATGCCTGATCCAGTGATTGGGCTCGAGGACGCTCTCAGCGCCTTGGTCCTCGATTCGATTACCTCGCATCTTCGAAGCCTGCTGGTAAGATCTCAATCCCCACGACCTCACGGAACTCTCCCTGGTCTCTCTTTGTCTCTTGTCGGTCTCATCTCTCATGAACAAGCGAATCAGCAGGTGGAAGCGGTGGGCCATCTAACCCCACCACCATCTCAAGCAGAGAGGGATGTTATTGATTCCATCCCATTGCGCTCCACGCCTCCATCCGCTCCCGGCCGCTGTGCCGCTCTGGGGATGAGCACTGGGAGGCTGCAGCATCCGACAGGCTGCAAGGAGATCCCACCCTCATGGCCAACTCAACAGTTTGCACCGTCGTGCTGTCTGCAAGAAGGTAACATACTTTCTTGGTCCTACTCCAATTTACTTCAGTCGTGTAGCCATCTCATAGTCGCAAATCTAGCATGGATTGGAGTGGTGGATTTGCAAATTTGCAGTGCAGACTATGATATGAAGGCATTAGGCTTACTCATAGTCATAGGTATTTCTGAAAATATCTCAGTATGATGCATTTGATGTCCGGTGATAACTTATTTCTTATTTTATCACATCATGGTGTAAACTCACATTCTCAGAAGTGCGGTGCACCGTTGCATATGGAGTTGGAAGCTAATGCTTGAAGGAATAACTCTGGATTAACTATTTTAGGAACCAGACAACATTAGCTCAATATATTTTCCAGGTCTCAGTATAAGGAAAATGTGATACATAATTCGCATATGTGCAGCTAGGAGGTGGAGACCACCTCTAGGTTCACTACAGAGGCCTTACCTATCTGGACTACATGGGCAATCGATTTGTATAACGAGAAATGAAATCATAAACTCCGTGAGAGGTACTGATGATCTCAGAGGTGAGCTCTTTATGTGATTCAAGTGCACTTTGTTTCTCCTTTGCACGTTTGATATCATTTTACCAGGACCAACTTTTCTGTGCCGATCTACCTAATGCGCTACCACCAGAACGACCGACTCAATCTCCTCCACCTCCTCGCCAAGTAGCGCCTGACGGGATGCCCCGAGCTCGCTGTGCGGGGTCGTCTTCCCCGTGGCCGGCCGCCGCCTCGCCACGCCCGATTCGCGCTGCCCCGACCTCCTCCGGCTTCCCGACCCTCCCATCGACTTCGTGGTGAGCCGCCGGTCCCGTAGGACCTTCTCCTCATCCTCCCCGTGCCCTGGTTCGTCGCCTTGGTCGCCGCCGTCCGCCGCCGCCTGGGAGCGTCGCCGGAGCTCCTCCGGCGACCAAACGGTCCCCAGCGCCGCCCCACCGGCTCCCCAACGCGTCCTCCGTCGGATCCGCGCGATGCTGGCCCGGCGCGCGCAGGCGCGCGCGCGAGCGCGCCAGAGCGGCCGCGGCCGCGTCCATCGCCGGCGGTGACGTCACGCGGTGACATCATCATGGGTCCGCCTGTCAGATCTCCCATACTTTTAAAATAATTGTAGAAAATGCTGAAAATTGAGAAAATCATATCTTTTAATCCGTAACTCAGAAAAATACAAGAAGTATACCAAAATTGATTCCCAAAATGCCCTCTGATTTGTATGAATATTAATTGATACATGTCATTTTTATCCAGGATTTTTTGTTGGATTTCATGGAAAGTATTGTGAAGTTCAGCCCCATTTGGATCTCAGTATGGGCACTTTCTATTTGCATGGAGGTAAATAAGGTAACCACATCTACCACCTAAAATCCATCCAGCATGAAGGCGCTCCATTATTATTTTTCATTTTAGCTCATGCTTCTTGAATTTCATGCATTGAGGGTGCCCTGGCATGCTGTTGGAGCTCATACGTTATTTCCTATGGTGATGGAGCTTATCAGTCTATTGTGTACTATTAAGAGTTAAAGTTGTTTTACTTTTTTTTGAAAGACTACGGTGCAAACAAAGTTCCTGCATTATTAGTTATATACTTAAAACTGTATTCCATGTGTCTATGTTACAATCAATTTGTACATATAGCTACAGGTATCGTCTATTAGGTTTTTGATAAAATCATTAATATAATAGATATGTGTTGTACCTGGCAGCCAGACTACACCAGATTACAATATTCAAAAGAATACCCAGGGCTCTGTTGTTGTTTGTAAAACGGCAAACAATTCATATTTATTAATTTGTCTACTTTTGTGTATTGATATTCTCCCCTTCTATTTTTGTCTGCACCAAGATGACATATTTGATGGTAGTTTCACATTATTTCATTGGAAACATATTTATAATACACATATGGATGATGATTCGGCTAAGCTAACAGCAAAAAATAAGAATTTGTTTGACCAAAAAATAAGAAACATATTTATAATACACATATAGTTGCAGATTGGAATGTAGATAGGCTGCTGTATCTATTTATGTGTTGGAACATAGTGAATCTGTTTGACCTCCCTTTTTGTTAAATCTCTTGATCTTGCTTTCTAATAATCAATACAGATTACATGCTTTCTACTCCTTTGGGTACATTTATGTACCGATGGATTTGAGTACTAAATTAAGCAGTTGAAAACGCACGATTGAAACATTCAGACATTCCCCATGGCACCAAACCTAGCCTTTCCCATTAGAAATATTTACGATTGAGTTTAATATCGATCTTGCCATACATCATTATATGCTTGAATGTAAATTAATACAAACTGATCAATGATTGGCTCCTCTTAGTGAACTCTGTACCGTTTCTAGCTCAATATTTGTTAATGTTAAATACTCCATCTATATTCAAGTTTCACATGGTCCTTATTTATAATGGATATCCGGTTTACTGCCAATATTGGAATGAATTAGCAGGCTTTACAAAAAGTATAACTTGCGGTTGCAAGAGGAAAGGCGATTCCTTTGTCGTGTTCGAATATATATTTAGTTCTCAATTGCAATTTCTGTTGTTTTGTCTTGAACCTACCTTTTGCTCATGCAGTCATATATTGAGATCTGAAAGGATAATTTCAAGGTGCATTTCTTTCCTTCATCTTGTGTGGTGTGGTAGAAGAGAGGGTGAGGGAGGAAAAGAAGACCACCGCCGCGCGCGTCGTACCTACTGCCTCCCCGAACAACCAGGGTATGGAGGTGAGCCTTTGATTCAAGCTGGCCGATTTAATCTCTATGGATTTTCCCCCTTTTTTCATTTTCAATTTGTCTCGGGTAGATCTTGCTGTCAATAAAGACACATATTTGGCTCTGTTTGATGTGTGCCCTGGCCATGCTCTTCCAATGCTATTCTATCCATTGGTTGCTGGCTGAAACTTGCTGTGTATTTTCTCGATTCATGTTCATTACTACTTCTGCAGTATGTTTGTTATATTATGTGTGGGTGGATGGTTCTCTCCATGACAGATACTTCCTTGCAGGGAGCTTCTTGGTTATTTTGTCTGGTGCACGCCATCTGTCTCGATCTGAAGTTGCTATCCCTTGTGTTAACACCCAAAAACAAGGTGTGTGAATTGTATTAGTACTTCTACCATCATGGGGTTTTATTTTTGTGTTCGTTTGTCATGCTCTTTTCAGCAACTATATGTATATTCAGGTTTGTCATTATAAGAGACTTTGCTACAGTTTGGTGGTTCTGAAGTTGGTGTTGCTGCTCCTCTGTATAGTTTATTTTGTAGATTTCTTACTGTTGCATTCAGGAAGAGTATATGGTACACCAGATGTAGTTGCAAGTGAAATTATTAACTTGATGCTAACATTACTGTCTAGGAATTCATGCGAGGCTCTGTTAATATTTTGCATTTCTGTATTTTGGTTTTGCACTTGATTTTTGCCTCCAATTTTTATGTCCAGGCGCATCTTGTGTTAAAGCAGGTTGTTGGACGTTCTAATAAGTAATTATCTTGCTGCAAAGAAGCAATTCAATTTTGGGTCATAAAATTTGTTCATAGGGCTACTTCTAAGAAGCAATTCAATTGTGTAGCTGTATTTACACAATTTGCTTTTTCTAAGCGCTAGCTGTAGATAAATATAAGCTGCTGGCTTATAAATACTATATTTAGTTCCAACATTGTAGGTTGGGTACTGCATCTGGTTGTAACTTTCAGATAACAAGCTATTTTGGTGTTGTTTTTATTGACTGCAGGATGCAATTATTAGCCCATTTTCCAAGTTAACTCACATGGATGCAGGTTTTATGTATCTTGTGGCAGATAGAAGGAAGGTAACACTGTTTGTTATGTTTCTCCTATACAGTTCTTACATGCATGGAAGCTATGCACCTACCACTGCCATTGTTTCAGTTTAATTGTTCGACCAATTTCTGAATTTGTTTCATAATGACTACCCATAAAATGTCTCATGGTTACTTAATGTTCTTGGTGAATTTACTTTACTGGCCACAGTGTCAGCTAATAGATCCAACACCTTTTGTTCTTTGTTGCCAGCGATTAGTTTTTCTCGGTTTGTTATGTTGAAAGTGATCGAAATTTATGCCTTAACTATATTATTCTGTTGTGTGAGGAATTTCTTAAACGTCCCATCGTTGTCCTTATTATTTATCTAATAAATTCATTGCTACTATGTTTTTCTCCATCCAACCCAACGGAGTTACTGCATATTTGGACGTCACTGTTCACAATTGTCAAGTTTTTTTGGAAGCCCTTGATGCACTAATATGTCTGGATCGAATACATATAATGGTAGATTTGTCTATTTTAAGGCTTCCATTATTTTCTTTGCAGCTTTGGAATATACATGTTCAAGTACAATGGATAGGGAGCATACAGTTGCATCTCATTAGTTATTCAAATATTTTTAAATAGCAATATATTAGGTCAGTATAATAAGTGCATCTTACTCTCACCTTTTCTTTTTACCTATTTTGGTTTTACTAATAATGTCAACTTAATTGAGTGGCACTTATGTATATAAATTTATCAATTTAATTATGTTTGCGTCTTTCTGTTCCATAATGTATTCTCTCAGTGTCGTTACATTATGTATTGGTTGCGTTGTCCAGGATTTTCTACCTTCACCTAAAAATTAAGAATATGTAATAATAATTTTAAAATCTATAATCTATCATACTGCGTGCCTGCCTTTTTTGTTGTATTTCCACTCTATCTTCAGCTATGCTACCTGCTCCTTGTGTTCTTTATCTCTTCTGCATACATCTTCCTTTAACTAGATGGACCAGAGGATTAGACATGCTTACCTAACCACTGATACAATCTGGTTTGTTAGGTTGTTTGGTCAAGTATTATGCTTGCACCATTGAATGGATCTTACCTACGTTATACATATTTTTTTGGAGATCTTAATGGTGTTTCTCTTTTTTGTAAACATAGTGCAGTCGCTTTCAATTCGATTCTATACGAGCCATATCTTGGTTAAACTTTTTCCTTACTAATTTTTATTCTTTCTTTGTCGCTTGCCTAATTCCAGGTGGTTCAACCATGGGAGACAACTTGCATCCATACTCGTCTTCTCGAAAAGAGGTACCTAGCCGCCTTAGATCTTAAATTGTCTGCATGTTCCTGTTATCCATGCTTATGGACTGTAAGGATTAAGATAGTGTTTGCACACCGTTGTCCCTGGTAGATATGAGATGCAATGGATGAAGCCACTTTTTATTTACCTCCTAAGCTGTTCAACCAATTTTCCAATTGGAAATGGTATCCACACTGGTAGCATCGACGCAGCAAACGTTGTGGTTACCTATCTTAAGCCTTCATGTAGTTTATTTTTTGGATATATACTTCACTCTCATGAACTAAAAAAGACCTGATGATCTATAATTTTCTTATAGTCTACAAAATCGCTTTGTCTTCCCTTTCCTTTTACAAGAATATATTTTTATATCAGTCATCCGTTAGTGCTATTCAGTCTTATAAGTACATATATACCCTATGTTTGGCCTTTGATTGAAAGAGATCCACTACATTTTTCGCTGGCTTGGAATGACATTATATCAAAAGATCTCTCTTTTTTATTCACTAATGTCATGAGCATGGTAAACAGGACAAGTGGTTAGCGTGAATAAATTAGCTCAATGGTACTGATCAATGTATTTTGTGTGCTACTCTATAACATCTGTTTTTAAGCTTCACTGAACATGCAAGCTATGTTGTCGCTATTTCTTTCTTTCTTTCAAGTTAAATTTTTTCTATACATGTGGTAAAATTAATCAAATATGTGTTTATGCTTTGCTAAGATTTTCTGAGCTCCAGACATTTGTAAGTGATGTTCTTCCAGTTCTCTTTGCTTAAAAAAAGTGCAAAACACATATTTATTTCAGCTACCATAAATGGAGTATCCAGTAGCGGAGGCAGCAATTATTTTGAGGTATGGCGGACGCAAGCAGTCATGTACACAACAACACTGAATTTGAAGCTTTTGTCACGGCCAACACATGTATGGGCTGAAGTTGACAATTTTTGTGGTGTGTCGGAGGCCAAGCCTTGCCATGTTGCGGCCTCCGCCACTGGGAGTATCCACACCGTTGTCCCTGGAATACAAATAGAAATTCGTGTTTGGCTATTGGTTTTCTAGATTGTTATTAGATTGTCCCTGCATAATCTTCTTTGATCTGGTGATAACATTCGGCTAGCCCAGTGGTATTACCTTTGTTTTCAAGATTGTTATTAGATTGTCCCTGCAGTGGCAAAGCCTTATGTTCAACAGTTCAAGTTCCTAATGAAATGTTGCCTTTTCCTTGATGCCGCAATCCTCGAAGAAATTACAGGAAGGAGGTGAGTGACCTGGTCTCAACTATATGACATCACATCTTCTGTGTTTTATATGTTTTTTCTGAAGTTTCTTTGTTTGAAGAAGGGTATATCTATGTTATTTTAAACGTCTTCATGCATTTTTTAGCCAGCACTGCACACATCTCTTTCATATTTAGTTGCAGATTGGAATGTAGATAGGCTGTGTAGCTATTTATGCATTCGAAACATAGTGAATCTGCTTGACCTCCCTGTTTTGTTAAATCTCTTGCTCTTGCTTTCTAATAATCAATACAGATTACATGCTTTCTACTCCTTTGGGTACATTTATGTACCGATGGATTTCAGTACTAAATAGAAGCAGTTGAAAACGCACGATTGAAACATTCACACATTCCCCATGGCAACAAACCTAGCCTTTCCCATTAGAAATATTTGCGATTGAGTTTAATATCGATCTTGCTGTACATCATTATATGCTTAAATGTAAACTAAGACCAACTGATCAATGATTTGGCTCCTCTTAGTGAACTCTGTACCATTTCTAGCTCAATTATTTGTTAATGTTAAATACTCCATCCACATTCAAGTTTCACATGGTCCTTATTTATAATGGATATCCGGTTTACTGCCAATATTGGAATGAATTAGCAGGCTTCACAAAAAGTATAACTTGCGGTTGCAAGAGGAAAGGTGTTTCCTTTGTCATGTTCAAATATATATTTAGTTCTCAATTGCAGATTTCTGTTGTTTTGTCTTGAACCTACTTTTTGCTCACGCAGTCATATATTGAGATCTGAGATCTGAAAAGGATAATTGGCTTGCATCACTCCAGGTTTCAAGGTGAATTTCTTTCCTTCATCTTAAGTTCAAGGTTCCAAAGATAATTAGGAATGACTCTTATAGTCTTATTCACTCTTAGGTTATATCATATCTGTGGTCATGTTGTAGGCTCGCATGTCTTTCTTTTGTGTGTATGAATGTGCTCTAGGATCACTTGCTATACAGAGCTGTCACATCTCTATTATCTTTCAGGTTGTATGGTACCTGGAATACCACCATGCTAATGCAGCACCAGCCTATCATGTACCTTATCTTATACAATGGTTTGGTCAAGCTGTATATTAGTTACAAGTGGATTTATGTTGTCGTGCTGGGTCATTCTTTGGTTTTGATTTATTCGTCCAATGTTTTATGTTATATTCTTCTTATTGAGTTTGCTCTGCTCCTTCTTATTGAGTTTGCTTCGCAAATTAATGATTCATACGGAGATGAATAATTAATTTAGTTCTCACATGTGATTTCCCTCTTCTAAACTTGCACCGGGCATTTAGATTTTAGTAATCAATGAATATATTGTTTTTGTACCAGCAATTTATTCAAACACATTTTAACTGTGAGATGTATCTTGACAGTATGTTTTATTATGGAACAATATCCGTGAAAGTCATGAGCTGGTCGCGAGTATATCATGGTACTCATCAGTTTTGTTACTTTGTAAGATGGGCTTGCTTTGGTAATTATCCCTTCCTATCTATGTCTGATAGGAACTCTGTATTGTAATTGATATGAAAATGTTGTTTATCTCAGTTTATGTGTATCATATAATCGATTTTATCTCAATTCTCCAATCAGCACAAGCTGCTACTGTTTTTTCCCTGTTTTACTTTTTAATTATTGCCTTTGCCTTTGCTTTATTTGCTATTTCTTGCTTCTAAACTTACTTGGATAGATACTATCTACACCTATGAAACTTGTGATAAGCCTGCCAAATTTGCAGATCATTTGCAGTGAATGGCGATATTATGATTACTGGATCTATGCTTCTTCGTATAAAGTTTCAGGTATCTCTAGGAAAGATTTGTAAGAGTTATACAAACTCAACAATTCTTCTAAATTTTAAGCACATGATATATTAACCTGTAGTAGTCACGATAGTGCCGAAAAGATAATGTCTGGCATATATCTTTGTGAGGCCCATTGATTTTTTTTGAACCTTTGCGTAAATATTTTATCATACAAGTTTGATTGCTCGACAGAGATTTCACTTGAGATAAATACCTTATGAGTCCGAGTGGTTCCCCCAAGGCATTTTTTAAATTATTCATGTGTACATGTCATCTGCAGTGTAAATATGGTTGGAGCTTTGCTGACACAATAAGTTCTAACATATATGCATGCTGATCGTCCCATTCTTTTTCTCAGATTAACATGATATACTAGCTGAAGTCATTTAATTGTTCACTCTAATTTATATTGTAAAACTGGATTCTTACTAAGTTAGCCCTTGAACATGCCATGTCTTGTGATGGTAGCTTTACTAAGATAACATAATATGTCTTCCGTGATGCAGTTTGAATCTAGCCCTGGAACATGTCTGTTATGCCTTCTGTGATGCAGTTTGAATCTTCCTATTGCTTTGTAGTTTCTTTCAAGAATTTCCTCTGTGGGCCCCTAGGTTTCCACTCTGGTAGGTTATTGTGAAGTTATTTATATTCTACATGACCACACGATGATTATATTCGCTATGATCCATTCAAAAGCTCTAGACATCTACTCCTAAATAATTATCTTGGAAAGAAAGGTTTCCTATGAAAATTCTCGAAACAGAAGTCATCCAACTAAGACATCGGGTTATTGTTCTTTTTAAGCGATGGATTGCAATAGTGAATGATATTAAGAGTATTGAGGATAGAAGTCATCCAACTAAGACATCGGGTTATTATTCTTTTTATCTATACATTCATATTTGTAAACAATAGATTTCTTTGTCTTTTATAGTGAATGACACGGACTCAGGTTACCATTCAACTCTCCCTCGCCACCACGTAACATGAAGAGCTGCCTTGATGAGGTTCTCTATGGACTGTCTTTAACTATGTTTTTTTTTTTTTTTGAGATTAGACTGTCTTTAACTATGTAGATGGTCAGGCTGGTGCCTCTCCATCTGCCCTATCCTACCTGCCAATTGATACCAATAGTATATGTGTATTAATCTGTACTAATCACACTATGTTTACCTATGTCTGTGATAGTTTATAGATGTTGTAATGAAAGACCTATTTATACTGATGACTCTTATGGGTGTCTACACTTTATGAACTGAAGAGCATTGTGCTTTGCTCTAAACCTATAATACCACTGCTATATATAATTAGTAATTGACTATCGTGATGTATTAAAAATGTTTATCATAGCGTTTTGCAAATCGAAAACCAGTGTCAACGGCGGGTGGCGCGCGGCAAGCCGCGCCAGGAATCTAGTTTGCATGACCGGCTTTAGCACACCCTCCCTCGCTAAAATAATGGCTAGCTTTAGCACAAATATATTCATCCAGAAACTGTATGTATTATGTAATGAGCAGTAGGCAACCGATGAACTCTTAAAAAGACGATACCAAACTAGCAACACCTGAGCTTCCGCTTTGTTCTCCGGACAATCGAGTGAGTGCCACTTTCTAGATCCACTCACTACAGCAGATATTTGTTATGCATTCACAAGTCACAACAAAATCACTAGGAACACTTCCGTTTTGTGAAGAGCTCTAGAAACAACTGAAACGCAGCCAAGCTGTTTTATTATCCAAACTATATACACATGCATAGGTTCCTTAAAGTGCTGCATGCATAGTGACTGCACTCTTACACAGAAGTGGCCGCTTTCTGAAGCACTAAACATAATGGTCGTTCTCAGGTCCCAACTCGAAAAGCAGGCTTCGATGAACATCTGCGCGGTCACTGTAACCACAAGTGAGGTAGTGGAACCTCAGGTGAGGATGCAGCTCACTAGTTCTACTTTTGACTTGATGTCCAGCCCAGGTTTTTTGACAGTGCATGAAGCGACTCAGATCTCCATGATTCATGTACACGGCATGCTTCGAGCTCCGAGATAGGAGAAAAACTTCCAAAAGTCGCAGCAGAAGATGCAAATTTTTACCTGCCTCAATGCTTGTATGCTCTAACTAGAGCAGTTCGCACATCAGAACAAACTGTCCTCATCATGCCTGACCAATTCTGAAGGAGAAATATAAGAGTTAGTTGTTAAGTAGTTGAACAGAGAAGAATAGTACTAGACAAGATATACCAGGAATTTAAGGGTGGGTTGGTGAGAATGAGAAGGAAATCCCAGCGGTCTCATAAAGGAAAGTTTCAACAATATGCATTGCACACATATAATGGAGGTGACACAATGACTTAATAATCATTCTAGTGTGGTATATCATATATAGAAAAGCACAGTATTTGGGTTGCTATGTAACTGTCAGTTTGCAATTTGTCATATAGGGAAAATGTGATAGTCCCAACAACCATAAGTGATTCCACCAACTAAATTGCAGAGCTAGACTGTCATGGTCATAATTAGCACATGAACAAAAAAAATACCTTGACTTCTGTGAAGCCAAATCCTTTCTCCTGCCTTCTTGAGTAACCACAGTTCTCCCAACAGATGAAACGTTAGGCTCGGCTAATGGGTTCGTGACGAATCCACCCTGAACTCCAAACTTCTGCCTTTCCCACTTGTAAGAACTTCTGCTCCCTTCCGAGCTGTTTGGAACACTGGAGGCAGAAAACCTGGAAGAGTTTCTACCAGCATTGCGCCTCCTCCAGAATTTTGGGCTAAGAATGCAACAGGTGTTTACACGAGGCTCACTGTTTGACATCCTTTCTGAAGAAACGGCTAAGTCACGGGATATTTCATCCAGTGCCATCTCTAGCCCATGGACCCTTGTCTCCAGAGAATTCATGCCATTCTCAGATTTCCCCATAAATTTCTGATAAATAACATGAAATACAATGTCAGATAAGATGCACAAACACATGGATGACATCAGGATATTGTCGCGTGAATTACTGATTATCATGGTGACTAATGACTGCAATTTCAGATGCCAATTAATGGAAGGAAGGAGCAGGTAAAATCAACCAAAAAAATAGTCAGATTCGAAATAATTGTAAATTTAAGACACTGTCATATAGCATATCTCTTGTTCCTGCCCAGGTTTCCTTTATAACATGAGTTGCCCAATGTCGCACGACGTGAACAAATATTCACGACATTTATACTGAATAAATACCCCCTCTTTCCACAGCCAACAGAAATGTTTGAATTGAATATTCCAAAGACGGTCATTTTAGGCAAAACTTAACTTGGCTGAAGTTCACTCACTTGTAAATAGCCAATAAAAATGAGAATATTTTTTACTTACTAAATCCTGCAGCCATGTTTCATGGCTACAAGCCCTATGAGCTTCGCAAGGACTGCTAAATTGACATGCACAAACTTTTAGCATTTCTTTCAAAAGCACAAAGATCTAGTGTAGTAACAAACCATGCGTAAACGTTAAGGGGCAAATATACATTTTGTTAATGAAACATGAGCTGTCCTAGTTGAATTGGATTTTAAAATTTTATAATGTCCAACAGAACAAAGGAAAATCACCTGGAGAAGGTCTAGTAAGCCAGACTGCTGTTTTTCAATCTGAAGCAGCTGAGTCCTGATCTCTGATAAGCCCTCATCTTTGTTACCAGGTTGAAACCTCTCCGAACCACCTTCAACCTCAGAAATCTCTTCCAAGTTACCACCACCTTCATATGGAACAACTCGGGAGCCTGCTTTCGCTCCAACCAACTTGGTCACTCTCTCTTCACTCCCTTGAAAAAGAGTTCTACTTGCTTCCAGTCTTGATCTCAGATTACCTCCTTTCAGAAGCTTCTCCTCTGTCACCTCTTTGATCGGGGTAGCGTCAGGTGCAACAGTAATGTCAACCTTGTAGTCGTGGTTCTTAGCTTGGGCCACCTTGCGGTATGAAGGCGGTGAGAGCTTCTTGTTTCTGATGGATGAGGGACTGTTCTTTCTTGCGACACCGGGTGACACATCAGAAGGAGGTGATCTGCTTGTTGGTAATCTGTTCTTCCTCGATGCGGATTGAACTGAGTTTGAGCCTAAAGAAGCAGCTGGATGTCGCCCATCACTTACACTCCCTGTTTGATTACAACATATTTGTGTCAAAATAGAAACAAATAGCCCAACTCGTCAGAATTTGGTAGGGAAATCAAACAGTAGTACTACAACATAATTTCCCTCTTCACAGAAACCCTTAATTCTGTGGCTTTTTTCTACTGAATTAGCAGCATACAAGACTACAAGAGCCCAACCATAAGTTGCCAGATCTGCACAACGAGCAACCAAAACTTCCAAAGAATATGTTCCACATTAATGCAGCATCATCCATCACCTGCAAGAGAAGATCGTCGTTGCGACAGTGACGCCGGTGCCGTGCACGAGGATGATTCTTCCTCTTCAATGTCCGGTATCTCCTTCCATGCCTCGATCATCTTGCTCATGGACTCCCGCACAATCTTGACCTGCATTGCAAGAAAAGCAAGACGGAAAAAATCTAAGAATCCAGACGCAGATCCAGAAAACGATGTCACACCACGCACGCAGATCCAGCCAAACGAAAGGCCAACCTTGTCGAACCTCCTGGCCTCGAAATAGGCAACGCAAGAGGATTTGTGGGTCAAGAGAAGATCCTTGTACTCCAAGGCGAATGCGGCGAGCGCCTCGGCGGCGGCCTTCCTGGCCGCCCAGTCGTCACTGGCGATTGCGTCGCGGAGGCAGGGGATGGAAGCCGTGACCTCGGCGGCGCCGGCGACGGCCGCGGAGGCGCCGATGAGGGTGATGAGGGCGGGCTTGGCCTTGAAGGCATTGCTGCGGAGGAGCTTGAGGAGGCGGGGTTGGAGCCTGCGGAGGTAGGCGGCGAGGTCGGCGGTGAGCGCGGAGGCCTCGACGGCGGCGGCCGTGGCGAGCGCGGCCGCGAGCTGCGCGCACTGGTCCTGCTCGTGGAGGAGCGCGTCCGCGAGGGGCCCCAGCGCGGCGGACGCGGAGCCCGAGGCGGCCGCGGCGGCGCGGGCGGAGTCGACGAGCGCGGCGCGCACGGAGGAGTCCTGGTCGCGGACGCGGCGGAGCGCGGCGGCGAGGATGCGCGGGACGAGCGGCGAGACGGCGGCGCGCGGGTGGGAGGCGGCGACGAGCGCGAGGAGGCGGAGCGAGTGGCGGCGGAGCGGGGCCTTGTCGGTGGGCCGCGCGTCGGAGACGGCGGAGACGAAGGCCGGGAGCTCGTCGGCGGCGAGCGCGCGCGCGATGGCGTCGAGCTCGGATGCCGCCATGGCCTCCGTGTCGCGGTCGGAGAGGCGGAGGAGGCAGCGGTTGACGCGCTGCTTGAGCGGCTCGGCGGCGCCGCGAGCGGTGCCCATGGCGCGGTGGAGTGGCTCGGCGGGGAGCGGAGAAGTGAGGGCGGGTCTTAATGGCGCGTGCGGTGCGGGGTGGGCGGTGGTTCAGGAGGAGGCGGCGCCGAGGAGTGGCATGGAAGCTATCGGGGACGGTAGGGAGCATTACCGTGGTATTTATGCATCTCTTTTGGTTTATCTTTTTCTAGGCTTTTCTACTTTGCTGCTTTCTTCCCTTTCCATGCATCGACGAGCAACTTTGTACTTCTCCCTGCGTGAATTATCGTCTGGTTAGGTTTATTGAGTTATCTTCTTATATAATATAAAATCTTAACCAAACATTTCTTTGGTTTTGGGTTTTTATTTTTAACTTATATTGTAAGCTAAAATCATGATCCAGGGTTGGCTCTTCGGGGGAAAGCCGCGACACCTGCGACGGGTAGCCGGAGGTGCCGTCGAAGAAGGCCGGGACAGACGGCGACCCGACAAACCCGCCGACGGATGCTGGGCTAGAGCTTCTTTGGCTCATGGCGATCAACATCTCGGCGGCGTTGTCGTTCGGCGACGACGACAGATCAGAGGACTTGTCCTTCGCCTTGACTCGTCGTTGTTGCCGAAGCTGGGAAGCGGCGGCGCGGAGATGGGCCTGGCTCATCGCAGGATTGGCCGCCGACAACGGAAGATCATGTGGCTCCCGCTTCATCGGCTTCTTCTTCGGCTGCGACGACGCCGGCGGCTTGCGTCCCTTGGGTTTCGCGAGGCCGACGGGCTTGGGCGGCATGGTGGCGGAAGGCGGGGAGGTCGCGGCGGCGGCGCGAGCGTTTGGGAAATGGAGGGAAGATTGCGAATTTTGGCGCCGGGGGCGGCAATGTAGAGGAAGGGGAATTGGGCGCGGGGCGTTGTGTGTATGACGGGCGGGCCAGCGCTGTCAGGGCCATGCCCACGGCAATGTCCGGCACCACCAATAGGGCCTATTGGTGGTGCCGGACACAAAATCGCTCGGGGCGAGTCTTTGGGGGTGCCGCTGGTGACGGTTTTTCGTGTCCGGCCCCCAAAGGGCCTTTGGGAGGTCGTTTGGAGACCCCGGTAGAGATGCTCTCGGGGCGAGTCTTTGGAGGGTGCCGCTGGTGATGGTTTTTCATGTCCAGCCCCCAAAGGGCCTTTGGGAGGTCGTTTGGAGACCCCGGTGGAGATGCCTCTTAGAACTCGCACAGTACTGTAAATTACACGAGCAGCACTGCTAAAAGTCACGCCGGACCAGCATATGAAAAACAATAATCACTGACTCACTGACGCTCGTACGTGTTTGACTAATCTGCACTGCTAAGTCACGTGAAAAACATCCCTACGTATAGCTGCGGCTATAGGTGACTGTCAGAATCAAATAGTTTGTTACAACAACCTAGTACTATCTGTCGATCTAGAAATTTTCTTATTCACAACTATTTTCTCTCTCACGGTAAAGAGTATCTACTATAAACCGGTAGCAGTGGCCACATGGTGCTAAAATGCCGTACTTATGTTAGATGTAAATAATGTTGGCATATCAAATCATGCGAGTTCAAATGCGTAAAAACGATAATGATATATATTTGGGACAAAACTGAAAATATAATTGGAGTTTTGGTCCAAATATGTTGTGCCCCCACGTCTGCATATAGATGGGTGAACAATTTCTTGTCAGAGTTTCAATTGAGAGACCGCGATCGAGGTTGACGAAGCTGGCGGCCCTCCGCGGACGAACCGGTCAGCGGTGCGCACCTTTGCCTTTGCGCCTCCAAAGCACGGTTCTGTGTACGTACGTATACATGCGGCAAGGTAAAGCTAGATCCATATGGAGCTGCTTCCAAACAATGGCGGAGCCAGGATTACTTAATTTTTCATCTTGGGGGGCCGATTAGAGCAAATAATTCAAAAACTACACTGTTCATACAAAAATTAGCAACAAATCAATGGTATTAGGGGGGGCCAGGGCCCTACTGGTCCGCCAGTGCTTCCAAAGCAGAGTTTCAGCACTGTGCTACACTGTTCCGGGGTAATCCACAGTCGTCGTGCCCACTGCTGTTGGACGCGCGAGGCTAACTAACCCCGGAGGCCAGAGTCCAAAACGAAATCGCGCGCGTCCAAATCAGCACGATCCATCGATGGATCCCCCATGCCATGCATCCGTCGCCCGTATACATCACGATCGGGAAAACGGCCAACGTCCCACTCCCACGCACCTGGATCCATCCGCTAGCACTCCGGGAGGCGTCGCTCCGGCGCTCTCGCATGTGCCGCTGCCATGCGCGGCGCGTCCATGTGACCGGAGCTCCTCATCTCTTGTGCTTGCGCTTTCACCGGCAGCTAGCTGATCGTTTCACTTCATGGTTTGGAACGGGAGCTGATCGTCGCTCAAAGTACAGCATGGGTGTAGTAGGTAGGTAGCCCAAGACGGGAGTAGTAGATATTGAATCGCATGGGATCCACCGCTGGCTTTCATTAATCGGTGAATCTAGGCAGGCAGGGGTACCTTCAAGTGGATGATGCCACTTGGGGATGTTGGTCTCTAACGGGAACATCATCACTCCTCTGCGTGATTCAGGGAGATCGATGCAAACGAGCCCCTCTCCGGACCATGAACCTGCAAATTGGAGGGGAAACTCGCGCACAACAAGTTTTGGGTCAAATTTTGATGCAATTCAGTCTATCGTAACGGATTCTTCCAAAACCCTGTACGCACAGCTCTACCACTTTTTTTTTTGATTTTTAATACTTGTATTCATACGAAAAAGGGAGCCTTACACATCGAAATACAAGCAAAGAAAGAAACGAGAAGAAAACAAGAACATCAGCGATGGCACCGTCCATCTTCAACCTCCAGGTCGCCCGGCACGCCGCCCCTCCACCATCGAAGACGCCGAAGAAGACAGCCACCAGGAACACCCGCCGCGGGAGCAGAAGAGCTCCTAGCCCGAAGGCGTTGACGAGCCGCAGTAACCACCAACTCCGTGGAGCTGGATCTGATGCCGACGAAGCAACATCGGCCGGGGGGCCTCCCCAAGCTTGATCTGCCCCAGATCTGAGGCCTGCGCCTCAGATCCTCCACCTTCACGCCACCAGCCCGCACCTCCGCCGTCTTGAATCTCCTCCACCAGCCACATGTACACACGCCACGATCCCGCCGTCGCCGCTGGAGAAAGCAACGGGGAGAAGATGACTCACCCGCAGCTCGGCAGCGCCGTCGAAGACGACGCCGGATCGAGGGAGCTGCAGAGCACCAAAAGGACGCCGCCGGCGACCCCACCACGCCAGCACCGCCCCAAGGCTCCCTAACTACCCGCCGGAACGCAGATCCAGCTCTACCACTTGGCCGGCAGATGTTGCTCATGAAAACCAGCGGTACTAAAATACCCCGTAGGGCAGGGTAACCGGAGCGGTACATCGATCACGTGAGGGTACTGAAATCTGAAAGAGAAGAAACATCATGGCCCTGCGCGTGCTGCCATTGCTCCCCGAGGACCACCACCACCATCCACCACGACGTCCAAAACCGAGGCATGGATGGATCCAGTCGGAGCCTCGGAGGAGTAACATTCTTTTGCCTAAATATTCACTCTCTGCAGCTTTGATCTTCATCCACCAGAGTAGGAGTAACATTCGTTTGCCTTAAATATTCACTCTCTGCAGCTTTGGTCAGTTGATCTTGATCCCTCAGGGCATCTCCAACGGACATGCAAATATGTCTCTTTTTGTCCGTTTGGGGTGTGTTTGGAGTGTCTGTCCGGGCTTGTCCGCGCAGTGCCTCCAACGGCGTGGTGCATATTTTCCTGGACATGTCCTTTTTTTATTCCTTGTTTCTCTATTTCAGCTGCTAGCTAGCAGCACAACCACGGCTCTGCTGCTACTAGTACTGCACGCCGGCGGCCGGCAAGCCCGCGAGTCCAAGCGCAGTTCAGAGAGTCCAAGCCAGTGGGCGGCATCACGGCAGCGAACTCGGCGGCGCGCCGAGCGGCGCGGACGATCTCCTCGGGCGAGTGCGGCGCGCTCGCTGGCGGGCCCATCATCGCGCGGAGGCGGGCGGTGAGGTCGTCGGGGAGGACGATGAGCGGCGACGGGGACGGGGGCGGCGTGGCCGCGGCCGCGGTCCTGAACCCGGCGAGCAGCCGCTTCCGGGGGCGGCAGGTGCGTGTTCAGACCCGACGGCTCCATTCCTAGATGAGGATCCAGCCAGCCGGCCGCGGCGGCGCCAAGGCAGCAGCCCGGCGGATATTCCCACACACTGCAGCTATGGAGGACAGACAGAAGACGAAGACGAGAACGTACACCACAGCCATCTCGCGAGGCCGTGCGCGCGCCGCCGAGCAGCGCCACGACCATCTCGCGGGGCCGTGCGCGTGCCGGCAAGCAGCACAACGGCCATCTCGGGACGGCGGCGGTGGTGAGATTGAGAAGAGAGAGAGGGTGTGGTAGGTGGGGAGGAGTTAAGTTGACGTTTTGTTTCGCTGGCAGCTGGGCCAGGCCGGACAATAGAGGAGGACAAAGCGGACCGCTAGACAGCATCTTTTGTCCGCGCTCGCCCCAAATCCGGACTAAACTTGGGCCAGTTTTGGTCCAGCACGGACAGTCCGGCCGGACAAATGTCTTTATGCGCCAGGCCGTTGGAGGTCCGTTCGGACAAAAACGGACATGCATGGTCCGTTTGAGCGTTGCCGTTGGAGGTGCCCTCATTGCACGCGCCTTGGGAAGGTTTCTCCACTACACTCCCGTCGGACTCGTGAAGAGGATGCTATTCAGAGCATTTCTTCAGGTTTCTGTTTTGGTACAGTACTAGTTCCAAGTTTCAACAATGCAGTGTCCCTGTCTTGATAAAAAGTCCAAATATTGATGTCCATGCCTATCTTTTTGCATAATTGGGCACGTCTCAACTCTCAACTTATCAGGCGCATATATGTTGCCCGTTGGAGCCATGGAGCATACACCCTCAACGCTGACGACGCTCGTTTGGTTGGTGGCTTGGCTCTCGCAGGCTGGCTAGCTGGTGGCATGTTGCCTTGCCGTGTGTTCCCCCGGTAAGCAAGCAAGGCCGCACAACAGAAACCCACGTAGCACATGTACTCCATACATATTGTAAAACTTTCAGAAAACAATACTACAAAATAAGCTGAAACGAATGCCATATCGCAGGGGAACAGTCGCGCGCGACGCCGAGCTCACTCACTCGCACACACGAGCCCGGCGCCGCTCTCTATTTATATCGGCACATGCGCGCGGCCGCGCAATCATGCCTAGTGCGTCGTGAAATTTGACAAAATTAACCCTTTGGTGAAACTTTAATAAAAAATAACCCTTTTTTGAAAAAAAATCTAAAACTAACCCTTTTGTGTGGCTTCCGCATCGGGGACGCCACACATACATGTGCAACTCCCCCAGCTGGGGAGCCACACCCTTATGTGCAACGCCCCAAGCTGGGGCGCCACACGTGCAGAGCTGTGGCGCCCCAGCTTGGGGCGTTGCACATGTATGTGTGGCGCCCCTGATGCGGGAGCCACAAAAAATGGTTAGTTTCAGATTTTTTTTTTCAAAAAAGTGTTATTTTTGGTTGAAGATTCAAAAAAGGGTTAATTTTGTCAAATTTCACTAGTGCGCCGCCATGTGCTCGCTTTCCTGGACCAAAACTCCCCGGCGATCATCTGCAAGCCAGCGATGCTAGCTACCCCAGAGCTTACTCGATCGGGAGACAGTATTATAACGCCGGCTGCAGATTACAAGGGATCTCTGCAACTTTCCATAAGGATCGGCGACAGGAATTCGGAGGCAATTAACGTGCAGCAAACGGGAAGTATTACAGTACCAAGCTACACGGCTGGTCCATGGATCAACGAATACATCCATTTATTAATTTGTTCATGTCCTCATAAAACCTGGAGTACCACGTATACCGAAGGCTACTATGCATAATGCATGGAGGGCCACACCCAACCTTTGGAACATTCATCAGCGGCCACGATCGATCGACGATGCGTCCCTCTAAAAGCACTGGTTCGCCACTTCGATGTGCTGCTTCATCGCCCCTCCAACCGGCTGTTCCCTCGCATGCCCTCGCCAACGATGCTACCTTGACTGGCGTGGCTTTGCAGCACATTCCCTTGGAGGATGTTGTGTTGCTTCGATCTCAACTTTGTGACTGCCTTGCTCAGGTTCAGAGTGTATTGGCCAGAGCGGAGGATGCTCTTGGCAAGCTGCAGGTTGTGCCTTTGCTACCTAAGGAGGTTGGTTCCTTGAACCGTGTGGACGTGTGTGCGGCTTATGAACATGAGTCGTCTCTAGTTGTTGATGATGTGGTTGTTGAGATGATGTCAGAGACTGGCGATGAAGCCATTGTTGTCGAGGCCCATGAAGAGTCGTCTGTGGATGGGGAGGATTGCTTCTTTGGTTGTTTCTCTCCTCGTGCAAGCCCGTCCCCGCAGCCAATGAGGCCAGTTGTTTCTCAGTATGAGGAGATCATGCAGATTATGCCTGAGCTTCGAGAGCTATGTGGGGAGAACTCAACCACTCCTCCTCTGTCGATGGTGCAGCTGCAGGTGGATTCGCTTGGCACCTTGACGGTGACTTCCACACCACCTCTGCTAGTTCCCAGCAAGACGATTGACTGTGGTGTCAAGGTAATTGAAGCGGATGCTTTGGCTCGAGACTCTGAGACGCTATTTGCCAAAGAGCTTTGTAACCTGCTCGCCATGTTGGAGGCAGCTAGCTCTGGATCTTCCCAAGAGATTGCTAGGCTCCTGACAGAGGAGGCTGCGATGGGCAAAGTCAAGAAGGTGAAGAAATATCTCAGAACCAAAATCAAGAAGAGTGACGTTGCAAGAAAGGCGCCGGTGGTTGTTTGATGGATTGTCCTGGACCTATGTTCTTGTGTTTTTAGTGGGTTTCCCTTGCGACACGGCTTTTCTGTATGTCGGAGTTTGCCGCTGTTTGAGAGAATTAGGTAGTCTACCTAGGTGTTTTGGGAGTTGTGCGTTTTGAGAGTTGTCCGCATGTGTTTTGTTGTAATGGTTTTCGCCCGGTTTCTTCCACAAATAAACCGGGTGCCTTCTTCTTATTTAATATATAAGGCAAACCTTTTGCCTTCGTTTCGAAAAG
Organism: Poa pratensis; assembly: GCA_947311845.1. Lineage (NCBI taxonomy): Eukaryota > Viridiplantae > Streptophyta > Magnoliopsida > Poales > Poaceae > Poa > Poa pratensis. Next base: position 18,518,613 of record CAMZMU010000119.1, on the reverse strand, counting down.
TAGTCGAAACTCGAAAGCAATGGTCTTGTTCAGAGTTGCTGCTCGCCGAAAGAGAGAATTATAAGAAATAATGGAGACCATGATTAGTGTGAATTATTGATGGAGATGGTGCTGTCAAGGTTCCTACTAACAATATGCTTTGCTACCAGTAGTCGACACACTTAAGAGCAAAGCAATGGTCTGTCGGTTCAGGTGTTACAACCACATCTGTGGGAAGCTCCGCTCCCTTATTATTCACCTCGGGTGATCTCGATGCAGATCAGCTTCACCATGGTGCTCACTGATCAGGGTTCAGTATAGTAAACCCCAAGAGGGTGCAATGATGCGTGCGTGCGTGCATAAACCAAACAGTTTCGATGCCGCATCGTAGTCATGCATGACAGCCCTGTTTCAGCAGAAGTTCATGGAAGCCGAATAGCGTTCTTGGTTCAGGTTAGCGACTGATCACTGGTCATTACGTTTGGAAAACACACACTTGGTTCGTCGATGATCAGCTAAGGTTTTCACCAGATATATGTACTAATTTCCCAATTAGTCACGCACGCAGTTAGCTTTAACTAAGGGTTTAGTACTTAGGATTGCTGGTGCGTGTTCCCCACCTAATATATATGTACGGGGGATTAACTAGGGTTCGAGAAGGAAAGTTAACTAGACCTCCTTTTGTTATGTTAATGAAAAAGCTGAGCGGTTCCTACCAGAAAGCCTCGAAAGTCTATGTTTCTTCTGGATCCCCTGTAACCGTTCGTCTTATTGATCAGTAAACGTGCAGTCTTTGCTTGCCCTCTAATCAATAATGCAGGATTAGATTAATTTTTTACATCGGATATTTGCCTGTAAGTGAAAGGCTACTATAATATTATATCGATCGATCTGACATGTAGCCGTATTGCTACCTGTACTGGCTCTGATGCTACGCCTGACCGGTGTGTATGTAGCCAGGAAAACGAGTCTGCGTTGTGTGCAGTGCTTATAGCATGGAAGTGTCTCGTCACTTGAACTTCAGGACTAGTGTAACTCCTGTTGTGCCCTCTGATCTGTTCACGTCTTCGTCTACAGGTGTGATCAGTCATCGAATTCATTGCTTTTGCCGACGATCGTCTAGTGTCAGAGTTTGTTGGATAATTAGGCAATAATTTCATAATTAATCCAGAATATTAAACATGACTAACACAACTACTAACATGTTAAACAGAAACATACTAAATGTACTAATTAACATGAACAGCAGCAACACAAACGCCAACATATCCATAGTAAAACAGTTCGGTCTATGCCACATGTACCGAACGGTTGTAGATGCAGCAGCAGTCGACGCAGACAAGTTCACCGCAACGAAAGTAGCGGCGATGTCGTTGATAAAGATGTTGGTGAAGATAGGTCGAAGAAGACTACGCTTGAGGCGGCGGTACGCAGCACCGCCGGACTTGTTCGGAAGTCGACCCGTGGTGGAAGCAGCGGGCAGTCGCGCAAAGCGCTTCCCAAAAAACCTAAATCGCCCTCTCCCGTACAGGATCACAAGAGCGGTTGGTTCCGGAGACCTGCTCTCCCAAACACCGGTGCACGCCGACGCTCAGGATGAGGTAAACTATGGAGGTGGCGCAAGGCACGAGATTGGCAAAACTTAGATTGGTTCGGTGTGTGACGGCGCACGACAGTGCATGGCAATATATAGTGCGGTTCGGAAAACCCTAACGAGGACGGCCACGTCGCACATGATCCGGTAGCGATCCGAATTGGTTAAGCTGTACACGTACGCTAACACGACTCGCGTTTTCATGAACAGCAAAAATATAGGCATCGGCTCATCCCCGCAACCCGCGGCGTGTCGTGACGAGACGGACGGACGGCGGCGGTGGAGTGTGCACAAGAAAGCCTTCTATTCTCAACCAGCACACCAAGTGGTACAACACTCCACTATATAAGCTGGTGCAACTCACTCCAAACTAGCAGTATGGGACTAAACTTTAGTCACGTACACCTCCAAAATTCTGCCATGCACATGGACCAATTTGAGATTTCCAGAATTGGTTATATGGGCTGCCCACAATATTCTCATTATGATCTGCGCCATTTACACTCGTAAAACCGCATTCAGTATTCACTCTCTGCAGCTTTGATCTTCATCCACCAGAGTAGGAGTAACATTCGTTTGCCTTAAATATTCACTCTCTGCAGCTTTGGTCAGTTGATCTTGATCCCTCAGGGCATCTCCAACGGCGTGGCGCATGCAAATATGTCCCTTTTTGTCCGTTTGGGTGTGTTTGGAGTGTCTGTCCGGGCTTGTCCGCGCAGTGCCCCCAACGGCGTGGTGCATATTTTCCTGGACATGTCCTTTTTTTATTCCTTGTTTCTCTATTTCAGCTGCTAGCTAGCAGCACAACCACGGCTCTGCCGCTACTAGTACTGCACGCCGGCGGCCGGCAAGCCCGCGAGTCCAAGCGCAGTTCAGAGAGTCCAAGCCTGTGGGCGGCATCACGACAGCGAACTCGGCGGCGTGCCGAGCGGCGCGGACGATCTTCTCGGGCGAGTGCGGCGCGCTCGTCGGCGGGCCCATCATCGCGCGGAGGCGGGCGGTGAGGTCGTCGGGGAGGACGATGAGCGGCTACAGGGACGGGGGCGGCGTGGCCGCGGCCGCGGTCCTGAACCCGGCGAGCAGCCGCTTCCGGGGCGGCAGGTGCGTGTTCAGATCCGACGGCTCCATTCCTAGATGAGGATCCAGCCAGCCGGCCGCGGCGGCGCCAAGGCAGCAGCCCGGCGGAGACTCCCACACACTGCAGCTGTGGAGCACAGACAGAAGACGAAGACGAGAACGTACACCACGGCCATCTCGCGGGGCCGTGCGCGCGCCGCCGAGCAGCGCCACGACCATCTCGCGGGGCCGTGCGCGTGCCGGCGAGCAGCACAACGGCCATCTCGGGACGGCGGCGGTGGTGAGATTGAGGAGAGAGAGAGAGGATGTGGTAGGTGGGGAGGAGTTAAGTTGACGTTTTGTTTCGCTGGCAGCTGGGCCAGGCCAGACAATAGAGGAGGATAAAGCGGACCGCTAGACAGCATCTTTTGTCCGCGCTCGCCCCAAATCCGGACTAAACTTGGGCCAGTTTTGGTCCAGCACGGACAGTCCGGCCGGACAAATGTCTTTATGCGCCAGGCCGTTGGAGGTCCGTTCGGACAAAAACGGACATGCATGGTCCGTTTGGGCGTTGCCGTTGGAGGTGCCCTCATTGCACGCGCCTTGGGAAGGTTTCTCCACTACACTCCCGTCGGACTCGTGAAGAGGATGCTATTCAGAGCATTTCTTCAGGTTTCTGTTTTGGTACAGTACTAGTTCCAAGTTTCAACAATGCAGTGTCCCTGTCTTGATAAAAAGTCCAAATATTGATGTCCATGCCTATCTTTTTGCATAATTGGGCACGTCTCAACTCTCAACTTATCAGGCGCATATATGTTGCCCGTTGGAGCCATGGAGCATACACCCTCAACGCTGACGACGCTCGTTTGGTTGGTGGCTTGGCTCTCGCAGGCTGGCTAGCTGGTGGCATGTTGCCTTGCCGTGTGTGCCCCCGGTAAGCAAGCAAGGCCGCACAACAGAAACCCACGTAGCACATGTACTCCATACATATTGTAAAACTTTCAGAAAACAATACTACAAAATAAGCTGAAACGAATGCCATATCGCAGGGGAACAGTCGCGCGCGACACCGAGCTCACTCACTCGCACACACGAGCCCGGCGCCGCTCTTTATTTATATCGGCACATGCGCGCGGCCGCGCAATCATGCCTAGTGCGCCGCCATGTGCTCGCTTTCCTGGACCAAAACTCCCCGGCGATCATCTGCAAGCCAGCGATGCTAGCTACCCCAGAGCTTACTCGATCGGGAGACAGTGTTATAACGCCGGCTGCAGATTACAAGGGATCTCTGCAACTTTCCATAAGGATCGGCGACAGGAATTCGGAGGCAATTAACGTGCAGCAAACGGGAAGTATTACAGTACCAAGCTACACGGCTGGTCCATGGATCAACGAATACATCCATTTATTAATTTGTTCATGTCCTCATAAAACCTGGAGTACCACGTATACCGAAGGCTACTATGCATAATGCATGGAGGAGCACACCCAACCTTTGGAACATTCATCAGCGGCCACGATCGATCGACGATGCGTGTCCCTCTAAAAACACTGGTTCGGACTTTGAGATTTTCTTCTTCTCTTTTAGCCACCAGTAGTCGAAACTCGAAAGCAATGGTCTTGTTCAGAGTTGCTGCTCGCCGAAAGAGAGAATTATAAGAAATAATGGAGACCATGATTAGTGTGAATTATTGATGGAGATGGTGCTGTCAAGGTTCCTACTAACAATATGCTTTGCTACCAGTAGTCGACACACTTAAGAGCAAAGCAATAGTCTGTCGGTTCAGGTGTTACAACCACATCTGTGGGAAGCTCCGCTCCCTTATTATTCACCTCGGGTGATCTCGATGCAGATCAGCTTCACCATGGTGCTCACTGATCAGGGTTCAGTATAGTAAACCCCAAGAGGGTGCAATGATGCCCTGATGCGTGCGTGCGTGCATAAATTAACCAAACAGTTTCGATGCCGCATCGTAGTCATGCATGACAGCCCTGTTTCAGCAGAAGTTCATGGAAGCCGAATAGCGTTCTTGGTTCAGGTTAGCGACTGATCACTGGTCATTACGTTTGGAAAACACACACTTGGTTCGTCGATGATCAGCTAAGGTTTTCACCAGATATATGTACTAATTTCCCAATTAGTCACGCACGCAGTTAGCTTTAACTAAGGGTTTAGTACTTAGGATTGCTGGTGCGTGGTCCCCACCTAATACTCACTCCGTCCCAAAATAAGTGTCTCAAGTTTACACAAAAATGGATGTATCTATACATGTTTCATGTCTAGATACATCCACTTTTTGACAAATCTAAGACACTTATTTTTGGACGGAGGGAGTATATATGTACGGGGGATTAACTAGGGTTCGAAGGAAAGTTAACTAGACCTCCTTTTGTTATGTTAATGGAAAAGCTGAGCGGTTCCTACTACCAGAAAGCCTCGATCGAAAGTCTATGTTTCTTCTGGATCCCCGGTAACCGTTCGTCTTATTGATCGGTAAACGTGCAGTCTTTGCTTGCCCTCTAATCAATAATAATGCAAACCGTACGTCGCACGTCCGCGGCACCGTCCCGCCGGTCGATCGATCCGGCTAACCCGAAGAGAAACAAACCGCAGCAATGCTCGTGCTGCCCGCGTACCCATCAGCCTGCCCGAGCGTGGAGCGCCGATCGAGCGCGCGTCACACTCCGGTCCTGCCGCGGGGTTGCGATCAGTGGGCATACGCATACGTAGCGACGGATTGCCCCGATACGCATCAAATTATATTGGAAAACCGTGGGAGGAAACCCTATGATGATATCCTATCCAAATAAAAATTATATTGGCAATGGTATGTTTGTCACTGCAGTGGCAAGACCATGGTATGATGCAGATGGTAACATGACATTCTTAATCTTAAGAAAGATTGGAGTTGGCAATTTCTGAGAGCGACTCGGGCTGCAAAGAAAATCAAAAACAGGGATAAAGAGGAATTGTAAACTAAGTATTCTGTGTGTGTGTTGTGTGTATTCTGTGTGCACTTGTTGTGTATGTTATCTTGTTGCCACAACTTATTGGCACACGCTATATATTGCTATATACTCCAGCTTGTTGTATATGTTGTGTGTATTTTGTGCGCACTTGTTGTGTATGTGTTTCTTGTTGTCACAGCTTATTGCCACACACTATATTGCAGAATGACATACTCCAAGAACTGCTACTCCAGCCAGTACACCATCATTAGGAAACAATTACATCAGTACACTTGGATAAACTGAAGGATTGCTTTCACAAATACATCGGGTGGATTTCTCAACCAATTTCATAATGTCTTATTTCTTCTTACAAACTTACTTTTATAAATCTGTCGAACCAAACAGTAACAATACATGTGAGAATTCTTAGCAGGAACCATAATGTGGCTGAGTATCTGAACCTCTTCCAGATATATTGCTTTCAGTAAATTAAGGCGTAGGATTTTATCTTACTGGTTCCAGTGATATTCTGTTTCAGTATGTGTGCAATTTACCTAGATGTCTTGGTGATTTTGCAGGAAGAGCATTGAAGTATGACAAAGATGAAAGGGGAAAACCAGTCCGTAGATTGGAGCGATTGCAAATCAATGAAATTCACTTGATGTCTAATAATTTGATTGCCCCATATTTTGTGTCTATATCATACCAAAAACACAATACCACCACAACATAATGGGTGAAATTTATGTAGTTAATAAATGAGACACTTTGTGCGGCCAAAATTATAAGTAGGTACAAGATACTATCATTACCGCTTGGACAATTAGACAGCCAACCGTAATCGCAACGACCCAATTGCAAGAGCGGAGAGCCAAGTGGAGTATGCATGAAAGAGTCAGCGTACTCATATGCGCATATTTATTTGAAAAGTATTTTGTTAAGGCTTCTAAACCTTTTGGCCAGGTACCATTGCTGATGTGTAAAATTGGGTTTATTTATTATTATACTGCACTATTTTGATGGGCAGCATTTTTTTGGTGCGTTCTGAGTTATGCACCTCAATACCGGGCTGAGAATGCCAGGATATATGACCCTTGGAAATGGCAGGCATTCTTCACACTGTTACTTGCCTACTTATTGAGTTATGCCATTGCTTAAAAAAAGTTGATTAAAGTGAATGCAGATTCGAAGATGCATACAGTTTCATTATACAATATACTCATTTTTATTCGACTCACATCCCAACCGGCAAACCACCCCTTCACCACGACAACGACGTGGATCGGGAGAGGGTTGACAGAAGAACGCCACGAAGATGGGGGATCGTCGCTCCCCATCCCCTCGTGTTGTCCACCGTTCGTGCTGCCCCTCCTACCCTCCGTTGCTCCTGCCACCCTCTGCCCCTTCGGACAAGAACGGTCAAGGCGTCAGTCAAGCAGGTCTATTGTAAGTTTGTTAAGATTTTTTTCTTCTAATTATACAACATTGTCCATGTCAAATCATTGAATAACACGCACAAGGCTATTGAAGGGAGTTCATGATTAAACCAACTCTATGGACAAATTAAGTGCAGCATGATGTATCTGCTGACTGCTGGTTGTATATTCACTAACTGATATAAAATATTGCACGGCCTGATTGGAAGAACATACACGTTTTTAGCCAAGTAAATTGTACTTACATATTAACACATTTTGCTACCTTGCTATCTCTAACTGTCCATTTTCATTTTAATGTTTGTTAGTGCATATGTTATTGAATAATTTCTTGAATCGGATCTCCAGAAGTCTTGTGAGAGGAACCTCCAAATATAAGATAAGCGTCGTAAGCTATCTATTTATTGTCAAACATTATATCATCATCTTGCCTCCGTACCGATGCTCTCAAAGATTTATATAAACCCTGATATTTATGAAAAGATCGAATATTGCAACCGGTATTTTTTCCAACTGGGTTTACAGATCACAACAAATGTAGGAGTAACTTTAATAGTGCATAACTGCACTGCTACTTTCTCATTCAGTCTTGGTCAGCAAATATACAGCTCTTAAGGCTGATATCAACCTACAATGATTAGCGCACTACATCGTTAATTAGGGCTGAACCTGAGATTGTTGCCATTATATTACTTAAGTTTCTTGTAAGTTGATTCCTATTCACTAATATTGAAACACTGTTACCCACACACTAATTGCTAAATTTGTTTCATATCTCGAATAGGGAAAGAATATGACAAGTACTGTCACAGTTATGAGGCTGGCTTCAGACCAATGCTGGTTCTTGTCTGCCAGTAGAGTCACAAGAAAGCATTTCAAACTAGAAATGCATTTGCTTGCAGCAACAAATCTATATATTTAACATACATATAAGCTAATGGCAGTGGGCATATGATTTGCGGACCCACAACAGAACACGTATAACCTATTCCACATATAAGACATTTCAGCTTGGCTGAGACGAAGATGGATCCTCAGCTTCAGTTCACTAATAAGGACACAAAGGTATTCTACCGACATCCACTATATGCAATGCTTTAATTTTCTATTATTAATTGTGTCCATCATCAGGGACGGAGCCAGCTCCCAGGCTTGGAGGGGGCAGGATTTTGTTGGAGGGGGCGAAAATGGCTTAGACCTACAAATCTGAGCATGAGTACTAGGGGATTTGTGAAGAAAATCGGATTGTTGGGGGTGGCTGAGCCCCTGCTCGTCCCCCCTTCCTCCGTCCCTGTCCATCATATATGGAGGTTATAACGAACTTTGTGTTGGCCATTTGAGGCCTTTTTATCCTATATTTTGGGAGAACCATTGATATGCGAGCAGAATCACCAAAGACTTTGCTGTTCTTATAGGGCTCAATAACCTCCCTCGGATATGATGGATTTGAGTAATCACTAAGTTCCTCCCTCCGAAAGAAGCATCACGTTAATCATGTTGACAAGGTTTCTTTGACTTACTAGGCATACCAATGTGACAACTATAGCTATATCCTTAGATGGAGATACTTGGTGGTAATTCCATCATTGCAGCCCAATCAATGAGGAACTTAAAGATGAGTTCATCTACCGATTTGCACGGTCATTGTTTGCTAATGTACTGTATTTTTTCCTCTACACAATATTGACCTTTTATTCTATACTCAAGATAGTAATCATAACTATTTACAATTTGAAAACAAAGCCTAGCGACCTTTGATCCTCATGCAAGTAGTTTTGAAACTTTGTTTGGCCATGTGGTTCAACACATCGTAAACTTTTAAGATCCAGATATATTTCACCCATACCTAACAATCTATTTATCTTAAGGATGGGCGCGGCAACGCGCGCCTAAATGATCTAGTTATTTGTAAAGCCTAGGCACTAATGGGTGTTGTCCACACGTAACATCACTTTTCTAGAACAGGAATAAGAAAGTACGTATTCTACATGGACATAACATGATCAAGCATATAACAGTAAATGGTCAAGTAAATTTGCAGCCACAACACCAATGTTTCCATCTAATAATCAAACTAACTAAAGCCATTGGTACTCTACTCACTTGCCAAACAGTGGCATCGTATTATATAGAAAAATCACAGTAACTAAAGCTATTGGTACTCTTCTCACCCGATTAAGAGTGCCATCATCACTATATAGACCAAAATATATGCTAGCCATAGGGAATCAAATAGAATCAGAGATAAATCTAATCATGAACACAAGTACCACAACCCTATTACTGTTTAAATTAACCATGTCATACCTTTGATGCACCTAAATCAAAGTGAACATTTATACAGATAGGGAGATGTAAAACACCGGAAACTTCTCTAAACAATACTTTACATTTGTTGATCATTAATGTGTTATGGTTTCCCATATAGCTATAAAATAGATGCATGATAATATAAAAATAACCATTTTCAAGCTAGCCGAAATGAAAAGGTTCAGGATGTAAGGCACAAAGAACATAAGCATAAAAGAGAGCAAACTGCTGTAGCAGAACAAAATGGAAACCAAAATACAGATAGCTCTATCAGCCTTAGAGGCCATAAATAAACATCAGAAATATGTTACAGAAAGTAGCAATGGCTTGGCTACAATATATTACCTCCCGACGTTACGTACAAAAATAGTCCAAACACCTTAATAAAGGATAACCAATATATAAACTGCAGAAGAGACAATACATTTAAATTAAAAGATACTCAAAGGTCCACCATGCAGTAGCCCAAAATGGTAATAGATATCAAAGTGGAATAGTATAGATGTAATAAGCAATAAAAAAATGTTAAAAAGAGAAGTCACCTATTAGTTCTGTTTTAGCAATAAAATTATAATAAACAGTATGTAAGAAGATCAATTAAAATCAGAGAGAGGAACTCTCACACAGTAGCAGGTGGGCCAAAAACAGTTAAGTTAATTAGAAAAGAGAGAGAATAACAGGCATAGGAAAAATGTAGTAGAAGTGTAGAACAGATTCGGTGATATGTAAATGTAAATGTATGAGAAATCCCCCAACCTGTAGTTTGTGGGCATTAAACATAAATCAAACGCCACTCGACAATAATCTTTTGTGGATTGTAATCTCACCATCAAAAGACACCACATAACTTGAAGCTATAAGATGCAAAATACATGAACAAACTGGTCAATGAGATTTCTGAAATTCAGTATCAGCACAGGCGAGGCAATAAGAAGAAATAACGATGAAAAGGAGAAGTGTCGCTACACATATAGAATTACAACCAAGTCACAAAAGAAATGGGCTGCACCTAAAATGCATGTACACGCTTCTATAAGATATAACATGGACATACTCTTCTCCAAGTAAACAAACTTCAGGAGAAACATAAATCACAAAAAAGGTAAACTCAAGATCAAATAACTCACTGTATTGAAATAATTTCTTCAAGGATTGCATCATGAAGGAAACACCATATGTAACATTAGGAATCCAGACACAATGCATCACCGCTGCATACCCAAAGGAGTTGTCCCTGAAATGATAGATTGGTCAAGGCCCAAGATAAATATTAGCTAACGACAATGGATTAGCTCACACAGTAGAACAATAGAAAAAATATATGCATCAATAGCTTTCAGCATAGAAAGCTAGAGTAACAATTAATAAATGCTAGGCTAAGGAGGCAAAACCTAGAACACGCATATGAAAAATCAAGGTGGGCATTGTATAGAGGAAATAATGTAGCATTGATTTTTTTCTAAACGAACCTAGCTCTCGCAGGTTCACGACTGACAGTGGAGTCTTGTGGAACAGTTACTGCAGTAGCATCCTGTTGTAATATAGTGTAAATATTAGCAGTATGTAGGACCCTTAACAGAGGTAACAAAAGTGGGTAGTAACAAAAGAAATGAACTATCACTAATAGGAGCAGCATATCACCGAGTAATTAACAAAGAGTACAAAAAACCAATAGACATTGGGCAAGCACATGACCCATTCAACTGATGGAAGGAATATTATGCAATGGTAATGTAATAACAGTTTGGAACATTGGCAGTAAGGACTTGGTAAGCTCACATTTGATGATAAAGAGTTGCAGCAAAGCACAACGCTAGGCCATTGAGAAGAGAGTGCCACCACCGCAGCAGGAATCATATTTTGTTCTCATCCACCAATCAAAATGTTTCTAGCCAGGTTATATAAATACACAAAGTAAGCCAACGAATATACCCAGGAAACACAAAGAAGTAATAAATTAGCAGCACCAAAGAACAACATATCTCATATGCAACTCTGCTCTACATCTATACTATCCCACTTTTAAGGGAGACGGATTGTATCAGTACAGTTCAACCATGTGATCAATATAAATGTAATAGAAACTTGATAAACAGGATTCACCTCATGCATAGAATGGTGCACCATCGTGATGGTTGCTCCTGTTAAGCTAGTATGTACGCAGAAATACTGAAGGCATGATTGTGTTAGACATGTATAGTCTACTTTCATGTATATCCCCATTGTATAAGGGGTTTCCTGCATATTGCACACATGTACCTGTAATCGCCTTTGGCCCCTGTTAAGTTAGTTGCTCATTACTAACATGGTATTAGAGCTCAGGCTAGGGTCTCTCCCGCACGCCGCAACTCCGTGCTTGCTCCACCACCGCCGGAGCTAGTGCCGGCGAGCTTCCTCTTCCCTCTTGCTCGAAATCGAGCTGCTCGGACGATGGCCTTCTTCCACTGCCCTTCTTCTTCCTCTGCTTCACCGTGTGCTGCTTGAAATCGCGATTTTCGCGTCGCAGCAGTTGTCCGGCCGCCGCCGCCTCCAGGCCTGCCGCCGCCGTCTCCCTAGCCCGCCGCGCCGCCGCCTGCTACCGACGGCCGCCCCCGTCGTTCCGGGCTCGCCGGAGCTCCGGCCGCCACCGCCCCGACCACTCTACCTCCATCTAGGCCGCTGCTGTCCCGGCCCTTGCCGGATTTGGTCGCATCTGTCGCGGCTGGCTTGCTCGATCTCGATCCAGATCGTGCTGTGTGAGAGTTGACTTCTGAGAAAAAAACCAGAAAGCCCATGATGTCTTCTTCGGGCTATGTTGCTATTCCTCGGTGCTCTATGATCTTTGATGGCACCAACTACGCCGGGTTTGTGGGCTCTATGCGTATCCACATGCGCGGCCTCATGCTGTGGGTTGTTCTGTCCGGCGAGGTCTCCTGTCCGCCGGGCCTCGTTGCTCCTGTGGCTCCTTCTCCGCCGGTGCCACCTGTTTTTCCCGCAGATGCTTCTCAGGCTGATAAGGATGCAGCAAAGGATGCCGATGATCGTGCAGTTGAAGTCTATGATCATCAGGTATCAGTTTATTCCAATGCTCTTTCCATCTATCGGGATGAGTTGGCTGCTTACACTCAGTGGTGCAATGATGATGCCCGTGCTGCTGCTGTTCTCACTGCTAGTATCTTGCCTCAGTTTGCTTCTGAGTTTATGGGATTAGGCACCGCTGCTACTATGTGGACTTATCTTTGTCAGCGCTATCAGCCATCTTGTGATGCTCTCTACCTGTCTGTGGTGCGTCAGGAGCATGAGCTTCAGCAGGGCGACTCTACTGTCGATGAGTTCTACACACGGTGCTCTGCCATCTGGCGTCAGCTTGACTCTCTGAGGACAGTTGAGAGGTGTTGGCAGAGGTTCGAGCTGAGGAGACACGCCTTCGTTCTGCCGGTTTGCTTGTGACTCCCACTGTGCTTGCTGCCCGAGCTCCTGTGCCGTATGCTCCACCGCTCCTACCCACTCCTTCACGGGGGATGAGCGGGCGCCCTGCAGGAGCAGGTCGGCCTCGCATGTTCTGTGACTACTGCAAGAAGCCAGGTCACCTCGAGTCCAGCTGTTTCAAGAAGGAGCGTGACTTGGGTCGCTCCTCTACTGTGGGTCGTACGCCTTCACCGAGCTCGTCACTCACTGATCTGGACATTGTGCGGCTCAAGCGTCTGCTGGCTTCGTCGGGCTCTTCCTCGCCAGGCACCGTTGCCTCGCTGACTGCTTCCACTACTGCTGCTCCGTCACTGTCGCCTACACAGTCAGGTACATCTCCGTGGGTTCTGGATTCTGGAGCTTCCTTTCACATGTCTTCTGATTCTTCTGCTCTGTCTTCTATTCGACCTCTTGATTATCCTGTCAATGTTCTCACTGCCGATGTCACACATCTTCCTGTTGCTAGCCATGGCACTCTTTCTACCCGTCTTTCTCTGTTCCTAGTGTTTCTCATGTTCCCCGTCTTATTATGAATCTTTTCTCCGCTGCTCAACTTACTGATTCTGGTTGTTGTGTCATTGTTGATACCGACTCTTGCTCTGTTCAGGACCGTCGCACCCAGACTCTAGTTGGAGCTGGCCATCAGTGCCGTGATGCTCAGGGCCTTTGGGAGGTTGACTGGCTTTGTGTTCCTTCCGCTGCCACCACACCCGCCAGTTCACATGCTCTTGCTGCCTCCTCTTATGCGTCCTTCCAATAGTGGCATCATCGACTTGGTCATATCTGTGGCTCTCGCTTGTCTTCATTAGTGCGTCAAGGTGTTTTAGGGTCTGTCTCTGGTGATGTTTCCTTACATTGTAATGGTTGTAGAATTGGCAAACAGACTCAGTTACCTTATCCTAATAGCGAGTCGGTATCCCAGCCCCTTTGACTTAGTTCATTCTGATGTATGGGGTCCTGCTCCCTTTGATTCGAAAGGGGGCCATCGCTACTATGTCTTATTCATTGATGATTTCTCTTGCTACACTTGGCTCTATGTTATGAAATCTCGCAGCGAGGTTCTCCCTATATACAAGCAATTTGCTGCCATGGTTCACACCCAGTTTTCCACGCCCATTCGTGTTTTTCTGCATGCACCTATCTCATCAACATCCAGCCTTCCACGGCCTTGCAGGGTGGTATCCCTATGGAGCGTCTCTCTGGTCGTTCTCCTGACTACTCCGCTCTTCGTATGTTTGGGTGTGTGTGTTATGTCCTTCTTGCTCCACGAGAACGCACTAAACTGACTACTTAGTCAGTCGAGTGTTTTTTTCTTGGATACAACGATGAGCACAAGGGTTATCGGTGTTGGGATCCTGTTGGTCGTCGGCTGCGTATTTCACGCGATGTGACTTTTGATGAGTCTCGTTCATACTACCCGCGTCCTAGCTCCTTCTTTTCAGCTGAGGATATCTCCTTCCTCATTCTCCCTGACATATCTCCTTCTGTGCCACATGTTCCTCCACCTCCACCTACACCTTCAGTGAGTCCTCCTGTTCCAGATACACCACCGACGCCACCCTCCTCCCTTCCTTCTTCGTCCCCTACTGCTCCGGTGCGTCCTCATCTTTCTCCCTTTCCTCTCCACTATACTCGTCGCTCTCATACCGTCGATGATCATTCCGACGAGCCTTCCACTTCCGGCGCGCCTCCTTCCCCGTCTACACCGGTTCATAACCTTCGTGCTCGGCCTTCGCTAAGGTCTCCTCACCGCTACTCTCCTTCCCAGTACGGTCTTTCTGCTGTCGCTGAGCCCACTTCCTATCGGGATGCCATGGCTCGGCCTGAATGGCAGCTTGCGATGGCTGAGGAGATTGCCGCGCTTGAGCGCACCGGTACGTGGGATCTGGTTTCCCCTCATCCCGGAGTTCGTCCCATCACGTGCAAGTGGGTCTACAAGGTTAAGACTCGCTCTGATGGTTCTCTCGAGCATTACAAAGCTCGTCTTGTGGCTCGTGGCTTTCAGCAGGAGCAGGGACGCGATTATGATGAGACATTCGCTCCTGTGGCCCACATGACCACTGTCCGCACCCTTCTCGCTGTGGCTTATGTCCGTCATTGGTCTGTGTCTCAGCTTGATGTTCAGAATGCCTTTCTTAATGGCGAGTTGCGCAAGGAGGTTTACATGCAGCCACCACCGGGCTACTATTCCTGATGGTATGGTTTGCCGTCTTCGGCGCTCCCACTACGGCCTTAAGCAAGCCCTCGTGCCTAGTTTGAGCGTTT